>ONZH01026881.1:662444-1324888 GCA_900303285.1 Rhinella marina
CTAGGGTTGTCACCTGTCTGGTAAACCACTGGCCTAGCTGGTATTACCGGTAATCCGCTGGGAAAAGTGGCAACCCTACATGTACTGCGTACATTATATAATAGGTTAGGGTGACCTCTTTCATAACTCCCAAAAGGAGGAAACCTTACCCCGGTCAGTGGGTGATGATACAACACACAGAATGGAAAGCATAATTTATATACCAGTGTGAGGAGACATTACAGGGAGGAGATATCACAGGAGAGGACTACAACTCCCAGCATCCCCAGGTCGTTGTTATGGGATATCAGGGAGGAGGTCTATAATCAGGGGACTACAACTCTAAGCATGTCCAGGCTGATATAATGTGATAGCAGAGTACATTACAGGGAGGAGGTATAATAGGAGAGAACTACAGCTCCCAGCATGTCAAAGCTAATATAATGTGATATCAGAGGATATTACAGGGAGAGAGGTACAAGAGGAGAGGACTACAACTCCCAGCATGTCCAAACTGTGATGTTATATCAGAGAACATTACAGGGATGAGGTAGAAGAGGCGAGAACTACAAATGGCAGCATGTCCAGGTCTTTATTATAGGATATTAGAGAACATTTCAGCGACTGGTATAAGAGGAGAGGACTACAACTCCCAGCATGTCCAGGCTGTTATTATGTCATATCAGAGGACATATTTGATGTCTGTTACCTGTCTTCTTGTGTCAGATGTCTAGGTTCAGTTAAGGAGAGAAGACTAGGTACTCGGTGTAAGCACCTGGACCAGTGGGTGTCAGTAACAGAACAAACCTGCTCCGCCGAAGGAGGAAACTCTGCGATTGTCGGGCGACCATAAATATACGGCGGTTATCCATACTGAAGTATATTGACACAGTGCAGTCAGGAAGGGGTTAAGGGCCTCTGCAGTAAGGGACATTGACCGTCACTAAAGGGTTAACCCTTGGGAACACTGCCACCAACATTAGTCATAGACAAGGGTGACATCACAAGCACGTGTGTCATAAGGGAAGAACCCTTGTAAAAACTGGATGAGTGGCCATATTTGGTGCCGTACTTGATGTGCTGAGGACCTTGAGCTTGACCATCCCCGCCCACCACACCTTGACGAAATTTGGAGGTTCTAGCAGGAAGCCCATCGCCCAACGAGAGAAAAGGGACATCCGCCTAGCCAATCAGATCAGCCCGGCTGCTGCACCCCCCCCCTTACTATTTATGTGGCAGCCACATAGTGGCATTACCCTCTAAGCCCAAGGGAAGGGCAGCCCTCCAGCCATGGTTCCCTAGAGGTTTCCTCCACAGGGGGGTTTTCCTCTCCTGAGTGCTGGAGGGTGACTCTCAGTGAGTCGGGGGTTTGCCATTTTTAATATTTTAAATAAACAATTTGGCCGTTTATCCCCCAATTACCGTGTTCTGTGTCTTTATTCTGTGTCTTTATTTTGCTTTGGTTTCAGGGGTGTATGCATGTTTTTCTCAGGGAGGAGGTTAAAGGGGTATTCCCATCTGGGACATATACAGCATATATCGATAGGATGTGCCATAAATGTCCTATAGTTGTGGGGCCCACCTCTGGGACCCGCTCATATCTCCAGAACAGGAGTACAAAGTAAACGGAGAGCATTCTTAGCATCTTCTCCATTCATTGCTCTGGGAGTTCCCACAATAGTGAGCATGCTTGGCTGTTTTCGGATGTCCTACAGCAGCGAATGGAGAACAAGCAGCAGAAGCGCGGCCACCTCTCCATTCGCCACTATGGGACTCCTTAAAATTGCCAAACCAGCACTCAGCTATTTTCTGAAGTTCCATAGCGGTGAATGAAGGGTGGCCGCACATACGTGACTTGCTGTCTGTACACCTCGGGGGTCCCATCCTTTGGATATGCCATAAATGTCCCAAATGGGAATACCCCTTAAAATTAAATTCATTATGAAATAACCAAGTTAGCAGAGCATTGCTAGGACTCAGAGCAGTGTTAGGAGTCCCAGCACCGTTGCGTCAACGCTGGTGACGCCGAGGGTCAACGACTGTTCAGGTGAACGCTGTTGGCGAATGGATCAATCTTCTACACCAGTTTTATAGTGTCAGAAAGTTGCAAATTTAGAAGCATGTCCCATTTTGTGTCTAAAATGGAACACAGCCCTGTCTAAATATATAAATGTGTATCATATATAATATTAGGGGATTACATACAATAAATAATAACATAGACGCACCTTCCCCTTGAGGAATGGATAGTTAGTCCATTATATTCTGTTTTTGTATATGTATAAAACTCAATAAAAAGATTTTTTTTTTTAAAACCTAATCAGTTTCCCTGTCCCAGATGCTGAAAAACACCCCCACAACATGATGCTGCCACCACCATGCTTTACTGTAGGGATGGTATTGGACAAGCGATGAGCAGTGCCGGTTTCCTCCAGACATAAAACTTAGAACTGAGGCCAAAAAAGGCAATCTTTGTTTCTCAGACCAGAGAATCTTGTTTAAAGCACAGATTGGTCGAGTGTTGCAGTTGATAGTTGACCTTCCTATCTGTACACAGGATGTTTGGAGCTCAGCTAGAGTGACCATTGGGTTCTTGGTCACCTCTCTTACCTCGATTACTTAGTTTGGTGGAAAAGCACTCTCTATGAAGAATCCTGGTTGTTCCAAACTTCTTCCATTTAAGAATTATGGAGGTCACTGTGCTCTTGGGAGCATTCAGTGAAGCAGGAATGTTTTTTTTTTTTACCCTTCTTTAGATCTGTTCCTCCAATCAATCCTGTCTCTAAGCTCTACAGGCAGTTCTTTCTTTATTATGGCATAGTTTTTGCTCTGAAATGCATTGTCAGGTATGAGACCTTATATGGACAGGGTTGTATCTTTCCAAATCATGTCCAATCCACTCAATTTACCATAGGTGACTCCAATCAAAGATGATGAAGAGAAATGGGAGGCACCAGAGCTAAGTTTCAAGTGTGATAGTGTCTGAATACTTATGTCCTTGCAAAATTTTAGCTTTCCCTTTTTAATATATTTGCAAACATTTCTAAAATACTTTTTTAATTTTCTCATTTAGAAGGATTCAGTGCAGAATGATGAGGATAACTTTTTTTTTTTTAAGCACAAAGCTACATCATAACAAAATGTGAAAAAGCGAAAGGGTCTGAAGACTTTCTGAATGCATTGTATATTGCCAATAGGGAAAGGGGACAACTCTATATATATTGTAATGTTGGTTAGTTGCTATCACCAAAATAAGCTGTTTTGGCCGACATTCATCTATTTGTCCAGATTTACTGTCTGTTGCTCAACCTCTACACAAAAATTAATCTGTTGGGACAATTATGAAATTATTTGCATAAAATTAGGTCTAGCTATAAACTTTAAAGGGGTTTTCAAGGATTATGGGCTTTTTAGCCTAGCACCACAGAGTGTGTGGTACCTGTTGAAAAACTCATACTTACCTACGCCCTCCCATGCCCTGGCTCCATTTGTCAATCTTCTGGTCCATGGCTTGTCTACTTCCGGACTGGCTATGGACAGGGTCACGTGCACCGCTGCAGAGAATGACTGGTCTGAGACGTAATGTCCCCAAGTGGCACATTACTGCTGGATCACGACCTGCTTGGTGACATGTTATTGCTGAGGCAAGTAATTGGCTGCAGTGGCGCATGTGACCTCGTCAGTAACCTGGCTGGAAGTAAACATACTGGGGACCAAAAGATTGCAAAACAGAACCAGAGTGCTGGCATGGAGTGGTAAAAAGCAGGGAAGTATCAGTGTTTCCACAGGTAGCACACATTCTGGGGGAAAGGTAAAAAAAACAAAGGCCAAAATTCTGGAAAACCTCTTTAAAGCCTCATTCACACGTCAGTGTTTGGTCAGTGATTTCCATCAGTGATTGTGACCCAAAACCAGGGTTGGAGCTTCCACAGACACAAGGTATGAGGGAGAGATCTGCACCTGTTCTGTGTTTAGAGCCACAGCTGGTTTTGGCTCAAAATCACTGATGGAAATCACTGACTGGACACTGACTGTGTGAATGAGGCATAAGGGGTCAAAAGGGTTTATGTCAGTGCCAAATACATTTGACACCTTGTGGGTGACTCCCTTCATTTACTGCTGATTAGTGTTTGCTTCAGAGGTTTCATAATATGTGGAATAATAATATATTTCTTTTTGGTGACGTTTTCTATGTTTAGCAATGGGTGGATGTGAATTTAAAATGGAACCCAGCAAATTATGGCGGGATACAGAAAATCCGAATTCCTTCCAGTGATATCTGGCGTCCCGATATTGTTCTTTATAACAAGTAAGAGCAGCTTATCTATTCATTATGAGGGCACCTGAATGCTATACACCAGCCCAGCTGGACAGACTCAATAGAGTGGATTCACACATGATTATTTTGTGGAATTTTTCAGCACTGCTTTTTTTTTAGTGGCATTTTTTGGTGAAACAAACACCAACTGCAGATGTTAGCTAAAAGTCTGTGAGAAATATGAAATGCAGGGTAGGCAAGGCTTTTGTGCCTAGTGAGTTTTTTCTTCATTGGTGACAGTTTTATGTGTCTTCTTTTTTTTTAAAGGCAGTGGGGGGAATTTATCATTAGGAGAATATTTAAAGTCAGTTTTGCTTCAGTCTGTGTTGGAGTACTTTGTGCCACATTTATCAAATGTCACAAGTTGTTTGAAAAATTTGGCTTGTCGTTAAACCTAATACTTCTGTCTAGAGAAGCCACTCCACTTTTCCTACTCCACCCTCCTCCTGGAGTGAGATTGCGACTATTTTGCGACTTTTTAAAAAAAGTCGCAATGATAAATCTGGAGTGAAACTCATTAACATAGCTAACCACACCCACTTTTCCACCCATATTACAAAACTGGAGTGAGTGGTGTACACATGCAAAAAGTCGCAAAAGCCCTATTTTGCGACTTTTTGATGCCAAAATTCTGGAGTGATGGTATGATAAATCAGGGCCAGTATGTTGATGCTATGGAGGTTTTTCTGGTGTTTTTCCATCTGCTTTTCTATAGCAAAAAAAAAAGGCGGAAAAACACCATCCACACATTTGTTTGGGAAAAAAATACTAAAAAAAGTCATTAAAAAACACAGTCATTATAGAAAATAAGCGACCAGCTTCTATGCCGTTTCTTTAAAGGGCATCTGTCGGGAATCTGCAGTTTTGCACCTATGACAATGTTACATGTGCGCTTGACAGCTGAAGATGTCTGTGTTGGGCCCATGTTCATATGTGCCCACTTTGCCGAGAAAAATGATGTTTTAATATATGCAAATTAGCCTCTTGGTGCAACAGGGGCATTGCCATTAAACCTAGAGGCTCAGCTCTCTCTGCAACTGTTGCATCCTCTGCACATTGATTGATATGGCGACATATTGAGAACTGCATCATGCCTGGCCCTGTCAATCAAAGTGCAGAGGGTACGGCAGTTGCAGAGAAAACAGAGCCTCTAGGTGTAATAGCAACGCCCCCATTGCTCCTAGAAGCTCATTTGCATATATTAAAACATTTTTCTCAGCAATGCAGGCACATATGAACATGGGAGCAACACAGATGTCTTCAGCTGCCAAGTATACATGTAACAGGTTAGCCAGTGTCATAGGTACAAATCTGCTTACAGATGGTCTTTAATGGTCAAAAAACCCCAGAGCACTTTGTATGTGTAGGGGCCCTTAAAGGGGTTATGAAAAAAATGTATAGTACTATAAATCTGATGGGCAGCAATATATAACTAAGTTAAGCAAGTTTTAGGCAAAAAAAAACTATATTTTCACATTTCCCTGGTCTTCTGGTCTTTGTACAATACAATACTTTGCATTTCCTCCAGATCAGCTCCAGTCAGCTCTGTGTCTGTAGGGTTAGGAGGACAGATCCTGTGTCTCTTTACATCTGCAGCTGCTGTTGTAAAGCCTTCAGTGTGTTCTGGCTGAAGGGGTTAATGAAAGAATGGCTGAAAGAATCCAGGGAGAGAGCAGATAACAGGAGCCCGGCAAAGCAGTGGGCGTGGCCAGCACAGTGACGTTTCGTGTACAGGCTCTAATCTGCTGGTACACGAATGCAAGATTAGCAGAGAGGCAAGCTGACATCACAGGTCATGTGACCCTCATTGAAACCTGAGAAACCAGCAGCTTTAGAAGCAGAAAGTGTATGGAAAGCTGTTGTATTTGACTAGTTAGAAACATACAAAGGACAAAAAAATAACTCGGACAACCCCTTTAAAGGAGTATTTCCCTCTCAGACATTCATGGTATATCGCTAGGATATGTCATCACTGTCAGATAGGCGCAGGTGTCACCTCTGGGACCCACTCCTCTGTCTCCAGAATGGGCACCTTGAAGTGAGGGAGTTCACCACCATGGGAGTTCCGAAAATAGTTAAGCGCTTTTATTTTATTCCTCTACATTGCTACAATGTTATTTTTGTAAGCAGTCGAGTATTCAGCTAAAGAAAACCAACAGAAATAATTGGAGGAACCGAGTTGAATGGATATGTGTTTATTTCATTTTTAGTGCAGATGGAGACTTTACAATTGTAAAGGATACGAAGATCTTACTCGATTACACAGGAAAAATCATATGGACACCTCCGGCCATATTTAAAAGCTACTGTGAAATTATAGTCACATACTTTCCGTTCGACCAGCAGAACTGCAGCATGAAACTCGGAACGTGGACCTATGATGGCTTGTTAGTAGTTATAAATCCGGTAAGGCTTTGCATGAGTTGGTCAATTGATGAATGGTTTATATAACGCAGTGTTATTCTTCCCTCAACACAACCAACATCTCATGAACTGTGAAAGGGATCGTCCCGGCCCCAATGGTGTCCATTGCACAGCAGATCCGTCACAGCACTGTGGCTCCCACTGTCAGTGGAAGCAACAATGCAGATGTGTACAGGGCATAAGCAGTTTAAAACCATTATGCAACTACTGTATATATTGCAAATTCTTACATGTAGGACCCTGTTCTAGCATTGGCCCTCGCCACAAATTAAAATATTGGTTAATCATTCATTCAAAGGCCTTCCATGGATTTTGCCAGATGTAACCAGCGTAGTAATATTACTTTGAATCCCTGTCATTTATACCTGTTTGATAATCAATACCATAGATTATACCTTTATAGTGCAGTTTTTTGACACCCCAGACAAAAGGGCCTGGTGTTTGTTTCCCAGTCCATGCCCTTTGGGTCAATTCCCCACATGTTTGTTTGTTTTTACCACCCATTTACAGATGGGATGAGACTAAGTAGGACTGGGCCCCTCTGTCCAAGAGCTCTATAGAAGATGCATGGTCTGCCTCTGAGTCTTTTACCCTTCATGAGAACTTTACATTGTTTTTTGTAGTCATAGCCACTGCAGGTAAATAAGGTTGGCAATACCTGTTAGCCAACACTAATTTGGCTGGCAGCTACAGTCCCTCAAAGCACTTGCTTGCTCAGCTTAACTTGTGTGTGGTCTTAAGAGGAAGATGCTCAATTCAACTGCCCGATCCTTATTTCTGCCGGTAAGCCCCCATACACATCACATGGTCACCCAATCCTACCAAAATCAGTGTGTTCTGTATGACCAGCATAACGGTAGCATCATCTTGTCTATCTGAGGTAGAATTACAGCAAATGCTATTACAAGGCCTTCTTACATGTCTACGGTCCCTTGTACACGGGCCGACCATTGGGTCAGTTATCAAGAACAAACATTCATGTATGTATCAGATCTTTCAACTGGGAAACAAAATCATCGTTTATCTGTATCACCCTGTGTAGGGAATGCGGTGCCAACAATATGCAAAGTGAATGGGGGAATGAATGATTGCAATAACGATGGTTCATACCCCTTTCACTTTGCATCAGGTCATGTGAAAGGCCCTTAAAATGAGTGCCAATTGAGTGGTAAATCATAGAGCGGCACTTGGTCTTGGCCCGGTGTTGGCCCATGTAAGAGGGCCGTAAGTACTGCAAGCATTGTGTCTACTATACAGACAAAGGCTAAGGCTTGTATTGCACCAACAGATTATCTTACATATTTTCTGACCAATTGTTGGTCAGATGGCCGTTTACACACACAACAGACCAATAGTTGGTGTTATACACACCAACTATTGGTTTGATTGGACAGAAATTGGTCAGATAATCTGTTGGTGTAATACAGCCCTAAATGGCCTCCCCATAATGTCCCTGATCCCAGAATATAATGGTTTGGTTACACATAATCAAAATAGACAATACATTGACTAAATGACTGATGTCGTTGATATTCTTCTTTTAAGGAAAGTGATCGTCCAGATCTCAGTAACTTCATGGAGAGCGGAGAGTGGATGATGAAGGATTACCGCTGCTGGAAACATGGGGTCGAATACACATGCTGTCCTGACGTCCCATACTTGGATATCACCTACCACTTCGTCCTACAACGTCTTCCTCTTTACTTTATTGTGAATGTCATCATTCCCTGTCTGCTTTTTTCCTTTTTAACTGGCTTAGTTTTTTATCTGCCCACCGATTCAGGTATGGAGTATGTTGGTTTGATAAATGTAATTTTATACACAAATCACCGGACTTGGTAGACTACTACACATCTTCCCGTAATTTGCTTCCCAAAATTTGGAGCCACAAGTTGGTTAGTATACAGGTTATTAAAAAAAAAAACAGCCCCCGAGACCAATATGTGTTGAGCGAATGTAATAAGAGCTACAGATGTGCCGCTCTGGGCAGAATGCTTTCTTTGGTTACCATTTTCCAACATGTCTCTGGGGTGGACGTGGCGATGTTCAGTACATAACATCCTCTCCAAGGAAAGGGCTCCATAAGAAACTCAATTTTCTTTTTGGTTTGTATATACACTAACGTATGTGAACATCTGACCATCACATCTTTATGAGCTTTTTGGACTCCCATTCCAAAATTGTAAGTGTGTGTATAGAGTAGAAAGGTTACAACAGCCTATACTCTTCTGAGAAGGCATACAAGATTTTGGAATGTGTCTGTGAGAATTCAGCATATAACATTTGTGACGTCAGACACTTGATAAGAAGATCTGACTTTCAATTGGTGTCTTAATTCAGCACAAAACTCTTTGAAGTGGCTTAGGTTAGTGCTTGGTGTTACCACTAAAGTTCCTCCACACCAAACTTGCCAAACCTTGCCTTTATGGACCAACTGTTGCCAAAAGGTTGGAACCATACAACTGTCTAAAATGTCTTGGCATGCTGTTAACAATTAACATTACCCTTCACTAGAAATATAGGACCTTGCCCAAATCTTGAAAAACAACCCAAAACCATGATCCCTCCTTCACCAAATTTTACAGTCATCAATATGCATGACAATACGTATTCTTCTCCAGGCATCCACCAAACCTAGGTTCATCCATCGGACCGCCAAACCACACAACGTTTCCACTTTCCCAGAGTCCAGTGACCATGCTTTACACATTTCTAGCCTACACTTGGCATTGTGCATGTTAATTTAAGACTTGTGTATAGCTGTTCCTCATGACATAGTTGTTGTACTGATGTCACTTCCATTGAATGGATCTGTGCTTGACCGTATACACCTGCTTGAAGATGACTGAAAACACTGGACTAAATAATTATGAGCGGCGCTTCCGTGTTGTTGGACATCTAGACAGTAGTTCAACATTCAAGATCTTCATAACATTTATATCTCAATTTCTCTTTTGTGTCTTTTATAGGGGAGAAAATGACTCTAAGCATCTCTGTTCTTCTATCCCTGACTGTGTTTCTTCTGGTTATTGTTGAACTGATCCCGTCAACCTCTAGTTCAGTGCCGCTAATAGGAAAATACATGTTATTTACTATGGTGCTCGTCATAGCATCAATTATTATTACTGTAATCGTAATTAACACTCATCATCGCTCCCCGAGTACTCACACAATGCCACTATGGGTGAGGAAGGTGAGTTATATTGACTTTACTTAAAATTAAAGGAGCTGTCACGTTTTATTAAAGGGGTTATCTAAATAAGACAATCCATTTGTAGAGACCAAAAAATCACCCTGCAATCAGCTGACTATTGCAGTTTTAGCTCCTGAAACCCCTTTTCACCATCTGATATTAAAAGGGGATGGTGTGTCCTGCCACACAGCAGCAGCCACTATAGGGGAGACGAGGTATTACATGCTGACCATTTATAGCACATATATAATACATGGTCAAGTCCCGTCTGTCTGAACATAGGCTATTCTTTTCTTTGGCCAATAGAAGGGATCACAAACAGACATAAGAGGGCAAATAGACCGGCGTCTTTTTGAGTAAATCGGTAGTAGTACAAACTGTAGAATTTAGGTGTTTCCAGTGCTCAGTAAAAAAAAAAAACCCAACCAGTTTTAAAATGAAATTCCTAATATATGTGATGCTGAAGGGAAGTTATTCATGAAGCTTTATTTTTCAGTTAATTTTACCTTTCTGATGTCTGTATTCAGCCCTTAGCAACCCTATTTCTCTGTGCCTCTATTTCAGCATCTTCCTAAGATGGCCTCTGCTGCACTTGCACCTTGAGGCCGTCCTGTATTTCCCTCATTTCCCATAAGCCCTTGCTTTCCTCACATGAACTAGCAGGACCAATCAGAATGCAGATAACCTGCCCCACTAGGAAAGTAGCACGCATTTATGCTAAGATAAGGTAAAACTAAAAATGATGAAATTTTAAAGCACAGAAGCATTTATACAGCAGGGTGTACTATACCATTAGGGTATAAAAAATGAAATGCCGACCAGTTTGCAATTTGCGGAACACACAGCCCGGCACCCCATTCAAGATGCCGATTCGGACATGTTCTATTTTTTTTTCGGAGCCGCGGCTGCCCGCTCTCATTGAAGTGAACGGAGCCGCATCTATTCCGCAAAATTGCGGAATAGATGTGGACCCGTTCACACGGTCGTGTGAACGGGCCCTAAAGTAAATTAATAAAAAATAAACTTCTACCTATGATCATAAAGTACATTTGGATGGTATGTGCAAAAACCTTTCTGAGCAAAAATCAAAGAGAAAAGATAAAAAACAAAGATAAAAACATCCTGCATGTTTTAATAAATAAATAAGCAGATGTCCATGGCTACATTTATGGAAAAAAAAAATCACAGAAAACAAATAATAATGCAATACAACACAATAGATCCAAACATAATATATGGACTAAGCCCTCACTCTATTGATAAATTCTGAGACTCTTAGCCAATATATTTTGATCAAAACACATCGGTGCCTACCACCTACCAGCGCCAAGGTGGTCTCAGTCAGGCAGGTCCTACTCTAAACCTACCTATACCGCTGGGCATCTATGTTCAGGAGAGCAGACCCTGCACATATAGTGTGTTGTTCCTAGTTACCTCTGTGTGCATCCAGCAACTGATTAGTCGTTCCATTTACTGTATAATGTCTTTTATAATTACTAGTGTTGAGCGAATTGAACCTGACAAAGTGGAATTCGATTCGAATTTCAGGGAAAATTCGATTCGCCACAAAGCCCAATTTCCTTGTAGTAAGAAATCGATTTGACCTGAAAGGCGGTTAAAAAAACATACTTGCCTCATCCGTTTGAGGGTGTATTAAAGAACCAGCACGAAATCCTGTGCACATGTTAAATGTCACGATCAGCTATGAACGCTGCCTGTCATTGCACCCACTACTTACAAAGAAATGTGCTCCGTGATGAAGTCTTATGTCACTAAGAAAATTTTTTAGAAAATTCAGCGAAGCAGCCGAATCAAATTTTCCAATATTTCGCTCATCTCTAATAATAACACTTCTTTGCATTCAGATCTTCATTGACACAGTCCCAAACATGATGTTTTTTTCTACCATGAAACGACCTTCACAAGAAAAACAAGGGCAGAAGATCTTTGCAGAAGATATTGACATTTCAGAAATTTCTGGGAAACTGGGCCCTGCTGCAGTGGTTTACCAGTCTCCGATCCTAAAGAACCCTGACGTGAAGAGCGCGATCGAAGGGATTAAATATATCGCAGAGACCATGAAGTCAGACCAGGAGTCTAATAAGGTAATTTTTTATTAGTTTAAGGGTACTTTCACACTAGTGGCAGGGGTGTCCGACAGGCTGTTCTGGCGGGTGAACAGCCTACCGGATCCGTGCTGCCGCTAGTGCACCTGTGCAGCCGGAACTACGCTCCGTCCCCATTCACTGTAAGTCGGACACCCCTGCCACTAGTGTGAAAGTAGCCTTAGGTGGCACACAGATTTTTTTTCCTTAAAAACTAATAGACATTTATCAAGACTGGTGTTCCCATATCTCATTCTTGATCCCCCTACCCTGCCGTGAGATGGGCCTAATTTATGAAGAGGTAGATGCCTGTTAATAAATTAAAGGGGTTGTCCGGGTTCAGAGCTGAACCCGGACATATCCTAATTTTCACCCCCTCCCTTGTCTGCGCTGTATAGCGCAGGGAAAGAGCTTTTTTGTTTACTTTGTACACTGCTAGGCGGAGACTTCCACCTTGCAGTGTTGCCGGTGATGTCACCGGCACTGATGGGTGGGCTTTAGCGCTGCCCTAGCCGTTTTACAGGCTAGGGCAGTGGTGAAGCCCACCCATTAGTGCCGGTGACATCACCTAGATCACTGCTAAGCAGAAGCCTCCGCCTAGCTTTCCCCTTGGAGAGCCAGGTACATCACCGAATCTCCAAAAAATGCCTTTGCCAAAAAATGCCTTTGCATGATATGCTCATATCAGGGGGCTGCCTGAGTGAAACCTGGACAATCCCTTGAAGCACATCTCTGCCCTGACATGCCCCAGAAACTGAAGTCTATGCCAGCTAGGGGCTGGCATAGACTTCATCAGGTAACTTACACTGGTTTCTGGTAAAAGTTAAAGTAAATTCGGTAGGCCCGACAAAGCCCCTTCCCTCACACTAACCCCGCCTCATTATTAAAGTGGCGAGAAGATCAAAAAGTCGCAAATTATTATGCAAATGTCCTGTGCGCCATAATTTGGGACTTTTGTACGTCAAAATAGTAAATATCCCTCAATGTAACATGTGATATTGTCCTGTGGAGGCTTTACTTCTTTTGGAGAATAAAGTGAGACCTGTAAGGACTCTGTGCCACCGTACGATTTCTGCCTACGTTGCCGTTGCATGTGTGTAAGTCCAAACAGTTTTTTTTCTGCCTACAATTCCTCTGGTGATATTGTAATATTTCTGAAGTTAACCCCTTTTCTCACTTGATTTCCGCAGGCTTCAGAAGAATGGAAGTTTGTCGCAATGGTGCTGGATCACATTCTGCTTGCATTGTTCATGATTGTCTGCGTCATCGGAACGTCGACTGTTTTTGCAGGCCGCCTGATCGAACTTAATTCACAAGGTTGAATGCAACAGGAATTTAGCATCACTATTGCACAGCGCAAAAAATTAGGGGTGAAGCCGAGGTGAAACCAGACTGTATCTTTAACTGATGATGCCGTAGTGGCAGATACTAATGATCATGATGATGCAGACAATGGTCTATTGTTTTGCAGTGTGCAACTCACAGATGATGATGACTGTTGTAAGATATTGTAAGATATCTGCTCGCTTTTTGGATGATGGGCTACTCCCAGTAGCTAACACATGAAACTTTATTTGTGGCATTATGAGGTTGCTTAAGTATAGCTTGTGTATGTAGACATCAACATTAAAGGTAATTTGTCACCAGAAATTCACTGATAAACCAGGCACAAGGCCTTGTAGTGCTAGCTGGGCTTAATGTAATGATACTTTTCACTTAGCGACTGATTGAATCATTTTTTGAAAAAAAAAATACTTTTAATCCATATGCAAATGAGCAGTTAAGTGCACCAGGGGCGGACCTATGCTGCTCTGTGCACCTTCTTCCTCTACTATTCCCTTCTCCTTCTTCATTAGCAGGGCCAGATGAGATCTATGCAGAACCTGGCCTTATCAATCAAGAAGGAGAGGGAGGAGCTGTTAGAGAAAGTAGGATGAGCAAGAGTGCATAGAACAGCCTGGGCCTGCCCTTGGTGCACTTAAAGGGAACCTATCAGCTCTGAAACACCCTCCAAACTAGAGTAAGTGGTGTATAGTGTAAGTGACGTCGAGTCCGGTTATGTAATTTGTATCTTCATACTCACTTGCATTCTGACTTTGTGCTCCCACAAACCTACAGTAAAATGCACTCAGTGGACTCCAGTGCTCACTCACATAATGGAGAGGACTCAAAGAAGAGTCCTGTCAATGCATTTTACTGCTGGTTTGTGGGAGCACAGCGTCAGAATGGAAGTGAGTATGAAGATAAAACTTACATAATCGGATTCAGCATCACTTACACTATACATCTTATACTGTAGTTCAGGGGTGTTTCAGAGCTGACAGGTTCCCTTTAAGTACTCATTTGCATATGGATTAAAAGTACTTTTTCTTCAGAATGAAGGAACAGATTGCTAGGTGAATATATAACATTATATTCAATTGAGCTAGCCCTACAAGGCATTGTACCTGGTTTATCAGTGACTTCTCTGGTAGTGACAGGTTCCCTTTAAATGGGTTATGTCACGATTGATGTAAAAAATGAAAATTAGACATCATACAGTACATAACAATACCTTTCTAACAAAGCTAGAACCAGCCATGTACCTCACATTGGGCTAGAGATCTCCCCATTCAATGCTCCAGTTGCTCTGCCAGATTAATTTCAGCCTGGCAGCTCAGGGAGGGGCGAAGGGGGGGGCTAGAGGGGCGTGTCCCTTTTACTGCAGCTCTTTATCTGTAACTGCCACAGCTATGGCTGGTAGCAGTTGAAGATTTTATTTGAGCATGTTCGACCAGCCGAGCATGAGGGACAAAATAATAAGTAAAATAACATACAGCAGGTGGCGCTATACATATATCTTTTATTGAATAGCTCACTGGCTATACTAAATTTTTAATTACATGCAATAACAAAAGTATTCAGATCCAGGTACTGGTTTGAAAAATGTAGAATATGTTTTGTGGGACAACCCCTCTGTATTATGCATAGTGCAGGGCATGAGGGGCGGTTCATGACACAGAGGGCGTCTCCTTATTGGTCTTTGTCTAACCCAGGGATGCCCAACCTGCTGTCCTCCAGCTGTTGCAAAATTACAACTCCCAGCATGCCCGGACAGCCTACAGCTATCAGCCTACGGCAGGGCATGGTGGGAGTTGTAGTTTTACAACAGTTGGAGGTCAGGAGGTGGGCATCCCTGGTCTAACCTAACATCTGATGGTCCAGAGCAATTCCAATAATAAAAATATATTCGTGAATTGCTATGGTGAATCTACACCTTGAATGTACATATATCCTACCCGAGTGTATTTGTAACCCTATACCATTAAAAAGCTTTCTTTTTTCAATATGTCCTGAACTTTTCTTGTGTTATGTCCGTGCTAACGATGCCTTCCCAGCAGAAGTTAAAGAAGAACTCCCGCAAAAATTTATATTTTATGACCTGTTAGAAAGGTGCATGATATAATCTGTAGTGAATGTAATTTTCTTATCAGAGGCTGAAATTGAGAGTTTCCACTCTCTTCTTATTGTAGCTATGTCATGTGACCAACTCCCTGACCTCCAACTGACCCAGGACAGCAAGCAAGTCACTTCTCTATTCATTCCTATGAGACCGAAAGTGAGGCTCCCATAGAAATGCATAGAAAATTAGACTTCCTGTCCACACATAAGTCTCTGTGTGAGTTGGTGGGTCTAATTCCTAGTCACATGACACAGATAAGAAACTTCAGGATGATATAACTCAAAAATTCAGCTACTGGTAAGAAAATTACCACTACAGATTACATCATGTACATTTCTAGCAGGACATGGAATAAAAATTTTTGCGGGAGTTCTTCTTTAAGGAGAAAATGTCTCGGGGGGCATGTGCCATCATTTTCATCCATTGATTTTAATGGATTTTAATGTGATTGTCCATTGCAGTCAAGTAACATGGTCAGGCTGAATGACATGTCATGTAAGGAAAGTGATGTTTCGGTTTCAGTCCTTTTTGTGGGGTCCCTTAACTCTTTATTCCGCATGGTCACATAAAAAAACCCTAAGATTTGCAGCCATGCAGCCTTCTAGCACACAGCCAACATCTGGAAGTGCTTTGATCTGCAGAAAATTCCCTGTCTTCCAGGGCTCAGTCTCATCTCTGGAGAATTTCCTGGGCTGAACCAGCACAACTCGCTTTCCAAATAAATACAATTTTCTGTAGTTCAACGGTTTAAAATGACAGAAATAAAATAAGAAAAACAAATTGCTTGATAGAAATTATAGAATAAATGTTAAAGGGTACCACATCAAACAATATTTGATCTCGGCTTTTGGGCAAATTATGTTGACAAGAAAGGGGCATCCAGCAAGACCACACGTGGGTAAGAGTGGCGCTGTTTTAGAAAAACAAAAACAGACTTTTTTTTTTAATCCTTAAAAAACCCTTTTAAAGGGAGTCTGTCACCTCCAAAATCAGTTTCAGATTAAGCTCACCCCCATGTAAGGTAAGAGGCCTGTAACCTAACCATACCTTTCTCATGAAAATCCAGTCCTATAATCCTGAGAAATGTTCCTTTTAATTTTTATACAAATAAGGTTTCTGGTGCACCGTGGGTGGGGCTGCTCTCTTTGGTGCACCCAACATACTCTGTGTTATTGTTATCTGCTCTGAGATATCAGGAACTGTCAATTGAACAAGAAGGGGCAGGCGCTAGGAGGCATCATGGTGGAATGATGGTGCACTAAATGACACGGCCCTGCCCACAGTGCACCAAAACCTTATCTGCATAAGGGCACATGCACACAACCATTGCCCGGCCGTGGTTGTATTGCGGCCCTCATACAGCAGATCCGCAATACATGGGCACCAGCCGTGTATACGCCATGTGCACCCCGCTTCATGGATCCGGGAGATGCGGTGCATGCACTACTTTTTTGCGGTGTGGATTGCGGTACGGACTGTGTGCATGAGCCCTAAAAAAAGGCATTTCTCAAGATTAAAGAACCAGATTTTCACACGAAATATATGGTTGTGTTTCAGGGCATCTATCCTACATGGTGGTATGCTTACTTTGAATCTGATTTCGGAGGTGAAAGATTCCCTTTAAAGGAATTGTGTCTGTCTGTTTCTGTTTTTAAGCTAAACGTATATTTTAGACTTTTTTGCAATTTTTTTTTTCTATAAATAGAATAGAATTTAAAAATAAATCCTTAAATCCTGCAGTTTTCACACTGACCACTAAGGCAAAAGCAGATCTCTAAATCTGTTAAATACAACTCAGACAAGATAAACATATACAGAAAATATCAATTTACAAAAATCTACACTCAATCTACACTCATACAATTATTTTTTTTAGAGAAAATATGATTAATAAATTCCCTGTTAAGAGTAGCTGTCACCTCTCCTGTAATGTCTGTTTTAGTAACTACGTGCATTTCCCATGTAGTATGGGGTAGCATGGAGCATCTATTCTTATGACTGTTTGTACTGTTTGTTTATTATTCATTCTAGAAGCTATGAATTAATTTCCAGCAGTTGCAGTGAGGGTCCAGCCCTTTGTTACCAGTTGGGGATGTGCCCTAGCACTGGTTGACATAATCCAATCAGTGCTGCCAGTGTTTGTGCAGGGACACACCCCCAACTGATAACATCCCCCCACATCTGGACCTTCACAACAAACTACCAGTAATTATTTCATAACTTCTAGGAGGAATAATAAATAAATGGCACAACATGGAGCCATAAGAATAGAGGCTACATAATTGTTATTACATGGAGAATGCAAGTAGTTGCTGAAACAGACATGTCAGGAGGAGTTACAAGTCCTCTAAATTTGCTTGCACCTTCTCATATAATCAAACCTCTCTCGTCCACTAGAGGGAGCGTTCCTGCAAAAACAGATTCATTTCATAATTGGAGCTGTGACAAGGGGGTAAGCACTCTCTTCCGAAAAGGGTGGGGTATAAAAATCTATAGTGTGTTTTTGAATGAGAAATATCATAAAGGTTGCATTTTTTTTTTTATAATAGTGCCCTTTGGCTGTTACATTTATCTGGACACATGTACGGCATGAATATTGATACAGTAGCACCAGTTCACTTGCGTAGGGTTAGTAGGGATACTTACTGCCTGCAGTGCTGTTAGCTACTTCTCCACTATAATATAAACATCATGCCTGTTGGTTGGTTCACTTTATTTGATCCACATACAAGAGAAGCACTGAGGCGGATTACCCCATTTTGCCGCATTCACATTTTTACGTATAAAATCTGCATTTTTTGCAGATTGGATGCAGACTCATTCATTTCAATAGGGTCCAAATCCATATGTCTGCATGTCCATCACACAAAAAAATGGAACATGTCCTATTCTTCTCCATTTATAAAATGGTCTTCTATGGGGTGGTCATCTCAAAGAAGAACGTACAGAGAAAAATTAAGTCTAAATGGAGGTGGTGATCTCAAAGAGATCTTCTTTTGGAGAGGTTTCAGAGTTAGGGTAGCATGTTTGTGCCTAAACTCATTTATAATCTTCCTTTTAAAAGAATTATTACATCGTAATTATTTTCACATCTGAAATTACTAAAGCACCAAATTCAGTTTTTGCCTGGGTATGTTTTTGTCTTCCATGTTCCCCATAGAAATCTGTGGAAGGTGGAAAGGAATGTGCCTCCATGGGCAGTCCAGTGGCTAGAACTGTTGTCATGTAGCAATGAGATACTGGGTTCATCTCCAACTAACAATAAATCTGCAAGGAATCTGCAAGAGTCTGTATGTTACCCCCATGGGTTCCTCTCAATAGGGTTTAGGCCTCATGCCCCCAATGAGGCCTCCTGGGGCTTGTATTCCGTGTATTCCCGTCGACAGTTCCGTTATCTGCTCAGTTCCACTGATGTGATATTCAGCTTCAAGATCCTGGTTCCAAAGTGAGAGAATAGTTCCAAAGTCTCCAGACATCTCATATGAGGAAATCAGTACTATTAAAGACATGTGCGGGGTCAGACTAGGATACATTGGTCCTCCTGAGGAATTGACTCATTGGGCCTACCTTCCGTCTGTCCCACAGATTTAATACAAATACACATACTGTACTAATAATTATAATTAAAGGGGTTATCCAAGTCCTATAATGCCCTCCCATATGGCCGGGCCCCTCACAGATGTTGTATTTACCTCGCTCCCCGGCATCTGCATTGCTTCTGATGTCGGCATGGCCGCCGCCTCATCTTCCGGTCACGCGGATAAAAACATCTGGCGTTAGGGGGGGCAGCCAATAACAATCCGTGGCAGGAATAAGCCTCCCTAGCATTGCGGATGACGCTAGAGAGGCTCGTTCCTGTCGCAGCCTGCTATTGGCTGCCCCCCCACCCGATGTTAATTGGGGAACTTAATGGGATGTTCCATTAAAAAAAAGACATAACATAACAGCAGTCTCAAGGCACTTAATGCAAAATGTATTTAGAAACCAATACCACATTTGATATCATAAATAAATATGAGGTTCTTAGCAAATATATTTTGATTAAAAAAAATGTGTGCCCACCCACCACGTCAAGGTGACCTCAAACCAGGCAGAACCTTTTTATTTTATACCTATCTCTATGCCATTGGGCATCAAAATTTGGGAGAGCAGACCCCAAGCATATACAATTGCTACAATTGTTACCTCTGTGTACCATCAGGCATCTAGCGATAGGAAGAGCAAACTCATAGTAAATAAAGCACTTGTGGAAGGGATGGGATGATAGGAGTGCACTCAGACATGGAAGCGGCCACACTACATCCGTGTATCTATTTGTCATATCTTGCAGGATGTGTTTAGCATTTTTGTGTTTTTTTGCCTTTGTAGTACATACATGGAGGTGTGGCCGCCTCCATGTCTGAAAGCACTCCATCCACTTCACAAGTGCTTTTAATTAGTGTGATAGATGTAGCTGAGTTTGCTTTTCTTCTCATTGGATGCCTGATGGCACACAAAGGTAACAATTGTAGCAACACAGTATCTATGTGGGGTCTGTTCTGCCCAATTTAGATACCCACTGGCATAGAGATAGGTGGAATAGGTTCCTGTCTGGATTGAGGTCACCTTGCCGTGGTTGGTGGGCTCAAATACTTTGATCAAACTATATTATATATATGTTTATCAGATCAAATCTGGTATTAGAAAATATATAGAATTTGCATTTAGTGCCTTGAGAATGCCGTTTTCTCTTTAATTGTGGCCATGTACCTCCGCGTATCTATTTCTCATATCGTGCAGGATGTGTTTATCACTTTTGTGTTTGGTGTTTTGGATGCTCCATTGAACCTTTACATGCAGATCACTTTGCAAAAAAAAGGGTTGCTTCCTGCAAAAGAGGAAGCATGTTCTAGATTGTGCAAAATGTTCTGTCGGTGCTATAGAAAAAACTTTCAAATATAATTAATAAAAAGAAGCTGGGAGGAAGAGCCACACAGAAATCAGCCTGCATCTAACACTGTAAGTTCCATTTTCAGGATCCACAGGTCCCCTGCCATGTACCAGCAGATCATATGTGGTCTATTCTGTCAGACCCAGGCTACTAAGCAGGGGCGTAGCTAAAGGCTCATGGGCCCTGGTGCAAGAGTTCAGCTTGGGAAAATCTTAGTTTACTACTTTTCCATCATCCTCCCGTCTTCTGGACAAATCATCCTACCACCCCCAGTACTGTGCCACTAGTACCACACAGATAGTGCCCTTCAATAATTATTGGCACACAATGTCCTAAAATAACTGCGCCCAGCAAATAGTGTCCCTGAAAGTAATAGTGTAAATATAACGTACCTCAGAAATAACTGCGCTGATACTGTGCCAGGGTGCCCCCCACAGTAATAGTGCCCCCCACAGTAATAGTGCCCCCCAAAGTCCCAACTAATAATTCTCTGCCAGAGTGCACTTGTTAGTAATAGTGCCCCCAACAGTACTAATGTCCTCACTGTGCCCCAGAAGTAATAATGCTTCCAATGTGCCAGTAAGAAGTGCCCCAATAATATGCCAGTAAGAAGTGCTCCTCACCTATAGATGCCCCCCAAATTATGTGCCAGTAAGAAACGCCCCAATAATGCACGAGAAGTTCCCCCCATTGAATCCCCCCCAAAATCATGTGCCAGTAAAAAGTGTCCCACCCCCATAGATGCCCCCCAAATTATGTGCCAGTAAGAAATGCCCCCAGTGCTACCATGTGCCAGTAAAAATGCCACCAGTGCCCCCATGTGCCAGTAAGAAATGCCCCCAGTGCCAGTAAAAATGCCCCCAGTGCTCCCGTGCCATTAATAAATGCCCCCAAGTGCCAGTAAGAAATGCCCCCAGTGCCAGTAAGAAATGTCCCCCAGTGCCCCCATGTGCCAGTAACAAATGCCCCCAGTGCCCCCATATGCCAGTAACAAATGCCCCCAGTACTCTCATGTGCCAGTAACAATGCTCCCATTGCCAGTAAAAATGCCCCCAGTGCCCCCAATAGAGCTCCGGTCCGTGATTGCAACAAAAAAAAAAAAAAACACTTATACTTACCTCCATCAGCGATGCGATGCAAGCCTCTTCCGGCCTGTGTCCCGCGCTGTACGGCTTAGGCGGCGCGATGACGGCCTCTGATAGGCTGCAGGCCTAGTGCCTGCAGCCTATCAGAGGAACGGGCAGAGGAGACGCCTCTCCCTCCCCTGTCCCACAGTACAGGCATCTGTATCGCCGTCCTGAGGATGGCGATACAGATGACTATGGAGATGAGCGCTTCCACAATAGAAGAGCTCATCTCTCTCTGCCCCACCGCCGCCCCCAACTGTGCGCAGGGCCGCGCCGCACCTTGCCTAATTGGCGGTGCGGCCCTGCAAGTGGCAAGGGGGGCCCTCGGGGCCCCCTGGCTTAGGGGCCCGGTCGCAACTGCCGCTGCGACCCCTATAGCTACGCCACTGCTACTAAGTCTCCAGCCAGGATGTGCCACCATACACTGTGGCATAGTGGCTGAGACAACTTCAGTCTGCAGGAATAATTTGCAGCACCTGTCCTGCTTTTTACTGCATGTAAGACCTCTTTTACACATCCATGTCCGTGATGACATCCATGACAAGATGGTCAGTGGTTCATCCAAGAAGATGTCCGTGAGGGTCCGTGTTTGGTCCATGTATCCGTTTTATTGCCCTCCGTTTGTCATCAACATTTCACGTACACTACTAGACTGGAAATGAATTTTCAGAGCATATATTAGCAATGATCTGTGAAAACCATGGACCAAAAATGGATGACATCTGTGTTGTGTCCGTGGTTTTCACGGACCCATAGACTACAATGTGCATGAGAGATCCGTAATCACAAACAAACATAGGGCATGCTTCCGTGGTGTCACCACGGACCCACAGTCTGTAGAAAACCAGTGATGTGCAATGACGCACATTAAAGTCAATGAATAGGTGAGTTGTCCATGGAGGCCAAGGACAGCACATGTCCGAGATCCACTTACATGTGAAAGAGGCCTGATAGAGACCATGGGGGTCGCTAATGTATTACAAATATGGCTCTACCTCATGTGAAGAGCAATCCATATTTTCTTGGAGGTGTGACAAGCACATCTACCACAGGTGATGTTGGGAGGAACACCCTTAGGGGTCCTTTTAATGACATTGCAATGAGGCTTGCGAAGGCACTTTGCAGCACATAACAAAAATTTACTGTACACGTATAAACACACTTCTCTCCACAGGAGGGCATGGCACTTGATAACATTGCATAACCACATATTTACAGTCTCTTAAAGGGGTTGTCTCACTTCAGTAAGTTGAATTTATCATGTAGAGAAAGTTATTACAAACCACTTACTAATGTATTGTAATTGTTCATATTGCTTCCTTTGCTGGCTTGATTAATTTCTCCATCACATTATACATGGTTACAGACCACCCTGCAATCCATCAGTGGTGGTCGTGCTTGCAGACTATAGGAAAAAGCGGCAGCCTCTCTGGTGGCCGGGACCATGGGAGCGCACATGGGCTGGTGTTTTTTCTTCCTACGTTGTGCAAGCACGACCACCGCTGATGGACTGCAGGGTGGTCTGTAACCATGGAAACAAGCAGTGTATAATGTGATGGAAAAATGAATCCAGCCAGCAAAGGAGGTAATATGGACAATCACAATACATTAATAAGTGCCTTGTATTAACTTTCTCTACATGATAAATGCCACTTACTCAAGTGACACAACCCCTTTAAGAGCACAGTATGCTTAACAGTTAGTCTCTCGATGAAGGCATAAATTCTTGGCAGTTATAAAAGTATTTCGACCCTTTAATGAACAGGCCTCAAAAGACCTTAATGAGTTAGTGCATGTGGTGGTTTAACGCTACTATCATTTAATTGTTCGACTACCAAAATGATTTTTGCAACTTTTTTTAGGACACAGCAAGGAAGAGAATTTATTTTAGAATATTTTTTTTTTTTTTTTGTTTTATTAGCTCCTAATTCTTTAAAGGGAGTCTTTCACCTGATCTCAGTGTCATAGACTGCTCAGATCAGGCTATAGACCACCTTATCCACATTAAAACAATAGCTTTGTTAAGGATGTCCCACGGTGTATTCATCCAAAAAACACTTTTATTCCATATGTAAATGACCCCCCGCAAGTGTCCGGAAGCTTGTTTATACAGCAAGGAGCCCAAGCCCCCGGGCGATCTGAAAAGCAAACCCCTCCCTTTTCCATCCTCCGGCCCGCCCCGCCCTGCATTAGCATAATCTTCTCCTTCTTGCGCCGCTCTTCGGGTCCCCAGCGCATGCGCACTGCTCTGCCCACTGTGGGCAGAGGTGCATGGGATTCTAGTGCACATGCACCGGGGACCCAAAGAGCGGGGCGGAGGATGGAAAAGGGAGGGGTTTGCTTTTCAAATCGCCCGGGGGCTTGGGCTCTTTGCTGTATAAACAAGTTTCTGAGCACTTGCGGGGGGTCATTTACATATGGAATAAAAGTGTTTTTTGGATGAATACACCGTGGGATATCCTTAACAAAGGTATTGTTTTAATGTGGATAAAGTGGTCTATAGCCTGATCTGAGCAGTCTATGACGCTCAGATCAGGTGAAAGACTCCCTTTAAATCAGCAAAGTGACATCAAAATAAATTCTTCCATGTGTTGTGTTGCGTTGTGTTGTGTGTATGTGGTCACTGCTTTTTAATGTGCTTAAACCATGGATGTTTAATGAAGATGACATTTATATTACAACTGGGAGTGGAGTCAGTCCTTATAGGTTAGCCCAACATATTCTGCAGCACTTTACAGACATGATCATCACTCGCCCTCCCCAGAGGAGCTCACAGTCCCTTTCACTATGGGAGGAAACCCATGGAAACACAGGCAGAACATACAAACCATGCAGATGTTGTCCCTGGTTATATTTGAAACCCAGCCCTGCAAGGCAACAACACTACTTTTAGCACATTTACAGGGGCTGCCTGATTTTTTATTTAACTTGGGCAACCCCTTTAAGTTTCACTGTTGATTACTGTCAAAAAGACCACACTTATGGCATACATCTTGCACAAAGAAATCTATGAGTATGCTATGGGAACGCATCTGGATATTGCAGCTGAAGCCCATAAATGCTGGTGTGAACATAGCATTACATGTATCTCTGTCACAAAAGACCTCAGACCCTTGAAGAAGCTAGGAAGAAGTGTAATCTATTATGCAGACATGGACATAGCAACATAATATGCATATAGTATTAGTAACCTCTTGTGTTAGTGGATATCAAGGTTTGCTAGGTACATGAGCCACAGGAGCTAACAGTAAAAGTCATGAGTCAGTATATAACGTGTGTCTCTTCCTGTAGACTGTAGTTTCGGTGTCTCTATATACTGGTTTCACTATATACATTTTGCTCTCATTTAAGATACATCATAGTTTGTATATAGCACAACCTGTTAAGTCAACCACAAGCGATGCTACACCGGTGTTGCTAATTGTGTTGGCAACGAAGTGGCTTCAGTTTTCTAATTTTACTCTTCGCAGTAGCTGTAAAACCATTTCCTTTTTCTGTACTCTGGTTTCCTGTTATCTTTATGGGGCTTGGCTATAGAAACTGCTGAAAGACAAGCTTGTGCGTGCAAAGATGCAAATAAACTATTTTATAACCCAAAGGACGTACACAAATACACAATCCAAAAGGCAGAGGAGCTAAGATGGTTAAAAAAATTCAAGGCCCAGAAAAACATCTCCTCTGCCCACACAGACCACCAACATATTATCTCCCATATACAAGCTTGGCACAGTGATGTAACGTGGAGTCCTTGTTTAGTGTCCCTACTTGGCCACACAGTGCTTTATGTGCTTACTTCTACTGACAGTAATTTACTAATGATTCTACTGACATTTCTGTTTATTCAATGACCATTGATGACAGTTCAATTATTTTATAATGATCATGCATCTCTAGCATATTGATAATAGCATCCCTGGTGGTCCAGTTGTTCTAATTACCATCTAATCCCTATCTCTGGTGGTCTAAGTAGTTCTAATTAAAGGGGTTGTCCCACGAAAAATATTCTACAGTTTTCAAACCAGCACCTGGATCTGAATACTTTTGTAATTGCATGTAATTAAAAATTCTGTATAGCTACTGAGTTATTCAATAAAATGTATCTGTATAGTGCCACTTAATTTCTTATTTCTTTGACCTGCTCACTGAAAAGGCCGCACATGCTCAGTTTCATCTTTCAACTGCCTTCTGAGCAGTGATAGGGAGAGAATAGACACGCCCCCTGAGCTGCAGCAGAAAAGACACTCCCATGAGCTGCCAGCTTGATATAAATCTAGCAGACCAATGAATGTGGAGATCTCTGGATCCATGTGAGGTACAGGGCTGGTTCTAGCGTTGTTAGAAAAGAATTGTCGTGGACTATATGATGTCTGATATTCATTTTTTACATTATTCGTGGGATAATCCCTTTAAACTGTTAATCTGTATCTCTGGTGGTCCAGGAGTTATAATTACCTGCTAATCCTTAGCTCCGGTGGTCCAGGAGTTATAATTACCTGCTAATCCCTATCTCTGGTGGTCCAGTGGTTCTGGTTACCTGTTAATCCTTATCTCTGGTAGTCCAGGGGTTATAATTACCTGCTATTCCCTATCTCTGGTGGTCCAGTGGTTCTAATTGCCCACTAATCCCTATTAATCCCTATCTTTGGTGGTCCAGAGCAGTGGCATGAGTGTTTGGCACCGGCGGGTCCTTTCCCTGGCAGCCCCCTATACTTTAAAACATTTTTTTCCCTTCACAGTTGTTATGCTGTTATTTTTCCCCTTCACAGTATTTATGCACTTATTGCACCCCTTCACAGTAGTTATGCCCACGTTATGTCCACCTTATGCTCCTTCACAGTAGTTATGCCCTCAATGCACCATTCCCCAGTAGTCATGCCCACATTGTGGCCCCCTCACAGTAGTTATGCCCTCATTGTGCCCCTTCACAGTAGTTATGTCCACGTTATGTCCACATTATGCCCCTTCAAAGTAGTTATGCCCACAGTGTGCCCCCTCACAGTAGTTATGCTCTCTGTGTGCCCCCTTCACAGTAGTTATGCCCTCATTGTGCCCCCCTCACAGTAGTTATGCCCTCTCTGTGCCCTCTTCAGAGTAGTTCTGCCCTCATTGTGCCCCCCACAGTATATATTCCCTCTATGTGCCCTCATAACAATTGTTATGTCCCTTCACAATTGTAATGCCCTCTCTGTGCCCCCTTCACAATAGTAATGTTCACATTGTGCCCCCTCAGTGTTAATAAAATTAAAATAAACAGCAACTACTCACTTTGTCCCGTTCCTGATCATCAGATCACTTCCAGTATTCCTCTGCAGGCACAGATCACGCTGCAGCACTGGGTGGGAGCAGTACACAGGCAGATTCCTGGGCCTGCACACCCCTCGCACACAGTCTGGCAGCGCAATTTGTGCCTGCAGGGCTGAATTGTTGGAAGTGCTCATTGTATCCAGCACCCACCTGACAGCTGCCATCCAGGGCAGACACCCCCCGCCCTGGCACGTCACTGGTATAGAGGTTATGATTACCCCCTAATCTCTGAAGACTTGTTCAGGAAAACTTGATTCCTAAGACTGAAAAGCTGCCTGAGTACCCCTGAGAAAATGAACAGTCATCTTTGTAGGTCAAGAACTATAAAGGCTGTGCAGGATAGACAGTAAGGTACCACTCATTTATGGCAAAAGACTTTACTGCTGTGGAAAGGGTATATTGCTTCGGCACCCACCACACTTTGAGATGGACTGGCCCTCGGGATTCTATACACAGGTATTGGGAAGATACTACTCTGTGATATACTTTAGAACTGTGCCTTTGCTGCTACATGTACTACTACTCCTATCATCAATTCAGTAAAGAGAAGCTTTATTTATTGCAACTAAATGGGCCTGATTATTGGCTTCACCCTTCAGTCCACCGGCTGCTGTACCTGTCCTCTTACCTTGCACCCTGTCAATTATCCATCATCAAAGGCACCCTAACTACGACCAGGCAGAAGCTCCAATACCAGGGTGTGTCCCACGGGTAAAAAGGGGGTGCCTTCCATTTATTGCGTGGCCCCAGGGAGCACCAGAGTGAGGAAAGCAACTGTGAACCACTACAACTCCTATCACTACAACTCCCATCCTCCCCTTCAGGTCACTGCAGATACTTTGTTTTTGTATTTGCTTAGTAAAGAACACGGACTGAGATTGTTTTCCCCCATATGGGATATGCTGCCATTCTAGGATAACTAAAATGTTAGGTTCAATGAGGTTGTCCCATCTTCGACATTTATGACATATCCACAGTTGCCCACCCCTTTACTATTGATGGTCTATTCTGAAGGCCATCAATATCTTTTTGGCAGGGGTCTGACACCCCAGACCCACGCTAGATGCTGTTTCAGAGTAGCTCCAGTGCCAGAAACAGGAACAACACTGTTTCACTGGTTATCAGAGCACTGCTCATATTGAAGTCAATGGGAGCCGTGCTGCAGCTACAAGCTCTGTCCACTGCACAAAGGACTAAGCTGTGCAGTTCTGGTGCGGGGGCTACTCTGAAACAACGTATTGACAGGGGTGCAGAGTGTCAGACCTTAGACAAGCAGGTATTGATGAACTATCCTGATGACAAGCCATCAATACTAAGAGAATGGGCAACCCCGTAAAGGGATAAAGCCTAGTTCACACCATCATTTGGTATGTTTTTATGCAGCAGAGAAACTGCATCTTTCAGAGGTCACACAAAAGTAAAGAAAATATGAAAAAAATGAATTTAAATGTTGCTTTTGAAAACTGTGTATTCTTTTTAGGACTTGGAGAGAAATAAGACAGCAAAGCCTACAGCAAGGATCAGCAACCTTCGGCACTCCAGCTGCTGTGAAACTACAACTCCCAGCATGCAAACCTACTCTGCTGTTCTTCTAACTCCCATAGAAGTGAATGAAGCATTCTGGAAGTTGTAGTTTCTGAACAGCTGGAGTGCTGGAGGTTGCTGATCCCTGGCCTACAGTATGGTGATCTGCCATAAAGCAAAAGATGCCCTAAAACACACTATATATATATATATATGTACACTAGCAGAAGGACCCGGCTTCGCCTGGGTATATTTAGTCTATTTCATTTAGTGTTTGTGTTTGTCGTTGCAGAGAGAAAGTCAATGCAGCTGACAGTAGTTGATTTTTTTCAATCCCCATTGGCTGCGGAGTGGGAGGGGGCGTGACCTGATCGGTTCGGGGGCGTCGTGGGAGGGGGCGTGACCTGACCAAGTCAGGGGCGTGGCTTATCAAGACCTGGGGTGGGAGTTTTAAGTCCTTCTTTAGGGGGCAGCTTGAATTACAGGTTGATGCCATGGTAATTTATGAGCACACGCAATGGGTAGTAGTAGAAGAAAACATCTTTTATTACTACTGAACGTTCTTAGTCTAAAATTAGTCTAAAACATCAGGTATATTTATGGTAACCGGAATACCCCTTTAACAGTGTCATCCACAGCGCTCTGCCCCTTTAAAGCAGCCAATAGAAATGGCTGAGCTCCTCAGCTGGCTGCTAATTACCTGGCTAGGTTGTTATGGAAAAGTGTGTGTACATCTGGAGAAAATGGCAGTTGGAATTTGAAGTGAAATGCTCCCAGACTAATATTGGCTAATGGAGATCATATTTTGGGAATATCTCAGGAACGGTACGTCCTAGAGAGCTGAGACCTGCTCTAAAACCTTCCTGGACACCTGATGTACCTGTGTGCCGAATTTGGTGAAAATTGGTCCAGTAGTTTGGTCGCGCATAGAGGACAGACAGACGGACAGACAGACAGACAGACAGAAACTCATTTTTATAATATTAAGAGATATATATACTGCAAAAGAGAATCAAACCAGCACCTCCAAACTACATGTAAAGGGGGTACAGGTGCACACTACCATGGCTGCATCTACAAGTAGCAGCACAGCACACGACTCATGCACACGACCGTAAGTATTTTGCGGTCCACAAAAAACTGATCCACAAAAAAGACGGATGACATCAGTGTGATGTCCGTGTTGCATCCCTGTTTTTGCAGAATGCACATGGAGTCACCTCGTTTTTTTTTTGCGGACCCATTGAAGTGAATTGTCCATTTCGTATTTTGCGGAACGGAACAGCTGGCCCCTAATAGAACAGTCCTATACTTGTCTGTAATGTGGACAATAATAGGACATGTTCTATTTTTTGCGGAATGAAAAACATATGGAGTAACTTCTGTTTTTTGTGCTGACCCATTGAAATGAATAGTTCCGCATACGGTCTGCAAAAGAACAGACACGGAAAGAGAATACGTTCGTGTGCATGAGGCCTTACTGCTATACTTACTGTATTACGATTAGAAGCTCTTTGAGTATATTTTACACACACACACACATATATATATATATATATATATATATATATATATATATATATAGCATTTGGATGGTAAAAAGCATGTATAGAATGGGTCCTACATGTACATACGTGAGACATAAGCAGATTTTGTACTTTTAGGTGCTCCTTTAAATAACTTGCAGAGGGTCAGATCAGAATAAATAGTGAGAACAGGGACTAGGAACATCTTTGCAGAGCGGTAATATAAGCGGGGCAGAAAACATGGGCCATTTCTTGCCATCATTCATCCTGTATTGATCTGTATGCAGTTTATGGTCAGGCTCACAGTAGAGGCATGATCAGCAGCAGCCACATGTGGGAACTGTTGCATCACTTCAATGTTTCCGGACTGAGGGGAAGTCAGAATTTTTTTTTTTTTTTTTTTTTTGCAGAACTCTAGGAGAAGTCTGGAAAACAAGACAGAACTGCCGGTGACTGGGACAATCAGGGAGAGCAGAACAGAGGAACATCTGGAAGGGGTCCTCACCATCCTCCCTTCTTGCCAGTAAGTGACAACAGGGCAGGGGCTGTGGGAGCTGCTGTATGTATGCTGTGCTGGGCTGGGTGTGGTGTTGGGATGTTAATACAGAGAGCCAGGCTGTCAGATCCCTGGCTTTTCTGCAACTTGATTTGCACTGCCATGTCATCCAGCACAGAACAACAATTACAGTTGACTCAGGCCACACTCAGGACCGTCTTCTGTAGAACAGTAGGTATTTGGGGACTGAGTTACTAACTTTTGGTCGCTGGCTTTGCATTAGTTAACTCCTGCTGCTCTTTGACCCATTCAGTGCACTCTTCTAAGTGGTCTTGTGCTTATATTTGCTTTGCATCTCGTGATTTTCACCGCTGATTTGCATCCTGTTGAGATTTGTATCTCTTCTTCCTCTGTGAGACATTTGCTATTATACGCCTCAGTTTTTGGCTTTTTAATAGATGTTAGATTTTTATTTTGCCGGTTTTAACAAATGACTGCAGAAATCTGCTATCATCTTTATGTCCATGCTGGCAACCAATTATTCCTGACAGTTTGTTGGTGAAGACGCTTATCAGACTTGCCTCAAACTTTTTTTTTCCTAGTTGTTATAGTTAGTCTGGTGAATTTAGTATAGGCAGCAAGAATTGTAAGGGTGACGTCAGGTCAGGATTTTTGGCAATGATGAGAAAATGGCTCACACTGTAAGATGCCATATAACACAGGGGTAGGCAACCTCCGGCACTCCAGCTGTCGTGAAACTACAACTCCCAGCATGCATACTTGCTCTACTCTTCTCAGAGCGCCTATAAAAATCAGTGGAGCATGCTGGGAATTGTAGTTTCACAACAGCTGGGGTGCCGAAGGTTGCTGACCCCTGATATAACGGGTCACCCTAGAACGCAAATCCGCCACTCATAAGCAAGAGCAGGGAACCCAATATTAGAGTACACAGACAACATAACGGTTCTTCTGAACCCCACTCAATAAAACAGAATAAGGGCTCATGCACACGACCTTATGTATTTTGTGATCCGCAAAAAATATGGATGAGGTCAGTGTGCATTCCGTATATGGACAGAACAGTCCTATCCAATTTTGCGGAACAGGTGCGGACCCATTCATTTCAATGGGACCGCAAAAGATGCGGACAGCACACTGAGTGCTGTCCGCATCCGTAGTTCTGTTCCGCGGCCCCGCAAAAAAGATAGAGCATGTCCTATTCTTGTCCGGCATTTTTTATGGTAGCAGCGGCCGTGTGCGGTCTGCAAATTGCAGAACGCACACAGGCTGTTGTCCGTGTTTTGAAGATCCACAAAACACTACAGTCATGTGAATATAGCCTATATATGCACACGGAGTAACTTCCGTTTTTTTGCGGACCCATTGAAATGAATGGTTCTGCACATGGTCTGCAAAAAAAATGGCCAAATTAAATTTCTCCCAGCAATGACAGGTGATCACTGGGTGTTTCGGGTGTCAGCACGGTTGTCATTACAGAAAGGATGTCTTAATGTATTTTATAATTATCAAAGTATACCAGTATGTTTGATAGGAGTCAGAACCTTCAGTACTCCAGCTGTTGGGAAACTACAACTCCCAGCAAGCTCCGATTATTCCTGGCACAACAGTTGAGCAGGTCTTCATGCTGGGAGTTGCAGTTTTGCAGCAGCTGGAGTGCCGGAGGCTGCTGACGCCTGATGTTTTTGCTTGTTTGATATTTGATACATTTTATTAGTTGTTTTTGGCGTGATACATACTTTGTTTTTTCATGTTACGTATTATTTGATTCAATTACGCTTAGTGTTACTATTTTCTGGTATTGAGATCCGTTATAGGGTCTCAATACCAGAGAAAAACGCTTCTGTTTTGTCCCCATTCATTGACAATGGGGACAAAACTGAACAGAATGGAATGTTTCAAAAAGCATTTGTTCCGTTTGGTTGCGTTCCCATACCGGAGAGCAAACTGCAGCATGCTGCGGTTTTCTTTCAGTCATGTGATGTGGAGCAAGACGGATCAGTCATGACCCACAATGCAAGTCAATGGGGACGGTCCCCCGTTGACTTTCAATGGAGTTCATGACGGATCCGTCTTGGCTATGTTAAAGATAATAGAACCGGATCCGTTCATAACGGATGCAGGCAGTTGTATTATCAGTAACGGAAGCGTTTTTGCTGAACCCTGCCGGATCCTGCAAAAACGCTGGTGTAAAAGTAGGAAACATGGAAAGGTAAAGTGTCACTTCATGGGCTGATCCATGCTGGTGCTGGGACTCATCGGGGGAAATTTATCATTATAGGTGTATTTGAGATTAGTTTTTAGATTAGAGATGCTATGCACCACTGCACCTAATTTCTGAAGATGGTACATGGTAAATTTTGCTCAAGTGCAATGTATTTGCACCTATTTCAGATGCATCTATTTCAGTGAACGTTCACCTGGGGGGATGTCTGGCATGGAGATGCAACTGTTTAAAATGTGGCAAATACTACATGAGTCCAAAAGGTGATCTACATGGAAATATTGAACTAATTATCACTCCATTTCTCAAAGTGACTCAGGGTAGTGTAACCCACACAGTGTTGCACAATCTGGCACAACTAAGTGCTAGCATCACGATAGGCGACATTTCCATGCAAGACAAGTGGTGTAAAACATTTGCTACTTATTATAATCATAGAGCAGAACCTCTACTGAAGAACAGTAGGCAGGGCTTTTTCTCTGGACGGTTATCAGCTGCTCTGCAATAGGAACATTACTGTTTATTTTTATGTGTATATTGAATTTTCCTTACTATTTTCGTTGTGTTTTATTTGGCACTGTACATTCAGTGCCAAAGCCTGACAGATCTGCATCCCTGGGGTCTGGGCTGCAGCCATTACGGAGATGCTGGGCTAGATCGGTAGTCTCCGTTTTCCATGTTTTCTCGTGTGAGAAGCAAAAGTGGAAATTTTAAATATTTACAAGATACTTGCGGCTTTGCACAAATTGTCTTCAGCAAAGCAAGGTGAGGCTCCAGAACAGGGGTTTTGTTCTGTGCCAGCCATTTCATATGGGCAACCTGTGCAACTATATAGGGACCCAGAAGGTAGCGTCCGATTTTCATCTTAAAGGGCATGTGTCAGATTGTTTAGATCAAGTTTTTATGCTAAACATAATTTTGTTTTTAAATTCTAGCGATTTTTGTTTATGATTTTCACTATCATACAAAAAAGCAAGACAAATGTCAGCGTCTATATTTTAAAAAATAGGCCTAATAACATGATTAGGTTCCCTGTTCTGTACACATCACTTTTTAGCAGTCATCTTATTATCATGACAGCCAGAAGTACAAAGATAGGTATCACCTATATATCAATAACACTAGATACACAACTTATAATAGGTAATATCACAGCTTATCTGCTCCCTCCTGATCTCTGCACAGGTCACAGAGCATGCCTAGAAAGCTAGAAGTCAATGAGGTCCCCTCCTGTCTATGGCCCATGTGGATGCTTTCAACAGGAAGTCTTGAAATATATTAGGCCTAGTAGCCAGAGTTTAAAAAAAGTGCATGATATATATAGATACAGTTAGGGACATGGAAAATTTAAAGCAATACAGCAATGTTCTCCAGTCAGTGGCTCAGGAGCTGCCATGTGACGTCACCATGCTGGTGGGGCGCAGTGACATCATCAGTAATGACGTCATCGCGTCCACCCAGCGTGATGATGTGGTGACATCAACTCGAATGAGATTTGGCACATTTTCTTCAATCAAGATGGCTGCAACGGCCTCTCTGCAAGCAAATGGATGTGGTGAGTACATTTTTTTTTAACCCCAGATTAACCCCCTGATAGGCTGAATATGACCCTCAGATTCCGTGATTGGTGCTGAACGCAGCATCTGAAGGGTTCAGTAACTTCACAAATCGAATTTCTTTGTGGACTTCGGCGAAGCAGCCAAATCAAATATTGGCAAACTTCGCTCATCTCTAATTCCACAAAATACACCATAGATGGAGCTTTGTAGTTCTGGTGCCAGAGCTACTGAAAAACAGCTGAATGGTGAATTTGCCAGGAGTCAAACCCCTGACGATCAAAAATTTCCTGGGCTTTAAAATACGTGTGCTCCATTGCAAATCCCTGTTAAAAAGACTTAAGGGAATCACATAAGCAACAACTCCTCCATAAGATATGTCTGAATTTTTTGCTTTAGCAAGGAAGGAAGCTAATAAATGATAGCATTCATGAACTGAGGGCCCTGTCCAAACCTGAAACTTGGCAATACATGACACATGGATAGTCAACATATTTGTAACCCTCCGTTTCTTCCATGCTGCCTCGGTTCTTCCCTTCCAGTCCCTTGTTGGGTGCCTTTTAAGATGGCCACCACCGTTCCTCATGCAGATCCCTTCAGTAAAGTCTAAGACCCTTCCTCCCTCCACTGCCTTTGGATGGACATAGCACCTACTTTGCTGGTCCATCTGAGGGAACTCTACATGAAGAAGCCTGAGACCATGGTGGCCATCTGGCAAGAAATCCAATGGAAGAATGGAGGCAGCATTGAAGAAATGCAGGGCACCAGGTATGCTGACTATCCATGTGTCATATATAGTGGGAGGGTATGAGGGTGGCTTTTGGTATAAAAATCAATTAAAAAGGCAAAATATATTAGATTTTTTTTTCTGATCGGATCCATGAACAAGATACATGTCAATAGCACCCTGTGTACATAGCCTAATATGGACCTTTTTGAAAGGGAATCTGTCATGGTAATTCTGGACTATTATCTGCAGCAATACACAAGTAGTACTGCACGGAGTCCAGATCAACACTTTTCTTTTCCTACTGCCCCCAGTTCCCCCAATGTCAGCGCTTAAATGGAACCTGTCATCTCCAAAACACCCCATGAACTAGAGTAAGCGGTGTATAGTGTAAGTGACGTTGAGTCCAGTTATGTAATTTTTATCTTCATACTCACTTCCATTCTGACGCTGTGCTCCCGCAAACCTGCAGTAAAATGCACTCAGTGGACTCCAGTGCTCACTCACATAATGGAGAGGACTCAAAGAAGAGTCCAGTGAGTGCATTTTACTGCCGGTTTGTGGGAGCACAGCGTCGGAATGGAAGTGAGTATGAAGATAAAACTTACATATTCGGATTCAGCATCACTTACACTATACACCGCTTACTCTAGTTCAGGGGGTGTTTCGGAGATGACAGGTTCCCTTTAAAGCTGCACTGAAAAACACAGTCTAAATTGCTGCACAGTGCTAACATTATGGAGAGGACTCCTGTGCGCAGAAGTCCTGACAATGTATTTCAGTGCAGCTTTAACTGCTGACAGCAGGGGAACCAGGGGTATCAGGAAAATTAAAAATAGTGATCGGGACTCCTTATCTGCAGTAGCAAAGTATTATGTATTACAGCAGCTAACAGTGCAAGATTGTGGTGACAGGTTCCCTTTAATGATTAGTTAACACGATTTGCCGGAGGACACGACACAGGTCTCCTGCGCTCTCTGGCTTATGTCTAGTTGTGTCTTTTGTGTCACAATTGATGGTAACAGTTACTGACCAGTATGTTTAGTGGAAGCTCCAGAATCTAAACTCTATTAGAGCTGGTGTGTCATGGTGAGGTAGGAAAGCACGGCAGCTGCTGGAGGATGTCACTGGATGGGTCACATCACTACATGAACGCCCCACAATGGCTTGGACGGTGCCAAGGCAGCTGTGTGGAAATTGACAGCTGCTTTTCTTGGGCAGCTGCGGATGTTTTTGTATCAGGCATTGTAGCAACTCACCCCCTTACAGGGTCAAGCATCAAAAATATAAAAAAAGATGACTATAAAATGTAAAAATTGTTTAGAATTTCTGAATAAATGTATGAAAAACATATAAAACTTTAATCCTAAATGTCAAAAATGCATTAGCCTCCATTTATAGACAGGATGCACTGTGACAGGATGCACTATTGTTATAAGCAGGGGCGGATTGGTCATAGACCTTACAGACCTTCCCAGTGGGCCGAAGCCCAGGGGGCTGCCTGAGCCCTCATCACGGACGGCCAAGTGGAAGTTTTTGGGGATGTATTTTGTGCTGCTGACGACAGTATTTTGTGATGGACTGTGGTATTTGGCTCTCTTGGAGTGGTATAATGTACCACAATATGGCCTCACCTACTTGTGTTGGCCCTGCCTTCCATCAATTTGGATCAAACTACAAAGTGGGGCCACTTTTAGTATTTTTTCCATGGCCACTTTAAGTTTGGTTATAAGGCTGGTGTCTCTTTAGTCAGTCCTGTTAGAGCAGGGATGCTCAACCTGTGGCCCTCCAGCTGTTGCAAAACTACAACTCCCAGCATGCCCAGACAGTCTACAGCTATCATCCTAAAGCAGGGCATGGTGGGAGTTGTAGTTTTACAACAGCTGGAGGGCCGCAGGTTGAGCATCCCTGTATTAGAGCATACCAAGCTACCACACATGGCCTCCCTCCATTACCTAGAGCAGTGTGATATCTGCTCTGAGCGACCACTGACTTCCAAACGGGCCATACAAACCTTCTTGTACCCTGCAGTGCTGCAGAGAATTAAGCAGTGGGACCCACATTTGTACACACGTTCCAATCATAGTCTGCTGTGAGCAGAAATTTCACAGGGGCAGAGCTGCAGTACCCGACATAGCCTATGGACAAGAAAGGAACTGTATTGAATCCTGAATCATCCATTTTATTGGTGGAACTACTAGAAGTAACATCTGTTGCCTCCTATAGCATCGTATCATGGTAGCAGTGACAAAAGACGTAAAGTCATCAAACAGTAGATGCTTCTATTATTAGTCACATGTGCAATGTTTCAGCTGAGAAACAACTTTTATTCAGCCGAACGATGGCACATAGGTGACCAGTAAAATATACAAGTGCTAAATGGATGCTGTGGTCTTATTGTCTACTTTGTTCCCATTTTGCATGGTCTTACTGTCTAGCATGGTGCTGCTATCCTGCATGGTGCTGCTGTCTGGCATGGCACTGCTATCTTGCATGTTGCTGCTGTCTGGCATTGCACTGCTATCTTGCATTGTTCTGCTATTTTGCATGGTGCTGCTATCTGGAATGGCACTGCTATCTTGCATGGTGCTGCTGTCTTGCATGGTACTGCTATCTTGCATGGTACTGTTATCCTGAAATGTGCTGCTATCTTGCATAGTGCTGCCAGCCTGCATGGCGCAGCTATGCTACATGGTGCTGCTGTCTCGCATGGTGCTGATATCTCTCTATAGCTATATAACATTGGATTTAGTTTGGCTTCTTGCGTTCTGCTATTCCTATTGTTGGAAACTTTGCTTCTACAGTATGCATAGCAGAATAAAAGTTATGAGTCATGCCGGGAGCAGACATCTCAAGAAAACAAAATGAATAACCCTATCCTAGGAAACAAGTGGTAATAAGAGAGAGAAGTTAAACCTACACTATAACTTCGTGGACACTATGCTGGTTAAAACTGTGTCCAAAGCCACTAACATAGCATGCTATATGTCCTCCAGTACAGGATCCTCAGGATAGGTCATCAATATTAGATTGGTGGAGGACTGACACCCAGCACCTCTACCAATCAGCTGTTTCAGGCAGCCGCTGGTGCTTAAAAGTATACACTGGACAAAAGTCTGCGTCCACTGTGTAGCTTCTGGTGCTAACGACTGAAGCTCGAGAGTTGAGCTGCAGTGCCCCAGCAGGACCCCAACACATTGTTTTTCTGGCTCTGTCCACTGTATAGCGTTCAGCACTGGCCGCTGCCAAAAACAACTGATCAATGACCCCCTACTAGAGCCTTTTCTGGTGGCTCAATAAGGTCTTTTCTCAGATCGAAAATTCTTTTGGTTGATACATGTGGCCTCTGAATCTCAGCTCTCTCGATATAATAAGATCCATCCTTTTGTGCACTTTCTACGTCAATCAACCAATGAACTGTATAAGCTATCATTTTTTAAATCTGTATATCTGGCTGTGCCCAGAGGTTGTATCTGATCTATATGGTACTTTATCTGCTGGTTTTTACTCCATTTCCTATGTCACAGCAACGGAAAGAGATTTACAAAAGTCCTTTGAGCCCAAAACTTGGGAGTGAGATTTTTCATGAGCGGGTAAGGCTACTTTCACACTAGCGTTTTTAATTTCCGGTATTGAGTTCCGTCATAGGGGCTCAATACCGGAAAAAAACGCTTCAGTTTTGTCCCCATTCATTGTCAATGGGGACAAAACTGAACTGAAGACAACGGAATGCTCCTCAAAGCATTCCGTTCCGTCTTCAGACCGGAGAACAAACCGCAGCATGCTGCGGTTTTCTCTCCGGTCCAGGCATCTGCACCAAGACGGATCCGGAATGACCCCCAATGCAAGTCAATGGGGACGGATCCGTTTGGTGTGACACACCAGTAATCCGGATCTGTCCTCCATTGACTTGCAATGGGGGGTCATTCCGGATCCGGCTACACATATACAGAAATACATACAGACATACACACACATACACACAAACACATACATACTTACATACTCCATCCAGGGACGCCGGCAGCATGTCTTCACGCGCCTCCTGCGCGCAGCTATGACGTTTCCCCACTGCGCCCAGCAGAGGGTACTGTGGGGAATCGTCATCACTGCGCGCAGGAGGTGCATGAAGACGTGCTGCCGGCGTCCCTGGCTGGAGTATGTAAGTATGTATGTGTTTGTGTTTATGTGTGTGTGTGTATGTATGTTCTCTGTGTCTGTGTCAACACGTGTGGGGCCGGAGCGCTGCTCCGGCTCCACACATGTATCAGCAGCAGTACGGATCCGTCGGCACCCTTTAGGTGCCGGATCCGTGCTGCCGCTAGTGTGGAAGAGGCCTAAGATCTCTATGAAAGCATCTTGAGTGGAAGCCAATTCTAAAATTTTATTCAGATGGTATTTGGTCCTTGTGAGACTTCTGAAAATGTTCCTCCAATGTTCTAAAAGTTTCCGTGGCGTTTTTATGACGGTACAGTTATGGATATCTGATGGGAGGGTAAGAAGGAGGTTCTGGATCAGGGTTTTACAATTTGATTTATTCAGTAACGACAGTGAATCTTTGCAAATCTCCAGAAAAAGACCTACTGACCATTTTTGACTTTAAAGTCTCCAAGGGTCATAAATGTTTGATATCTTTTATGTTTTAGTTGCCAAAATTATGTTCGCTGGGTCGTGGAAAAGTCCTTGTTTGAACTGGACATTGCTTAGAACTAATTGTCATAAATTATTCTTAACAGTAAACTTTTCAGTATGAGAAATTCTGTGAAGTCTGGGATCCTTGGATCCAATTTTCTCATTATTCCTAATTTTGCATGTTTTTGTTTTTTTTTAATTTGTGCAGGTCAGGTTGTCTCCATTTTTTTAAATTTATTAGATTTTATGATATTAGTTGTAGGTGTAAGGTTTTGCAATTATGCTTTTATTTTTTTGTCATGGATGAAATCAGCAATATGTATATATTGACCTTGTGTTATATCTTTTTGGCACATACGGATTGCTGGTATAATATTTTATGGTTTAGTTTAAAAAAAAATAATCAAGAAAAATTATTGGAATTGTGATGAAACCTGCACCTCGCAGCCCACCTGACGTCAACTACATTGAGCCTACGCGGTGCGGTTACGTCACTGGTTACCAAGATGTGACGTTATGCCTCCCTAGGAGCACGTAAGGTCAGCTTGGTACAGTTTACACAGATGCCTCCTGTGAGGCCTGGGAAATGAGATGGGGTCGTCCACGCACCTCCGGGGTAACCCACACTCGCTCACAACCCTGACAAGCTGAGAGAGCCTTTTCACTGCCCCAGTGAAACAGAGCTTTCACAGCCCAGTAGACAACCACCAGTTCCTCGTTTAATATAAGCCCGGTCCACTAACGGGATTATATCAGGGCAGGAAGCACCCCCAGGTAGCAATAACTATGCCGAACACAGACGCGGGGATTCGTGATCGAGATACAAGCACAGCACAAGATTAAATTATATATTTAATTGCCTTAAGGGCACACTAGATATAATATGATATACAGAGAATATATACAGTGGTCTGATGTATAAATACAGGTAGTATGGTACAACAGAGTTAAGCAGAGCAATAGTCAGTTACCAGGTGGATGAGTAGTCCGTTAAGATGAGTTCTGGATTGCTGTAAGGCAGGGGCCTTGCTAGGGTAGCAAAAGATCAGGGGCCCAAGCCCCAATGCATATGACCCAGTTCTCTAAGTTCACCCTCCTTTGCACACCTCATTGTACTGTATTTGCTATACAGCAGCACCAACCTCTCACATCCAGGGCCTCCCAGGTGATGTCTCCTCTGATGTAGATCTTCTGTCATCATCTTCTCCATTTGGTCCAGACACCTTCTCTCAACCGCCTCGTCTCTGCAGAGTGTGACACACAGACATCTTAGCTTCCTCACTTTTGTTTCATCCCCCAACCTGGAGTCCTCCTGCTGCTCGCTGTGCTCCCCAATACCACCAAATACTGTCCTGAAGAAATATGAGTGCCCCCCATAGTGCTCCTCAAAGTCCCACCAATAGTAATTCCTTTCTAGAATGCCATTCATTAGTAATACTGCCCCTACAGTGCCCCCAACAGTAATAACGCTCCCCAACAGTGCCTCCATCAGTAGAAGAGCCTCCAGTATTAATAATACCCTCACAGAGCCACCAGTAGAAATAAGGCCCCCTATTGTTCCCCCAGTGGTAATAAAGCTCTCTACAGACCCATCAGTAGTAATAAGGCCCCCAATAGTGCACATAGTAAAAATAAGGCAGATTTAAAAGTCCATCCTATAGAGCCCCCAGTAGTAATAAGAATGCCTAATGTCCACTGGATTTAAAATGCCCCTGCAGTTCCCCCTGCAGCGCCACCAGTATTTATATTGCCCCCCTACTGTTATAATGCTCCACGTGAAGTGCCTCCCGTATTTATATTCCTCCGTGTAGTGTTCTCAGAAATTATAATTCCACAGCCCCTCCACCATACAGTCCCATGTAAATAATACTATTTCCCTCCCTCTGCTGTCTCATGTAAATTACATCACACCATCTCTCCAGCCCCATCCAAAATACAGTTCCATGTAAATAATATCAACATGCCCTAGCCACCTCCAACATACATTCCCATGTCAATAACATCCCTCCCTTCAGTCCCTCCAACACACATTCCTATGTAAAAAACATCAACATGCCCTGGCCACCTCCAACATTCAGTCCTATTTAAATAACATCACCCCTTCCCACTCCAACATACAGTCTTATGTAAATAACACCCCTTCCTTCAGCCCTAATAACTACAACTCCCAGCATTGCTCTGCCTCTCACTTACCTCTACTCATGCTGCAGACCTCACCCCAGCTTCTTCCTCAAGTTAACTTCACTGCTGAACGCCATCCACTCCTCCACTGGTCACATGACAGTGACATCATCAAAGGTCCTTCTCAACAACAGCCTATTGCAGTGGTCACATGGACTGTGATGTCATCACAGGTCCTTGAGCTTTTCCAGTGCATTAGATTTAATTGTATTGCCGTCCTGAGGCACGACCAGAGCGACTGCCTCTTCAAACAGCTGATCGGTGGTGGTGAGGAGTGTTGGACACACCCTGATCTGATATTGATGACCTATCTTGAGGATTAGGGGCTGATTGGGCATAGATTCTACAGGGAAATTTCCCGGTGGGTCGATGCCCAGGCCACCCAAGCCCACACAATGATCTGATGCTCAACGACCACAGGTGCCCTCCCGAACTCAACTGTATTATTGACCTCTAGGTGGTGATACAGTTGTATACTGTGTATACTGTGGTTGGGGCGGCAGTACTTTATGCTGCACTGTGATATTTGGTTCTGCTGGGAAGGTATTCTGTGCTGCACTACAGTATTGCAGGCCCCACCTACTAAGGTTGTCCCTGCCTTCTTGTTTTGGCCCATCTTCTGTCAGTTTGAACCCACATACAACATGGGGCCACTTTTCCTTTTTTTTTCCAGGACCACTTTAAGTTCCGAATCTGCCCCAGTTGAGGATAGATCATCAATATTCTACTCCTGGAAAACCCCTTTAAATATTAAAGCTGTAGCACTCCATTTAACTAGCGGAAATTTAGTTATATTTACGTAATGGAGACTGAGGTAAGATTTGCTAAAAATTGTGCAAGATGCTTACATATCATGCAAGGGTAATACAGATCAGACACAATCCCACGTTAGACAACTGCGGTGTATATAAGATAAAGAGAAGTAAGTTTTAGCAAGAAACTCTGACCACTTTCACAAACAGGATGCTTTTCTATATGAGAGGCTGCCTGAGACACTGGCAAGGACAGTTTAGCAACAGGAGGCATCAAGAAATTTGGAGGGTCCGGTGGGCACGTGAACCCAATATTTTTTCAACATCTGTGGCAGACAGACAACATCATTCATGACATGCCATTCCAATGTGCAAAAACAATTGAAGTATTGCTCTTATTGGAAGACATCTGCTTCCACTGCCAGGAAGAACAACTGAGGCTTTCTTTGATCCAATACAGAATCCCCAATAAAATCAAGACTTCTGTTTGTGAAAGAGAAAAAAGTAATAGGTGTAAATACATCCCAAGAGCTGGTGCACATGACAGAGCCTCCGGATGGACCTCGTATGATGGTGCCTGGGGCTTGTACAGATCCTTTGGTATTGAGGCGCACAGCCTCTATAAGCTGCTACAAAGGGTCAATTAAAGGAAGCAGTGCCTCTACAGGTATTTTGGCACAATTTCCACCAAAAACAAAAAAGGCATGCATACTTTGCTACTTTGTATCACGTTTACTAACTGTTTTACACCTTTTTCTAAGCTTTTTATGCTATTTCCCATAAGAGGGTGTGGCTTTGCTGGAAAGAGCCATGGCTTTGCCACAAAGGGCCGTGATCTAAATTGTGGCTCCATGCGCCAAAAGTGTGCCAAAACTTTGGCCTAAGACTATATGGCACATGGTGTAAGACTATATGGAGCATGGCGTAAGACTATATGGAGCATGGCGTAAGACTATATGGAGCATGGCGTAAGACTATATGGAGCACGGACACAATTTTTGATGCACCGACAAAATTCTAGCATAAATCTGGTGCAGGATTTACGACACTCTAAACTTACAAATGTTCATGCGCCAGAATAGTAAATTTGTCTAACATTAAGACTGTGATTCGTATTCTTAGACTGTAAAAAATACGACGCTATTAGTAAATCTTCCCCATGGTGTCTTGTATGAACTCAAAAGCATACAGAGGTACAGCTAACGGCTCATACACCAACATGGAACCCCTAGTACAGCTCCCTACAAATTGGAGCCTAATGTGCTAAAAACTGGAATCTGATTGGCTGCCATGGATAAAGAGTTGTCACAGCAAGATATTATGGCGTACAGTATTGTTAGGGTCTGGTCACTTAAGGGCTGTTCACATCTCCTTTCTGCTGTACTTCAAGCGTATGCATTTGTAAGCAGAAAAAATGTATAGAATCGTATTACTTGATCTACACGCAGACTATAATTGGCCACACTTAGTTCTAAAGTGCATACATTTGACTCCGTTTGTCACTGTTTACATTTTTGTAGGTTTTTTTTTTTTCAGGACTGAACAACGTAGCATACCACGCTTTTCTGTCCTGCAAAAAAAGTATAGAAACGTATACTTTTTTTTTACATCACAGTGAATGGGAGACAGATGGAAACATATGACAATACACTTCCATCCGTTAAACGTATCTTTTTTTTTTTCTGGTAATACTTTCAACTCTTCAAATCTTTATTTTAAAAATAAGAAAGGTTTCACAAAAAACATATACGCTTTTTGTTGAAAGAAAAAAAACAGGCACAAACGTATTGAGACGTATGCACATCCATCAAACGTATACTTTAAAAAAAGGATAGATAACCACAAAATTGCATATGTTTGTCTACGTTTTTTTTTACTGTATGTCTAAATGTATCTGCTTGATGTACGGAAAAAATGAGAAGTGAACAGCCCCTTAGATGTAAACCCCGCCAATTGCTAGAACAAAGTATCACTATGCTAGAACAGCTCAGCATTACTTTATCTCATGTTGGCTTCACTCAGCTCTTTTTTTGGCGGTGGTATGGTTGGCCCATTATAGTCAATAATTAGTCTTCCATATAAACTGGGCCAACAGGAGATGCACTGGTATGACAATATCCTATCATTGCTGCCAGTTCATTCCAGCATTCGGACTGCTGATCGGACATTGATGGCTTATCCTATGTCACCAATGTTTGTGCCAACTCATTTAACCCCTGCACTTTTACTATTGAGGTTATATGGAGGAGGTGCCCACACCGACCAGTCATTCATGTCACAGCTCATATTTTCCATCCTGCTCAGATTGATGGATTTTATTGTTCGGACTACTACGGCGCATTCTGTCGGATGTTGGACTACAAATCCCAGTCATTTCCCAGTCCTTAGTCACAGGTTTTCCCGCCTGCAGTGTGTAATAATGCAGCCATTCTCCCGTCTTATTCCCTGGAACAATTGATCACTTCTTACTGTTTCTGCTGATTTGCAGTCTTTCCCACAACCCTGTTTCCTTCCTCGTATAAGCGTATTAATGCCATGTTTTCCCTAGAGGCTGCTCAGAACTTGACCTCCTCACATGATGTCTGTTTTTGCAATGATTCCTTCCTCTCACTGAATAGTGGATTTATAAAGTTCACGTTTGCGGCGGTGAAGTCGGAGATTATCTTAGGTCTACCTCCTGACGACATGCCTGGAGGTGTCTATATGAGTCCTTGAGCTACAGAAACAGACAGCTTCAACGTGGGTCATGTAATGGGGGAGATTCAAACAGATTCTACTTTTCATCTTTCACAGCTCCTTTGGAAAATGAAAGGCTCGATCTTATTGGTTGCTATGGGCAACTAAACCAGTTTCCCTTTGCACCAGTTTTAATAAATCTCCTTCATTGTGTTTGGATAGTATGTGGCATAAATGAACACAATGGCCCAGATTTACTAAAGTGTTTGCACCTAGAATCTGTCTAAAAAGTGGAGAAAATTGGAACAATTTGGCGCAACAAAGGTTTATACAATTTTTTCATGACTTGTTTGAAAAGTGAAGCATACTTACCAAAATTTCAGTTCGTAAAGTTGGGGCCACTAAGTCCCATCGCTGTAAATGCTCCTCCCACCTGGGAACACCCACTTATGGGCAGGCATTGAGCTAGCCCTGCCCATTTTTGGCCCATGACAGCACAAATTTGCCAAGACTGTCTCTGAAAATCAGGGACAGATGAGCCAAATTCGGGACAGTTGGCAATGATGGGGAAGTGGCTTATCTGGAAGGGGTGGGGCTTTGCAGGGGAAAGGGCGTGGCCTAACTGTGGCATTTCAAAAAAAATTACGCCACAGTTCTGGAGCAAAATTGTGTCTCGATATAAGCCAACCAATAGTTGGTATAGAGTTAGAGAAAAGTCTATCCCTGTACCAGATTTATCATCCAGCCTGAGCCCTGTAATAAATTTGGAGCAGGTCTAGGCAGCTGGTCTACATTTTACGCCATCTACAGGATTAGTAAATATGGGCCAGTGTTGCCTACAGGGAAAGAGCACAATATTCCCCTTGGATGGAAATAAAGTAAATGGTAATTCCTCAGTTGGGTTAAATTAGTTTTCCCACGTCAGTAAATAAAGTTGTATCACTGAGATATGGCTTCACCATCGGCCCACCAATTCCTAGAGTGAATGAGACATCACCATGTTTGGTCTGTGAAAACCACAGACCAAACATGGATGGCATCTGTGTAGTGTCTGTGGTTTTCACGTACCCATAGGCTATCATAAACATGACTGATCCAGAATCACTGACTAAATAAGGCGTGCTTTTGTGGTGTCACCATGGACCCACAGTCTGTGGAGAACCACTTCAATGGATTCATGAGCCTGTAAATTTTTGGTGATGGAGATCACCGGGACAGCACTATACACCTGATGCGGTACACAGCTTGGGTGTCCTAGAGCTTACATAATATTGTCAGCCAGGGTTGGACTGTTTCTTCTATTGCTCTGGTGGGCCCAGTGCCTCTGATACTATAGTGCCCCCCAAAGATCTAAGAGAAAAAAAAAACATCTGGTTGGCCTTAGAGCCAATCACTTGCCACTAGGGTCAATTTCTTTGATTCAAACCCAACTTTATAGATGATATACGGATTGGGACTAATACTAGTCATAAGCTCTCCAGAATAATTGGCCACAATTTCCCAAGAAGCATGCCGCTGCACCTCTAGAATATGGCACATTTACCTCTGCTCCAAGTGAGAAACCAGTTCACCTGAGTTTTCCTTTTCTTGCACCCAACTGTACTGTCTGAAGTCAGCATTAGGAGTCTTACAGCAGAAGTGATGTATGGCTGATTGTTAAGATGGGTACATGAGGCCCTTGGACTGTGGAGATCTGTCAATAACTTGATTCACAGACTGAAAGAATCCAGACTAAGGGTAGGGCCATATGGGCATCGGTGCCACACAGCTGGGTGTGTTTTTCAGATTTGAGCATCCAACTGATGGTTGAAGTTCATGTATATGGCTGTATGCATGCTTTGTATAAAGAATACATTCTGAATACTCCGCTTCCCATACATACTACCACGTGAACTCACCGCAGCTGTGATCCTCTAGATCAGATTTTAATATTAAAGTGTTCAGTCCACGTCTTCAGTTCTTTTTATGTATCCTTAGGGCTCATTCACGCAACTGTAGCCATTTTTGCGGACCACAAATTGCTAATCCACAAAACACGGATACCGGCCATGTGGCGTCCACATTTTGCAGATCATGATAGAAATGTGCCGTTCTTATATTGATGACCTATACTGAGGACAGACCATCAATATGAAAATCCTGGAAAAATCCCTTTAACAAAAGAAATCTCATATAGTGCATCTGGAAAATAGTTTTCTAAACTAGACAACCCCTTTAAATGCCCCTAGCCAATTATCCTGGAAAAGTCATGTCCAGGCATTTTTCTCTGCAGCACGCACTACAGAGAAAAGGTAGCAAATAGAAAAGAAGAAGAGAGAGATTGTAGGCAGGACTATAATAACCATCAGCGCATACACGCTATGTAGGCTACTCACCTTCAATTGTTGCTCCAAGGCCAAAACAACCTATAATGCAAAACAAGAAGATGGTCTGCTGCTGCACACTTCCCTTCAGTACTAGTAAGTCCAGAACAATCAGTAGAAGGAACAAGGAGAATATGGGATAGGTGGTTACACTGAAAAGTAATGGTCTGCTGCTGCACACTTCCCTCTGGTACCAGTAAGTCTAGAACAATCAGTAGAAGGAACAAGGAGAATATGGGATAGTTGGTTGCACTGGAAAGTAATGGTCTGCTGCTGCACACTTTGCTCTGGTACCAGTAAGACTAGAACAATCAGTAGAAGGAACAAGGAGAATATGGGATAGGTGGTTACACTGGAAAGTAATGGTCTGCTATTGCACACTTCCCTCCGATACCAGTAAGTCCGGAACAGTCAGTAGAAGGAACAAGGAGAATATGGGATAGGCAGTTGCACTGGAAAGTAATGGTCTGCTGCTGCACTCTTCCCTCCGATACCAGTAAGTCCAGAACAATCAGTAGAAGGAACAAGGAGAATATGGGATAGGCGGTTGCACTGGAAAGTAATGGTCTACTGCTGCACACTTTCTTTTGGTACCAGTAAGTCTAGAACAATCAGCAGAAGGAACAAGGAGAATATGGGATAGGCGGTTGTACTGGAAAGTAATGGTCTGCTGCTGTACACTTCCCTCCGGTACCAGTAAGTCCAGAACAATCAGTAGAAGGAACAAGGAGAACATGGGATAGGTGGTTGCACTGGAAAGTAATGGTCTACTGCTGCACACTTCCCTCTGCTACTAGTAAGTCCGGAACAGTCAGTAGAAGGAACAAGGAGAATATGGGTTAGGAGGTTGCACTGAAAAGTAATAGTCTGCTGCTGCACACTTCCATCTGGTACCAGTAAGTCCGGAACAATCCGTAGAAGGAACAAGGATGGACAACGCGTTTCAGGATCAAATGGATCCCTTCGTCAGGTCAGACACAACAGATGAATGGCAGCCTATGAATGATAGCCACTTTTACAGAGAGGAAACTCCCTCCCCTAATAGGGCATTGGCATGGTTTGTCTTCATGAAACACATTTCAATATCATATGCATAAAAAATATGTTTTATTAGAAATTCAGAATAAATCGAATTTTAATCAGGTTTTCATAGGAAGCGGGTAAAATGTCACGTCTGCGTTATTCATCTGCAAATGAAACAACAGGGTAACTTAGTCAGATTACAGAAAAAGACGTGAATAATAAGGTGCAGAGAAGAGGAAGTTTGTCGTCATGTGCAGTTTTAACAGGAAATGAACTACTTACATGATTTTAGAGGAACTTACATCTGGGCTTTCACAGACTCACACCGTAACTCAGGTCAGTGGGATTTTCATATAAACTCTTTTCATAGAGAATATAAATCACCTTTTATGTGCTGTAAGGGAAGACGTTCTGTAACTGGGAATGTAATTTCTGGTTGTAAGTGATTTACTTCTTGAAAAGATGCGGAAGACGCGCTACTACCTCGAAACTATCATGTACTATAAGATGGCTGATGCTTTCTTAGACACAGGACGGGCAGGGAGTCCTTGGTGCAGCTTATTACTGACGCTGTACTGTATATTATGTACTCTATGTATATTTTATCTTCTGGTTTTACATGAAATTCTCCTTTCAATCGACATAAGCAGAATGCTGTTTTGACCTTACATTCCCTGCTACTGTTCTCTCCTATCATCCAGCTTGACTCCCATTTATGAAGGGAACGGGTTCAGTAATGAATTTAGACTATGAAGTTACCCATAGTGCTCTTCTCTAAAGGGATATTCCATTGAAAGTTAGATTTTCTGCTGAAAATTATTTTCTGAAATCACGATAATTGGTTTCTTCTTGCTTTTGGCATGACTAGATATGTGCTGATATTTGCCTGGGCTGTTGCATGGTAAAAGACCAAACACCCCCGTACCTCTACATGGAGTGGACCAAACAGTCTACTAATAACAGACAGAACACCCCCATACCTCTACATGGACTGGACCAGACAGTCTACTAATGACAAACCGAACACCCCATACTTCTACATGGAGTGAATCAGTCAGTCTACTAATAACATGCAGAATACCCCCGTACCTCTACATGGCCTGGACCAGACAGTCTATTAAAGGGGTTGTCCCACGAAAAATATTCTACAGTTTTAAAACCAGCACCTGGATCTGAATACTTTTGTAATTGCATGTAATTAAAAATTCTGTATAGCTACTGAGTTATTCAATAAAATGTTTCTGTATAGTGCCACTTAATTTCTTATTTCTTTGACCTGCTCACTGAGAAGGCCGCACATGCTCAGTTTCATCTTTCAGCTGCCTCCTGAGCTGTGATAGGGAATGCTGAGACACGCCCCCTGAGCTACAGCAGAAAAGACACTCCCCTTGAGCTGTCAGCTTGATATAAATCTAGCAGAGCAATGAATGGGGAGATCTCTGGATCCATGTGAGGTACAGTGCTGGTTCTAGCTTTGTTAGAAAGGTATTGTCATGTACTATATGATGTCTGATTTTAATTAAGCCTACTAATAACAGAACACGCCTGAATCTCTAGATGGACTGGACCAGAGAGTCTACTAATAACATACAGAACACCCCAGTACCTCTAAATGGACTGGACCAGACAGTGTATTAAAAAAAAAGACAGAACACCCCTGTACCTCTACATAGACTGGACCAGACTGCCTACTAATAACAGATGGAACACCCCCATACCTCTACATGGACTGCACCAGACAGTCTACTAATAACATACAGAACACCCCCGTACCTCTACATGGACTGGAGCAGACAGTGTAGTGATAAGCCAGGACATTAAAAGGATTTTTCGAGATGAGGACCCATAATCAAGCTAAGCTGCAATACCAAACATGACCCTTGGACAAGTGTGGCGCTGTGTCTGTTTTTCTAATATCATACAGTAATTGTAATAAATTGTATAATATAAAAAAGAAGAGAATATATGGCCCTCTGTCACAGCGCAGCACACTGTTTGGTATATATGGAGTCAGCATGAAGCTGGAGGCTCAGGCTTTGCATAGTGACACTGATCTGATCTGTTTACAGAACATGAAGTACATTGGTGGTAATATAGTGACTAATTACAAGTGTCTAGTGTCTAATTACAGCGGAGACATTTTTGTGGCAGTTCCCATACATAATTCACGAGGCTGTAGTAGTGTAGCTCCATAATAACAACTCGGTCAATTAATCTATATTTCTAAATATATCTTGGCTACATTCATGGTAGCAAAGATGGGTTCAAAAGTAGCATCTGATGTTCTGCCAGATTAATCCAGCGACTTATCTTCATCTCAGATAAAGGGCTTATCCCATGATTAATATAAAAAATGAAAATCAGACATCATATAGTACATAACAATCTCTTTCTAATAAAGCTAGAACCAGCCCTGTACCTCACATGGATCCAGAGATCTCCATATTCATTGCTCTGCTAGATTTAAATTAAGCTGGAAGCTCAGGGGGAGTGTATTTTCTGCTGCAGCTAAGGGGGCGTGTCTCAGCTCTCCCTATCACAGCTCAGGAGGCAGTTGAGGGATAAAACTAAGCATGTGCAGCCATCTCAGTGACCAGGACAAAGAAATAAGAAAAAAACAAACAGCAGGTGGCGCTATACAGATACATTTTATTGAATAACTCAGTAGATATGCTAAATTTTTAATTACATACAATTACAAAAGTATTCAGATCCAGAGGCTGGTTTGAAAACCAGAATATTTTTTGTGGGACAACCCCTTTAACTCTGGTAACTCGCTCCACACTGACAGCTGCTGCCCTCACTGCCTCTCTCCTATATATATATATATATATATATATATATATATATATATCTATATACACACAAAACTCTGGCTACATTTTTATAATTAGCACAATAGGTCTGTTAGCATCATATAATGAACCAGGGCCATCAATTTTTTCACTCCGTTCCTCCAAAAATTTCCAAGGTGCTCTGCACATTATAGATTTTTATCAGCACAGCCAGTAAACAACTACTGCTGCATGTCACTGGGCCATACAGGAGATGTTGTCCAAATGTCATTGCTTCTCTGACATCACTCTGGTGATTTCCATCAATGATTTCGAGCCAAAACCAGATGTGACTCTAAACACAGAACAGGTGCAGATCTTTCCCTTATACCGTATGTCTGTGGAGGCTTCACTACTGCTTTTTGGCTCACAATCACTGATAGAAATCACTGATAAAACACTGACCAATCACTGACTGCGTGAAAGCGGTCTAAGAGTCCATGTGTCTTTGTAAGCAGTCCTGAGGATTTTCAGGTAAACTATTAGAGGGTCTGCGGTTTTCCCGTCTTACCAGATACTTACTGCCTTTTTCATGCCCTATCAGTAGTGTTTCATAACCAGTGTGACATTTCGGCTCTGATAGGACAGATGTCCTGAGAGGAAGCCGAAGGAAACAAGGAAATGCTGCAATTTTTTGTGGTGGCAATTACAAGTAGATTTTTATTTCTGTTGACAAGACCAGTGATCTTCCACACTGAATCACTATGGGTCTGCGGTGTTAACCCATAGGCGCTCTGTGTGCTGCCACATAGTGCCAATCATCAATACGTGGCACCATAAATCCATCATCCATAAAAAAGGATTGCAACAAGGACGTCCAAATCTCTGCTTCACTCTTTACTTCAGTCATGATGAACAGAACATATACAGCAAGTATAAAATTGCCCGTGGAAAATAGTCCAAAACTTTCGATAGCGGTAATCCACGGTGAGACGCGATTGTGGAGGAGAATCCAGCATGATCAAACCTAAATGTGATGTTTCGGGGCAACCCTACGTTTCATGAGCAACCAGAAGACACGATAGTCTCCTCTTGAAGCAATGCAGCTTGAAGGGTTATTCCCATCTTAGACCTCTGGGACCCACACCTATATTGAGAACGGAGTGGGGAAATGAACGGAGGGCGCACTGCACATGTGCAGCCGCCGTCCATTCATTTCTATGGGGCTGCCGAAAATAGCCACGTGCTGGCTCGGCTGGGTATCCAGGGGTCCTTCAGGCACAGCGCTCCCAGCTCTGTTCTCGATATAGGTGCGGGTCTCACTGCTGCTATCCTAGCGATATGCCCCCATTGTCTAAGATGGGAATAACCCTTTATGGAGAATGAAATGCAGCATGCCCGATTTTTTTTTTCTAGCAAAAATCATATTGGCCTAATAACAGTCTATCCATATAATGGATCCATATGACAGTGATCCACAACATGACACTGGCTTAGGTCCATATTGCGGTCGGCAAACAGCGGGTCTGCAATATGCGGGCACCTGCAGTGTGCACACTTGAATGGGTCCGCAATCCAGAAGGGCGGTGCGGAACGGAGGCATGGAACCTGATGGAAGTACTACGGAGTGCTTCCGTGGGGTTTCTCTCTGTGCCTCTGCACCGCAAAAAAGCAGCGCATGCACTACTTTTTTGCGGTGCGGACTCACTCAAGTTGAATGTGTTTGGATCCGTCTGCGGAATCCTCATGGATGTTGTCCGTGCATTGGGGACTGCACAGAACGGCTGTCCAATGGCCATGTGCATGAGCCCTTGCAAGGAGAAAAAGCACAGAAGAAGTTGAACTCATTTTTTAATGCATTCTGGCCAAAATAAGCAAAAACTGTGCATGACGATGGCAGGTTTATAGTTTCACTAGATTACTGAGATATTACCTCCATGTTTATATCAGGCAATGATCAGTGATTTCTAATAGCAGCCATTAGACTTAGGCCTCATGCACACAAACGTATTTTGTTTCCGTGTCCGTTCCGTTTTTTTGCGGACAGGATATGGACCCATTCATTTCAATGGGTCAGCAAAAAATGCTGACAGCACACTGTGTGGTATCTGCATCAGTATGTCTGTTCCGTAGCCCCGCAAAAAAAATAGAACATGTCCTGTTCTTGTCCGTTTTGCAGACAAGCATAGGCATTGTTACAATGGATCCACAAAAAAACAGAAACACGGATGCCATACGGAACGTCATCCGTTTTTTTTTGCAGATCCGCAATTTGCGGACTGCAAAACACATACGGTCGTGTGCATATAGCCTTAAAAAGTGAGTAAGTTATCTGATTAGTAATTCGTCGGAACTTGTTTTTCTGCCACAATAATTGCACATTTGTAGCAGAAGTAAAAATAGGAAGTGTCTCTGCAGTCGTGAGATAATGTTTCAGAGGTTTAAAGGGGTTGTCTCACGTCAGCAAATGGCATTTATCATGTAGAGAAAGTTAAAAGGGTTCTCCATAACTTTACAACTGATGACTTAGGTCATCAGTATCTGATTGGTGGAGGTCCGACACCCGGGACTCTCACCGATCAGCTGTTTGTGAAGGATGAAGCCTTCTCGCAACTTACCGCCGTACATACTGTAGTGCAGGGATCAGCAACCTCTGGCACTCCAGCTGTTCAGAAACTACAACTCCCACAATGCTTCATTCACTTCTATAGGAGTTAAAAGAACAGCCAAACATGTTTGCATGCTGGGAGTTGTAGTTTCACAGGAGCTGGAGTACCGAAGATTGCTGATCCCTGCTATAGCGGCTGTGCTTGGTATCACAGCTCAGACCCATTCACACCTATGGGGCTGAGCTGGAAACGAGCAGTGTATAATGTGATTGAAAAATGAATCCAGCCAGCAAAGGAGGCAATATGGACAATCACAATACATTAGTAAGTGCTTTGTATTAAAGCGGTTTTCCGAGACTTTAAGGCTACTTTCACACAACCGTTTTGTTTTGCGGTTCACAAATTGCGTACCCGCAAAAAAAAAGGATGACGTTCGTATGGCATCCGATTTTTTTGCGGATCCTCTGTAACAATGCCTATGCTTGTCCGCAAAACGGACAAGAATAGGACATGTTCTATTTTTTTTTTGTGGGCTACGGAACGGACATACGGATGCAGACAGCACACAGTGTGCTGTCAGTATTTTTTGCTGACCCAATAAAATGGGTCCGCATCCTATCCGCAAAATATGTGGATCGGAGCCCGCAAAATATACTGTCGTGTGAAAGAAGCCTAAAACTGATGATAATACTGATCCTCAGGATAGGTCATCAGTATCTGATTGGTGGGACCCCAGCCGATCAGCTGTTTAAGAAGGCACTGGTGCTTGCAGTAGCCCCACGGCCTTCTCTCAGCTTTCCCTAGGCCAAGTGACGTAACGTTCATTGGTCACAAGGGCAGCTCAACCCCATAGAAGTGAATTGGCCTGAGACCGATACCAAGCTCACACCAGGTGGTGAAAAAAGGGGGCGTGGGCAGGAAAGAGATGGGCCGGCCCATTTCATTCATTTTCCACGCCGGCTTATGGCGCCGGTCTTAATAAATGACCCCATGTTTTTACAGATTCTTAATTAAAACTAGTTTTTTTTGTCACTCCTCGTCCCTTGGTGAATTTCACATTGAAAACAACTTGAACAAAAAGTAGAAGTTTCTCGTGGACTTTAGACCAGTAATGGACAATCCAACAATGACTGAAGTTCTGCTTTTTCATGCTTCCTCTTCCTCAGAAGATGGAGAGTGCAGCAAAATGGGCGTGCAAAATCTGTAAGGACAGGTTCACAGTGAGTTTTTTGGAGGAGGTTTTCAGGCAGATTTTCCTCCAGGTTTTTCAGCCAAAGCCAGAAGTGGATCCAGCAGGAAGGTTGATTCCTTCCTTTATATTTCCAGGCTTCTGACTGAAAAGCCTGCAGACAAACATGCTCAAAAGCTCCATGTAAACCTACCCTAAAAGGACATGTTTTGGATAGCACTGGTCTCCTCATACGGGGCAGAGGGGTATATGGCCCCTCTCCGGCAAACGGGTCCTAGCTGCAACAGCAGCCTCTGCACCATTTACAGCCAAAACCATATAATCTGTCTAAAGCAAGGAATGACCAACCTGCGGCCCCCCATCTGTTGCAAAACTACAACTCCCAGCATGCTCGGCAAGCCTACAGCTATCAGCCTACAGCAGGGCATGGTGGGAGTTGTAGTTTTACAACAGCTGGAGGGACGCAGGTTGAACATCCCTGGTCTAAAGCATCTAAATTCATCTTTGACCAGCTCTGTAGGTGGTCAGAGGCCGACCCTTGGAAGATGCTGTGAGGCTTCCTCTCAGATTTTTTTTTCACAGTTTTTATTGAAGATTTTTTAGGAAATCATAAAAAGGTTACAAATAAGAACCAATGTTGTAAAGAATAAAGAGGGTCAATGCAAAGGGCTTCCTCTCAGATTTAGGGCTCATTCACACGGCCGTTGTTCGGCTGTTCTGTGCATTGGGGGCCACAATTTGCATTCTTCACTGCACGGGCACCATCCGTGCGGCTGCCGTGATGGATCCAGACCCATTCAACCTGAATGGGTCCGTGATCTGTCCGCACCGCAAAAAAAATAGAACATGATCTACTTTTTTTGCGGTGCAGAGGCACGGACAGAAACCCCTCTGTGCCCCCGCTCTGCACTGTTCCTCCCGGATTGCGGACCCATTCAAGTAAATGGGTCCACATTCGTGATGCGGGGTGCACACGGCTGGTGCCCGTATATTGCATACCCGCTGTTTGCGGGCCGCAATACGGGCATGGCTGAACAACAGCCGTGTGAATTAGCCCTTATGCTGCGGACTTACATTAACAACTGCCACAGGTCTGCACATGGATAAGCCCCATTCAATTTTGCATGGAATATATGCCACAATCGGCATGAAAATACCACCATGTGGATATACCCTTACATTTTATCCTGTCCTTAGACACATCGTGTCTTATATTTATTTATTTTATGCACTTATATAGCACTGAAATATTCCGCAGCGATTTACAGACATTAGCATCAAGCTGTCCCCAATGGGCCTCACAATCTCCTGTAGTCACTATTCAGAGCTGCATTCACTATTCTCCTGGAAGCTATTACGACCACTTATTTCTCTACCCACATCTCCTACCTACCCTACATCTCGGAGGTAGGCACACATTCTTAGTTCCAACTTTCATCTGCCGCTGGTTGTATCTACTGTTCGTGACAGTTACAGGAAGAGAGCTGCAGCAGAAAGGACACACTGCCCTGAGCTGTGATAGGGAAAGAGCTGGGGCAGAAAGGACACAGCCTCAGATTGAAGCAGCGAATGGGGAGATCTCTGGATCCATGTGAGGTACAGGGCTGGTTCTAGCTTTGTTAGAAAGAGATTGTTGTCTGATTTTTATGTTTTACATTAATCATGGGATAACCCCTTTAAAGGGTTTCTGTCACCAGTTTTTTCTGTATGAATCAGGCTGGCATTAGAGATGTGCTAATGTCACCTGATTCCAAATATATATATATCTGTTTTATTTACTGGTGCCCCCATTTATATATAAAATGAACTTTTATTTTATGCTAATAAGGCCTCTAGGTGCAAGGGGAGTTACCCCTGCTCCTAGAGGCTCTGTTGATTGACAGGACCAGGTAGAGAAGAAACACTCCATTCACCATAGCTTGCAAGGACCTTCAATGATGTCATGACCATGTGATCAGTCACATGGTTTAGGAGGAGACATGCTGTTTGTGTGATCCTAACCATGTGACTGATCACATGGTCATGACATCATTGAAGGTCCTTGCAAGCTATGGTGAATGGAGTGTTTCTTCTCTGCCTGGGCCTGTTAATCAACAGAGCCTCTAGGAGCAGGGGTAACACCCCTTGCACCTAGAGGCCTTATTAGCATAAAATAAAAGTTCATTTTATATAAAAATGGGGGCACCAGTAAATAAAACAGATATATATTTGGAATCAGGTGACATTAGCACATCTCTAATGTTAGCCTGATTCATACCGAAAAAACTGGTGACAGAAACCCTTTAATGAAACACTGTGCTATATTCTGGTACATTTTTATTGGTAGGGAATGGACTACCCCTAAATAATGAACACTAATCATCATACAAGGAGATGCTTTACTGTTAGAGCAGTGAGACTGAGGGACTCTCTGCCACAAGATGTTATGATGGTTGAATCACTTAAAGGGATTGTCTCATGAGACCGCTGGGCCCCTCATCTATATCCAGAATGGAGCCCCACAAGGTGGTGGCTGGAGGACTCTGGTCCGGCCACCACCAAGCTGGCTCCCTATAGAAATGAATGGGAGCGCACTGCGCTTGCACGGCCACTGCTCCCATTAATTTCTATGGAGCTGACAGAAAAAGCAGAGCCAGCGCTCGGCTATTTTCTCTGGCCCCATAGAAAATTAATGGAGGGTGGCTGAGCATGCGCAGTGTGCCCTCCTTTACTTTCAGGGCTCTGTTCTGGGTATAGGTGCGGGTCCCAGCGGTGGGACCAGCACCTATAAGACAATGGGGACATATACTAGCGATATGCCCCCATTGTCCATCATGAGACAAAACCTTTAAGTTTTTTTTATGTTTTTCTTGAATGTCTTAATATTACAAGGTATGGTTACAAATTCTAGACACTGGACGTTGATACAGGCTGGATGTCTATTTGGAGTCAGGAAGGAATTTTTTTTTTTTTTTACTCCTAAAATGGGGCAATTGGCCTCCTCTTTGTAAGAATTTTCGCCTTTCTCTGGATCAACACAGTAGGATTATAGGTTGAATTTGACAGACCTGTGTCATTATTCAACCTTATAGCTGCAAGTAAAAACCGTATTTGGTCTTTGATAGTTCTGTGCCTTTAATTCTCCAGAATATAAGAATTCATCCCCGGGTGCCTGGAGTCAGCACAGATTAATGCCAGCTGCAGGCTCGCTGCTCACTGACTGGATTAAGTAACGCGCTCTGCTCCCAGAAAACAAGCTACAGGCCTGATATAACCTTATAAAGGACCGGCTGACTAACCTGACGTGAACCTCAGGACAGATGTGCTGACCGTTACCTACTAATACCCAGGAGACAGAAACTGCTTGCAACATAGTTTACGAATCGTAAATTACGATCCTTTGGATAATATTTTGAATAATATTTTTTTTTTTCCCTGAGAAACAGTTTTAACCTTTAGACTTCCACTTTTAGGCATTGCCAGTAAATTGTGCTTATGAATATCTGCAATCTGATAATAAGAAGGAGCAGAGAAATCAAATTCCACACTTTTGCCTCAGAAATCTGAAGCAGAATAGTGGCTTCCCATAGTGAATCAGGCAGAGGATCCCATGGCACCTGCTTGTAAGATAATTGCAGGGATAGTAGTGTGTTAGGAAACTGTTGCACAGGCATAACTAATATAGAAGTGTAGAACTGTAGGTTCCCATGACCATACAAACTTCTTTAATGCCATACAATGGTGAACCATACACAGGAGGATTCTTGCAGCTCCCTCTGTTTCACGTCATGAACGGTGCCAGGAAAAGAAAAATGAGATTTATTTGCAATGGGATCACTAGGTGCTGAAGTTCCTGTACACAATGCAAGGGAACGAGCTTACTGCCAAGCTGAATATCACTACCACTTTGCTGGATATAAGTGCGGACATGGATTATAGACTACTTTCACACTAGCGTTTTTGCTGGATCCGGCAGGGTTCAACAAAAACGTTTCCATTACTGATAATACAACCATCTGCATCCATTATGAACGGATCCGGTTGTATTATCTTTAACGGATCTGTCATGAACTCCATTGAAAGTCAATAGGCGACGGATCCGTTTTCTATTGTGCCAGATTGTGTCAGAGAAAACAGGTCCGTCCCCATTGACTTGCATTGTGGGTCATGACGGATCCGTCTTGCTCCGCAAGACTTGACCCTATGATGGATCTCAATACCGGAAAATAGAAATGCTACTGTGAAAGTAGCCTTAAGGGCTCATGCACACGACTGTTTCGTGCATTGGGGACCGCAATTTGCGGGCAACATCTATGCGGATTCTGCAGATGGATCCAGACCCATTCAACTTGAATGGGTCCGTGATCCATCCGCACTGCAAAAAAATACATGTTCTAGTTTTTTGCAGTGCAGAGGCAAGGACAGAAACCCCATGGAAGCACTACGTAGTGCTTTTGTGGGGTTCCATGCCTCCATATAGTGGTGTTTGCGGGCCGCAATACGGGCAGCGACCGTCAATGGTTGTGTGCATGAGCCCTAAGAAGTTGTTCTACAAGAGTCCAAAATTAGTATAGATGAAAACTCTGCAAAACATGAAAGCTTTTTGATTGACTGATCCATTGTTACCTCTTCCTCAAAATTCTTCCCTATTCCCCAAATCGATGGGGAGGGGAGGGCTGCCCCTCTTCCCTTTAAGTGCGGCAATGGTCCTAGATTTGCCACTGTGGGCCTTACCAAAACTTGAGTTACACTGTTCCATGTATAGCCAAATACCCCCTAAGGTCTGCACAGAGGGTGCAGATAAAGAATACAAAAGATGTGATCTGACATTAAACTTTTGCTTCCTTGCGTCAAAAGACATATTCTACATTTTTAAAACCAGCACCCTGAGTACTTTTGTAATTGCATGTAATTAAAAATTCAGTATAGCCACTGAGTTATGCAATAAAATGTATTAGTATAGCGCCACCTGCTGTTTGTTTATTTCCTTATTTTTTTCTCCGTCTCACTGAGCTGGTCGCAGGTTCTCAGTTTAAATCTTCAACTGCCGCCAGTCATAGGTTCTGATAGAAGCAGTGGCAGTTAGGCTTCATTCACACGTCCTGTTTTTCTTTCCTGATTCGATCCTGATCCTGATCTGGATCCATTCATTTCAATGGGTCCTGAAAAAATCAGGATCGAATCAGGAAAGAAAAACAGGACGTGTGAATGGAGCCTTACAGGAAGAGAGCTGCAGCAGAAAGGGCACACTCCCTGAGCTGCCAGGCTGATGATAATCTAGCAGAACAATTGGAGCAATGAACGTGGAGATTTCTGGATCCATGTGAGGTACAGGGTTTGTTCTAGCTTTGTTAGAAAGGTATTGTCATGTAGTAGATGGTGTCTAATTTTTCATTTTTTACATTTTTACATCAATCATGTTCACATCTGTGTTGGGAGTCTCTATCACAGATTCCTCCAAATGACTGCCCCCCCATAGTCTGTCATCTGACAGATATGTCATTTCCATCATTGTAAACAGGGACTTGAATCATACAACAGGAACTTGGTACTACTCGGTCCTACAGTCAGGACTGTAGCAGCAAAATAGCAATGCGACCAAAAAGAAACAAAAAATGCAAAAAGACAAATTTACTGTAAAAAACAGTAGGAGGCCTCTAATATAATAGGACCAGAGGTATTTAGGCTAGATCTGCATGGTGACTTGTGTTGCCTATAGTTGTGCAGGCGGTTATGCTCCTGTAGTTATATGCTACTTGTGCAATGCATACATAGAGGTAGAAATGTGTGTGAAGTACAGACCATATATCATCTGACATCAGTGGAATTCCTGGCTGTAGATTAGAGATTGGGTGGATAATTGTATGGCAGTGAGCCACAGCCAGATATTTAAGATTTATTATTACTTTAACTGGTTTTTAGCTGTTATACAGTCATATCACATAAAATATTTGCAACTGTAGTGTCTATGTGCTAAAATATTCTGGTAACCCCTCCTGACATGGCTGTTTTCGTAACTACTTGCATTCCCCATGTAATAACAATTCTGCAGCATCTATTCTTATGACATTCTTATGATGTGCCATTCCTGTATTTTTCCTGCTAGTAGTTATGAATGAATTATAAACAGTTTGCAATGAAGGTCCAGATGGATGTTACCAGGGTGTGTCCCTGCGCTGTCTGACACTTGCAACACTGATTGGATAGTGTGAGTCACACCCCAACTGGTAACAGCCATCTGGACCTTCATTGCAAACTACTTGTAATTCATTCTTAACTTCTAATAGGAATAATATAGGAATGATACATCATAGAGTACATCATAGAGTCATAAGAATACATGCTCCAGAATTGGTATTACGAGGGGAATTCAAGTAGTTGGTAAAGCAGACATGTCAGGAGAGGGGACAGCTCTTCTTTAAAGTCAGTATTGCTGACAGTTATTGAACCCCACAGCAGTAACGCAAAGCTCTGGTTAAGATTAGAATGTGGAAGAGCATTAACTCAACAGAAGGACAAAGGTCTGTTTTTTTTTCCCCAGAAACAGTGCAGCTCTTGCCTGTGTCTGGTATTGCAGGTCATCCCCATACAAGTGAATGAGACTGAGCTGTAATACCAGAAAGAGTCCATGGATAGAAGGGGAGATGGTTCTTTTTTTGGTCCTGGACAAGTCCTTTAAAGGAAATGTGTCACCAAAAAATGTTATCTGCCAGTTAAAACCAGATAGTAACACATCTCCTTTATTTCGAATCTGTTTTTTTTTTCTGATTGTAGATTTTTTTTAATTTTATTTCCTGAAGATTATTATTGGGGCGGCCATCTTACCTGAGATGTTCTTAGCATTTAGAAAGCATTAAGAAAATTGCTTTACGGCAGCCCCGTGGGCCATAGATACAATGGTCAGGAGGGGACCTCATTGACTTCTATGGTAGAGTTTTCTAGGCATGCTCTGTGACCTGTGCAGAGGTCATTGTACAAGGAAAGAATAGATCAGATTTGCCGATCACCTGTTGTGAATGGAGGATCCTGTCTTATCTATACACAGAGGTGATATCATTATAGGCAGGATTAGAATGACAGATAAGCAGATAACTGCAGTAAAGTGATCTGTACAAACCAATGAGTGGCGCTAATTATTAGACATAGTGGCCAGTGCAAAAACTGCAGGATTTTTGGTTTTATAAAAAGTGATATGGAAAATTAAAAATAACATCATCAAAAAATATTTAAAAATGTGTTAAACATAAAAAAAGTCATAAACACATTCATAAGTGAACACGCTGTCATCTACTTTCAAGATATAAAATATATTTTTCTCACTCCCATCAAACAATACCCGAGCAGCTGTATGATATCTTAAAATCACATAGAATTCAACAACAGCAGCTTTATCCGTATGATCCTTGTTGTATGGAAAACCAGTGTCCTGGCGGATACTGTCTGACAGATGCTGCATCGGGCCAGAGTAGGATTGTGCCATATTTTTTAACTTCTACTAAACATTGCTGAATGGTGGGATTGTTACTGGAGAGTGGCTGGACTTGAAGAGGCCCATTAATCCTCACATTCCTCTTTCTGACTATATTCACAAATGCTGCTGCGCAGACAATGAGCCTCTATGGCAGGAATTACACTTCCATTTGTTTTATTCATAGCAAAATATGACTTATATACTTTAACTATGCATCTCAGAAAGTACCCAATAACCCGCCCCAAACCTCAAAGCAGGGTTGTCCATAGACTCTCCTTCACCCCGAGCAAAGGGTCAGTGTGCTGCACTAGCCCTGTATCCAAATATACTGGTCAATCTGGCTTCTCGGTACCCCCATCCAGGGGCGGATTGGCCATAGACCTTACAGGGAAATTTCCCGGCGGGCCGATGCCAAAGGGGCCACCTGAGCTCTCCTCATGGCCGGCCATTGGAAGATTTTGGGGATGTATTTTGTACTGCGGGCAGTATTTTGTGATGGACTGTAAAATTTGGCTCTATTGGGGAGGTATAATGTGCCACAATATGGTATTGCTAGCCCTGCCTTCCATCTATTTGGACCTGACTACAAAACGGGGCCACTTTTAGTAATTTTTCCAGGGCCACTTTAAAGGGAACCTGTCATCTCCGAAACACCCCCTGAACTACAGTAAGCGGTGTATAGTGTAAGTGATGCTGAATCCGAATATGTAAGTTTTATCTTCATACTCACTTCCATTCTGACGCTGTGCTCACACAAACCTGCAGTAAAATGCACTCACTGGACTCTTCTTTGAGTCCTCTCCATTATATGAGTGAGCACTGGAGTCCAGTGAGTGCATTTTACTGCAGGTTTGTGGGAGCACAACATCAGAATGGAAGTGAGTATGAAGATAAAACTTACATATTCGGATTCAGCATCATTTACACTATACACCGCTTACTCTAGTTCAGGGGGTGTTTCGGAGATGACAGGTTCCCTTTAAGTTCCCAGTCCGCCCCTGCACCCATCCCCTGCCAGGGATGGACTGGGAACTTAAAGTGGCCCTGGAAAAAAACCTTAAAGTGGCCACATGTTGTAGTCGGGTTCAAATTGAAAAAAGGTGGAGCAACACAAATAGGCAGGGACAGCAGAAGTAGGTGGGGCCAGTAATACCATAGGGCAGCACAAAATACCGCCCCAGCAGAACCAAATATCACATTGCAGCACAAAATACTACAGCCCCCGTTGATACAGTTGAATTCAGGAGGGGAACCTGTAGATGCATTAATTAATGCTGACCAGCATCCGATCGTTTTGTACCCAGCGGCCATGATGAGGGGCTAAGGTGACCCACAGGGCATCAGCCCGAATGAAAATTTCCCTGTAGGGTCTATGGCCAGTCCACTGCCCCCCTGCAACACTTGGGGCACGTCCGACAGCACTCCTTGCCTATCAAAGGCCCTGCCTGAAGGGGCCCAAAATTCCCTCTGTCACATAAGAAGAGAACATTATTAGCACATGGCAGGTGGGGGCTTGTTACAGACTTCGAATTGGGGGACCTTGAGCTTTTCGTGCTGACATACATTACGAAAAATTATTAACATAACATAAGAATCCCATTGATCTGAAATAGGATTTGAAAACTGTGTAGTAGAAAATGAAGAATGGTCACATAAAGATGAGGTAGCATGTCATATATTAGGTAGATATATGGCATATTTTTCAATAGTCAGTCACATAACAGGTCACCATGGGTGCAATAGCTTCCGTAGTCAATGGTAATCTATAGCAACCGAAAAACATAACAGTATATTAGTGAAAAAGATACATTTTCATTTTATTCACAAATTTCTTTATAGCTTTGTACAACATATTTGATCAGGCTGAAATCAGTTTGCCTTCTTTATTGTAAAAGTGACGTGCATACTCTCTGAGGAACCCCCTGATCAGGATCAAGGGGCCCCAGGCAGGGGCATAGCTATAGTTGAAGCAGGTGAAGCAACTGTTAAGGGGCCCATCCAGGAGGAGGAGGACTGAAAGATTTTATTGTCAGAGCCCCCTCAACAGTCTTATACAATACATTATATAGAGTGACATGACATACAGTATATACCTGCAGGAAACGGATGGACCGGCTGCCGGGCCTGGTCTGAGAGAACGATCTTGATTAGCCACAGGAGTGGGGGTTGCACAGAAGGAGGGAGTTGTGAAGAAGTTTCTAGTGTGTAGGGCCCAGTCATTTTTAGTTACTCCACTGGCCCCGGGGTTCTACACATAAACAGCATGTGTGGATCACCTCCTAACTACTGTGTGAGCTATCCTCCCTGAAAGCTTGGATGCTTCCCCCCTCTCCACACACAAATTGTTTGTTCAACCTCCTCAGCCTCTTTTCTGCTGTGCTGCTGGTATCTCTAACACTGAGAGTTTGAGAGGAAGAGGGCAAAAAGAGCAGACACAACCTTAAAGGGGTTATCCAATCCTATCAAAAGCCTCCCCCCCATATGCTGGGCCCCCCCACGCTGAATATACGTACCTGGGTCCCCGATCCCTGCACCGCTCCTGGTCCCCACACCACCGCTGCTGCTTCTCCCCGTGCACGGATGAAAACAACAGGGGATTGGATAACCCCTTTGCGGAGTGTGTTGTTAGATCTATATCAGAATCAGCAGGACATCTGGTTATGTGAAGGAGTTACACAGATTCTATAGCAGCAAAATCGTAGGAATGTTTTTGGGAAGGCCAGTTTCAGACAAGCGTAGCACAGGCACATTTTTGCTCCTGCATTACAACCACCAATTCTGGCCTGCCCATGGTAGGAATAATAGAGGAATGGCAAAACATATAGTCATTATAAAAGATTTGTCACCTCATGTGGAATACAATTAGTTATTGAAACAGACATGGCAGGAGTGGAGACAGGTCGTCTTTAAAGGGGTGGTCTCATGAAGACAACCCCTGTCCATTAGGCATGTTAGGGCATGTGGACATCACAGAGGGGGGGTCTCCCAGACAGCACCACCATCTATGATCTCCCATTCTGGCAGTCTTGAGCTGTCTTTGTGTTACATGGACAACCATGTATCTGAATGGCCACTATGTAATACTACAGGGATGCTAAACCTGCGGCCCCTCAGCTGTTGCAAAACTACAACTCCAAGCATGCCCTAACAGCTTTAGGCTGTCCATGCATGCTGGGAGTAGTAGTTTTGCAACAGCTGGAGGCCTGCAGGTTGGGCATCCCTGTAATACTACATTTCCTTTAAATCTATAGAAACGCCTTGAAATTATGGATCTGTAAGCAGAATAATGAGACCTGTTGGTACCCACTACTAGTGTAACCTTTTATATGTATCTTATAGTCTCTGACTCTGTACGGCAGTCTGTATTCTGTCAGTGCAATGCCTGTCATTTGCAACAGTCTCTGATTTCCGAACAATTTGGATTGTATCTAGCTGTATGAATAAATTACAAAATGAATATTTGTAGGTGCTGGAAGAACACCAGGTAGCGTTACAGGCTTCACACTGAGGACACTGCTGGTGCTAGGTGCTATGTAGTCCCCTCTCTCGGGCAGGCTGGAGCAGTGTCACCTCAGTTCTTGCAGTAGAAATGAATATGCATCAAGAAACAGGATGACTGTGGGTTTGCAGTGAACACTAACCTTCCTGTCATAGCGCTTTTTTTTATTTTTACAGGAAGCTGGTATGTGACGGGAAGCATCAGGCATAAAAATGATCTAATGTGTCCCCATTTTCAGCCATTTTACTCATTTTTGTATGACTGGGGGATTTTTTTTTTAATTTAGTAACTACGACAGTGTACAAATCTTATTTTTCTGAACTGAGCAATACAATACATTGTAGGGGAAGCTTGTTTGGAAATAAAGGGGTACACATTGTGGATGCACTCCATCTACCGTTTTGTAGCCTTATAAAAGGAATACACTGGGACAGATTTACTAATCCAATAGATGGCGTAAACCTAGGGTCCTTTTACGTGTATAGGTGATCTGGCAGATTATCGGGAACAAGCATCTATAGAAACGCTCATTCCAATAATTTGCCTGATAATCAGTGCGTGTAAGGGCAGGTTCACATAGGCGTTATTTATTTTATGCACTTATATAGCGCTACTATATTCCGCAGTGCTTTACAGACATAAACATCACACTGTCCCCAATGGGGCTCACAATCTAAGTTCCCTATCAGTATGTCTTTGGAGTGTGGGAGGAAACCGGAGAACCCGGAGGAAACCCACACAAACACGGGGAGAACCTACAAACTCCATGCAGAAGTTGTCCTTGGTCGGATTCGAACCTAGGACCCCAGCGCTGAATTCCGTTATTGCTTTCCGTTAAAACTTGGTTATAAAGGAATTTGTAAGACGAAATTCAAAACGGAAACCTTTAGTGGCATTCCGTTTTGATCTGTCATAATAGAGGTCTATGGGCAAGCAGAATGGATCTGTCTGGTTTCCGTTATGCAGGACGGAAAAGAAAGTCCTGTCAACAGGATATCCCAACTATTGGTTGGCTTACTTTGAGACAGAATTTTACGGCAAAATTGTGGTGCAAGTTTGGAGCAAAATTTTCCATCTTAGGCCCGACCTGCTTTCATATAGAGCCACCCTCCCTTTCCCAATAATCCCTACCCGTTTTCCCATACAAGCCACAAAATTGGAGAAACCTTAATTGCACTAAATTGCTCTACTTTTTAGATGCATTCTAGTAAGTCTGGCCATTGAGTTGCATGTAACATTGTAGACCGTGGCTATCTTTCAATAGTTAAATCGATCAATTGGGTGATATAAAGCCTCAGTTTAACATAGGGTGATATAAAGCCTCAGTGTAACATAGGGTGATATAAAGCCTCAGTGTAGCCTTTTAACATGCGTTTGAAAACACTGAAAACACAGTGTACAGATTTACTATTGGAAATGTGCCAGAAATCTTACGCAAGGGACATGTGCTGCATTTATGAAGCTTCGTAGAGGTTTATTTGCCTCATCCAGCAAGGGATCGGAAAGAGCCTATGGCTTAATACGCACCAAAATTGTGTCAAAACTCAGGTGAATGACTCCAGGACAATGTAGAGGTGCGCCCTATTTCTCAACCAGCACCATAAATCTTGCACAAGCAATCTCGGCTGAAGCAAGTGAGTGTATTATGGGTGAGACCGGAGAGATAGCTGATGGCTGATCAAGCACCTGTAGACTGTCTAGCTTAAAGGGTTTGTTTGGGCCCTAAAAAATATGGGGATAGCCTAGCATGGTGTAGAAGTAAATGTATGAGTTTTCCTGGTTCCTGCAGCGCTTCTCTGTCCCAGTCTGGCCACATCACCGATGCTGGCCAATCAGTGGCCTAAGCTCAGAGGTAATTGAGTAGTGACATGCAGGAAGTGGGCACGTAACACTTCTAGCTGTGCTGGGACCAGAAGCGGCGGAGATTGGGAAGCACAGTAGCAACGAGGATGGCCTGAGCAGGTACTTTTTTTTTTAATACTCACACATGATGCCCAGCTATCCCCAAATTTTTAAAGGGCCTGGACAACCCCTTTAAAGGGAACCTGTCATCTCCGAAACACCCCCTGAACTAGAGTATAGTGTAAGTGGTGCTGAATCCGATTATGAAAGTTTTATCTTCATACTCACTTCTATTCTGACTCTAAAAAATGTAAAAATTTGGGGCTAGCTGGGCATCATGTGTGAGTATTAAAAAAAAAAAAAAAGTAATTAATATTAAGTTATTAATTAATATTAAGTAATTTATTAGTGAATCTCCCCCAGTACGTGTAACAGAGTCCTTAGCTTTACTCCTATCTCTGCTGTGCCAAGTCAGACCCAGAGTTGAAAAGCAGAAAGTTGCAAATGCAGCATTTCCATTTACTTTGTAACATTTGTGCACATTTATAAGTCATTTTACCAACAAGAAAGAAGTTGTTTTCACAAGGACACTCAATACGTGTGCTGCAACATGTTGAGTCATTCTTACGTCAAGTGCAGCTTCACTGCACGCGGATGGCAGGAACAGTTTCCACATGTATTAGCATATATGGAGCTAACTGCATGCAGAGACCGGGCAGCTCGAAGGTGTACCCGCTCCCCCCATGACACTGCACTGAGCTGTGATCACAGTCACATATCATGTCGTGACTGCAGAGAGATATCTCCACGTATTAAACACGACATGTCTACTTACACAAGTGTAATCGGAAATTTCTCAAAATCGAATCTTCTAAATATTCAGTGAAGGTAAAATTATGTTTATGTTAAAAAATGCAGTTTATTGAGTAAAGATAATAATGATGTCACACTGATGCATGTCACTACATGTTCTTGTTATTTGCAGGTCCTGGAGACGGTACAGTGAACCCAGCTGAAGATGCCGGCCCCCCCTCCCCCCCCACCTCCTCCACCTACACTTGCAGTGGTAGGTTTTTAAACCACCTAATACACATGTCTATGTGAATACAGTCAGTAATATTGAATTAATACATAAGGCTACTTTCACACCAGCGTTTCCATTTTCGGGTATTTAGATCCGTCATAGGATCTTATTACCGGAGAAAAACGCTTCCGTTTTGTCCCCATTCATTGTCAATGGGGACAAAACATAACTGAACAGAACGGAGTGCTCCAAAATGTATTCCGTTCCGTTCGCACACCAGAGAGCAAACCGCAGCATGCTGCAGTTTTCTTTCCATCATGGGATGCGGAGGAAGACAGATCCGGCATGACACACAATGCAAGTCAATGGGGACGGATCTGTTTAACTTTAACACAATCTGACACAATAGAAAAGGGATCCGTCCTCCATTGACTTTCAATGGAGTTTATGATGGATCCGTCTTGGCTATGTTAAAGATAATACAACCGGATCCGTTCCTAACGGATGCAGATGGTTGTATTATCAGTAACGGAAGCGTTTTTGCTGAACCCTGCCGGATCCAACAAAAACGCTAGTGTGAAAGTAGCCTTAGTTAGTGTTCTGATATTCAGAACCTTCTAACCTGTGCAAAGCTTCCGCTCTGATATCAATCAATGTGGTTTAAGATCAAACATATGGCTTGGCCCCCGCCACCCTTTCCTGCTATCTTATATACCAGGGTTCAGCAACCTCCAGGACTCCAACTGTTCAGAAACTACAACTTCCAGAATGCTTCATTCACTTTTATAGGAGTTAAAAGAGGAGCCGAGCATGTCTGCATGCTGGGAGTTGTAGTTTCACTGCAGTTGGAGTGCCGAAGGTTGCAGATCCCTGTTATAGACCCATATTACAGCACACAATAGGAATCTCCTTGCGGATCCTTGAATTTCTTATCGTTTCTTGGCATTCATCACGTCCATCATGTATAGTGGACATAATTCTGTTATTATTTATCATGCTATTTCATATTGGTTACTTATAGCCCATTGCCCTTTCAAGTCAAGCAATTAAAAAAATTGTTGTAACAAGATGGAGTCACCTTAGTCTCCTTTTTTTTTAGGGGGGGGGGGGGCTTGGTTGGTTGTTGATCTGATGCCCACTGCTGGTGGATAAAGTAACTGCAACTAAATAAAAGGCATAAGTGATTGAGTGCATATACTGTACATGTAGCACAGTAAAGAACAGTCATTTTGCCCATGTCCGTTTAAAACACAAAGAAGGACATTAAAAGGGTTAATCCACGATTAATGTAAATGACAATCAGACATCATACAGTACATGACAGTCTTTTGCTAACAAAGGTAGAACCAGCCCTGTACCTCACATGGATCCAGAGATCTCCACATTCATTGCTCCAATTGCTCTGCTAGATTTATTTGTCAGGGGGTGTGTCCTACCTGCTGCAGCTAGGGCCAGCTGAAAGATGGAACTGAGCATGTGCATCCACATCAGTGCAGTGGACTGAGAAATTAGAAAATAAAGAAACAGCAGGTGGCGCTATACAGATGGATATTCTTGAACTACTCATTGGCTATGCTACATTTTAAATTACATGCAATACGCTTGTCGTTCAGATACTTACATTTATAGCTGTATCCATACAGCTTTAAAATGTATTGGCTCCGTGGAGCGAAAGTTCGTTGAGACTTTGGTTAATTCCTACTGTATGCATATATGCGTATTGAAAAACTATTTAAAATAGCAATCCAAACTGGGCTTTAGTACTGGCTGGTACCTCAGTACCAAAGCTCAGTTCCGATTGCTATTTTAAATGGATACAGCATTAAAATGTAAGTATTTGAACAAATCGATCTCGGATCTATGATCTGAAGGTCGATTCGCTCAAGCCTAACATGCAATAGGAAAGTATTCCTATCCAGGGACTGGTTTGAAAACTGTAGAAGATTTCTCGTGGGACAACCCCTTTAAGGGTACAGCACCTGCATTGGTTTATGGATGCAGTTTTGAAAGCCAAAATCAGCAGTGGATCATAAAAGGAGAGAAAGGATAAAGAACACATACGACTTCTCTTTTTTTGAATGGACTCCTGGTTTTGGTTTCCAAAACTGCATGAAGAAACATGAACATGTCACTGTGTGGCCATATAGTAATAGGGTCATTTGTTAAGACCAGCGTTATAGATGCCGGTCTTAATACCCCTGCACTGGCGCTTGATGCGCCTAATTTATGTAGAGTCACCGGCCTCTGCATAACTTAGGTGCATCAAACACCTGTCATATCTACGACAGCTCCTTTGCTGGCGTAGATTTAGATAATTTTCTAGGCGTAGAAAATGATAAATGAGATGGGTCTGCTGGCCCATTCCCTTCCCCCGCCTTAATCACGCCCCCTTTTTTTAGACCTGGCGTGATTGGGGAAAAGTCGTAGATTCAGCCGCAAAAAAAAGTGGAAAAATGGCCCAAGGGTCATTGAAAGGGGTTTAGGCAGAAATCCTTCTGTCCTGTGGGGGGGGGGGGGGGGGCTGGTTTGCTCCATGCTATGGGGCCCTTACTTCTGTATGTACGCCACTGGGTACAGGGCTGGTTCTAGCTTTGTTAGAGATTGTCATTTACTATATGGTGTCTGATTTTCATTTTTTATACCAATCATGGCATAACCCATGGGGATACTGATATGACTACAGGTATGTCAGCAAGTCAATTATAATTTAGATCTGCAGAATCTACAGTATATACAGAAGAGGAGCAAGTATGTATATGTCTAGTTTGGATGATGCATTTTATTGCATTTATTATACGTTATGGTTTTCATTGTTTTTTGCAGGCCAATACAGAGAAGCCTGCTCTCAGCAAATCTGAACAGTCTGGAAGAAATGCTTTATTGACAGATATCCACAAAGGCAGAAAGCTTAAGAAAGCTGTTACCAATGACCGAAGTAAACCAGTTCTGGACAGTAAGTTCTAGTAGTTTTCAAATGTTGTTTGGTTCAGGTGAGTATGTACAACACTTAGAAGACAGAAATGAAGAACCCAAAGTGCACATACGCTTTATTAGTTACAACTTGAATGTGAGATATTTATTTATATTTCTTTCTTATCATGTATACCTACAATACATAAAAATAAATAAATAAAATATTGTAGTTTTTACGTGTGCTGACATCTAGTGCTGAAACAGGCATACTGATCCAAAACAAAGTCTCGTTTTGAAGCCTGTGGTGAAATGTTATCTGTTTATTTCTACTAATGGTCATAGGATAATGAGAGAATCCATCATTCATCATGATAAATTGTTTGGATTGTTAACTATATAGGCTGGGCTAATTTGATACACAATAGCTATTATGCACAGAGCAAAGTGAGAGTGTCACATGTCTTGTGGCCGTGTTCTGTCATGCTCTGGGTTATACCCCTCATGTAGCATCAGTATTGATGTCTGGACCTGTAAATAAATGTAATAATTAAAGGGCTTTTTCCAAAATCAAAACATATCCCTTGTGGTAGAGCATGTGTATTGCCGCTTCATTCAAAGTCTATGAAACTGATGAAGTTTGCCAAGTACTGTACTGTGGATAAAGAAGTTTTCATTTCGAGAAAAAACACCCTAAAAATATATTACATTTTATGCGCCTGCTATTCTATCAAGTAAAAGTTAAAGGGGTTGTCGAGAATTAGAAAAACAAGGCTGATTTCTTCATAACCGGTGCCACCCCTGTCAATGAGATGTATTTGATATTGCAGCTTAGCTTCTTTACATTAAATAGAGCTGAGCTGTAATATCACACACACAACCTCTGTGGACAGATGTAGAACTATTTTTGGAAGACAACAGCCATGAATTTTTATTTCTGGACAACCCCTTAAAGGGTTGTCCAATCACTAAGCATATTTTCCAATATTTATTTTATATATATATTCCGCAGACATTACAGACCTTAGCATCACACTGTCTCCAATGGGGCTCACAATCTAAGTTTCCTATCACTATGTCTTTGGAGTGTGGAAGGAAACCGGAGAAAACCCACGCAAACACAGGGAGAACATACAAACTCCATCTATCTTTTGCGTGACATATATCGGTATGTCAAAATATAAGCTACCACTGCGGTGCAGCAGAAGACTACCAGGTCCCCATCTGTGGACCATGTAAATACCTACAATCCTTGTCTGCTACATCAAGATGGCGGCAGTGACGTGATTCCCACACGCCACCACTTTTCGTACTGCCCCTGGTGGGATTCTTTCCTGTGCTTGCACTGAATGTGTTCATTCACTGTTCAGCACATGCATAGAAGACAATCCGTCCACAGCACAGAAATAGGCGATGTGGATGAACCACGTAACTACTGCCATCTTGTGCCCTTTGGTTGCAGTAGACATGAATAGGCAGCTTACAGAATCTCAACCAGCCTATGCGCCAATATAAAAAAATGGAGTCAATTATTTAAAGGACTACCCAGTTAAATATTATAGATGCATCGGGTAGTGAAAAAAAAACACACCAGCCAATATCCTCTTTCCCCAGGGATCTGCCTTCTTAAAGTCTCTGCAGGGGCCCCATAATCAATCCTCTTGAGCGTCTTGATGCTGCCTGTCGCTATGTGATCAGGTAGTATTTCCATGTAGATGTACCTTGGGCCCCAGAATTAATTTTACTGGTGGACCCAGCACCCCAGTCTGACACTGGTCTTTGCCTAAAGGGTGTAGTATCCATCAGGCATAGGTTTATAATAGAGAACTGTTGCTGTATAAACTATTATCATTTGTTTAAATGTAAAGTATTTGACTTTGTCATTCTTTCCAATAGAACCAAAAACATCTCCTGGAGGCGGTGGTGGCGGAGGTATGGGAGGAGGTGGAGGTGGTGGCGGAGGTGGGGGATTTGGAGGATCTCCAGGATTAGGGGGCTTGTTTCAAGGAGGAATGCCAAAATTACGGTCTTCAGGAAGTCGGGAAAGTGGTAAGGGTTTTGATGATTTATACTGTATTTGTTCATTTTATTGTCTGTATGAAAATATTCAGTATGTATTAGTATGAAATTATTTAATATAGTACTGTTAACTTTTTCTTCCAATTTTATGGTCATTGGAGATGCTTTTTGGGTGGGTGGAATACTGGTCAATATCTTTGTAGCAATACATTTCTAGTGAGTGTAAAGGTTAAGTGATGGTTATAAAATATTTATTATTTTAGGCAATTACCAATCTAATATATAAAGCTGAGTGTATGTGTGTGTGTGTGTATGTCCGCTAAAGGAATCCGCACCGCTGCAGCTACAATCACAAAATTTGGCACACATGTACATCAGGTGTCCGGGAAGGTTTTAGAACAGTTTTCAACTCTCCAGGACGTACCGTTTCTGAGATATTCCCAAAAAATGCATTAGCCAATAGTAGCCTGGTCACATGATCCTTATCAGCCAATAGAAGCTCACAGGCACACATCAGGTTTCTATGACAACCTAGCCAGTTCACTGCTTTAGGTCTGCATTAAAGAGGCAGAGCACTGTGGATGAAAATGGTAAATGGGTATTCCCGGTTACCATAACTATAACTTATGTTTTAGACTAACTCATCATCAATCATTACCCAATATAATGTAAATTTTACATATTTACTGTTCAGTAGTAATAAAAGATGTTTTCTTCCACTGCTACCCACCTTCCTCCTAAATTACTATGGCATCGACCTGTAATTCCGGCCACCGTCAAAAGAAGGACTTAAAAGCACCACCCCCAGATCCCACTAAGTCACGCCCCTGACTCAGTCAGGCCATGCCCCTTCCATGCTGCATTTGACCGGGATTAAAAATATTGGTAAAAATCACCTTCTGTCAGCTGCAGGGGTGGGGGGAGGGTGACTTTCTCCCTGCAGCTCATTGCTCAGACTGCACAGTGCTGCTGCTGAGAGTGCTGCTGCTGTGTCCATCCAGGCCCTGCGCATGACAGAGGACAGGGAGTCTGAAAGCCAGACCGTGCAGCCTAAAACAAGACCTCTGGCCACCCTAGGGGCAGGCTGATGTTAGGGTGGCCAGATGTCCGGCTTTAGGCTGGACAGTCCAGTTTTCTGGCTACCTGTTCTCCGTCCGACGCAGTGCCTGGACAGACACAGGGATGTCCACCCTTTCAGTAGCTCACACTCAGACAGCTTCTCCTCCATGTCTTCACGGAGCCAGGGGGGCGTGGCCTCATGTTTAGTGATGTGTCTTCATGGGAACTGGGGGCGCTGTTTCACGTTTGGGGGAATGGCCGGTGAGGTCTGGCTTTCTGGAGTGAAGACAGTGGCCACTCTAGCTGCTGTGGTGGTCATAGTTAAAGTGACGGCCTTGTGTAGAGGTCACTGTTAAAGGGGTGGGCAGCTGTAGTGGTCACTGTTAAAGGGGCAGGCTGCTGTAGAGGTCACTGTTAAAGGGGCGGGCTGCTGTAGAGGTCACTGTTAAAGGGGCGGGCTGCTGTAGAGGTCACTGTTAAAGGGGCAGGCTGCTGTAGAGGTCACTGTTAAAGGGGCGGGCCGCTGTAGAGGTCACTGTTAAAGGGGCGGGCCGCTGTAGAGGTCTCTGTTAAAGGGGCGGGTCGCTGTAGAGGTCACTGTTAAAGGGGCTGGCCGCTGTAGAGGTCACTGTTAAAGGGGCGGGCTGCTCGTAGAGGTCACTGTTAAAGGGGCGAGCTGCTGTAGAGGTCACTGTTAAAGGGGCGGGCCGCTGTTGAGGTCACTGTTAAAGGGGCGGGCCGCTGTAGAGGTCTCTGTTAAAGGGCGGATCACTGTAGAGGTCACTGTTAAAGGGGCTGGCCACTGTAGAGGTCACTGTTAAAGGGGCGGGCCGCTGTAGAGGTCACTGTTAAAGGGGCAGGCACTGTAGAGGGCACTCTCGATATCTTTTAACGACACACATACACGCAAACAGTAAAAGAAATAAATTAAATATACCCGGGCGAAGCCGGGTCCTTCAGCTAGTCAATTAATAAAAATGAATCTTTTTTATTTAATTCATTTTTTTCATGTTAATATTATTCTATAGTCTATAAATTAACTGACATCTGGTCCCTTTTCTTTTAGAATCACCTGGAAGCAGACAACCAATTTTTCCACCTGGTGGTGGGAGAATGCCATCTCCTAGACCTTTTACTCCACCAAGCAGCTCTCCGAGAGGACCTCCACCTGCAATAGGATTAAGGGGTCCTGCTCCTGAACCTCAAAGAAACCGAATGCCTCTACCTCCCAGGAATGATTTTAATTCTAGGTCAGAAAATGTTCCACCTGCAGTACCCAATACACCTAGACCAATTAGCTCAAGTCTTCACAACCGAGGACCTCCACCAGTACCTTCTGCAAATAGGCAAGTTAACTCACCACCTGTTGTTCCATCTGTGTCATCTAATAAAGTGCATAGCTTTGGAGGAAACAGCAGACAATCTCCATCCATGCCTCCACCAATTCCATCCATGAATAGACCATCACTTCCGCAAACGCCTAGTAGACCAGTGGATGATAGGCCACCTCCTCCTCCTACAGGAAACCGACCACCTCTTTCCAGAGATTTCCCCCCTCCTCCACCACCTCAAAACAATAAGCCACCTGTTCCCAACACACCTAGACCGAATTCAACTTCACAGGCACCGCCTTTACCTCCTGGGCGGCCTGGGCCTCCTCCTTTACCACCAACCCCTTCTAACTTTGATGATATTCCAAGACTTCCTCAAAGAAATTCATCTTTGACGCCTTTGCCTGCTGCACCACCACCCGTCCCTCCTCCTGTGCGGTCTGGACCACCACCTCCCCCACCATCAATGGACAGGCCACCACCTCCAGTAAGAGAGCCATCAGGAAGATCAGGTAAATATTACAAGTATACATGTTTGTACCTCTTTGGCTGAATAAACATAAGGTATAGAGATGTGATGCTTTAAAGCACAGGAATAATAAAAGGCTAACATCTCTTGGGATTGGGGCTCCAATTAATTAATAGTCCAACAATTGTGTTTTTCAAGTGGTTTCTGCAGCCTGCATGCATTCTTATACATTGCAGGCTGCTCAGTCCCATTCAATGCAAAATCCATCAGATAAGCTCACAACTATGTCTGTAGCCCCACTCTCTGCTCTTCTGAACACAAATCTTACCTAACCAATTAAAAAAAATCCATATATGAGTTTTCTGGGATTTTTATATTCATGGCCTATCCACAAGATAGATGATTAATATCAGATCTGTGAGGTTCTGACACTCTGAACCCCCACAGCTACATCCACCGTGTTGGATTTCTTGCAACTGCCGCGGCGATCCCATTCATCTCCATGGGATCCCCGCTACTCAGGCATCCTGGCTGCGACGGGTGTCGCGCGACAACTGTCGCCGTGTAGCCCTAGCCTAAATCCCTCTGAGGCAGTAGTATTATGATCTCAGCACCTGAGGCGGATTTCCCCAGGAACGTTGCACTCTGAGGCCCTGAATGACCTCCCCATGTTGAGATCAGTGAAGCTGTTCATTTGTATTAACAGCATGGGTTTCTCTGAGGCGTTCCATGCTATTACAGTTGTGGTTCTTATGGAGGCCTGCAGGTGGCAGTGCTCCATAAGAAAATAGCAAATCTGCCATACACTTCAATACTAATTCATTGCAGTGTAATAAAGAAGATCGCATATTCAAGCTCACTAGGGAGGTTTAAAGAAAAAAATACAAAAAAAATAAATACATTTTTACAAGGTACGAAAAATTACAATTAAAATCATCCCCTTTGCCATTATTAAAATTAAAATAAATAAACAATGAAAAATAAAGATTAAATGCACCTCCATGTCCCAAAACACCCAACATATTAAAATATAAAGGGTATAATGGTGTAATGCTGTAACTGCCGATTTGCAGTTTTTTCTTCTCTTCACCTCCCAAAAAATTGAATTAAAAGTGATCAAAAGGTCATTCACAGTCCTAAATAGTATCAATAAAAACTACAGATCTCCCTGCAAAAAATGAGCCGTTCTGTAGATGGAAATATAAAAAAGGTTTTCGGAGTCAGAATATGGTGATGCAACGAAAAACATGTACTGTATTTTTCACCCCATAAAACGCACCTGCCTATAAAGAAGCACCTAGGTTTTAAAGGAGGAAAATAAGAAAAAAAATATTTTTCATTAGACCTCAGATCAGACCACCAGTCAGACCCCCCAATATCAATGATACCTCAGCTTAGAGCCCTAGTCAAACCCCTAATATTAATCAGACCTCATATTAGACCCCCAACGTTAATAAGACCCCCATCAGACCTCAGATCAGCCCCCCAATGTTTATAAGACCCCCAATAAGACCTCAGATCAGATCACTAATGTGAATAAGACCTCAGATCAGATGTGAAAAAGACCCCCATTCAGACCACCAATATAAATATGACCCCCCAATCAGATCTCAGATCAGACCACCAATGTTTCTAAGACCCCCATTAAGACCTCAGATCAGACCCCCAATTAGGTGCCAGAACATTGTACCTTTTGTGGAGAATAATAATATGGTGACTTTTTGCTATAATATGGGTTTTCTGATACATGGTGCTATCATACATACCTTTAATTATTGCTACTTATGCTGTTGTTTTAATTTTTTTTATACTAGGTGGTGGGGGCCTATCTTATTTTGCTACGGGGCCCTATGAATTATAGTTGCTCCCCTGCAATAGACCATATGACAATGATTATATACACCGCACCAGTATCAATAAATTATCGTGCATACCATATGTGCAGTATGGCAGCTGACCCCTTTATGTTTGCATCTCACTAGGACAACTTCCTCCTCCGCCTCCTCCTGCCAACAGAAATGGATTTGGTCACAGAGGGTCCATAGGCCTTCCGCCTCCTTCAAGACCTGGAATAGAATCCCCTCGAGGTGGAGCCAGACCACCACCACCTCCAGAAAGGCCTGGCCTGGGACCTCTGCCTCCTCCTCCACCTGCAGCAATGAGAAATGGTTTCCAAGACTCATATGGTGAAGGTAAGAAAAATGTTGTTTTTTTTGTTTTTGTTTTTTTGTGTTTTCCTTAACAGCATTTAGAAAGCATTAGGAAGCCACATGCGCCATAGACACAATGGTCAGGAGGGAACCCTATTGACTTCTGAGGGAGAGTTTTCTAGGCATGCTCTATGACCTGTGCAGAGCTCATTGTACAAGGAAAGAGTAGATAAGCTGGGACCTATTGCGAATGGTGGGTCCTGTCTTATCTATACACAGTGGTGATATCATTACAGGCAGGATTAGAATGGCAGATAAGCAGATAACTGCAGTAAAGTGATCTGTACAGACCAACAAAGGTGGTGCCAATTATAAGGCTTAGTGGCCAGTGTGAAAACGGCAGGATTTTATGGTTTTTGTTTAAATATAGATGTTGACATGGAAAAATAAAAATAACATCACCATAAATTCTTTAAAAATATGTTAAACATAAAAATGTGATTTAAACAGACCAGCAGAGTGGGCCGGTCTTTGATAAGTGACCCCCGTTATCTTTACCCAAATGCTGTGGTCACGTTACAATATACAAGCATTTGGTGCCATCCTATACATAGTAGTCAACTTTTGAGGAGAGTGAGGGTTGAGGACCTATCTGATGGTAATTCATGGTTTCTCACCTTGCCTATTTTGTGCCTTTAACAGCACTTGTGCCATGTGCTGCAGACGTAATAGGAGGCAAACTGGTTTCTGTCAGTCTCATTGAATGATTTGGGGAGTTAAGCCAGCCATACACAAGCTAACAAGCTAACAGTCGTCCGACAGATATCTCTCCCGATCCCCCCCATACTCATGCATTCTCGTCTGAGCATGCATGTGTTGTAAATGGGAGAGGGGAGAAAGCTGCTGCCAGGCTCCCCTGAATAAAAGGATCAGGTATGTTGAAATCCATCATGTCCAACCATTCTATCTATCCCCCATACACATTAGATGGTCAGCTGATCCCTGCAAAATTGTCAGGTTCAGCCTAAATACATCTAATGTGTAAGGCCAAATTTAGTTAGTACTTACCTAGAAACCAGATTGCCCCTAATCACATAAATCTCAAAGCTGGATTGGCAGCATGCTGGCCATGTAGAAGTAGAATAGCAACAAAAGTGCCTTAGTAATCAGATTTTCTAAAAATCTTCTCGCACAGTAATTGGAGAATCAGCTGTATGGCATCTAGCCTTCTGAGTTGACAATCTCTTGTCATCCCAATTTCCAGTGCATCATATTATTTTATTTCTTTAGTAACTTATACTGCAAATCAATGGATGGCTAATGAACCCGTAACTTTAAAGAAGTATTCCGGTTACCATAAATGTAACTTATGTTTTAGACTAATTCATCATCAGTAATTACCTAATATAATGTAAATTTCACATATTTACTGTTCAGTAGTTATAAAAGTAGTTTTCTTCTTCTGCTACCCACTGTATTTCCTCATAAATTACCATGGCGCTGACCTGTAGTTCTGAGCCTTTGTTAGGTCGAGCATGCTCAGTGTGTTGCTATCAATTCTCTAGCTAAATGTCTTGTGAAACAAAGGGCATGTTAGTGTGGTGCTGATAATTGTGTGAAGGGGGAGTGTCTGGACTGTATATCAGGCAGCCAATCAATAAACAACAACACTCACAGCAGGAAAGCAAGGGATTGTGGGGATTGTAGTTTTGTGAGGGAAGATCAGGAGCCATGATACTCTGTGTGTTGCAGGCTCACACAGGAGCTAGACAAATGGATTGCAAGGTAAATTGAAGCTCTGGCTATATGTATAGGTATGGGTTTTGGTTGGGTCACAGCTTGTAGCCTTAATGCAGTTTTTCAAAAATGTAAATTAATAATTTATTCTTCTATATGAAGTACATGTTGAACATTATAAATATAAATATGGTTACTACTCAATCCTTCGTGCTTTTTCGGTATAAATTTTTCACTTGTAAATTAAAAATCACCTGTTTGCATTCCACAATTTTTGATTCCTTGCTATCTTCCAGTACTCACTATGGTCGTCCAAACCTGGACACAAAGCATCAACCATTTTTACTGATGGCTAGCATATTCACCTCATTTTGTGCAGACCATTGTTTAGTTCCTCTTTAGTTGGTGACCACTAAAATCCTTATTTTTGGTTTGCTTGTTTTTATCAGATGAATGGGAGAGAAGGTTTTCATTTCATCCGTTTTCTGATCTGCCACCACCAGAGCCCTTTGTACCATCAAACAAAACCTATCCTAGTAAAATTGTGAGGGGCGAAAGTCGAGGTGAGAATGAACCTATTCTATTATAATGTGTGAAGCTAAGAGCTAAAATCCAACAATGAAATCAACGTTTTTTTCACCTACTTGCTCTGAGATTTGCGCGAGAATTGTATTTTATGCTGCTATATTAAAATAAAAGCTCTGCTGCTTTTGCTGAATGCTCCATTTAAGATACTGCATTTCAGATGGTGTTTGGTCTTAGAAGACAATTCCAAGCCAATCTGATGTACTGTCTTATGCCGAGCTCAGGGCCTGAGGAAGGGTTCACGTGTGTACTAACAATTGCACATTGCCTGGAGTATTTCTTTAATCATATCTACATGTAACCGGGTAAAACATGGAACAACTACTTATAAAATAATAGTAGAAATATTCCCAAATGATGCACAGTAACATAGTATATAATATATTGCATTTTTTAAAATAAAGTTTCTTTCTTAAGAAGGCAGACTGATTAGTCTAGTTACCAGATAACAATTATCACTGCAGCTGTATCCTTCTTCATGTTTTAAAGGCGTTGTCCAGCTTTTTATAAGTTTTTACATTCTCCCCCCTCCCTGGTGTGACTGTGGAGCCAAGTATACTTAAAGGGTTATTCCCTTCTTAGACAATGGGGGCATATCGCTATGGGGCCATATCTATAGGAGCAGCGGGGAGCTGAGCCTGGTGGTGACCAGACCCCGGGAAACCCAGGGTCCTCCAGCCACAGCACTCCCCGCTCTGTTCTCGTTGTAGCTGCGGGTCCCAGCGGTGGGACCCGCACCTATCAGACAATGGGGGCATATCCTAGCGATATGCCCCCATTGTCTAAGATGGGAATAACCCTTTAAGCTAGTTTCACATTAGCATAAGGGCTCATACACACAAACGTATTTTCTTTCCGTCTCTGTTCCGTTTTCTTTTTTGTGGACTATATGCAGAATCGTTCATTTCAATGGGTTACTCCATGTGCATTCTGTTTCCATATGTCCATTCTGCAAAAAAGCAAAACATGTTCTATTATTGTCCGCATTATGGACAGGGATAGGACTGTTCTATTTGGGGCCAGTTGTTCCGTTCTGCAAAATACGGAATGCACAGACGTCATCCGTATTTTATGCGGATCCGTGACTGCAAAATACATACAGTCCTATACTTTCTGGATCCGGTATTGCAGACTGAATGCCCACTGGCCCCATCAACTATAATTGGAACCGTCGAAGATCTGGCCACAACCCGGCAAATATGCGGAGAATCGGCCCGACAAATACTGCTGTGAAACAAGCCTTACCTGTTCCTCACTGCTTGGTTCCGGCTTCTTTGTTCCACCATTCTTTTCGCTGCACTCCAGTCTCAGCATGGAAACTTCCACAATGGATAAGGCACATGACCCCCACCTATGGCAGAAATTTACATGAGTAGAGTGGAGCATGTCAAAAAGAGAAGTGGACCAAAGGAGCCACAAGCAAGTGGCAGGAAGCAGATAAGTATACTTGACTCCACAGGTTCTGCAGGAGGTGGGGAATATATCTACAGTAATACATGAGTAGTGCTGGAGATATGAAGTCCAGATTGCTATTTTTTTTTTATTTTCCTACTGCTCCCTGTTCTCCCACTGTCAGTGCTGAATGCTGTACTGAAATACATTGTCAGGACTGCTGCGCATGCGTCCTCTCCATTGTGTTAGCATGGCACAGCAGTCCTGACAATGTATTTCAGTGCAGCTTTGAGTGCTGACAGCGGTGGAACGAGGGGCAGTAAGAAAATAAAAAATATCTGACTGATCTTGTGTATTACTGCAGATAATAGTGACAGATTCCCTTTAAAAAGCTGAACTGTCCCTTTAAAGGAGTTGTCTGCAGAACTGATGCGTGAAAAAAACGCTCATGTACACAGACCCATTGAAATGAATAGGTCAGGATTCAGTGCTTGTACCATGTGTTCAATTCACACAACGCACCCGCGCGGAAACCTTGCTTGTGTGAAAAGGGCCTAAGGGCTCATGCACACAACCGTCCGTATTTTGCTGTCGGCAAAACACGGATTCGCTAAATAAATAGATGACATCCGTGTGACATCCGTGTTCCGTTTTTTTTTCTGGATCCATTGTAACAATGCCTGTCCTTGTCCGCAAAACGGACAAGAATAGGACATGTTCTATTTTTTTGCGGAAAGGACATACAGACATAGAATGCCCACTGAGTCATTTCTGGGGGTTTTATTGCGGCCCCATTGAAATGAATGGTTCTGCATACAGGCTGCAAAAAAAACAGAACGGACACGGACTTAAAATACGTTCGTGTGCATGAGACCTTAGGCCCAAGTTCACACTTCAGTTATTTGGTCAGTTATTTCCATCAGTTAGTGTGAGCCAAAACCAGGTGCAGGTCAAAATCACTGAAGTGTGAACTTGGCCTTACAAAACGTTGTGTCCTGTAAAATTAAGAGGCGTTGACAAGTGTAGTCTTTTATGTGTCGTTTTAATGTTCTAGGTGGCTCCACCAGAAAAGAGAGAGGTGCTCCCCCTTTGCCTCCAATACCCAGGTGAACCAGATCTTCAACCGCCAAAGATGCCTGTACAGATCAGAGAAGGAACATTTAGCTTTTATTTGATGCTCTTGTCGGAATTTTTGTCAGGAAAAGACCACATGGGACCATGTGGGTGGCTGTGTATGGACGTTACAGCATACAGGTGCATTGTACTATCAGGTGAAGCTTGTTACCCATCGCCGACCGCGCTGATTGTGCCGTTATCCTGAGCAAAAGCAGCTGGGAAGAATGTACCCAACAAGAAAAAAGTAAAAAAAAAAAACATCATGTCCCATGACTGTGATGGAAAGTGGATCGGTATGGGCTTTACTAAGATCTTAAAAGTGGAATCCTACTAACTTCAGGAAAGACTTTACTGTTGGTAGACATTCAGCGCCAGTATAAACACATTCTAATGGCTGAATCCGGAATATATTTTGGCTACGTAAATTTTATCATAATGGCAAACATTACTCATCTAGTAAGCTGTCCTGTATTACCAGTGCACATACATTTTCACCTAATTACATTCCTAGGGTACGCATTGGTCTATGTACAGTATTAAAGGGGTTGTCTCACTTTTGCCATTGGCATTTATCATGTAGAGAAAGTTAATACAAGGCACTTACTAATGTATTGTGATTGTCCATATTGCTTCCTTTGTTGGCTGGATTCATTTTTCCATCACATTATACACTGCTCGTTTCCATGGTTACGACCACAATGTGATCCAGCAGTGGTGGTCATGCTTGCACACTATAGGAAAAAGCATCAGCATCTCTGATGGCCAGGACCAGGGGAGCTCACATATACTGGTGCTTTTTCCTATAGTGTGCAAGCACGACCACCACTGACGGATTGCAGGGTGGTCATAACCCCTGGAATACGTGCAGTGTATAATGTGATGGAAAAATGAATTCAGCCAGCAAAGGAGGCAATATGGACAATCACAATACATTAGTAAGTACCTTGTATTGACTTTCTCTACATAATAAATGCTGTTTGCTCAAGTGACACAACCCCTTTAAGTCAGTTATCTTTGCTGTGGGTGATCTAATGTGCATGATCCATGATCCATTTTGCTTGAAGTCACCCCTCCTGACATGTCTGTATAAGTAACTTCTTGCATTCCCCATGTAATAATTTTGGAACATCAATTCTTATGACTCTATGTTGTGCCATTCCTTTATTATTCCTGCTAGAAGTTACAAATAAATTACAAGCATTTTGCAATGAAGGTCCAGATGAGTGTTACCAGTTAGGGGTGTTTCCCTGAACAGTCTACCACTAACCAGTCAGAGCTGCCAGTGTCAGACGGCGCAGGGACAAAAAAAAAAACCCAACTGGTAACACTCATTGCAAACTGCTAGTAATTCATTCATAACTTCTAGTAGGAATAATAAAGGAATGCCACAACATGGAGTCATGAGAATAGATTCTACAGATTTTTTATTACATGGGGAATGCAATTAGTTGATAAAACAGACATGTCAGGAGAGGTGACAGGACTCATGAACTATCAGAGTAGGCTTTATAATGCTATCATTGTCTACGTGAGATTGTTCATACACCCCTGACTTATAATAGCATAGGGCAGTGATGGCTAACCTCTGGCACTCCATCTGTGGTGAAACTACGACTCCCAGCATGCTCCACTCATTTCTATGGAGTTCTGAGAACATCCTAGCAAGTGTACACCTTGGGAGTCGTAGTTTTACCCCAGCCGGAGTGCCGGAGGTTCACACAGTTGGCAGAAGATTGTATCTGTCTTGTCTGAAAATATTCAGGAACCCGTCTTAATGTCTTAAGGAAAACCTCTACTGGCAACGAGAAATGTATGCCAACGTTGCAGTGCAGTGCGCCATCACAGTGATTCTTCCTATTGTACAGGCCAGCTATTAAAAGGTTTGTCTGAGATTTTGATATTGATGGCCTATCTGATCAATATCTGACCGGTGTGAGTCCAACTCTTGGCACTACCCCCACCACCAGCACCGATCAGCTCTTTGAAGAGGTTGCTGCGCCCCAGTAAGCATTGCAGCGTCTTCCTAGGCCACTGATGTCATGTTCAGTGGTCACATGGCCTCTGTACAGCTCAGTCCCATTGATGTGAATGGGGCTGAGCTGCAATACCAAGCACAGCCACTATACAATGTACAGCGCTGTGCTTGGTGAGCTGAGAGAAGGCCACAGGGCTCACAGGAGCCTCATCAAAAAGCTGATCGGTAGGGTTTAGAAAGTTGGACCCCACTGATTAGATATTGATGACCTATCCCGAGGACAGGCCATCAGTATAAAAATCTAAGTCAACCCCTTTAAGAATCAGTGCACTGGAATCTATTTCTTCTTACGAGCACTGGACACAAAAGGGGAAGGCTTTGAGAGGTAATAAAGAGAACAGCAGAGGGCGCCATAACAAGTATGTGATTGGAATATGTATGCACAGGAGAAATTCTTTCCAAATGAGAAATTATTATGTTTTGCAAGGTCTTACAGAGACTTGTAATAGTTATTTGTGGCACAACCCCCTTTTAAAGGGGTTATCTCATGACATCATATAGTTCATGACAAGCTCTTTCTAACAAAGCTAGAACCAGCCATGTACCTCACATGGATCCAGAGATCTCCACATTCATTAGATTTATTTCATGCTGGTAGCTCAGGAGCATGCCCTTCCTCAGGGGTGGTGTGTCCTTTTTGCTGCAGCTCTCCCTATCACAGCTCAAGGTGGTGTGTTCTTACTCAAGGGAGGTGTCCTTTCTACTGCAGCTCAGCTCAGGGGTGTTCCACAGCTTCTAACAGTAGATATGGCTAGTGACAGTTGAAGAATGGAACTGAGCATGTGCCGTCACCTCGGCGAGGTGGACACAGAAATAAGGAAAAAAACAAACAGTAGGTGGCGCTATACAGATACATTTTATTGAATAACTCAGTGAATATATTACATTTTTTATAATGTACAATTCAGATCCAGGTGCTGGTTTGAAAAATGTAGAATATTTTTTGTGGGACTTCTGATGAACCAGAAAGTGAACTGGGTTTTGTATTTGGGTGTAAAAATTAGTATATTGGTGGATTGTACGGTCAGGGTCCCTTCCAAATCACAGTCAATAAGTTTTACAAATTTTGTGAGCTCCACGGAAAATTGAAAATGTAATAAACATTACTTTATCCGGAGTTTGAGTAGTGCAAGTGGAACATAAGTATATTATATATAGTACATTATACTGTACTGTACATTCCTATTGCAGAAACCTCAAGAGCCAGCTTCTGCTTTGACCATTAGTTCTACAGGTTCTGCCTGTCTATACCATTCTGGAAACAACTGGGAAATGACTTTGGTACAAGATTCTGCAGCATCCAGTAAATACTGATAGCTGTCACCTTACATACAACCATAGCTATATCCAATGTATAATGCTGCAGATGCCATGGATATTTACTGAGTGCCATGCTTGTACTCTGCATTAAACCAGATCATCAGCAAGTGCTCTGGTTAATTACAACTGCAATTTTAATGTAGACCTACATCGCGGCTTAGGACCGTTAAAGTACATAGATGACTGGTAATATCTCAATCACACATGCAATCATTGACTGTGACCATCCAATTATTTTAAACTTTATTCCACTCTGTGCTGCCCCTATATTCACGCTCATGAACTCCATCAACAGGGAAGTCTTCTAAATCTGAGAACTATAGAGAGGAGTTTCTCAACGTTTCTCAACTGGGGCTTCACCAGCCAGAACATGGTGGTGTCTGGACTTCCTACTGGTCAAAGTCCAAGCCAAAATTCAAGCTTATGGTCTCCGTCAATAGGGCAGTCTTCCAAAACTGAGAAGTACAGAGTGTAATTTCTCAATCTTTCTCAATTGGGGCTTCACCAGCCAGAACATGGTGGTACCTGGACTTCCTACTGGTCAAAGTCCAAGCCAAAATTCACGCTCATAGTCTCCATCAATAGGGCAGTCTTCTAAATCTGAGAACTATAGAATGGAGTTTCTCAATGTTTCTCAACTGGGGCTTCACCAGCCAGAACATGATGGTGCCTGGACTTCCTACTGGTCAAAGTCTAAGCCAAAATTCACGCTCATGGTCTCTGTCAATAGGGCAGTCTTCTAAATCTGAGAACTACCAAGTGTAATTTCTCAACGTTTCTCAACTGGGGCTTCACCAGCCAGAACATGGTGGTGCCTAGACTTCCTACTGGTCAAAGTCCAAGCCAAAATTCAAAATTTACCTTTCATTTGTCTCTTGAACCTTGTAACCCATTAAAGGGGTTCTCCAAGTTAAATTTATTGATGACCTATCCTCAGGAGACCTGGCACCCCCGCCGATCAGCTGTTTAAAGAGGAGGCGCGCGCCGTGCCAGCGCTGCCTCCTCTTCATTGTTTACACGCTAGCTGTAACATGGACTTATGGAGTAGCCGTAACGAGCCTTCCCATTGAAATGAATGGGGCGGTGAGGTGTAATTACACCTACTCACCACTACCCCTGTGTCGGCCAGCATGTAAACAATGAAGAGGAGGCAGCGCTGGCACGGCACGCCCCTCCTTTCAAACAGCTGATCGCGGGGGTGCCAGGTGTCGGACCCCCGCCGTTCTGATATTGATGACCTATCCTGAGGATAGGTAATCACTAAATTTACCTTGGAGAACCCCTTTAAAGGAAGCATGAAAATGAGTCAGTTATGTTTCTAATCCAGACGGGTCCTTGCCTCTCCCTAGGTATTAAATATTAACCCATGTGAGATATCATGGGTCATGGGAAATAACATGATCCAAATATTCTTTGGCCAGCAGTTCTTTAATTAGAAACTGAATATGTATGTAAACGGTTAAATGCGAGGTACGTTAATTAAACCAAAGGTCTATATAGTCTGGATTACTCCAGAATACAGTCTTGATACGATGTAGGTATCTAAAGAATGTGTTTGCGTTAGTTTGGAATGTAATATTGGTGAGTAATAGTTTGCACTTCACTTGATATCATTGTTTTAAAGGGGTTGTCCGGGTTCAGAGCTGAACCCTGACATATCCCCTTCTTCACCCAGGCAGCCCCTCTGAGATAAGCATTGGAGCATTTCATGCTCCGATGCTCTCCCTTGCCCTGCGCTGTATCGTGCTTTTTTGTTTACATTTTTACACTGCTAGGCTGAGGCTTCCGCCTAGCAGTGTTGCTGGTGACGTCCTCGACACTAATGGGTGGGCTTTAGCGCTGCCCTAACCATTTTACAGGCTAGGACAGTGCTAAAGCCTGCCCATTATTGTTAATGACGTCACCAGGAGCACTGCTAGGCGGAAGCCGAGACCTGGTACGTCACCGGATCTGCATTAAAAGCCCCTTCCCTACGCGATTCAGCACAGGCCAAGGGAGAGCATCGGAGTATGAAATGTTCCAATGCTTATCTCAGAGGGGCTGCCTGGGTGAGGAAGGGGATATGTCCGGGTTCAGCTCGGAACCTGGACAACCCCTTTAAGAGAAATCATTAATGTTACTCTGCTTTTTTTTTACCAGGACGCGCAATGCACAGATTCAGTGTGAATTTGTGCCTGTTCAATTGCTTTATTATTACCAAAGAATTCTGTTTTTGGGATGATTGATATAAAAAAGCACAAATAGGCTGAATATATAATCACTTTTATATTAGTTTACATTTTGAGTTTAGGTTTCTAGATGTTTTTCTATATTTTGTGAGTTTTTGGAACAATGGATTTTTATGAAGGTATTATCTGCTTTTTTTCACAGCCTTGTACAATACCAATTTTATAGCTACATGTTCACATTTATTCTCAGCTGAAATCATTGTCCGTTTTATTTTCTTATTTCACTTACTGAACATTGCTGTTGTATGTGCACTAGAATTCTACATTTCAACATTGGAATTACAGTTCATGTGTCACCCATACTGTATTCATTATCACTTCATTTGTTGCACACAGTATATACCGTATACATGTTCTTACTGAGCCGCATTCAAACACAGGTTACATGTGGTACCGTACCTCACTCCCACATACCGCTATATAGATTGCTAGAGCAGAGCCATGTGCACAAAACCTATACAGAGGTACACACATTCCCTATGGTGCCGTACCATGGAACCATGGCTATTCCATGTGATTCTGCATGGTGGTTGCATATGGTACTTTATTATGGTGCCACACGACACCATAATATTGGGGTAGTATACTGTAGTATACCTCCGCATATAATAAAGCATCGCACAATTCTGTCGCTGACTATATTTCCATGTAAAATCTAAGGTGTATGGTATGCAGTATTGCAGTATTATGGCTCCTGAACGTCATGGATTACAGTGATGTTTTAGCAAGCAGTTAAAGGGATTGTGTGAGATTAGGAAAGCATGGTCGCTTTCTTAAAAAAAAAAAAAAAAAAAAACACAATGGCACTTTTGTCTGTGACTTGTTCATGTGACTGGGGATAAGATGTAATACTAGACACTGCAATGGATATAATTATCAATGTAATGCAGCCATGCTTTTCTAATTTCATACAACCTAATTAACTGAATGACATTGAAATGTATTCAAAATTTAATGTAATTGGACACCCTCCGCCACTTCTCCTCTCCCCATAGAACTAAACCTGATTCTTCTTTCCCCAGCATCTGGGAAAAGTGCATCTGTCAGCAGATTTGTACCTATGAATCTGGCTGACCTGTTACATGTGCATCTGTGTTGGTCCCGTGTTCATATGTGCCCGCATTGCTGAGAAAAATGATGTTTTAATATATGCAAATGAGCCTCTAGGAGCAATGGGGGAGTTGTTGTTACACCTAGAGGCTCAGCTCTCTCTGTCATCACACCTGGCCCTGTCAATCAAAGTGCAGAGAGTGCGGCAGTAGCAGAGACAGCAGAGCCTCTAGGTGTAATTATAAAAACATCATTTTTCTCAGCAATGCGGACACATATGAACATGGGACCAACACAGATGCCTTCAGCTGCCAAGTGCACATGTAACAGGTCAGTCAGTGTCATAGGGACAGATCTGCTAATAGATGTCCTTTAATGTTATGAGTAGAGATGAGCGAACGTGCTCGTAACGAGCACTGTAGCGCTCGGCTACCCTGCGCTCGCGTGGGCGCAGTCATCCGGAACCATCGGGTGAAGAGGATGGATCCGGATGCCTGCGCCCATGCGAGCTCAGGGGAGCCGAGCGCTACAGTGCTAGTTACGAGCACGTTCGCTCATCTCTAGTTATGAGTATTATGTCTCTGGGGAATATATAAATCTAATGGGACAATAAATGGAACTATCTGGTGCCTTCAGAAAATGGAAAATAATGGCAAGATATACAGTATTATATATCTTGCCATTAAATGCCCAATTGTGATATTTATTGTACCTCTGTATCAAACATCAAATCTCAAAGGAGGTCAGGATGACAATAAGACCTCATTCAGACAGGTGTATCCATGTGTACCCATGTATATCTGCATTTCAGATTTAGCAATAAGACCCACTGCGGTTCTACTAAACCAAACTTAAAGAAATCCCACAAAAAAATTTATTTTCTGACCTGTTAGAAAGGTACATGATATACACTGTATTGAAGGTAATCTTCTCATCAGTGGCTGTATTTGTGAGTTATAACCTCCCTTCTGATCCTCAGCTATGTCATGTGACCAACACTCTGATCTCCAACTGACACAGCACAGGAAGTCAGTTACCACTCTGTTCATTCCTATGAGACTGACATTGAGGGTCCCTTAGGAATACAGAGAGAAACTGACTTCCTGTCCACACATAAGATGCTGTGTTCAGGGGCAGATTGGCCATAGACCTTACAGGGAAATTTCCCAGTGGGCCTATGCCCAGGGGGCCGCCTGAGCCCTCCTCATGGCCGGCCAGTGGAAGTTTTTAGGGGTGTATTTTGTGCTATGTGCAGCAGTATTTGGTGATGGACTGTGGTATTTGGCTCTGTTGGGTGGTATAATGTGCTGCAATATGGTATTGTTGGCTCTGCCTTCTATCAGTTTGGACCTGTCTACAAAACGGGGCCACTTTTACGATTTTTCCCAGGGCCACTTTAAGTCTCCAGTCCACCCCTGGTTGTGTTATTTGGAAAGTCTGATTGCTGGTCACATGAGACAGCTGAGGATCAGAAGTTAGGTTATAACTCGCAAATACAGTCACTGGTAAGAAGATTACCTTCACTACAGATTACATCATGTACCTTTCTAACAGGTCAGAGAATAACATTTTTTGCGGGAGTTCTTCTTTAAGGTGTTCATACACCTTCAATAGATGTTGGTTACATAGTTACATAGTTAATACGGTTGAAAAAAGACACATGACCATCAAGTTCAACCAAGGGAGGGGGTAGGAGTGATGAAGGGGAGGGGGACAGGTAACCTTAAGACATGACTCTACATTTCTTAATATGTGGTGACCTTCTTTTTCTCTAAGAATTTATCTAAGCCTGTTTTGAAGCCCTCAGCTGTCTTTGCTGTGACCAGCTCCTGCGGTAGACTGTTCCACAGATTCACAGTTCTTATAGTAAAGAAGGCTTGTCGCCCCTGGAGTCTGAACCTTTGCTTCTCCAGGTGGAGGCAGTGCCCCCTTGTCTTTTGAGGGGATTTTACCTGGAACAGTTTTTCACCATATTTTTTGTATGGGCCATTTACATACTTATACAGGTTGATCTGTCCCCCCTTATACGTCTCTTCTCAAGACTAAACAAGTTTAACTCCTTCAATCTTTCTTCATAGCTAAGATGCTCTATGCCCCTTATCAGTTTAGTTGCCCGTCTCTGCACCCTTTCCAGCTCCAGGACATCCTTCCTATAAACCGGAGCCCAGAACTGATCGACTGTTTGACTGACGACTATTTCTACCCCCTTACACATTTGGCCAACCATGTATTTGGATTTAATGAGCAGAGAGGTAGAAGCCGCTGCCAGATACCTCTGACGGTGGGTATCACCTAGGTGAACAAAAGGATGAGACAAAAAACATTGAATTTGCCTTCTCTCCCCCCAAATCAGCTCTCTGTGGAGAGTTGGGGGACCCCCATACACATTAGACTGTTGGGTCGTATTGAAAAAAAACGGCAGGTTTGGATGACCATGCACTAATGTGTATGGGGACCTTTGCACCAACATCTCTGGGTTCTTATTAGGACAACTGCAGTGCTACATTTGGAATATAAATGTTAATCACAGATACAATACCCCTGTCTGAATTAGGGCTTACGCATTTTACTTTCATTATTACGGCATAAAATTGAAGGTTTAATTTACGTCTTTTAACTACCAGGTCCTGTCCAATTTCAATACCGATCAAACTGGACATGAATCCTGTTGCTGAGCATCATGGTTGGCCTGAGTGTATTTTCACATTGATATCTATAGTACAGTGGGTGTACCTGTAAATCCTTCATAGCGATATTCTATAGGTACAGTTTTTCTTTTCTTTTTGTACAAAACAGTATATTTTCTTTGTTTTGGATGACCCAACCGTTACAGGTTTTTGGTTGGATTAGAGATGCACTCCCCGCAATTCATTCACGGTAGATAGAAACTCACGTATGTGTTCATTAGCGCTGGCGCTATCACTGTGTTCAAAATGAATAGCAATTCTAAGTAAGTTGTAAGACATTTAACCAGTTGTCAGTAAAATGTATGATTATCTTAAGTAACCAAATTAAAAAGCATCAACCTTTGCATCAACCTATGTTCATACATATTTTACTCTGGATATTTATATTTGATCATGCTAGTAATATGTAAACTGTTGTACGAAGATCGAAAAAATAAAGATAAGTTCAATAAGGTAAAACTGATTTCCTCAGCATGTTCTTCAAAGACGACACTCTTACAAAGTCCTTCTAGATGGAAGATACTCTCAAAATGTCCTTATAGATAGATCATACTCTCACAATGTCCTTATAGATGGAAGGTACTCTCACAATGTCCTTATAGATGGAAGATACTCTGACAGTGTTCTTATAGATAGAAGATACTGTCACAATGTCCTTATAGATAGAAGATACTCTCACAATGTCCTTATAGATGGAAGATACTCTCACAGTGTCCTTATAGATAGAATGTACTCTCACAATGTCCTTATAGATGGAAGATACTCTGACAGTGTTCTTATAGATAGAAGATACTGTCACAATGTCCTTATAGATAGAAGATACTCTCACAGTGTCCTTATAGATAGAATGTACTCTCACAGTGTCCTTATAGATAGAATGTACTCTCACAATGTCCTTATAGATGGAAGATACTCTCACAGTGTCCTTATAGATAGAATGTACTCTCACAATGTCCTTATAGATGGAAGATACTCTGACAGTGTTCTTATAGATAGAATGTACTCTCACAGTGTCCTTATAGATAGAAGATACTCAATGTCCTTATAGATAGAAGATACTCAATGTCCTTATAGATAGAAGATACTCTCACAGTGTCCTTATAGATAGAAGATACTCTCACAACATCCTTATAGTTAGAAGATACTGTCACAATGTCCTTATAGATAGAAGGTACTCTCACAATGTCCTTATAGATAGAAGATACTCAATGTCCTTATAGATAGAAGATACTCTGACAGTGTTCTTATAGATAGAAGACACTGTCACAATGTCCTTATAGATAGAAGATACTCTCACAGTGTCCTTATAGATAGAATGTATTCTCACAGTGTCCTTATAGATAGAAGATACTCTCACAGTGTTCTTATAGATAGAAGATACTCAATGTCCTTATAGATAGAAGATACTCTCACAATGTCCTTATAGATAGAAGATACTATCACTGTCCTTATAGATACTGCCCTTATAGATAGAAGATACTCTCGCAACATCCTTATAGTTAGAAGATACTGTCACAATGTCCTTATAGATAAAAGGTACTCTCACAATGTCCTTATAAATGGAAGATACTCTCAGTGTTCTTATAGATAGAAGATACTGTCACAATGTCCTTATAGATAGAATGTACTCTCACAGTGTCCTTATAGATAGAAGATACTCTATCAATGTCCTTATAGATAGAAGATACTCTATCAATGTCCTTATAGATAGAAGATACTCTATCAATGTCCTTATAGATAGAAGATACTTTCTCAATGCCCTTTTAGATAGAAGATACTCTCAGAGCTTCCGTATAAATATAAGATACTCTCGCAATCTCCTTATAGATAGAAGATACTCTCACAATCTTCTTATAGATAGAAGATACTCTCACAATGTCCTCATAGTAGTTGCTTCTCAGATTTTGCCCAACATTAGATGTATATAGGCCAAACCAACTCACCTTCTAATATGTACGGGGGTTTCCAAAATCTTCCCCAAAGAACCAAGTATTGAACTGTTAGATTTCAACATACCCAATCCTTTTTTTCTCAGGTGAGATAATCTGCAGTTAGAGACCTCTGGCAGAAGCTTACTCCCTTCTCCCCATTGACATGCACGCTTGGCTTGTTTATGATGGAGTCAGGTGAGATATCTGTTGGCTCCATCACATGTCCATATACAAGTATTAGGCTGGAGCTAGATGACTGCTTCAGTAGTTTGGACACATGGCATACAGTACATGCTGCCCTGAAATAGCATGTGATCCTACCACGCGGTCTGGATTCAGGTTGCCTGGCTGTAATATGATAGTCAACTGTGATTCCAATTGAATCTCTGAGCTGCCATTTAACTAGGTGATGGACGCCCTATAATGAAATGTGGACCTTTACAGCTCTCGTTTACCTCCATGCCATGATGGCTTCTTGAGATGACATCACTGCTATGGACAGAAATTGGTTGTAGGGTCACCTAAGGGAGAGACAAGTCTGCAGGGGACTGGGAATATGCGGCACTGACATGGTGGGAATTTTTAGAGGTGAACATAGTACCTTAAGATATACGGAGCCTCCTATCTTGATATATTAATGGAAAACCTCTTTAACACACCTTGTACTAAGATGTTAAAGGGCTTATACAGCTTTTAATAAGTTATGTCCTATCCTGAACACAGGCCATGACTAGCTGATTGGCGATGGTCCAACAATCTGCACTCTCAGTTCGGTGCCGGAACTATGCAGTTCTGCTCCCATTGAAGTCAGTAGAAAATGGGTTGCATTACACAGTTGATGGAGCTGTGTTGTTCCAGCACAAACATTTGCCGCCACAGCTTCACTCTAACAGCTGATCGGCATGGGTGCAGGGTGCTGGACTCCCAGAGATCAGCATCCAGAGGATTGATTGATGGCACATTGCTAGAATATGACATCAATGTGAGATTTGTGAGGGTCACAAACACAGCGCTTCATTCACCGGTACAGGAGTTCCAAAAACAGCCAAGCACTTGCTCAGCTATTTCCGTTAGTCCCATAGAGATGAATGGAGAGGCGGCCATGCTTGTGCGGTGTGCTCTCTGTTTACTGCTATGGGACTTCATGGGACGCCAGAAATGCTCGGTATGCTGTCCTTACTTATTCTGGAGATTGAGAGGGTCCCAGAGATAGGACCTGCTCCAATCTGACATTGATAGCATATCCTAATGATGAGATGAGACGAGACAACCCCTGTCATACAAAACTATTGTTACTGTGAGGTTGAACAGGCTGATTGATAATAATAATTCTGAGAAATCTCAAAGTAATTCATAAAGCACATAAATAAAATGGGTGCTACCGTTCTCTTTGTCAATAGTGTGTCCCTACACAGCCTGATATTAGTACTGATCAGTGTCGGCAAGTGCACCGATGACAAGAGGGCTACCCAATTCTCAGTTTATTCATACATTTCCAGGAGGAATAGCATAATATAGTTGTAGGTGTTTCATTATTGGTATTTCATGGTGAATTCAAGTAGTGACTAAGACATACGTCTACGACATACTGTATGTCATAAATGCTGACGAGTCCTTTTCAAGCTAAACTAATAGTAAAATTGTAGGATAATTTAGAACAAAAATGCCTATACACGTTCTGAGAAAATTGTATGTACAACAGGACGATCTCCCAGTGTATAAAATGTTACAACAGTTAAATACCTGATGAGACACATTGGGTAGCAAGAATGTTCTGACAGCAGAAACGTCTCAAATGACAGCAGAAAGGAGAAAATCAGTTTGTCAGCAGTCGTCTGGTGCTATTTCCCAATATCAAGCCACATTATTAGTTCACAGTTTTAAAAATAGACTTCGGATGTCGGCATTTCCCTGATAGAGTCACTTGTTTCCTTAGAATGAATATTTATATATTTAAAGCTTTCACCACTCCTGACATGCCTGTTTTAATAGCTACATGAATTCCCCATGTAATAACAATTCTGGAGCATCTATTCTTATGTCTCTATGTTGTGCCATTACTTTATTATTTCTACTAGAAGTTATGAATGAATTGCTAGCAGTCTGCAGTAAGGGTACAGAGGGGAGGTAACCAGTTGGGGGCGTGTACCTACACAGACTCACTCTAACCAATCAGTGCTGCCATTTTCCAACTGTGCAGGTACACACCCCAACTGGTTACCTCCTCTCTGTACCCTTACTGCAGACTGCTAGCAATTCATTCATAACTTCTAGTAGAAATAATAATGGAATGGTACAACATAGATCCATAAGAATAGAGGCTCCAGAATTGTTATTACATGGGGAATGCTTGTAGCTATTAAAACAGGCATGTCAGGAGCGGTGAAAGGTCCTCTTTAAGATGAATTATTATAATTTATTAGATATGATTTTCTTTTATGCTGTATTATATAGGTTGATAAATTGTAATATGGAAGAACTGTTTGGAGTACTGCCATATGTCACACACATTCAAAATTCTCAACAGTGAGACACCTTTTTATACATATATAGGAGACCTTCCTATTTTAATGATATATGAATATTATTATACTGCTCTGCACTGATCTTTAGATGCATAGCCTGTATACATATATGGGTGCTAAAATAAGTAAAACATAAGAGATACTTGAAGCTCCTGAGCCCCGATGCAATCTCTATTACAGACCCACTGGCTTCTATGGGCCATTTTTGATACTAGTGTCTTCTTTGGACCCTCATGCACCAGGATGTGGGAGCAACTGCTACCCCTGCGCCCCTTCCATCTATATCCCTGATATAAAACGTCCAGGACTAATGACAATGAGTAAGACTAGAGACAGATGATAGTGAGACTGCACATTTCTCAGAATATAATATACTTGCATATGTCACATTATCGAAGGAGGAGGATTAATTAAATCTGCACATGTATTCTGACACAGCTGGCTTGGTGTATTTAATAGGACATAAAATCGTACAGTATGATGAATATATTAATGCAGATATTTTACAGCTGATTTAACACTTGTTGAGTTGGTATTTTGTTACACATTGCAAAGTGTTTGGAACACAGTCCAACAGCCCGCCTGGGTATTGTGGGGCTAGCGGTGAGGGTGCTCCCCCTTCTCTATAGCTGGTGGTTACCCTTTTCCTAAGCATTGCAACCTAAGGCCTTATTCTGACGTCAGTGAATCATGGATGTGCGCTGTCCATGTAGAACACGGACAGCTAACATACCCTTTGGTTTTAATGTGTGTATTCACTTGTGAGCCTGGAATGTGCCTCTCAATGCAGCAGATAAAATTTATATCTGACTGCAGAAAGTCCAGTCATGTCATATTCAGTACTGAGAATAGATACTGCCTGTTGCTGCAACAGATAGAATACATATCTGACTGCAGAAAATCCACTGATGCCATATCCAGTGTTGAGAACAGAAACCAAGCCCGGAATCTGCCTGTTGTTGCAGCAGATAATATACATATGTGACTGCAGAAAGTGCACTGATGCCATATCCAGTGTTGAGAACAGATAGTGAGCCCAGAATATGCCTGTTGATGCAGCAGGTAAAATTCATATCTGACAGCAGAAAGTCCAATGATGCCATATTCAGTGTTGAGAACAGATATGGAGCCTGTGACCTTCCTGTTGATGCAGCAGATAAAATATATATGTGACTGCAGAAAGTCCACTGATGCCATATCCAGTGTTGAGAACAGACACCAAGCCTGGAATCTGCCTGTTGATGCAGCAGATAATATATATATCTGACTGCAGAAAGTCCAGTGATGTCATATTCAGTATTGAGAACAGATATGGAGCCTGGGATCTTCCTGTTGATGCAGCAGATAAAATAGATATTTGACTGCAGAAAGTGCAGTGATACCATATTCAGTGTTGAGAACAGATATGGAGCCTGGAATCTGCCTGTTGATACAGCAGATAAAATACATATCTGACTACAGAAAGTCCAGTGATGCCATATTCAGTGTTGAGAACAGATACCGAGCCCAGAATCTGCCTGTTGATGCAGCAGTATGTGATGTCCAGTATTGAAAAGAGACTGAGGAATCTGCCTCTTCTTATTGAAGTGTCTGATCCTGATGTGAAGGTGGTGGCTCCATGTCCTTAACTTGTGGTGGCATCTTTATCTCCAGCTGCTGATTGTCCAATCTACAAGATCCAGCTCTGTATAGTCCTTGGGTCTCTGTTATAGCAGCGACTCCATCGCTTCATGTTCTATGTTTGGAAAACGTAAAAAGAATGAAGATTAGACATCTATCTGTAATAACTCCTTCCCATCCTGGCAGGTTTTATAAACAGGATATTAGGGTTACTAAACTGACAAAGACCAACAGAAGAGTCAGTGCTTGCTTATCGATACCTATAGGTCTGTGTACCAAAGACCCATCTATCCATGTAGTGGATCACTGGTGGTATTCGGAGGTTGTGTGGTCTGCAGCTAACATTACAAGATCCTGTAGATAAGGGTCATCTCTTTGCCCTGCCAAGACACCTTAGAAGTCACTGATTGACTCTTCTTGGAAATCTTGTGATCTTGCATTTTGCAGGCAGGAAATAAGATTTCATCTTGTTGGTTGATGTCTCATCTTGTTGGTTGATTCTTCATCTTGTCATGTACCAGCATGACCAGAAATTTCCATCATCTGCCAGAAATTCTTTGGCAAATACCTCACAGTCATATGAGATTCTCTGTTGATCTATCTGGAGAAACTGCACGTTGCAGAGGGTCTTGGAGCACTTGACCATAGATATTATGGATCTGTTCGTAGATATATGGTGACGTCTTGTTGATCTGGATATTGATGGCCACCAGAATTTTACCATTTCAGAAGCACATTGTGATCCAGTGCACCCTGTTCTCACCATAATGTATTTATACAGCCTTTCTTTGTACGCTGTACCCGGACAGTAGAAGATCTGCAGGCCATCTAAAGGCTCTATTACACTGCACGATTTCAAGCCAATTATGGGGAATACAAGCACTCGTTCCTGATAATCAGCTTGTATAATCAAGCAGCCGATCAGCCGATGAACCAGCTGCTTTATGCCAATATAAATTGCCATGCTGTGGATTCAAAATATCTGCAGTGCGGGGCACTTTCTGCAGCATGTGTATGCGAAATCTCATCCATATTGCTGCTACTGTATTCCACTGCAGATTTTCTGTCCAAAATCACAGACGGAAAATTCACAGCATATCTGTCCCGTATTCTCAGTACTGAATTTGGCATTACGGACTTCCTGCAGTTAGATATATATTTTTTCTTCTGCATTAACAGGCAGATTCCGGGCTTGGTATTGGTTCTCAATACTGGATATGATATCACTAGACTTCCTGCAATCGGTTCTAAATTTTATCTGCTGCATCAAGGGGCAGATTCCAGACTTGGTATCTGTTCTCACTATCATACCACATGTTGACTATCTACCCCCTTGCCCAGAGGAGGGACAGTCCTTCAGCCACAGCTCCCTAGAGGTTTCCTCCACTGGGGTTTTTTTCCCTCTCTTGACTTTTAATGGACGAGTCTTTATGAATTAGGGGTTTACCATCATCAGGGCTATTGCTAGTATACTGCCCTGATAATAAATACCAGTCAGTATTTGATGTAGAAAACCACTGTCCGAGTCTCTTTACTGATTATAATAGGCAGCTGATTGTAACTATTACCTAATAGGGACTTGGGAACTTCAAGGTGGTCACCAGAAGAAGCTCTAGAAATTGCCTGAAGAAGGTGGTCCTGACAGGGCTGGATGTTCCTATAGATATATACCTACGCAGTGGTTGGCATTAAACCCCATCTAACCACTGCCGTCACATTCCCCAAACACTTCATATCGCTACTGAAATATGTGGAGAAAGCAGTCGGTGAGAAGCCCTTGACTCCCATTCACCCGATAGTCATCAGTAAATAATGTGAAAACAATGGCAGCATGTCAGCACAGTTTTTGGGCGCACTGCGGCTGCTATGTGAGACCTCACCCTAAAGAAGCTTCCTGCTGCAATGCAAACTATAGGGAAAAATACAACTCCCAACAGCATAGTGATGTGCGCCTCTCTGTAGATATATAACACGCGTCCTTCCCACTCTCACACTTTTCATAACCAAACTCTTGGCTCCTCCCCACATGTGACTGATCACGTGGTCGTTACGTCATCTAGCCCTATAGGATCCCGCATCTGCTGTGGCCTCTGGTTGTAGCAGAGCGAGAGAGTCATGGGGAAGGTGACTGAGCCTCCCTGGTAACCGCCGCCTGTAGTCAGGTAAGAGGGGGTGAGGGCAGCAGCAGCTGCGGGTCCGGTGCAGTGTTCTTGTGGCCCCTGCAGAGGGAAAGTGCGTCACACTGAGAGGCGAGCAGAGCCCCGGTGCGGTTATATGTGTGATCTGCAGTGTGTGTACATGGTCGCAGTACTGTTGCTGCAGTCCATAGAAATACACGGAGGGGGCTATATCAGCTGAGTTAGATAATGTGTAAATTTACAGGTTTTGAAAAAAAAACAAAAAAAAAAACACAAAATTTATAAAATAAACAAAAAACTAGCCTGGATACTTGAGGCTGCTGTGAACCCTTGTTCTAGATCCTTTGAAGTGCAAAATTGTGTAAGGCTGAAATTCAAATTTTTCACAGCATTTTTTTTTTACACTAAAATGCTATTATTTACAGCATATTAAAGGGGTTGTCCGGGTTCAGAGAAGAACCCGGACATACCTGCAATTTCACCCAGGCAGCCTGCCTGAAGAGGACATCGGAGCATCTCATGCTCCGATGCCCCCCCCTTGCCCTGCGCTAGATCGCGCAGGGCAAGGTCTCTTGTTTTGAAAATACTCGCTGCCGGGCGGGTACTTCCGCCCGGCAGTGAGTTCGGTGACGTCACCGGCCTTAATGGGCCGGCTTTAGCGCTGCCCTAGCCGTTTTACTGGCTAGGGCAGCGCTGAAGCCTGTCCATCAGCGCCGATGACGTCACCGACTCACTGCCGGGCGGAAGCCTCTGCCCGGCAGGGACCGGTACGTCACCGGAACCCGGCGAAATTCCTTTGCCCTGCGCTAATTAGCGCAGGGCAAAGGAGGGCATCGGAGCATAGGATGCTCCGATGCCCTCTTCAGGCGGGCTGCCTGGGTGAAATTGCAGGTATGTCCGGGTTCTTCTCTGAACCCGGACAACCCCTTTAAGATCACCGGAATACATGCGGATTCCCGTGCGGAAAAAAAACGCAGGGTAGTATAAAACTAGCAAAGTGTATGAGATTCGAGAAATCTTACGTACAGAAATTGACCGGCTATGTGGATTTACAAATGTCAAGGAAACCGCTGTTAGAAATTTCGGATTTTGGTGTAGATATATACCTACGCAGTGGTTGGCATGAAACGCTTCACTGATAAGCTCCATCTGCATGCCGCCATATCTCTACTGAACTGGCAGCATGTCAGCACAATTTTTGGGCGCACTGTGGCTGTTATGTGAGATCTCACCCTAAAGAAGGTTCCTGCTGCAATGCAAACTATAGGGAAAACTACAACTCCCAGCAGGTGCAGCATAGCGATGATGGTTACTGCTCAACCTGGATACCCAATGTATTACATGGAGGAAAGGCTGGTTGAGGTACTATATGTCACTTATCAGTATGTTGTGCAGTAAGTACACTGCACCACACAGGGCATGGGGAGCAGGTCACCACTAGCTGGAGCAGTGTCCATGTGGATGTTATTGAGGCTGGGAGGGGGTCCAGGTAAGTATGCTTCTGTTTGCCGCTCTAGCCAGGAGGAGGGATTTGTCACCACCCAAAAAATAAATAAAGAAATAAAAAAAAAAAATATATATATATATATATATATGTGTTATGCTATCATGCATTATAATATCTATTGTGGAATAATGTGCACAGTTAAACATATCAGTGGGGCAGGATAAGGACCCCTTGTGGTTGGGGTACGTCTGGGTGGGTATTTCAGTTCATTACCTGCCTTTGAAGTACATTATATTGTTTCCCCTTTAGATGTTTTTTATTTTCTTTTGTACATGCTGGGTATTATCTCGTCTCTGTAGAGCGTTATGTTGTCTGTTGAGGGATGATATCTTGACTACAACACTTATCATCTTCCTGCAGGGCGCTCCTGTTTCCATTGGCAGCATGCTGTTTTGGCAGGAGCGCTGTGTACTTCTCTTCTCATTATCACACGAGAATAGCAGATTTACTTGCTCAGCACGAACACAAGCTATTATCGGACACGTATATGGCTCTGTTCACATCTGCAGCGCTATTTTTCCCGTGAAAATAATGGATGCCACCGTGGAATCCAATAGAGCAGGAATACCCAACCTGCGGCCCTCCGGCTGTTGCAAAACTACAACTCCCAGCATGCCTGGACATCCTACATCTAATAGGGCATGCAGGGGGTTGTAGTTCTGCAACAGCTGGAGGTCTGCAGATTGAGCATCCCTGCACTAGAGAGACCCCTTTTTAGCTCCGTGCCATTGTCTGTCATGCATGACCAGGCTGTAACCTGGCAGAGGTCTGCAGCCTACACGGCTAAGCTTGTGCACCCCTTACAGATACAGCACGCGAGGATCTAAAAGAAATGCAAAGTTTTCATTTAATTTTTAATTTTTTTGTCTGTCCGTTTTTCGGTTAGGTCACCATGAATCTCCACGAAGAAATCGGCAAAGAGCTGAAACTTGTGTAGAGTCGACCATCTAGAGAGGAAGAAGATGGACAGCACCTCTGAGCAGCTATTGAAGACGCTGTCTGCTGCCGGCAATATGACGGTGCCCCTTGGCGATCTAGCAAACACCACAGATGGCAGCCCCCCCATGTCCATAAACAGACTGTTCCCCGCTCTGTTGGAATGTTTTGGCATCATCATGTGTGGCTACATCGCGGGTAGAGCCAACCTGATAACCGCCACCCAGGCGAAAGGACTCGGCAACTATGCTTCCCGATTTGCACTGCCCGCACTTTTGTTCAAGAACATGGTCGTGCTGGACTTCTCCGACGTCAACTGGTCGTTTCTGTACAGCGTACTCATCGCCAAGGCCTCCGTCTTCATCTTCGTCTGCGTGCTGACCTTGTTGGTGGCGAACCCTCAGAGTCGTTTTAGCAAAGCGGGACTCTTCCCTATATTTGCTACTCAAAGCAATGACTTTGCCCTTGGCTATCCCATAGGTGAGATATCGCGTTACCTTTGACTAGAGTTGGGTTCACAAGTGAGAAGTTCTCTTTGGAACCCAGAAATGAGGAAAACCAAAGTGTAATGTAGGTGGTCCTGTGGTAAGGACCATATTCTTGGACTAAGGTTGAATTCACACTACAGTGGGGGAAAAAAGGATAAACTGACAGTTTTTAACAGATGTTTTTTTTCCACTGATGCCTTTTTGAGAAACAGATGTTAAAAATGTTCCCCTTCAATTGTTTGCGGGCTGTCGGTCCGTGAAAACGGACAAGATAGAATATGTTCTAGTTTTTGATGTCTGTTTTTCACTGGCCGTCAAAAAAACCAGCTGTGTGAATAACCCCATAGATTACCATTGTTCTTAAAACGGAGGTGTGACGGTCATTAAAGAGGACCAATCACCAATTCTGACATGCCTGTTTTAATAGCGTCATGCATTCCCCATGTAATAATAAGTCTGGAGCATCTATTCTTATGTCTCTATGTTGTGTCATTCCTTTATTATTTGCACTAGAAGTTATATGTGAATTGCTATTTGCCTTCAGTAAAGGAACAGAGGGGAGGTAACCAGATGGGGGGTGTATCTGCCCAGTCTGAACATGGCAGCACTGATTGGATAGAGTGAGTCTGTGCAGGGACACTCCCCCAACTGGTTACCTCCCCTCTGTTCCTTTACTGAAGGCAAATAGCAATTCATTCATAACTTCTAGTGCAAATAATAAAGGAACGGCACAACATAGAGCCATTAGAATAGATGTTCCAGAATTGTTAGTACTTGGGGAATGCATGGAGCTATTAAAACAGGCATAAAACATCAATACAGACAGCACTCCGATTGCGGTTTGCAGCATGAATTTATTATTTTTCAGCCGAACATTAGATAAGCTTAGATAAGCGACGTTTCGGGCTTACAGACTGCCCTTCATCAGGCTAAATGTAATGCGTGCGGTCATGCCGGCTGTGTGTGTGTATTAAAACAGGCATGTCAGGAGGGGTGAAAGGTCCTCTTTAAAAAAAAAAACGTCCATCACACGTCCGCTTTTCACGGTCGTGTGAATGTAACCTAACACAGTCACTCCCCTGGAATGGAGGTCAACCTCATGGATGGAGGGCACACAGGAGTTCTCAATAAACTTTATTCTGTCCAGGCAGACTTTAGGCACAAGTTAAGGCCTCATTCACATTTCCGTTTTTTCAGTGACATGAGATGTCCGCATTTGCCATGGACGCACACGTACCCATTGATATGAATGTGTCTGTTCACACATCAGTATTATTATTTAGCCCTGCTCAGGGGTTGTGCCACTAATATAAATGTATGCCACCCAACAGATATCGCTGTTATATCACTTTTCCACCATTTTTTAAAACCTCCTTAGTCTACCTTTGCACCTTTGGCAAATCAGTTTCGATTTCAGTTGCTATTGGTTACGTCCTGTAGTGGAACCTTGTAATACAGGACGCACATGCTCACAGCGCTTCTTTTCCCTCCCTTCGATAACCTCTCCTCTATGTGCAGTGTCAGTCAGATGTCAGTTATGGATGGATAGTCAGACGGACAATAGATAAATATAATGACACATTTAGCACAAGTTTCTGTTATAAATCCAGTTACTCAGAGCTTTTTGAATATCTGGCGGTAGAAAACGAACAGGTTAGTGTCACACGTCCTGCTGATGTCAGGACACATCTCACTGCCCTAAGGCACGATGAGACAGCAGGCACATGACAAACCAGGAAGCAGGATTCAAGCATGGGGGATAAGAGAAAACTGCAAATGAGGTAAAATTGAAAATAATAGAAGGTAAAAACAATCCAAGGAGGAATAGGATCTAGAGTACATGATGGAAATAAACTTTTGGGTGAAAAGTAGTTTATGGCACAAGCCCTTTAATGTCAGGGTGATTGTCATTGTATCAGGTTTCCACAGACCATGCATTACTCAGCCACAAAAACTCTTGCCGTATTTTTCACTTGATAAGACGCACTTAGCTTTTAGAGGAGGAAAATAAGAAAAAAAACATTGTGAACTAAAATATGTGCAGTACATAGGTGCATTCCTATGGATGAGGGAAGTTATGGTCACATTTAATATAAACACGTAGGCCAATATTGGCCAACTATAACCCCCCTCATCCTTAAAAATACACCCATTTACTGCAGTACCCAGGAACTTCAGGTATAGACCGTCCAGGAGTCCCAAATTCCCTTTATAAGCCGCACTGCCCCCCCCTTCCTTTTTTCTCCAACACCACTTTGAATGGGGAGGGGGACGTCTTATACAGTGAATAATATGGAATATACATATTTAACTGTCCCTATCCTGTAGCACCGACAGTGTAGAGATGTCAGAGATACAGGGCTGAAGTATTTCTATAGTATGTAAGGTCACATATTACTGTATAGAGGGAGGCAGTGAGGGCAGCAGCAGCACAACTCTGCATGTAGGGGGTTATGCTCCTGACCATATGTTGGTCAGTCATTTTTTACAGATCAGATGCGGACTCATTCTTTTTAAACAGTGCCACAAACGATAGAGAGCGTGTGTGTCCGTTCTGCGGCCCTGCAAAAAAGATAGAACAAGCCCTATTCTTGTCTGTTTTTGGCGACAAGGACAGGAAATTTGTACAGTGGTTTAAAAAAAAAAATGGTGGCGTGCACTCGGTTGGGATCCGTGTTTTGCATATCAGGGAATTGCAGACCGCAAAACTGATACGGTCGTGTACATGAGCCCTAAGAGTGAGCCGTCTTCGTTACTACCCCGAGGATGGATGAGGGACAACTTCAGAGCCAGTTTTCTAGTAAAAACATATAAAATCACCTAATAAAGTATATTGGAAAAATAATTCTAATCACGTCCCCTACACATTAAAAAAAAAAAAGTACAGTTACTCTTTAACCACCTAACTGTTCTGCCCAAGTCCAGCTCGGACAGTGTGAAAAGTAGCTAACTGGAGGGGAGAGGGCTGGTTTAGATGGTAATATCTCCTCAATGGTAGCAGTCTTATCTGAAAGCTGACAGTCCAGGCTTTAATACAAGACCAAAATGACAGCTAAAGTCCAAGAAACAGAGGAGAAATCACTGTTAGGAATCAAGTCTGGAATAATCGCGAGTGATACCTGTTTTTACTTTGATTTTAAGCTGCATTCACAGTATCCCGATTTCTATCAGTGATCTCTTTCTCTGGCCTGAACATATTGCTGTCATATTGGTATTGTCTGAAAACTTGGAATGCTTTCAAACAAGACCAGTTGCATGTTTCTAGCTGCTACCTTTCAGGAGGTAGCAGCATCTTAAGCACCCTCCCCCCCCTCCAGTTAGATACTTTTCCCACTGCTGCAGCTTCACTCTGGCAAAACAGTTAGGGGGTTAATATAAAAAGGTGACTTTAAGGCCTCATTCAGACGACCGTATATTTGCGGGTCCGCATTATTGTGGACCCGCAAATATACGGGGACCGCCCGGCGTGTGTTCTGCAGCGCTCGGAACACACGCCGGGCGGCCCCATTGAAAATGCCTATACTTGTCCGTGCGTACGGACAAGTATAGGACGTGTTCTATCTTTTTATGCGGAGCCGCGGCACGGAGCTGTCTCCGTGCCGCGGCTGTGCGCTCCCATAGAGGTGAATGGGGCTGCATGTATTCCGCAATTTTGCGGAATACATACGGCCCCATTCATACGGTCGTGTGAATGGGGCCTAACAGTAGGCTATTTCCTGATTACACATTCCCTTTGAGGGTATAACCAGACGTGCTTGACCATGAACAGTGAATAAACAGTCTGGTTCTGACCAGGGCTGTGGAGTCGGTCACCATTTTGGTGGAGTCGGTATAAAATGGACCGACTCCGACTCCTAAAATATATAATGAATTAGTACATTTAGTTCAGTGCTGAATATATTTTTATAAGAATTTGTGAAAATGATGAAATGTCCTATAAATGTCTGTTCTATTCCTGATCTAAGGATTTCGGCTTTTAGTTGAGATGACTGTGTACTGCCCTTTATGTCCAGTGCATGTTCTCTCTGTATGCTTTATGTTTCCTCTGAGCTCATGTTTGGAGAGGTTAGCTGCTCTCATGGCTTCTATCTGCTGCTGATGTAAAACACCTAGAGCCTTATGTATGAAAACTGTCTAGGTGTAGAAGTTTATTTGTTGCCCATAGCAACCAATCAGAGCTCCCCTTTCATTTCATATAGTTCTCTTAGACCTAGACAGTTTTCATACATCAGGCCCGGAGGCGTAGCTACTTTTCTGAGGGGGGGGGGGTCAGGGGAGGCGATGCTCCGGGCCCAATACCTCTGGAGGGGGGGGGGTTGGGGGCCAGCAGGGATGGCCTTAGTACAATCAGGCGAATACAAGTGAGCGCTTCCATTATGGAGTCTGATGTCTGATAGGGGAACATTCTGCTGATCTGAGGTCTGATGGGGGCACATTAAGCCGATCTGAGGTCTGATGGGGGCACATTCTGCTGGTCTGATGAGGGTACAATACGCTGATCTGAGGTCTGATGGGGGCAAGGGACTGTTAGTTTAGTGATGTAAAAGCTGGGGACAGATTTCCTTTAACATAGGAGTCCCCTTTTTTACTCCTATTAATCCTATATTTTACTGCATTATGTGGTAGAGTATTTAGAGTAGAGTATGTAGAAAGTCTATTGTACTGTACTTAACAGCATAGATGATCTAGCAGTTTATATAGTCATCTTGCTAATACAGTATTATAACCACAACTAGTAGTATGTGCCTGTGAAGTTGGAAACGTGCGTTTGGGAAGCCAATAAGTGAGGGGCCCACTCAAGTATGTTTCGCCCCCCTGAACCTCTAGCTACGCCTCTGATCAGGCCCTTAGTGAGCTGTACCCAGAGAAGCCTGATAGATTACAAACTGTTTTTGTCATGACTTATCTGTCCTATTGATTTTATGCATGCTCCATGTATGAGGGAGTCGGAGTCAGGGCTTTGGCTTACCGACTCCACAGCCCTGGTTCTGACCGTACCCTCCACGTTCCAACCACAGAAAGGCAGCCCCACGTGGCCGTAGCCTAAAGGTCCTCCATTACTTCTGCATGCATTACCTTTATATCTTTCCTATATTTTGATGTGTGTTTCTTCTTACTGTTTTCTAGTTGACGCCCTCTACCACTCCCAGTATCCCAAATACCTCCAGTACATATACCTGGTGGCACCTGTGTCCCTCATGATGCTAAACCCTTTGGGGTTTGTTTTCTGCGAGATCCAGAAATGGAGAGAAAATCCAAACACTTCACAAAGCAAAATGAAGATTGTGGGGTTTGCCCTCCTCCGTGTCTTCCAGAACCCTATAGTATTTATGGTATTCATAGGCATCGCCTTTAACTTTGCACTCGGTCAGAAGATTCCTGTCTACTTGGAGAATTTTCTGGACGGCCTGGCCAGTTCCTTTTCTGGCTCAGCTTTATTTTATCTGGGCCTTACCATGGTTGGTCAGACCAGCAAGATGAAGAAGTCGTCTTTTGTTGCCTTGCTGCTACTTATCACTGCAAAACTGTAAGTGTGATTTTTACGATGTGGGCTTATTGGGTGCGGGAGGTGACAGGCCGGCGGTTTATTACCGTATTATAAAACGTTTTATATGTTCTACAAGTTGATAAGCTGCATTACTGGAAGTCTTGTTCCTTCACTTGCACTTTCTGCTGACTCTGCGCATTTCTTCTTTACATGCCCATTACAGAAGGGTTTAATCACGTGATTGTTTCATGCATCTTAGTGTACGAGCACACGGCGTGGTTGTGCCACAGGTGCGTCTTGGCTGCAGTGCTCTTGACTACCGCGCAGCCATACAAGCTGCAGTGAGCTCCAATTATCTAATTAGGACTGCGCTGTTTAGGGTCCATTCACATCACCGTTTATCTTTCCGTTCTTCTGATCCTTCAGAAGGAGAGAGAGAGAAAAAAAAAAACAACAGGATCTTGTTAAAAAAACGGATCCTGTTGCATACATAGGATTGCATAGGATCCGTTTTTTTACAGGATCAGTACTGCACGCAGGACTTTTTTCCCGTCTTAGGCTACTTTCATATTGGCGGCACGGGTGTCCAGCAGGCTGTTCCAGCGGGTGAACAACATGTTGCAATTTTACTCCGGCCACCTCTCGGCACGATTGCCGTGCTGCGGCCAGAACTCCGGACCACCCCCAATATAGTGAATGGGGACGCAGCGTAGTTCTGGTCGCAGACGTGCAGTAGCGGCAGCACGGATCTAGCAGGCTGTTCACCCTGCCCCCAATGTGAAAGTAGAGTAAAAAACGGATTTCGGATGGAAATGGCTCAAACGCATGACACCTGATGCAACAGAATCCTGTTTTTTTTTTGTTTTTTTTTCCTCTCTTCTTGACGGATCAAAAGAACGGAAAGCTAAATGGTGATGTGAATGCACCCTTATTTGGACTGTTAATGGTGCAATATCACATGACAATTAACAATGCAGTTGTAATTAATTGGAGCTCAGTATGGCCTTGTGGTACTCGACGGGCGCCTATACTCCAGCAGACACAACCCTATTCTGCTGTATGAGACAGGTTTCCATTGCATAAATTTCTGCTAGAAATCTGCAGTTTGTGAACGTATAGTAAAACTAGCCATACTAGGCACAGTCTTCAGCCGGATCGGTGGACCATCTAATGTGTATGGCGGTGTCCAGACTTTCAGTGGAAGAGGTCAGCAGAAAGACGCAAAGAGGCATATTGGATTTGAACATGTCCAATCCTTTGTTCTCAAGGATAAGGGGTGTCAGGAAGCAGTTTATTCCCCACTCTGTATTAAAAACACTTGCATGTGCCGCTGAGCTGAGTGTGCATGTGCACGGTAATAGCTGCTGGCCAAACACGTGCTCAGCTGATGGCTATCCAGGATGTATGATGTCAGTGCTTGAAATGCAGTTGCTTTGGAGGTGAAATCTTTACGTTCTTTTACAACCACCACCTTTTTTTCACTTCTGTTTGCCCAGTTTCATATCCTCTGTGGTTTGTTCCTATTTACTTATTCTGCCTGAGTAAGCACCAATTTGCTGCTGAACCCCATGCCCTCCACATTTGCACCACTCTAAGCTGGGTGAGGTTGTCTGGGTAATCTAATTTTTAAACACCCTTAGGCCCCTTTCACACGAGCAAGTTTTCAGCGCGGGTGCGATGCGTGATGTGAACACATAGCACCCGCACTGAATCTGAGTCTGTGTACATCACGTATCTGTTCTGCGTTGCGTGAAAAACACAGCATGTTTTTCACGCAGCCCTTGCCCCATAGAAGTAAATGGGGCTTCAGTGAAAAACACATTGTATCCTGAAGCAAGTCCGGGTGCAGTGTGTTTTTTCACTGATGGTTGCTAAGAGATGTTGTTTGTAAACCTTCAGTTTTTTATCACGCGCGTGAAAAACGCTTCAAAACACATTGCACCTGCGTGGAAAAAACTGAACGCAATCGCAGACAAAACTGACTAAACTTGCTTGCAAAATGGTGCAAGTATCCCTGAACGCATCCGAAGCCAATCCGCCATACTCATATGAAAGAGGCCTTAGGGCCTCATTCACACGTGACTGATTCACAGACGTGTGCTGTCCATGTTCTGCATGGACAGCACATGCACTGATTTATTTTAATGTGTGTATGCACACATGCGTGTTTTAGCACAGTCCTAGATTTTAGCATGGAAGCATGCCACCATGTCTATAGTTCCATGAAAAAAATCCAATACAATGGATGCCGCCCTTGTTTCACGGATTGTTGCTAGGAAATTCTCTAGAAATGAATTTTCAGATGAGCAGTGTCCTCGGAATACAGATGACACACAGAGGGTTAAAAAACGGACACATGAACGAAACGCGGATGCTTCACATACATCTTCATGGTTGAACCACTGGCCAACTTGTCACTGATGTCATCACGGACATGTGAATAAGGCCTAATACCTCGATTCACTGGCCAACAAAGCAGGCAATTATCTGAAAAGAACCACTTGTTCACAATAATTTCCTGCTCATCAGAGGTGAGAGCTTCAATTACATGCAGCAATCATCTCCTCTGTATGAGAACAGCATTCACTCCTCTCCACAGAAAATTATTGTTCCTGGGCAGCAGATCCATGGTTACACAGAATGCTCTGCTGCCCAGAAGACCGGATTTAAGTTGGATTTAGCCTGCCCGATTTTAGGGCAGATTATCTGAAACGACCGTACCTGCAAACCTGCGTTCCCAACAATCTGCCCATCTAAATTTGCCTCCGATCACTTGATTAATGCGCTAGGTGCTGTCCGCATCTTTTGCAGCCCCTTTGATATGAATTGGTCTGCATCCGACCAAAAAAAAAAAAGCATAATCTGCAACTTGTGCAGGTATCCTTATGGTACCTGAACATGAAGTGTATTTGGAAAATGCACATGAAAAACAGCATAGAATACTCGTAAGTCTGCACTATTTATTGCGGTTTTTGTGCTGGCTGGTTTTTTTGTTTTGTTTTGTTTTTCTGTGGATTTTCTGTGGATTTTAACAACCCCATTGAAGTCTACAGGAGAAGCACAGGACAGCAGCCAGAGAGCCTCACAAATATTTCCCATGCTGTGGATTTTAAGAGCCGCACCGCAGGTCAATTTCCATTCATACAAAATACACTCTGTGTACATGAGATCCGGCAAATCTCATTCACATTGCTTGTAGTGTATTATGTTGTGGATTTTCTGTGTGACACAGGACGGTTATTGGGAACAAGCGTTCCTAGGAATGCCTTTTCCCGACAATTGCCCCAATTGTTGACCCTTTTAAAGGGGTTGTCTCATGATGGACAATGGGGGCATATCGCTAGGATGTGCCCCCATTGTCTTATAGGTGCGGGTTCCACCGCTGGGACTCACACCTATATCCAAAACGGAGCCCCGCAAGGTGGTGGCTGGAGGACTCTGGTCCAGCGACCACCAAGCTGGCTCGCGCAAGCCCGGTCCCCGCTCCTATTCATTTCTATGGAGCCGACGGAAGTAGCTGAGCTCGGGTATTTTCGCCGGCCCCCATGGAAAATTAATGGAGGGCGGCTTAGCATGTGCAGTGCGCACTCCTTCACTTTCGGGGCTCCGTTCTGGATATAGGTGCAGGTCCTAGCGATATGCCCCCATTGTCCATGATGAGACAAACCCTTTAAGTTCTCACGGTCAGATTTGTTGTCGAATTTTTTGTAATTGTCCCATTCATCTGTATGCAGCTTGCAGAAATTCATGCAAATGCCACAAAATGAATGCCATTCACATCACATGTATAGAACAGATTTTCAGTCTCCATAATGTCTGCAGATAGTCCTACATTGTTCAGAGCGGAGCATAAATAGTCCTTTAATAACGGCGTCTTCAGACAAACACGTCCATGCAGATCACATCTCACGTGAGTGTTTTGTGAAATGCATTCCTGTGCATATTCTTAGTAGAAAGCTGCAGGCTACCCCGTGTTTAGCTGAAAAATGAGTTTTAACCCATCCCGCTAAATACTCTTTCTGTTTTTTCAGGCTGGTCTTACCGCTTATCTGCAGGGAAATGGTGGAACTGCTGGATCAGAATAAGTCTGCAGTCAACCACACCAGTTTATCAAACTATGCATTTCTGTACGGAGTCTTCCCAGTGGCCCCAGGAGTTGCCATATTTGCAAACCAGTTCAACATGGAAGTCGAGATTGTACGTGTTTACACAGCTAAGCCTATGACGCTTTGCGGGATCATGTATTTATCCAATTACAGAGGTTATCTGGTGTGCGTCTATAGATAAAAATGGCATTCAGCATAAACGCCCTATGTGTGAAGGTCTTTCACTGCTTCTACCAGAAACCACTTTTTTATGTATATCTGGAAAATGGGAGAGTAGTCTTCCAACGGAACCAAGTGCTAATGACTTACTGAATCAGGGCTGGACTGGGAACCTAAAATGGCCCTGGAAAAAGACTAAAAGTGGCCCCATTTTGTAGTCAAGTAGGCGGAGGCAACGATACCATATTGCGGCTTATGATACCACCCCATCAGAGCCAAATACAAAATACCTCCCCAAACCTTCCCCTCTGTGGTGGCCATTGCCAGCTGCCACGTTCTGTTCTCCTACTCCAGTTGCCTCAAGATGGCAATACAGTTAGAGTCAGGAGGGGAGCGTCAGATCATTACTTGCCATGGCTGGTGTCGGGGAGGAGGGCTCAGGCAGACCCCATGTATCGGCCCATCGGGAAGTTTCCCTGTAGGGTCTACCGCTAGTCCTCCCCTGTACTGAATGTTCCCCACCAATTTTCTGAGACAGGCCATGTTCTCTCCGATACGGTTTCACGGTGTTGGGTTGTACAGTATGCACTATTCCGCTCGTACAATGGTATTTCATAGGAGCCTAAATATGCCTTGGAGATTTTAGTTTTTTCAAATTTTTTTTAGCGTTTTTAGTTTTGTCAGTAGGATCTTGTTGTAAATAATTATTGCAATTCTAAAGAAAGGCTTTTATGGGCATTATTTCAGAAAATGTTGGGGATTGATGGGGACAATATTAGAGATGAGCCATTTTTGCGTATTTGCGTACGCATTTTAAAATCAGTACGCTAATACATACGCATATTTTAATCTGTACACTAATGCGTACGCATTTTAAAAATTTGTACGTTATGCGTACGCATTTGTGTACAGATTAAGATATGCGTATATATTAGCGTACCGATTTTAAAATGCGTACGCAAATACGCGAAAATGGCACCCGAGCGTGCTCGGCCGAGCATGCTCGCTCATCTCTAGACAAGATGCCTTTAAGCCGGGTGGTCTGTAGATCTCCCCATGTTTTCGATGGTGTGATATGGCATATACACTATAGCCCACATTTATCAGTGTATTTGCACTTTTTTTTGCCACATTTGCTTTTGAATGTTGCCCTCGTCATACACGTGGTTTTGTAAAAGTGCAGTGGAAAGGGGCCAGTGTTTTTCTGCCTGATTGGATACACCTTCATGAAATGTGACAATGGTGTACAAAACTTATACTCTATAATTTTTAGCTAAGGTTAAAATCATTAGCAGAGATGATGCATGTTGTGGCAAAGAAGACCTAAGCGGTCCGTCATAAATTTGTTGCAACAGGTCTCTAAATTAGCCGAGCCTTAACGTCAACCTTGGCTGAAATGTTGGCGCTTTTGATATCCGTGGATTTACTTTTTTTTAATTCTAGAATTGTTATTGTAGGTAGTTTTGGAAACCTTTTATACAAGAGACAAACCTTAAGCAAGCAGATGATGCCAGGGCTCTCTGTGTGCAGCAGTGCCTCCGGTTAATCCTTCAACTGTTTTTTCTTCCAGATCACATCCGGAATGGTGATCAGCACCTTTGTGTCTGCTCCCATCATGTACGTCTCGGCCTGGCTGTTGACTATCCCTTCAATGGATCCGAAGCCTCTAGTCTCTGCTCTGCAAAACGTCAGTTTTGACATCAGTATTGTGAGCCTGGTCTCCTTGGTGAGTTTACACAATGGGTGTAGAGTAACTACATGCTAATTAATAAAAGCTGGACCTAAATGGCAACTCCTTGTAATATCTGGGATTACCAATGTGTATCAGCAGGTGGAGAGCTAAGACCCTCAGTCCCTGGAGGGAATCTGTCACCACATTTATGCTGCTCTCACTGAAGCCACGTGATCTCAGCGTTTTGTGGTTTAGACGTGCTTTTGGTGTACGTTTTGTGCAATTTAGCTGTGTTCCCATTATGCTATGAGCCAGGAGTGCTCGGTATACACGAGCTGTGACATCAGATATGTAGAAGAGAACTGGATCGCACATCCATACGCTATGCTTTGATCAAAAGGCATAAGCCCACTCACCATGCCAAGGTTGCCTCTTTGAGTGGGACCTACTCTAAATTTTGGAGCAGTGCTGCCCGGCGAGCACTGACGCTGCAGCGCCGATCCAGTGGGCGGCGGGACCCAGCAGCCACGCAGCACCACTGCTGCCTGGCAATGCCAAACCCAGCACTGGGCCCCACCAGCACAGCAACAATGGCCCCCGCACAGCACCGCACCATGTGAACAGTTGTCAAAAGCTCACCTTATCCAAAGCTTTCAGGAACTCCAGCTGAGATCATGGTAGGTTCATTTAAACCCTCATACAGAAATTTGCTAATTAAAATCACCTGGGTCGAATGGGAGGAGTGCTGATAGCAGAAAACAAGAAAGCAAAGTAATCTATAACATCAAATATGTAGAAGAGAATCAAAGCATAGTGTATGGATGTGCGATCCAGTTCTTTTCTCAATATTTTGCATACACGAGTTGTGAACTCTATCCGCCCTCCTGCTGCCGATTGACAGCTTTCTCTTTACTAGGCCTTATGCGCACAACCGTATTTTTGTATCCGTGTTGTATTGCGGCTTGCACACACACCCATTCATTTGTCCGCAAAAAAAAAAAAAAAAATGGACCACACGTGGATTTCACCTGTGTGCTGTCCGCATCCGTGTGTCCGTTCCGCAAAATGATAGAATATGTCCTATTCTTGGTCGCAAAATGCAGACCACAGACCCGTCGAAGTGAACAGTTCTGCCAAAAAAAGACGCAACACGGACATCATTTGTGTTTTGCGGATCTGTATTTTGCAGACCACAAAAAGGATGCGATAGTGTGCGTGAGGCCTTAGGGAGCATTCACACGACTGTATCTTTTTTGAGGTCCTCAATTTGCGCATCCTGGCTGTGTGCATTCCACCATTTTTTTTTCAAACTCCAGTAGAAATGCCCTACCCTTGTCTGCAAAACAGTCATGTCTTTTTTGCGGGGCTGTGTAACGGACATGTGGACAGTGTGTGCTGTTCGAATCTTTTGCAGCCCTATTGAAATGAATGGGTCCACATCCAATCCACAAAAAATGCAGATCGGATGTAGGAATGAGCCCTTACTATGCATAGTGAGAAAGCACCAATCAGTTAGTGGAGGACTCGCAGCACAAGGCGAGTGCTGTAACTAATAAAACAATGAATTTCACAAAAACTGCATCACAAGTACATATAACCGACGCTGTTACCCGCATGCCTGACCTGTATGGACATTTTATTATACTAAAGGACTGTGAATTTGCACAGGTCATTAGTGCCGCTGCTTTTTTCTTCATTGTGGTATATAACCGACCTAATGCTGTAATCTGTATGCAAGCTACCCTCAGCATAAATGTGGTGACAGATCCCTCTTAACTTTATATTGTACCTGGATGTAGTTTTATTGTCACTTTACCCTGTAATGTATTTCACAAAATGTTGCTGCTTTATAATGAACTGATTAATATCAGTGGTGGGACAGTAAGAAATTAGACTGTAAGCAAGGGCATAACTAAAGGCTCATGGGCCCTGGTGCAGGAGTTCAGCTTGGGGCCCCCCCTTCCCTCAGTGCTTTGTGGCCAGGGGTATGGAACACATTGCCTTCCTGCTGCCTGAGGCAAAAATTGAAACTGCACCTCTACCCACCCCCCCATGCCAAATTCTTAACCTAACCCATTCCCCCCCAGCCAGAGGTGTAACTTCACCAGCATGCACTTTCTGTAATAATTGTGTCTTCTTATGTGACACAATGGTCTTTGGGCCCCCTCAGGCTCCTGGGCCCGGTAGCGACTGCTACCTCTGCACCCCCTATAGCTACGCACCTGACTTTAAGTGAAGTAAAACTCAATGTACCCCATGTAATATCCTTGCTTACAGGTCTGGACTCTGGCTGTATTGCTTCTGAGCAAAAAGTGGAAGCGGCTTCCTCACATGCTGACAGCAAATCTGTTTCTTGCTCAGGTGAGTGTCTGTTGTATGGTGCCAACTCGCTGGTTTCTAAAACCAACTACCACCACTTACACAATGCTGCGGGCAAAGATAGTATCTGCATTGTGGTTAAACCCTCATGCTCATAATATGAGGGGACTAAAGGAGTAAAGCCTGATGACCAATTTATCAGCGTTGACCTGTCCCCGACTGTCGCATAGCCACTGAGCCTTTGCGGTCACATGCTGCTTGGGGATATGTCACCGCTAAAGTCGGTGAATGACTGCAGCAGTGAACATGACGAGGTGAAGATGGTTTCTTTTTTTTTTCTTTTAATGATTGGCCTTAGTTAATTTTAGCTTGGGGGGTCGGACCACCCCTTTAAGGTGCATCACCGTGTGGGCAAGGTTGTATATTTAAAAAATTATAAAAATGTATTATTAAAACATCAAGTATAATGTACAGATGGTCAGTGAAACAAGTCTCCGGCCTTCAGGGTTAGACTAGTCATTACTGGGAATTTTCCTGGTGGTCTGATGCCCACAGGGCCACCCGAGCCCTCCTCACTGCCACTGGCACGGTACATTCTGCTGGGGGAACTATAGGGGTCATTATTAGAGGAAGTCCAGGCAGCATGCTGAAGGTAGGGCCGGCCTGGTGTTGTGGCCCACATCTCCCTTCCGAAGCCCCCTGCTCGATATCCTTATTACAGACAATTGGAGAGGGAGGAGGACAGAACATGGCAGCTAGTGATGGCCACCACAATGGGACAGTTTCTGGGGAGGATTTCTGTGTTGCTCTGTGGTATTTGGTTCTGTGGGATGGTATTCTGTGCTGCACTATGGTATTGCTGACCCTGACAACTTGTGTTGTCAGGGTCAATTTTGGGACCACTTTTACATTTTTCTTCAAGTTCCCAGTCCACCTCTGCCAGCTTTGGATCACCTAGGAGAGCTAATGATCTTGCCAGAAATAAGTGCTTAAAGGGGTATGTCCATCTCAGACAATGGGGGCATATCGCTAGGATATGCTCCCATTGTCTGAGAGGTGCGCGTTCCACCTGTGACACTCACACCTGTCTTTAAAACGAAGCTGGCAAAGTGGTGGCCGGCAGTACCAGGTCTGGCCACCACCAATCGCTCCTATTAGTCTGACGAAAATAGGCGAGCGGCACGCTCAGCTATTTTCGGAATCCCCATAGAAATGAATGGGAGCGCACTGTGCTTGCACGCCCACTGCTTCCATTCACTTCTATGGGGCCGACGGAAATAGATGAGTCAGCACTATTTTCAGCTTCCCCATAGAAATGAAAGGAGGGCATATGCGGTGCGCCCACCTTCGCTTTGCTGGCTGGTTTTACAAGATAGGTACGGGTCCTAGAGGCATATACTAGCATATCTCCCCCATTGTCTGAGATGGGAAAACCCGTTTAACACCATCCTTCCCTTTTCTCACAGATAGAAGGGTTAGTGATGGTCTATAAACAAGCCTAAGACATTCTTGCCGTCCTGCTGCACATCCCGGATGTTTTTGTCTCTTCAGCTTATTGCGTGCTTTGCAATGGTGTTATGGAACTTCATCATAAAGGAAAGTAACATCGTGGGGCAGATCCTGGTGTTTGTCATCCTTTACAGTGCCCTCTACAGCACCTACCTGTGGACAGGTATTTCAATCTGTTTATATCATCATATATTCTATGTTTCTGTAGGTTATTCCTAGAAAAAGTCACAAATATCTGATTTAATCCCTGGAACTATCACCGATACCTTCCATCCCTGGTCTGAAGTGACATTGTATTACAGAAAAATGCCAAAAGGGCTGCAACCTCTGGTCATCAGTGATGGTCCCGGCAGTCTGACTCTCGCCTGTACCCTAGCAGTCCCTTCAATATCTCTTATTGTTGTGTCCCTACATATAGGAATTTGCCTGTAAAAGCTTCATAGAGCTTTATCATTTCTTTACTAAATATTTTTATGCTTCTTAGGTTTGATCTCTTTGTGCTTGTTTTTACTAACGAAGAGAGAAGTTAGTAATATTCCAACTGTTATAATAGCCCTGGCTGGCTGGGGGTAAGTGCTCGCTCGGGACTTCTTTTGTCTTTTATCATCTGTGATTATTTAATGGTGAAATACTAACGCCTATGTGTTTTATCCCTATAGCATTCCTGTGTTAATAGTGTGTGTTCTTGTGAGTATCGGAGAACGTGACATAGACAGTATTGACTCTGCTTTCTTTTATGGAAAGGCTCAGGTAAGTCTGGGAAATAGACATTGAAAGTATCGAGAAATGGACATGCTTTGAATGTGTACAGCTTGGCGTTATTACGAATATTAAACCATGAATTGGAAAAAAAACGCCATTCCTCCAATATTTTACAGGTTTTGTTCCCATGGTGTTCTGTTTGCAGCAAATTTATTATACGGAAAGGGGGTGATTTAAACTTTTCTATTTTTTTAACATTTTTTATAAATTCTTTTTTTTTTTTACTTTTTTGTAATGATTTTGAAGCTCATATTTGAGCATACAAAATCCAAATTTGTTTTTAAATGCTGAACAATCATGGATTTTTAAAATCTAGTCATTGCTCAGGATTGCTTATTTCTTATGTTGGCCTGTCACCTGGTGTCCAAAATAAGAATTGCAGCTTCAATGCCCTCAGCCTCTTAGAATGCCACATAGGATGCCAGTAAGAAGCCTGGAAGCGTGAGCTTCTGGATTTTTCACCCTTTAAATACCGTGATCTCACTTGATCATGGCATCTAAAGTCTTTAATTATCGCAATAGGCATTATTGACTGTCGCAGTAAGTAGCCGCAGGTCTCTGCTGTTTGAAACAGCAGAGACCCGCGGGCCAATACGCCGACTGTTTGCGTGAGCGGGCGCCATGTTTGCCTATCGCGCCGGCACTATACGGCGCTGATAGCGAAAGGGTTAATCTTTGACGGAGATTTATATTGTGTTCGGCTGCTAGTTTCTGCAGCGGAATGTACATTTTTATCATGGTTATCTTGCGGGTGCATTTAGTGGCCACGGCATTAAGTAGTTGGACACAGGCTCCCATCCCTCTTGATACCAATGACTAACAATGGCCCCCATTGCTGCTATGTTCATGAGCCTATTAGACCCTGTCAGGAGAAAAAACCTAAAAAATATTCTCAATTTTACAAAATAAAAAAATTCACATAATTGACGCATATTTAAAGGGGTTGTCCCATGAAAAAATATTCTACAGTTTTAAAACCAGCACCTGGATATTAATTTTTTTGTAATTGCATGTAAATAAAAATTTAGCATAGCCACTGAATTATTCAATAAAAAGTGTCTGTATAGCGCCACCTGCTCTTTGTTCTTTTTCTTATTTCTTTGTCCGGCTCACTGAGAGGCCGCACATGCTCAGTTTCATCCTTCAACTGCCTCCTGAGCTGTGATAGGCAGAGCTGAGACACGCCCTCTTAGCTGTGATAGGGAGAGCTGAGACACGCCCCCTTAGCTGCAGCAGAAAAGACACTCCCCTTGAGCTGTCAGCTTAATATAAATCTAGTAGAGCAATGAATGGGGAGATCTCTGGATCCATGTGAGGTACAGGGCTAGTTCTAGCTTTGTTAGATAGAGGTCGTCATGCACTATATGTTGTCTGATTTTGATTTTTTACATTAGTCATGGGATAACTTCTTTATTTATATGCTGCTTATAAACACATCCCAACTGAGGTCATTGATTGGTTGCAGCTGTCACATGACATGGGACTTCATTACTTGTCAGTCAGGGAGGACTGGAAACAGTGGAGATGGGAACTGCGGTGCTGGAACAAATGGGCTTTCAAAAGGTGTTTTGTTGGGTTTTTTTTTTATTCTTTTTTTTTCTAGTTTTTTTTTTTGTTTTTTTAGACAACCTTTTCAACAAAATTGTCCATATTTCAGAGTAATTTGAATCCAGCTGATCAGCTAACTGGAAAGATGTGAATCACTGGCCTAATGGTGTAGTCACTTAAAGTAGATGTGATGACATTATGCCCGTGTCTCTGTATGTTGATGTTGATATCCCTCTTGTTCTTGTGTAGATCATTAGCACAGCAGTGGTCTTATGCGTCAGTATAATGCTCTCTGGCATTTCGCTTATGTGCATGAGTCGCAGTGGACAAGATGGAAACTACCAGGTACTGAATCAGTCATTCCAGAGCAGTAGTAGCAGGACTGCAGATACCGCCACCGAGTCCAAGCCAGAGAGTCCCATCAGGGCTAGCACGTCATCAAACTCTACAACAGGTAAATGCAGCCTTCAGTATATTTTAAAGGGGTTTTTCTGAGATATTTTTATTGATGACCTGTCCTCAGGGGCTAGGTCATCAATATCAGCTGGTTGAAGAGAAGGTGCGCACAGTGCCAAGGCAGCCTTCCCTTTACCTGCTTGCCATCGACATCACAGCGGTGAGCAGGTGTAATTACAAGAAGCTGTCCCATTCACTTTAATGGTCACTTGTCGGTGTCGGACCCCACCGATCTGATATTGATGACCTATCCTGAGGATAGGTCATCCATAGAAATATATCAGAACCCCCCCCCCCTTAAAGATATTTTACTGTTGTCATTTCTTAAAAGGAGTCCTACTAAAAGTGCACAGCCCAGACCCCTGGCTGGCACACTGTAACAAACTCTCAGGACATTTCTGCTGCTGATATATTTACACGTAAGCTCACAACTGAAGTTTATTTTTTAGCTGGTAAATTATTCTTGAAGGATTCTAGTGATTGCACATAATTAAAATTTCTAAGAAGAAATGCAAATAAATCTTGTGTTGCCCCGGAAAATGTAACTGAGAAACATAGAAAATGGATTGTCTATCCAGTACATTGGCTGCAGCGCAGCAATAACATTGTGGTGTCTCCGGCTTACAGAGATCTGTGCGTGTGGCCAGGAAAACGGAGACGTGTGTCAGCCTGCGGGATCTCAAAATATTCTGAGTGTAAATGAGCCTCCCAGCATTGAAGACGGTACAGTATGCAGATTGTTAGCCTTATACTGTCAGCTCTATGGTGTACATGGAGATTTCTGCTGAACTGTATTTAGTTTGCCTTTATGATTTTTTTTTTTCTCGGAACAATGACATGAAGCAGCCTCGATGTATCTTAGGCTACGTATATGTAATGTTTCCATAATTTTATATGGGCCGGCTGTATGGCAAGCTGCAGACAGTGGAAGAGGTGGTATTTGATTATGCTTAGTGTTGGTTTGTAGCCTGCGTAGGAGCTGTATGTATAAAGAGTGTTGAGGTTTTGGGTTTTTTTTCGTCTGTGTGGTGTGATGTTGGAGGGGGCTCCTGAGCTAAGCTCGCATCATCAGTAGGTAACATAGACCTCACACCCTGCTGCAATGGCTGGCATTTCAGCTAGCTCCGATCCCAGCTATTTACACCTTTGAGGACATTTTTTTAAAATTATTATTACTGCATTGTACTCATTTCGAGCTAAAAATCCATTTTTTTAATTGGTCTTATGTGGAGCCCTTTTTTCTGTACAGAGCTGAGATGCTCTAGTAGCAGCCTGTGGATTTTCTCTCCTTTCCGTCAGTTCGGGAGCTGACGGGCTCCTTATCTCTGCTTTCTGACATTATAAACACTCATTATAGCTCAGTTCTTATCTTACTGATGAGAATGTGGCTTAAATAAGTGTTTATGACCTCTGAGTAGTTTAGAGAGAAGGTTTATAAGATGACCGGCATAAAGTGAAAGTACCAGTCACACAGTTAAACAGTTAACCCTTTGTGACAGAACGGCTCAATATTTTTAATAAAGACCGTTTGAAAATATGATTTTTAGCCAAAAATGATTAAAATGCAATCATAAACAAAAATTGCCTCCGAAGGTGTACATAGCCTTTAACCTTTTTGATGCCAGTGTCCATAGCAACAGTGGCAAATAAGAAGTTATATAGAAGAAGGTGCTCCCTCGGTCACCCTATCATGGGGGACTGAGGGGGTTCCATGGCAGCCAGGGTCCTAAGAAAGGTTCCCTCTGGTTTGCCATCTTTGTATTCCTATTTCATGATGCACTGCAATACAATAGTATGGGCAAGTCCTATGCTGGGACCAAAATAGGAAAAAATATTAGTTTTTCAGAAAATAAATTCCAAGTAAAAAAAAAAAACTTCTACTCCCCCTCCCTTTTATATAAACCTAGTATTTCCATAATTGTACTGATCCAGACAATAAAGTTAAAGGGAACCTGTCATCACCTTTATGCAGCCCATACTAACGGCAGAATAAAGTAGAGACAGGTGAGTTGATTTCAGTGGTCTGTCATTTATAAGTTAAAAGTAAGTGGTTGCCGAGAACCAACATCACAATCATTGCAGACTGGGCCTGGAAAAGAGTCACGGCCACCTGAGAAGAGCCCTGGTTATTCATGAATTCTTGCTCTCCCTGCCCACCTGCTGATAACTGACAGTCTTCTACATAGTTTTCTCCCTTTCTCTCTAGGAGAGAACTGCCAATCATCAGCAGATGGGCGGGAGAGCAGGAGATTAGGAATAACCATGACTTTTCTCAGGTAGATTTGACGTTTTTCCAGGCCTGTGCTGCAATGATTATAATGCTGGTTCTCGGCAACCACATACTTTTAGCTCATGAGTGACACACCGCTGAAATCAGCATTTCTGTCACTATTTTATACTGCTCTGAGTGAGGGCAGAATAAGGTTGATGACAGGTTCCCTTTAAGTGCTGAAATCCGTGGGAAAAAGCCACAGCAATGACTGACATTATGTGGATTAAAAACCCACTGCGCAATTGAGTTTTTATACTGGAGGTTTTCTCTGCAGGGTGCGGATGACATTTCTAAAATCTCATCCACTTTGCATGTACTGTAAATGCTGCGGACATTCTGCACAAAACTTTGCTGCGGAGAATCCGTATAGTTTACGCCATGTGTAGCCATACCCTAGGGTTGTGTGCCTTACAGATAAAGGGCGAGGTCAGGTAAAATGAGCGGTACTGGCATGACAGCCTGCTTACATGATAAATTGGATCTTTTTTTTTTCTATCTAAAAGCACATGAATGTCTAAGTCGCTGCAACTCCCAGAGATGTCCCCTGTCCCAGGAAGAGCAGCAACACCTGCAGAGTGAAGACAGACAGATAGCACGACACGTACTACTTTGTCTGTTTCTCGTTGTTGGGCTCTTTGCAGTAAGTGCATTTACAGAGAATATTCACGCATACTTTTCATATATTATATGGGGCACATTTCTTAAATTAAAGTTAAATTCTTACTGCCTCAGGCTACTTTCACTTGAGGATCTCAATACCGGGAAAAAAAACATTTCCGTTTGGTCCTCATGCATTCTAAATGGAAAGAGATCCATTCTGGATGCATCAGGACGTCTTCTGTTTTGTGACCGGACAATAAATCGCTGCAAGCTGTGGTTTTGTATCTGGTCATAAAAACGGGAAAAAAACGGATCTGTAACTGAAAACAATGTCAGTCATTGCTGACTGATCCGTGTTTTAACCCTTTCACTACCTGAGGTTTTTCGTTTTTGTATTTTCGTTTTTCTTCCCTATTTCCCTTGAGCCATAACTTTATTATATTTTCGTTCACATTAGTGAGGCTGATGGTGTTCAGTACAACTACCGATGCCCCCATTGGTTGCACGGGGCATCAGTAGGAAGGTTCCGGGTTTTTTCACATTTAGTTGCTGTGATCTAACTTGATCACAGCATCTAAAGCTTTTAATTACCACAATTGGCATTATTGCTGGTCACGATAATTACGGTAGCTGCAGGTCTCTGTTGTTTGAAAAACAGAGACCTGCCAGCCATGGCGCCCGCTGCACTTGCGAGCGGGCGCCATGTTCGCACATTGCTCCAGCGCTGTACATGTAAGGAGCCGTTTTGATTTCACACAACCGCATCCTAACATAACGAATGCATCCTGATGTGCAAGATCACAACGGATCAGTTTAATTCCAGTTTAGAGATCCTCTGCCGGTTCTCAATACCAGAATTAACGACGCAAGTTTGAAAGTAGCCTAAAATATAAGTATTCAAACCTTTATGTAAATTTCACTTTAAGGATGCTCCGGTCCTCCGTTATTAATACATGTATGTTCTCTCCCTTCGCAGAACGTGTCCAGTTGCTTCTGGTGGCTTTTCAATCCTGAACCCGGGAGACTTTATGTGGAACTTCAGTTTTTCTGTGCCGTGTTTAACTTTGGTCAGGTAGGTTCATGTTATTTGTATATCATTCATGCCTTACATTTAGTTTGACCACCTATGCCGTCTGACGTAGGAAATATACTTATGTAATCGGGTTTGTAAAATTGCTAATCGAAAATGGCCGAATGGAACTTTTATCAATTTAAAGACTTGTGTAGGGCATGCATTTGTAGATGGTACAGGGGTGTGACTATGGGAGTTATATACATTGGAGGAGGAGGCACAGCCCCTGGGTATGCAAGGGAGGGACGGGGTGACAACATAGTGTTCCAAATTATTATGCAAATTATATTTTTCTCTGATTTCTCTATAATTCAAGTCATCAAATCAAATTTTACTCAACAAACCTCCCAATGATAGCAGTATTTTTATCACAAATTAAAAAACTTGTAATGCACTGTTCCAAATTATTCTACACAACAGAGTTTCAAAACATGTTATAGGTTGTAAAGAACTGAAAATGGTTATTTGTTGAATTTGCAGCATTAAGAGGCCGCATTTACTGAAATCAAAAACAATTTCAATCTAAAACATGTTAACAGTCCAAGTTACATGTTAGTCCCAGTTCACACTTCAGTTATTTCCATCAGTTATTGTTAGCCAAAACCAGGAGTGGAGGTTACACAGAGAGCATTATATGTGAAATAAAAAAAAAAAAGTCGGTCTTTAAATTCAGTAGGTACATGTGCTGTTTGTGGAAAACCTGTGCAGCACACGTCCGTGACTGACTGACGTGTGAAAGAGGCCTATGGCCTCATGCACACGGCCGTTGCCCGCACTACACGGGGCACCGGCCATGTGCATCCCACATCACAGATGCGCACCCATTCCCTTGAATGGGTCCGCACTCTGGGAGATGCAGCGTGGAGCGGAACCTCGGATTGGATCGAAGCACTACTGCAGTCAGTGCACGTGCATTGCGGACCGCAATTTGCAGTCCGCAGCATGGCCGGCACACGTGCGTGAGGCCTAAGGGTAGTGGATTTTTCATGAGCTTATTATGTGCTTTAGGCCCCATTCAGACGACCGTGTTTCACTGTACGGCGGCGGCCTCAGGAAGCGCTCGGCGTCATAGCAATCAATGACGCCGTGCGCTCCCGTCCTCTGGGGCAGCACAGGCTGGGCTTTCACGGCCCGTATACGGCCATGAAACACGGTCGTCTGAATGGGGCCTTACTATGATCCTCTGCCTTAAGCTGTAGTGCTTTACACTAGGACTATTCTGTATGTACTGTGAAAGTAACTCCTGGTTGTCCCGATTTCTGCAGGGTTTCCTGTCATTTGCCATTTTTGGGTTAGATAAACACTTGATCATACTTCCGTGCAAGAAAAGGTAAGTTTAACATTTCTTTTTATCATCTTGTTTTCAGGTGCAAAATTCTATGCTGATTAATATCTTTGCAGCAGCCTGAGCTTCGTTCTTCTGATACAGAGCTTCAAATCCACTGCGAAACGTAGATTTAAAATGTAACCTGCTGCATGCTGTCCTGTTATATAAATATAAATAACTTATAACTTATAAATAATAAGTTATTTGTGGACAGGTCATAAAGGGGTTCTCCAGGAATACTTTTTTTTATTTTTGCAAGTTCCCCCAGCCTGCCTCCGTAAACAGCAGATTCATACTCGCCTACTCCGATCCTCCGTACCGCCTCCTGCAGTTCTATATTCCAGTCTCCGTGCGGTGTTTACATCCGCCGCAGCATGGGCACGGTCACTAAGCTCTGATGCAGCAAATGACTGGCTTCAGCGGTGATGTTCTGCTTGCGACCACATCACCGCTGTTATTGGCCGCAGCGGACGTATGACCATGCTCATGCTGTGGCGGATGTGCATACTGCACGAGGATCGGAACATGGACATGCGGTGGGCAGCAGGTTAGTATGAACCTTGTGTTTCTGGAGGCAAGCTTGGTGGGCTTGCAAAAATAATAATTATTCATGGAGAACCCACTTTAAGCAAAGAAATTCATTAAACATGAATTCCTTTCAAAGCGGGCCAGCGCGCTACACTGTAGTAACACCTAGTACAGTGGTGGCGAACCGTTTAGAGACCAAGTGCTTAAACTGCACCAATACCCACTTATTTATCGCAAAGTGCCAACATGGCGATTTACCCTGAATACTACAGTCCAGTATAGTATATCTTCCATGTACTTTATAATTTACCTATAATATCCTGTCTACATTCAGTGCGCTGCCTGTGCTGTTCATAGTGCGCCCTGCGCTGATGAATGGCAGGAAAAGTCTAAGACATATTGGTACACCATAGACTTTTTCCAGGGTGCAGGTGCGATAGGTTCACCACCACTGACCTCGTATCCCACTGCTCCCTACCTCCATCACATTTTATGCACACCCTGCTATTCTGTTATATTGTAAGGATGTTCCTAGTAGTTTTTAAAGCTCTGGATCAACCATGGATGACAGGTCCTTCACCCTACATCATTATGAGATATAATGGGTAGTTTGGGGGGGCTGGTCTCTGTCTTTCTTAATACCACTGTACAGAAGATACATCTGCAGTGTGCTGTGCATTACACAGATTTATTAAGCTGGTTACTGTATATGTCTTAGACTTCAGTTCCTCTGGAACAGCAGAGAACCAAATGTCGTGGCTGAGGAGACCAGGCTTCCTGAGGAAATCCGAATGACCTGCTACCAGTTTGTACAATACCACAAAGACCTGTGCATCAGGAACATTGTCAGGGAAAGAAGGTATGGCCATATTACACTTGTTCAAATGTGGGGGGAGAGTTATTACATTGATATTTTTTTTTTTAAATATTTACTGGAGATTTGTAATACCTCATCATGCAACGGTAAAGGGTCACTGAACTTTCAATAAAACTTGTGATATGTCATAGGCACTGTTCAGTGGAGATCTGAGTGCTGAGACCCCCAGCGATGGCACAGCGTGCGCTCTCTCCTTGCTGCAGGAGACTGAATTGAGATGGGCCCATAGACTTTCTATTGAGCCCATGTCCTCCAGCAAACAGAGACTTCACACCGTGTGAGCGCTTCTCGCTCTTCATTCTAGTGATCGATGGTGGTCTCAACACTCGGACCTCACCATTAAAAACCTATGAGATATCAGAAGTGTATTGAAAGTTCAGTGACACTTTGAATGACATCTTATGTATTCTTCACTATAAGAAGTGAAGCGTCCTGGAACAACTCAGAGCAGTTTACTCGCCATCTATTGTGGGAATGTTGTGGACACAATCTCACTGCATTTTGTGGGGATATCATCTTTGTGCTTATACATGTGTAAGTGTTGTGCTTTAGAGCTAAGTGTATGTATTTGTACGTAGTGGTTTAGGTTTCTACACATAGAAAGTGATTTGCACATATATAACGATTGACTGGCCACGGTCAGTTCTTTAACATTTGCAGTTGGTCTTTTATATCACATTGCTATGTGCACAGGGGACACATGAGGGGATGGTGGGGTTTAATGTAACACAGCATTAGTCACTCTGGCCATAGACATCATAGTATTTTTACTCTGCCTTTTTGATCACTGAGCTTACACCTCCAAAAATATACGCGTGATTTGCTGGAGTTCGGAGACTCCTCCGTACGTAACTTTCATTCCGGGCAAGCACTAAATACTGAATGGTGATCCTCAAAAAAAAAAAAAAAAAAAAAAAAAAAAAAAAAAAACTATTCTTTTTAGCAAATATTGGGACTAGGGAATATTTTGTTAAATCATCTTATTTTACAAGAATCAATCCTTCCTGAGCAGTAGACTGGCAACATTTTTTACATTTTGAGGTACAGGTTCTGCCAGGATGCTGGGGATTCAGAGTAGCTGCCTGCATTTGAAACCGGTTATGTGATGTCATCACTTCCTTCATGAATTCATTTCAATACAATTTAAGATCTATAGTGTAAAATGAATTTAAAAAACATTTCATAGATTTTCTCCCACATTAATAATTTGGATGCTTACTAACCAGTGGTTACTATTTTGCTTGCAATGTTTTTCATATTGTCCCTGATTGATGTTCGTGTCTGCATAGAGGGCGCCCTCTTGTGGCTGTGTGTATTTGCTGCACCAATTTTGCTAATGTGTTTTCATCTGTCTTCCGTCTGCTCTTGCTTTATCCCTTTTCTTCCTGTCACATTGTAACAGTGCATGATTTCATTTGTATTGTCCTTTAGAAGCCTGTCTTGTCCTGTTTGTCCCCACATGACAGTGAACCAAGAGTGCATGGCTTTAAGGGATAATAAAGAAGTGACCCAGCCAACAATAAAGTGATCCACGAGACTATTTACAGCTGTACAGATGAGAGCTTGTGATATATAAAATGACACAAGAACCAGAAGACATACAGAAAGCAGGAGACTGTATAAATATATATTAAAAACCATGATTGCCTTAAAGGGGTTTTCTTGTGCCTATCATTGGGGGACACAGCACCAGTGGGATATAGGCAGCTGCCACTAGGAGGCGACACTAGACCATCAAAGAAGTAGCCCCGCCTGGTAGCCTATATCCCTCCTACGGACACCAGGCTAGCTCAGTTTTTAGTCTAGTGTCCGTAGGAGGTAGACACTGGTGCTTTGCACCTCTAATTTTTTATTTTAGTTTTATTTCTTTCTTTTCTCTTTCAGGTTATCAGGGGGGCCGTCGGCGTGGGAAGCCACATCAGACGTAGACCCCCCTGAGGGTGCCTGGAGAATGTTTTTCACATTCTCCCTGCGCCGGTCACCCGTCCCCCATTGTAGCTGCCCCCTGCAGCTGGATGCCAGTGCCCCACTCCGGTGCGAGGTCACTGAAGGGGTGACCCTGCGCGCACCTGAAGCCGTCGGAGAGGTGAGTATACAGTTGTCCCACCACCACCCCCCAACCACCCCCCACTCCAGCACCTGATAGGCGCCCCCTCTGGGGAGGGTTTGTTAGGTTCGGCCAGGTCTCTCTCCTGAGGATATCCCTGCCGGCGCCGCTCCAGCAGATGACCGGGTGCCTCCTGACTCCCTCCTCTGTCGCCTCCGGCTCCTTGCTTGCGGGGGGGGGGGGGGGACGGCCCGTGTTCACCTTCCCGGCTGCCCCCCGGTCCCCGGGACCCCTCCGGCTCCTCCTAGTAAAGGGTGGCGTACGGGCTTCCCATTCAGCGCGCGCCGCACCGACACTTCCGGCCGGGCGGCGCTCTAATTTAGGCCGCGGCTTCCGGACATGTTAGGCCGCAGGTGGGCGGGCGCCTCCCAGTGACGTCACGCTGGGCAGCGCGCCCGCCCGCGGCTCTGCCGGCCCCCTCCTATTCCGGCCGGCGGGCTTCTATTCCATTGGCCTGCTCACTGCCCCCTCCTTACGGTGGGTGGTCCATTCGGCTTCTAGGCTGTTTTATTGCCGGCCTGCTCTGCTTCCTGTGGCCTGCATATCTCCTGCAGGTCTACACAGCACCAGTGGGGTTTTTCCAGGACCGTGTTCTGCTGCTCCAGAGTCTGGTAGGCACCCAGGGGTGATATTCCTCTCTCCCCAGGCCATTGCCGGTCCGCCAAGCCCTTCACCATGTCGGGTCCCCGGGACGACCCTCCAAGGCAGTCCGGTGGCTGTGGCGACGCACTTCGCGTGCGCTCGCTGTAGCCAAAAATTCCCTAGCGGTCAGTCTGGCTCCCTATGTGTGCCTTGCCTCACGGTTGGTACCCTTCCCACTGAGGCTCCCGCTCCCTCTGGCCTGGTTGCGGCCTCGCCCGAGTGGGCCAGGTCCCTGACCCAGGCGATTGGTGACCTCTCTAAGCTGTCTCAGGTCATGATCCACGCCATTGACCGGTTGCCGTCCCAAGTGCCCCCCCCCGGCGACCCCTCCTCAGGTGTCTCCTGACTCCCCTGCTAGGGGACGGCCCTCCAAGAGGCGTAGGCGTTCCCCTTCTAGGTCACCCTCCCGGTGTTCCTCTGACCCTTCCCAGGGAAGGTCCACTGCGGGCGGTTCCCAGCAACACCTCTCTGACACCTCGGGGGACTCCTGTGACTCTGCCTCAGAGTCCGACAGGGAGGACCATTTGGCCTCTGCGGCGCAAGCCTTGGTCCGTGCAGTACGGGACACACTCCATATCTGGGATGAATCTCCCTCTGCGGCCAGAGGCGAAGTTTCGTTCAGTCGCCATAGGCGGCAACCGCTGGTATTCCCTAGTCATAAGGACTTTGAGAATCTCCTGCACAAGGAATGGAAGCACCCCGACCGGCGCATTCCCTCCTCCAAGCGGACAGAATCGCTCTTTCCGTTTGATGCGGATTTAGTCTCCGCCTGGACGGTTCCACCTACCGTGGACCCCCCTGTCTCCCGGCTGTCCAGATCTACCACCCTCCCGTTAGCGGACGGTGCGTCTCTGACGGATCAGGTGGACAAGAGGATTGTCACGTTCTCCAAATCCGTCTTTATTGCTGCGGGTTCTGCCCTTCGCCCTAATTTTGCGGCGTCTTGGGTCAGCAAGGCCTGCTCCGCTTGGGCCAAGCAACTGGTCCGTGGCATCTCCTCGGAGGCTCCTCGCGAGGATCTCCTTCCCCTAGCCTCACAGATCCTTCAGGCCTCTAAGTATCTGTGTTATGCTTCCCAGGAAGCGGCTTGCCTGTCGGCTCGGGCTGTGGCCAACTCCGTGGCCATTCGTCGCTCTGTTTGGCTAAAATCGTGGTCGGCTGACGCCGCTTCCAAGAAGGCTCTTACTGGTCTTCCTTTTTCAGGGGGCAGACTCTTTGGGGAGCGGTTGGACAGAATTATCTCTGACGCCACCGGTGGCAAGAGTTCCTTGTTGCCGCAAAACCGGCCCGGGCGCTCCCAGCCGCCGAAGCGTTCCAGTCGCTTTCGCTCCTTCCAAGCCCCTGCTCGCCAGCAGTCCTCAAGGGGTGCTCCCTCAGCCTCCTCTTCCAGGAAGCCCTCCTTTAGACCCCGGCCGTCCCGGCAGCCGCGCTCCCGCCCTTCCAAGGGCCCGGCACCCAAGCCTTCTTCCTGACGGCTTTCCCCCACTCGGGTCTTCCCCTCGAGTGGGGGGTCGTCTGCTCTCCTTCAAGGAGGTATGGCTCGCCCACGTCACCGACGCGTGGGTACGGGAGGTGGTGTCTTCCGGATACAAGATCGAGTTTGCATCCTTCCCGCCTCCGCGATTTTTTCCATCTCGGATCCCCCGCTCTTCTGCAGGGCTTTTGGCTCTTTCCCGCGCTGTGCATCACCTCCTTGCTCAAGGGGTTGTAGTTCCAGTCCCCCCCTCCGAGCGGTTTCAGGGTTTCTACTCGAACCTGTTCACCATCCCCAAGAAGGACGGATCTGTTCGACCCATCCTGGATCTGAGGCACCTCAACCGCTATGTCCGCCTCCGCCACTTCCGCATGGAATCGCTGCGGTCGGTGGTCGCGTCCCTGGACCTGGGCGAGTTTCTCGCGTCCATAGATATACGCGACGCATATCTCCATGTGCCAATCGCGCTGAGTCTTCAGCGCTTTCTTCGTTTCGCCATCGGTTCTCTTCATTTCCAATTTGTCGCTCTGCCCTTCGGTCTTTCAACTGCGCCCCGGGTTTTTACCAAGACCCTTGCCCCCCTCATGGCTCTCCTTCATGCCAGAGGAGTGGCGGTCATCCCGTATCTGGACGACCTGTTGGTAAGGGGCCGCACCTTGCAGGATGCCCAGTCCAGCCTTCAGATCACGCTCGATCTGCTGTCCAGGTTCGGCTGGGTGATCAACTTCCAGAAGTCGTCTCTGCTCCCCTCTCGCTCGATGGAGTTTCTGGGGATGTTGTTCGATACCGAGAGGGCTCGGGTTTTTCTGCCTCGCGACAAGGTCTCGTCCCTACGCTCGGCTGTCTCCAATCTCCGCTTGGGCTCTCCCTGTTCGCTCCGCTTCTGCATGCGGGTGCTGGGCAAGATGGTCTCCTCGTCCGAGGCCATCACATTTGCTCAGTTCCACTCGCGTCCCCTCCAGGGAGCGATTCTGGACCAGTGGGACAAGTCTCCTCTCTCCCTGGACAGGAGGATCGTCCTTTCCCCGACAGTCCGCAGAGAGTTGCTTTGGTGGCTGACGTCCCCAGCTCTTCTCCAGGGCCGCTCCTTCCTCCCCCTTCAGTGGCTGGTCGTCACCTCCGATGCCAGCCTGACGGGGTGGGGTGCGGTGTTCGGTGCCCTGTCGGCCCAGGGCACGTGGACTTTGCCGGAGTCGCGCCTTCCTATCAATATTTTGGAGCTTCGGGCAATATTCCTAGCCTTGACTCATTGGACCGATTGCCTCCGGGGTCACCCTGTTCGGGTTCAGACGGACAACGCCACCGCCGTTGCCTACGTGAATCGCCAGGGGGGCACCAGGAGCCGCCCCGTGATGGCGGAGGCCGCTCGGATTCTCGGCTGGGCAGAACGGTTTGTCCCGGCTCTCTCAGCCATCCACATTCCGGGCGTAGACAACTGGGCGGCGGATTATCTCAGTCGCGGATCCCTGGACCAAGGAGAGTGGTCTCTCCATCCCCAGGTGTTTCTACAGGTTTGCCGTCGGTTGGGCTCCCCCGACGTGGATCTGTTCGCGTCCAGGCTCAATCACAGGCTTCCCACTTACGTGGCTCGGGCCCGGGATCCCCGCGCGTTCGCGGTGGATGCCATGGTGACCCCTTGGGATCAGTTCTCCCTGATATACCTATTTCCCCCGCTCCCTCTCCTTCCGCGGGTCCTCAAGCGTCTGAAGGTTCTCGGCGTTCCCGCTATCCTTATCGCTCCAGACTGGCCTCGCCGGTCCTGGTACGCCGACGTGATCCACCTCCTGGCCGACGCCCCTTGGCGTCTTCCCCTGCGGCCAGACCTCCTTTCTCAAGGGCCGATCTTCCACCCCACTTTACCTCAGCCCAATTTGACGGCTTGGCTGTTGAAGCCGCGGTGCTGAGATTTCGGGGTCTGTCTGAGTCTGTCATCCAGACTATGCTTAGAGCCCGTAGGCCGCAGTCGGCTCGCATTTACCATCGGGTCTGGAAATCCTTTTTTTTTTTTTTTTTTTTTTTTTTTTTTCTCTTGGTGTGAGCAACGTCGTGTGCATCCTCTCGTTTGCTCCACGCCGAAGATCCTTTCTTTTTTACAGTCCGGCCTTGACCAGGGTCTCAGCCATTCTACCCTTCAGTCTCAGGTCTCCGCCTTGTCCGTGCTTTTTCAGAGGACTTTGGCTCTGCGCTCCCAGGTGAAGACCTTTCTACAGGGTGTTCTTCGTCTGAATCCCCCCTTCCGTTCCCCCGTCGAGCCCTGGGATCTTAACTTGGTGCTCGAGGTGCTACAGGGTCCTCCCTTTGAGCCTTTGAGAGAGATTTCCCTGCGTCTTCTCTCTTGGAAGGTCGCTTTTTTGGTGGCGGTTACGTCCATCCGCCGAGTATCTGAATTAGCTGCTCTCTCCTGTCGCTCCCCCTATCTGGTCTTGCACAAGGATAAGGTGGTTTTGCGCCCTCTCCCTTCCTTCCTTCCGAAGGTGGTCTCGGCATTTCACATCAATGAGGATATCGTTCTTCCTTCTCTTTGTCCCGCTCCTTCCCATCCTAGGGAGCGCTCCCTTCACTGTTTGGACCTTGTCCGAGCCATCCGGGTCTATTTGTCCCTCACAGCTCCCTTCCGTCGATCGGATTCCTTGTTTGTCATTCCTGAGGGTCCCCGCAAGGGTCTTGCCGCCTCTAAGGTGACCATTGCGCGTTGGATCACGGCCGCCATCTCTGAGGCCTATCGCTCTCGGGACAGGTCCCCCCCCTTCCGGGTCACGGCCCACTCCACCAGGGCCGTGGGAGCTTCCTGGGCGGTTCGCCATCATGCATCGGTGTCCCAGGTCTGCAAGGCCGCCACCTGGGCCTCGGTGCATACCTTTGCCAAGTTTTACCAGGTCCACATTCTGGCTTCATCCGATGCCAGTCTGGGCCGCAGGATCCTGCAGGCCGCCGTACGTTAGGCTGGCCGACTGGGGATTTTTCTTTCTCCCCACCCTTTGGGACTGCTTTTGTACGTCCCACTGGTGCTGTGTCCCCCAATGATAGGCACAAGAAAACAGGATTTTTGTATAACTTACCGTAAAATCCCTTTCTTGTGGCTTCATTGGGGGACACAGCTCCCACCCTGATTTTTTTCTGGGTTGTTCTTTTTCCCGGGCTTGTTTGCTGTTCCTTCAGTTCTCGTTCCCGGGTTCAGACTGGTTTGTATCATTCTGTTTGGCTCCTACTGCTTTTTAACTAAACTGAGCTAGCCTGGTGTCCGTAGGAGGGATATAGGCTACCAGGCGGGGCTACTTCTTTGATGGTCTAGTGTCGCCTCCTAGTGGCAGCTGCCTATATCCCACTGGTGCTGTGTCCCCCAATGAAGCCACAAGAAAGGGATTTTACGGTAAGTTATACAAAAATCCTGTTTTCTGGCACTTTTATACTGATGACCTGTCCTGGGTGTCGGACTCCCGTTGATCAGATACTGACCTATCCAGAGGTCCAAAAGTCCCAGAAAACCCCCTACCTCACCATGGTAAATCTCATGACGGCCTGATCAATACCTGATGCAGAGGTAAACTAAAGACAATATCAATAACATAAGGAATTAGGTATTTTATGTGGGGGAACCACGAGAAGCACAAATTCTTAACTAGTGAGGTCAGTGACCCTCAATGTGCTGATCGGGGAAACATACCGCCTGTGCTAGTGCGAATGTGTATAATTTTCCATGTCGCTCTGGAAATCAACAATTTAATTGTGATATTCCTACGTCAGACAAAAGTTTTTCAATCTGAAATTTAAAAAAAAAAGTCTTTGTGCAGATATCATTTCGCCCCCTGCTGTTCTTTCAAAACAATCACCCAATGTTTCCAGCGCTGGTGAGAACTTTTCAGTTCTGGTCCATGGATTTATATTGGCTGGCCTGCAAAATAGCAGGGATCAGTCTGATGTCTGTGTACATGACAATTTGGGCAGTGGACTGAGCATCTGAGCATGTGCGCCACATCTGCCCTGGGACATTAGGTGGACGTTCTGAAAGAGGATCAGTAAAATTCTGTTCTGGTATAAGATTCCTGTTGATTTCCCCTTTATTATATACTCTCTGCAAGACAGTCAGCCCCACATCACTTCACGTGTGAGACACTAAGGACTGTTGTAGACGAGCGAGTCCATGGTGGGAATCATGCTTTCTGCGTGAGTGTGATCCTCCATTCTGGACTTGCAGGAGCGCACAGCATTATTATGACTTATAATGCTATGTGCCTCTGCTTGATCTTACACTTACAGGATTATACTGACAGCTTTATGTCACTATGATTCTGTAGAAATAAGGTCATGCAGAGGCACACAGCATTATAAATCACGATAATGCCCTGCACTCCTGCAAGTCCAGAACGGAGAACTACGCTCTGTGATTCCAGCAATGGACTCGCTTGTGTGAAACAGCCCTAAGTTGTATATCATTGTACTTGACTAGCACTTTTAACATAAGAAAACCCCCCCCCATTAATGTGCACTAACCCTGTGATGGACTCTACCTAACATGCTTATATCATGCTGTCCTGTTTCCTCTCTGTTTTTCTTTACCTGCTGACAAATACACAGCGCTGGTACAAGACTTACAGAACATATGGGTGAATCATTCCTTTGACACACAGGTGTGGTCCCAGGACATCTGGAGGAATCTTCTGGGGCTCAGATTTGGTGAGCTGGCTTGTTGAGGTTGGATTGGCGTCAGACCGCGGGGAAGCAGTGAAATATGGAGAGAGACTGCTGAAAGGAGGGGTCATCCAGCATATCACAGATGAATTTGAATTTCGGGATGAAAATCTTTCCTACCGCATCTTGAAGATAAAGCAAATTTCCGACTACCGTCGATGACCCATTCACAGTTTGCATCTTTGCCATTCTGCAGACGGAGATACCACCTTCCTTGCATCTGTAAAGCCACATATAAAACAGTGGCTTCTAAGGGTATGTTCACACACTATTTTTTATTTTTTTTGGCACGGATTTCAGCAAGGATTCAGTGCCAAAAACTCGAAATCAGTGGGAGATCACGCCGCAACTTACGCGGCCAAGGATTTTTCCCGTGCAGTTCTCCAGACCGCACCAAGAATGCAAGCGTCCATTCTTGGTGCAGCAACCACGCGGACACCATTGAAATCTGCAGCGGGAGACTGCTCCCAGTTTAGCTCCATTCAATGAAGCTAAACTCAGACCGGGACCCCTCCATTAAAAATGAAAACCCAGCAGCAAAAACTGCAGAGGATTTTGACGTGGTCATCCATCGTGTGAATATACCCTAAGAGCTGCCTATGCAATGCCACAGAGTCTCGGTGGGCTATTCCTGGTGAGCTTTAATGCTACAAGGAATGAAATCCCATTACTTCAAGTTAAAGGGGTGACCCTGGAAGGAGAGCTTATCGCCTATGCACAGGATTGACAATAAATGTCTGAGTAGTGGAGGGGACCCCACTGTTCACAGGAAGGGGGTCCTGTGTTCCCCAATTAGATTTGAGCAGAGGTCGAGATTGCGTGCTGCCTCTTCATTCATAGTCTGTGGGACTGATGAATATAGCCAAGTACAGCATTCTACTCTCTCCAACAGTCCCATAGAGACTGAATGGAGCATCAGTGCGCTTCCTCAACCATTGCGCCATTCAATATGCGGGGCATAAGACCCTCATCCTTGTGACCGGTGTGGCTCTCAGCAGTCAGACACTTGCAGCAACCAACCTATTCACAGGATCAGGCGATAAGTTGTCGACAAAACATTTATCTAGTTTGTTACAATTGATGCCACATCGCCCCCCTGTGTCATCCAGGAGACATTACATTGCTGACATTGCAGTGATCTGCTGTTAAAAAAAAAAAACAGCAAATTGCATACACAGACTTCATCTCATTTTCTTGCTCAGGTACAAACCCTACATTTTGGCATAATTTATATTTTTGCTTTCCGCACACTAATGCATATTTTGTTGCACAGTTTACAGTAGTCATTGTAACTAGCCCCATTGTATTTCTAAACCGTGTCCCATTTGGTCAAGCCTTTCTCAGTTGTGGACACTCTGTCTGTTAAAGGGGTTGCCCAGAATCAGAAAAACATGGCACCATAATGGAGCTGAGCTCCAGTCCAAGACACAACCCATGGACCTTTGCGCAAGAAAAGTCTTTTTATTTTTTTAAATCCTGGACAAACCCTTTAAGCTAATTGTGGCAGCTAGAGCTGTTTGTAGTGGGGAAAGTGCCATGTGAAAGCTCATTCGGGCTTATGTATCAAGTACCATACAATATGAATTGGAGCAAAGGGTGTCCTTCCATGTGCCATATTTAGCAACAGCTCTTGGTTAACTTGGCTAAAACCCAGTAGGTTGCCACACGTTAAGTGCATTAAAAAGTCATACTTTTCGTAGGTTTTTTTTTTTTTGCATTATTTAACTTTTGACATTTTACCAGGCAGTTTTGTAGTCCTTTTAAGAAAAACATAGAAAAAGCACCATACTTAAAGCATGCTACTGACCATGCCAGAAATGCAGTGTGTAAAATTGACCTTTTAGTCAGATGTATTTTTTGGCCTAGCAATAGGATAGGACTGTATACAGGCTCCTTATGAAGAGCACTGACATTTTCTGAAATATGTTGCCAATTTATGGACATTGGTATTACATTTTATCTTGCCAATAAAACCATGGACGCATGATTACCATTACAGCTCCTCCGCCTGCCTGTGTGACAGTCAACTCCTAAAAGCGACAGCTGCAGTATTGGAGTGTGGACTGTGCTGGCGGGGAGGGCTTTCTGCCGCAGCAGTGCATAAAAACTAACATTCAGTTTTTACTGACATAGAGGGAATCAAAATCAGTGAAACCTCTCCTAAAGATCATCTTCCCCTTTCTAGAGCTGATTTTTTTTTTTTCTGTCATGCCTTTTCCATAGTGGTAATTCTTTGAGAGGACTATTTTTTCAGTTTGTCTCAATGCAGTGGTTACAATGAACTGATTAAAAGAAAAACTATTTTCATTGCAGTTATAAGTGGCCATCTGGAATAGGTTACACCATATAGAACTAAAATACCGTACTTACAAGAGGGCATTGAAAATGTCTTGGGGACCTCAGGTGTCCCATTATCTTCTATTTAATGGTATCATAATGTGAAGGTCCATGTAATGTTGACATGTTTGTGCATATCACTAGCACACCTCCCATGCTAGTAATGAAATATTTATTCTGATTCTATTCCTTAAGGGCTCTTTTACATGAGTGTGTCCCTTGCGGGAATCACGCTCCGTGTGAGAGAGGGATTGTGTGGTCTGGACGACAGGAGCGCAGGGCATTATCATGATTTATAATGCCGTGTGCCTCTGCTTGACCTTTCTGTACCGGAACCATACTGACAGCTTTATGTCAGTATGACTGTTACAAAAAGGTCAGGCAGAGGCACACAGTGGTATCATTCACGATAGTGCCTTGTGCTTCTGTAGTCCAGACCGCTCAATCTCTCTCTCACACGGAGCGTGATTCCCACAAGCGACACACTCATGTAAAAGAGCCCTAAAGGGAGGTAAAGATCCAGCTGCTAAATATCCATATATTCACTACACTGAATTTCAAATATTTTAAAGGGATTGTCTTTCACCGCTCATCAATATGAATGGTGCTGATTTTGGGGAATGGAAAAACTATCTTTCAAATCTGATTTTTTTTTTTTTAATCTGTTACATCAGGATCACCTTGGGTCCCAACAGTCAGACACTTTGTGATCCAGTACTTGGATAGGCGATAGTTTTCATAAGATACCTCTCTAAGGTGTAAGGACATCATAGAAGGAGGTCAGCAATTTACAACCTCTCTCTATGAGCCAAAATGGAGCTGCACTGTACAGGGACGGCTGCAGTTTCCTGTTCATTGGGTGCAGGGAAGGCTTTGGAGGAGACCCAGCACCGCACCAGAGCTTCATTTCCTATATTCTCAGGATTGGTGGGGTTAGAACCCCATCAGTCATATCTAGCAGGCTGCCATCACTTTACATGATGGGAATAACCCCTTTAAATACACTGGAAACATCAGAATTATCCATTTCTGAGAAGATAATTCAAAGGTGACAACCAATATGGCTGCATCTTCTGGTGTCACTTTTGCAAGATGTGGCTGCCATAACAACCAAGAAAACCCATGGAAGTAATAGGCCACCCAGAATTGGACATGGACTGTTAGACGATTATGTTGTGCCACCAGACCTATGGCGGCTTCCACATATTATGCCAGGTTAAAGTGGCATCCATGCTTGTCACCCATGCAGCCCATGGCTAGTAACAACTACATCCTTGGGCAATCCGCCATTAAATTTATTTGGAAAGCTGCATGTTTTATCTTGATAGGCAGCATTTATGTGTGATGATGATTTACTATGGCCCTCAAGCAAAACTACAACTCCCAGCATGTCTTGCTATATGAAAACACATGGACTAGCATCTCTGCTCTTTGACTTCTTTATGGACTATAGAGCAGACATTTTAGTTTACCCAGTAGTACCCTAAATTAAGGTATTCATTTTTAAAGAGATTAGACAAGTGTCTGCCATTTCCCCAGAAACGGTTCCTCTCTGGACCGTAGGCTGTATTTTGTAATGCAGGTCAACCCCATTTATGTGAGTAGGGGTACAGCTGCCGTAATGCAGTAACACAGCAAATGGACAAGAGTGGTGCTGTATCTGGGGGGAAAAAATGCAGTTTTTTTTTTTTTGAGTTCCTACAATTTTTTGCCAAGTCCAGGGAGTGTTTTAACAGTGTATTTAATTATGCAATACATTTTATGTCTTACGCTAAATACAGGCATGGAACGGACATTATTTTACGTTTTTGTCACTGACTGACTTAGAAACTACTGAATTAGGAGTGGTACAACCACTACCGGCTTCTACGTACTTGGATTACTTTGATAAAATGATATTACTATGAATTCTGTGTCTGGGATCATGAACCGACCTGAAGGTTAATATTTGTGCCGTCTGCATAACTGACAACAGGGAAATGCAAGATAAATTCATGTATTCATTAATCCGGCTTATGGTTCATGTCAAAGTACAAATCGAATCATTGAATGGGTTTTATTTGCATTTTCTATTAAATATAATTCATGTGTCACGTGCTGTTTTTGATTCATTTATTTCTAATGGCTTTCAACTTTGCTGACTAGTAAATGCCACTGGCCAGACAAAGGTTTTAATCCCTTCCCCTGAACATGACACTGGGATATGTAACTCACATTACCAGCACTGGACAACTCACATAGACGGGCCCCCTATAGATGGCAGTTTGATGACCAGGTCTATCTGACGTCTGTGGGCAGCCATATTGGATAGGATTATGGATAGCAAGACGTTATCAGGAATGGCAATGTCACAGAGGTAAAACAATAGACTTTGTTAAACTGACCAAGTTGTAACATATAAAAAGAAAAACGTCATTTGAATGTCAAGTGCTCCTATACAGTGGTATATAGCAGTCCAACACAGGACTCGGTTCCTGTAAAGTATTTCTCCTAAACATTCATATAAACTTGACAACTGGGTGTTTCTAGTTCTGGGGCGTGTCCCTATACACTTTCACACTGTTCAGACGGTATCAGACCATGTACAAATACACCCCTTTGACCAGGAGAATGGTAACACCCAGTTGTCAGTTTCGTCACATATTTCTAGGAGGAATAACAAGGGAACGGCACAACACAGACTTAGGCCTCATGCACACAGCCATAGTTTTGATCTGCATTTTTTTTGCAGATCCAATGTGGGCAGGAATAGCCATTTCTATAACAGGAGAGCTGACAGGCCCTCTCGTTTTACACACCCTTTCCCTTTGGCCCAACCCCTTTTTAAAAGGAAGATGGACATCGATCCAGGGATCGATATAGTAGGATTACAGGATGGACTTTTGTCTTTTTCCAACCTTAACAACTCTGTAAAGGGGATGTCTCGCCTTTACTATCCTCAGAATAGGCCTCCACTAGCTAATCAGCAGGAATCCAACACCCTACATCCCCGTCGGCAGGTCAGCTGTTTACGTGTAGCTCCAGAGCTGGAACTACACAGCTCCGTCAACCTGAGGATAAGTCATCACTTAGTAAAGGCGCAAAACCCTAAGGGGATAAGCATGATAGGCAACACAGTTTGATCAAATTTGCCTGAAAAGTCCCTTAAAATGTAATCTAAATCTCAGCACATGGAAAGTTTCCCTTTAAACATACACAGCACATGGTTTGACACTATGTAACCTATATTTATGGAGCACCTCACTTAGCAGCATATAAATTAGATTTCTTTTAATCACAGCAGTTCTTTAGCATTTTCTAGAAGGTTTGAATATATTAGTACAATGATAGCCTTTAATGTCTGATGAAATTGTACTACAAAGCACGGGAATTGCTGAAAGAATATTGATAGCCACTCGAAAACTGGAAGGTGGATATTGGTGAAAGTTCCATTATCTTGAACCTTTTACTCATAAAGGGACATCTCCTCATCAACGCAGTTGGCAAACAGCATGGTCAGCCCTGAGCTGTCAATAGAGCCATCTTTTAAAAAACGTTCTACCTCCTCAAGTTTCTTCTTTTCCAATTTCTTCATCTTCTTCAACAAATCATTCTGTAAAAAAAAAAAAAAAAAAAAAAAATACAACTCTTTCTCATCACCGTTAGGGATTCCGTTCTAGCTTTAACGGAAAGCTAGAACGGAATCCCTAACGGTGATGTGAAAGAGCCCTAAGACTAGTTTTACACTAGCATCATGAGTTACGGCAGAGAACAACCTGACAGAGCTCTCTGGATCCAGCACTGCCAAATGTTATCGCAATGCCCGCTGGCTCCATTGACTATAATGCATGTAGCGGTTTTTGTCCAGCCGAATCTCCACTGCTCCGCATTATAGACAGTGGGGGCTGGTGGGCATCGCTGTAACATTGGGCAATGCCTAACGTTAGTGTGAAAGAAACCTAACATTACAAACATACCCGGTGGATCGGGAAACCTGTACCCCATTCTGGAGATAAATGTGGGCTACACTTCTGAGACCTTCACCTCTCCGACATTGTGGCTGAGCTATAAAGGGTTATCACTGACAGTCCCATATAGAGAGAATGGAGCAGCAGGGTGCATACTCGGCCTGCCGCACCATCAGGATGGGAACATGGGACCCCCACCAACCAATTAGTTATCCTCTATCCTGTAGATAGGGGATAACTTTCGGACTTGGCACAACCCCTTTAAACATATTGCTTTTTCACTAAACATATCTCACACCGACTAGATTATATAAAATGGGAAGATCGCCCTCTACAACATGCCCAAGATGTGGGGAAATGGAGGCAGACTTTTGGCACATGATGTGGGAGTGTAGTCCAATTGCTGCCTTCTGGTCTGGGGTGACAGCTTTTCTTTTAAACTTGCTGCCTGTTCAAGTCGCATGCACTCCTGATCTGTGTCTTTTGGGAATAATGGAGGAAGATCGATGGGATCACCATGTCTATTTTTTTGCGGGAATCGCTGTTCTTGGCGCGTAAATGTATAGCCTTGAGATGGTACAATCCAAATGTGCCAACTTTAAGCATGTGGAAAACACAGATAAATCAGATCTTACCATATGTGGCTGTGGTATACAGGCATCGTAATAGACCTCAAAAGTTTGACAAGGTCTGGGGCATATGGTGCAGATCCCTCCTCACTATGAACTCTATCCAGAGAATGCGCCAGGCTTTGTCAATTGCACAGAATCCCTCTGCTCATTCCGCTTAAAATGTTATTTCCTCTTCATGCACACTGCGGTTTACTGATATTGTAAGTTATGTGGACTATTCGGATGAGTGATTTGCTGTATTGAATGTCTTTCACATTGTATGACTGTTTATACTATACCTTTATTTGAATCAATAAAAGAGTTTAAAAACAACAACAACAAAAAAACATATTACTTTGTACCTGTGATGTCTTCATGGATATCAGGGCGTCTTCATGTTTCTTATGTAGCTCATGTCTCCTGTCAGGCTTCGTTTGGAATCTTGGCTTCAGTCTGACGGGATCATCAGCGCCAAATGAGGGTGAAGCGGTTCTTACAAACAGTTCAATCTCAGGCACAAAAATGAACGGCTTGAAAACGGATCTAGGGCAAAAAATAAAAATAAAAAATAGTAATATTGTAAGTAAGAGTTTAGCTGCTGCCATTCTTTTTACTGTAAAAGCAGCGGCACACATGAATATTATTGTTTAAAGATGGTTTCCAGTTTTATGTTGCGTGTATTCATTTTTCAGTAACCAACTATGCAACTTTCTAATACACTGTACCTTGCTCTCCACTTCCATCCATATTTTTTCCTCAAAATCAGGACTTGCTCCCAATCAAACAAATAAGCACATTTAGGCCGCCTTCACACGCAGAAGATTTTGTGTCAGAAAATTCTGCGACTGAAAATCAGTTCCATTCATTTGAATGGGACAGCAAACGCATGGATTTCTGCAAGGTCCATAAAGGTGAATGGAGCGGATTTTTCTGCCACGTGTGAAGGCATCCTTAGAGGGTTCAGTCTTAATATTAAAATGCTGGACTACGGCTGCATTCACACGGCTGTAATTGCAGTTCATGTGAGGGCCATCCATTTTATGCCAAAGACAGGTTCAGAACCCACTGAAGGAAAGCAACCGGTCAGCACCCTATTGGAAATGAGATTACAGTACATGCACCCCCCACCATCTACCCTTCCTTCTACTAGCTTGTATCTTGCTGCAGTCATGTTTGAAACTGTGTCACTTTCATAGTTAGACTTGTATTTCCATGCTTGTTATATGCATACTTATACAGCCTTAGAAAAGTTAGAGATTGCATTTGCAATCGTTTTATGAAAATTCCCATTATTTCCTATAGGAGAGCAAAAAGTTCACTTTCACGCAGCAGCATTTTGTATCCAAAACCAGGAGTCTAACCAACACAGTGAAAAAGTAAATTGGAATGATTTGTAACTCTCCGACTCCTGCTTTTATCTAACATATGCAAATGAAGTCTTATAGCATCCCCATTGTCCGGCAGATTACCGGGTGAACGTTCTGAGGAAATGCTGGTCTACAGGTGCAGCCAATCACCCAATGAACGAGCGAAATGCTTGTCCATCGGGAGAAACTGTTGTTTGTGCAGGCACCTAAATTATTATTTGTGGGCAGCAGATGGTGGTGCCTCTGGACTCTGCTGCTCAGAAACAATGCAGCTGTATGAGCAATTACAATAGCGACCCCTCATACTGTGGAGGTGATCCCTGCATGTAACCTACCTGGCCGGGTCTGGGGTTCCGGTGAAGAAGTGACAGCATGGCTGGTTTGGATCTTGTGGCAGAATTGAGACCATGCTTCCAGTTGTCATAAATCCACCCTCCATGTTAATACCGCTTGGCTTGTCTGATAGTATTTCCATCATGGTTTCAGCTGTCATGTTTCCTAAACGACAGATACATTACTTGTAAGGCAGCAGGTTCCCTATGAACTTTGGGGGTCATTTATGAAACAGAAATACGCCTAAGTTAGGTGTATTTCTGGGGCAGATTGGGACTTCTCCCAACTCACGCCAGCCCTAAAAAAGTGGACGTGTCGTGAACGGGGAAGGGGACAGGCCATGAGGTTGTCTCATTTACCATTTTCTACACCTGTTTTAGGCATAGAAAATGGTCTAATTGTAAGACAGCTAGGAAGCGGGGGTGGATACGGTGAAGTTATGGAGAGGCTGCCACCTTCACTTCGGTGGATCCACCGCTAGGTATAGGGATTATTAAGACCAGCATCTAAAACGCCGGTCTTAACAAACACGCCCCTATATCTCTAATCTTCTGGATGTCCCATGTTGGATGCATGGCATTATACCAGTAGTAATGAAATGATATCAGCCTATAGTAAGAGTGAGTATATCATGTGTGATCATACCCTTACTATCCCCTTTACAGTGAGTAAGAAGGAAACATCCAAATGTGATGAGTTATACTCCAGTTTATGTGTCACCTACCACAAATACTGACTGGTAGGAAGATGTATTATTAGAAAACACTATCATGGGACTCACCTTTATATTTCCTGAGCAGTTTGTATCCTTCACAAAATCTATCCCCAGAAGATGAAGATCTGGATGGGTTGAAATAGGAATACACTGCTGCAAAATTAAATTCTTTTCTTCCGTCCCACCAGCCTTTAGTTCTAGCGTATTCCCTCATAGCAGGGTGCTCGCGATCAATTTTGGTGGTGATGGACAAGTTGTTGGATATATTCTTTATACATTCTGTCAAAAAAAAAAGAAAAAAATCCACATCTTCATTCAGGGGGAGTAAATAAAGTTTAAAAGGGACGTCTCACTTCAGTAAGTGCCATTTATCATGTAGAGAAAGTTAATATAAGGCACTTACTAATGTATTGTGATTGTCCATATTGCCTCCTTTGCTGGCAGGATTCATTTTTCAATCACATTATACACTACTCGTTTCCATGGTTACAGACCACTCTGCAATCCATCAGTGGTGTGATCGTGCTTGCACAATATAGGAAAAAGCATCAGCCTATCTGGTTGCCTGGAGTGTGGGAGCGCACATAGGCTAGTGCTTTTTCCTATATTGTGCAAGCACGACCACCACTGATGGATTGCAGAGTGGTCTGTAACCATGGAAACGAGCAGTGTATAAGGTGATTGAAAAATGAATCCAGCCAGCAAAGGAGGCAATATGGACAATCACAGTACATTAGTAAGCTTGTGTAGGCTTGTGCTAACTTCCTCTACATGATAAATGCCACTTACAGAAGTGAGACAACCCCTTTAATTATAACACATTTGTCATAAGTATATACTTTTAAATGGGGGCATCTATTGATTAAATAATTAAAAGGTTTGTCCAGGAGTACAATACTGATAGTCGGCACTCCTGCCGATCAGCTATTTGAAGAGGCTCTGCTTAGTGATGTGGCCTCCTCACAGCTTACCAAGCCCAGCACTGTTCATTGCATAGCAGCTGTGCTGGGTATAGCAGCCCAGGTCCAGTCACTTGAATGGGACTGAACTGCGCCCAAGCCTTGTGACTGATGAACGTGATGTTACATGGCCTAGGAAAAGGCTGCAGCGCTTTACACGGGACGACAGAGCAGCAGATTGTTGGGAGGGATGCGTTCCTTCCCGCTAATCGCTACCTGCAGCAATCTTCTCCACAGTATAGGGAGGAGCGATCGCTAATACCATGGCTCTTCCGAATGATTACCAAATGAACAAGCGTTTTGCTCGTTTATTGGGTAAATGGCGGTACATTTACACCACCAAATAATCGCTAACAAGCATTCCTATGAACACTTGTTAGCAATCATCTTCGGGATTCTGGGCCCTTGGAAAGGGCCCTTAACCACCTAATTGTTTTGCCTGAGTCCAGCTCCGATAGTGTGTAAAACTAGCTAACTGGAGGGGGTGGGTTGCTTTAGATGATGATATCTCCTCAATAGTAGCAGCCAGAAACATGCAACTGGTCTTGTATGAAAGCTGACAGTCCAGGCTTTCATACAAAACCACAAAAATATAAAATGACAGCTAAAGTCCATGCATTCACAGCATCCTGATTTCTATCAGTGATATCTTTCTCTGTCCTGAACATATTGCTGTCATTTTGGTCTTGTATGAAAGCCTGGACTGTCAGCTTTCATACAAGATCAGTTGCATGTTCTAGCTGCTACCATTCAGGAGGTAGCAGCATCTATAGCAGCCCTCCCCCCTCCAGTTAGCTACTTTTTCCACTGCTGGAGCTCCACTCTGGCAAAACAGTTAGGGGGTTAAGAGAGATAAAGTGAGTGAGAGGTAAGGGATAACATTACCGTCTACTTTCTCGGCTGCCCAGTACTGGCCCGCTGTCTCCAGTATCCATGCCTCCTTCCTGTCCGCTATCAGGAAGCTGTTGTGATAAGTGAAGGACATCGGACTCTCCATGCAGTTCCCACCTTGACCGTATTTTTCTAACAAGTCAATGATCACGTCCAATGCTCCTTGAGCGGAATCTGCTCTCTCCAAACCTAGCCTAGAGAGAACACAGACTCTTCACAAAAAAACCTTCATCAACCGATTCAGATATTAAAACTAAACCGTTTACTTTTCCAACCTGACGAAATCCATGCCCAGAAGTGCCTCCTTATCATCAATCTCTTCTTTCCCCCAAACGGCTTCATTTCCAATACACACACCAAATTCATTTGCTCCCATTTCAGCTCCCCATAACCAGGATGGGCGACTTAAAACCACCGCGTGGGTCTTCTCTGCTTGTTCAATTTCAATGTAGGTGCACTTGAAACAAAAGATACACAAGTAAATAACAAAAATGCCCAGATTTGATATTGTGCTCCACTTGGAGTGTATAATGGCCCTTATATCAGCGCTTTCCTGGCTCCCCCTGTGCAGGCATTGGACGGGATCTGAACCGTTCAGGTGCCTGCACAGAAGACGCTATAATCAGGGACAGCCTGGAACGTGGCCACGTGATAAATCATGTAACTGCCACCATCTTGGTTGTGATGGAAAGGGCTGCAGTGGCTCTGCACTGTTTACATGGATGAGCAGCCTGGCGCCTTCTAACCTACGATGAAGTGAGAAAAACAACTCTGCACTCAACTTAAAGGGGTTATCCAAGTTATTTTTTGTTCTTTGTATGTTTCTAACTAATTAAATGTAACAGCTTTACCATGCACTTTCTGCTTCGACAGTTGCTGCTTTCTCAGATTTCACTGAGGGTCACATGACCTGTGATGTCAGCTTCTCTCCCTGCTCTGCTGATGTTTCCTGCACAAGCCTCAGAAATCAGATAACAGTCTGTACAGGAGACATCACTGTGCAGGCCACGCCCCCCTGCACTGCCATCTGCTCTCTACATGGATTCTTTCAGATAAAACATTAACCCCTCCAGCAGCACAGACTCAAAGCTGTAGGTTTACTGAGTAGCTGCAGACAGTGAGGAGACATATGCTGGGCACAGGAGCTGAGAGAGAAGATCTGAGTAGAGTATTGCACAAGAACAGGTATGGGGAAGATCCCGTGTGTATCAGCAGTGCCATTGTACAGCTGGGACTTGTAGTCCTACACATACAACATGCTGAGTCTCCCAGCAGGCAGACATGTCACTCAGGGCAGCACTTGTATTCACTCCCTTTGCAGAGCAGAGGGAGGGGCAGAAATTGTTGTTATTGCAGGTAAACAAAGGCCAGAAGAGAATCAGGAAAATGAGGAAATATAGATTTTTTTTTTTGCCTAAAACTTGCTTAGCTTAGTTATATATTGCTGCCCATCAGATTTACAGTGCTATATTTTTTTTTTCATAACTCGGACACCCCCTTTAAATGCCACTTTACGCACTTTCGGCAGGAAAAACTGTGTAGTGTATTGACTTTCATTCATATAACCCATTCATTACACCAGGGGCGGATTGGCCATAGACCTTACAGGGAAATTTCCCAGTGGGCCACCTGAGCCCTCCTCACAGCCGGCCAGTGAAAGTTTTTGGGGATTTATTTTGTGCTACTGGTGGTATTTTGTGATGGACTTTGGTATTTGGCTCTATTGGGGTGGTATAATGTGCCACAATATGGTATTCCTGGCCTTGCCTTCAATCAATTTGGACAAAGTGGGGCCACTCTTAGAATTTTTCCAGGGCCACTTTAAGTTCCCAGTCCGCCCCTGCATTACACATTCATGAGTGGAGGGGAGGTCCATGCACAGACGGCTTTAAATATCAATATGCCTTATCCATGTCCTTCCCCCATAGACATTAGACCACTGATTTCAAAACTTTTAGAGACAGAGTGCCCAAAATGCAACCCAAAACCCACTTATTTATCGCAAAGTGCCAACATGGAAAGTTACCCTGAATACTACAGTACAATATAGTATATCTTCGATGTACTTTACCTATAATAGCCTGCCTACATTCAGTGCGCTGCCCATGCTGTTCATAGTGCGCCCTGCGCTGATGAATGGTGGGAAAAGTCTAAGGCATATTGGTTCAGCATAGACTTTTTCCAGGATGCGGGCGCCCACAGAGAGGGCTCAGAGTGCTGCCTCTGGCACTAGGTTTGCCGCCACTGCTTTAGACTGTCAGCCGATTCCAACACAAAGGTCACATCAGCTATAAAATGTTCATGTCTACGTATCTGCGTCATTTTTTATAACATTTGGGCATTTTTATTGTACATAAATCATATTACCAGCAAGGTATGCTCCTACCTGAAGTTTCTCTCCTGGTTCATATGACTGGCCGGGGAAATACACAATCTCCTGTACTTCATCACTTGGCCTGTCTGAATTTTTTCCAAAGATGATTCTGTTGCCAACTGTTGCAGGTGGAAGAGCAACAAAGATGTCACAGGAGCAGGGTTCCATATTGTCCCTACGGTCTAAAGGTATAAAAAATAAAGTAAGAGCTCTACATGGATCCAGATTGCTTTGTACAGTTACTTTCCTTTGCAATGAGATAAGCAACTAAAAGGGTTGGAATTTTGGAAATGTTCTCCTAAAGTACCTTGTCCCCTGTATGGATCAATGTTGGTCACATAAAGGTCAAAAACTATCACATACCTGGAACTTAAAGTGGTTCTCTGGAATTTTTATATCAATGGTCTATCCCTAGGTCTGTCTCAGACGAGCGTCCTGTGTGGTAATCAAGCTCCATGTATGAGTGTAATTCCCCATTACAGCCACTGCTCATTTCTCAGGAGTGCATGGTATTACACTGATTTATAATGCTGTGTGTCTCTGCATTACTTGTATTTACAGAATTATACTGACAGCTTTATGTCACTATGATTCTGTAGAAGTAAGGTCATGCAGAGACACACAGCATTAGAAATCAGTATAATGCCATGATCTCCTGAGAAATGAGCAGTGTCCATAACTGGGAATAATGCTCACACATGGAGTATGATTACCGCACAGGACACGCTCGTCTGAAACAGGCCTTAGAATAAGTCATGAATATCAGATTGGAGGAGGTCCAACACTGCGAAGAAGTAGTTGCCAGATGTACACAGCTCCATGTACTGTGCTTTGGTTGCAGCTACTGCAGAACAACTGGCTAGGGGTCTGCCAGGAGATTCGGACCCCCGCCAATCTGATAACTGATGACCTACTGTAAGGCCCCATTCACACGTCTGTATAATGTGTCCGCATCCGTTTCCGCAATTGCGGACAATTATGCGGATAGTATGCGGGTCCATTCATTTCAATGGGTCCCGAAAAAATGCGGACATTGCACCGTATGTTGTCCGCATCCGTTTCTCTGTTCCGTTCCGTTTTGCGGATCCGCAAACAGAAATCCTCCTGTCCTACTTTTCCTCCGATTTTGCGGTCCGTAGCCCAATACAAGTCTATGGGACGTCCATAAATACGGAAGACATGCGGAAAGCCATCCGCATTTGCGGATTCCGTTCCAGGAGGGTAGAAAAAAAAAAGATGTTATTCATCCTTCCGTTTTTTGCGGATCCGCAAAAAAACGGATGACATATGGATACATCCTTTCAGTTTTTTTACGGAAAAACGGAACGGATGTCCTGGAAAAACTGAGTTTTTTGCAGAACAACGGATCCGCAAAAAACTGACCGTTTTCCAGGATGTGCAAAAATACGGACGTGTGAATGGGGCCTAAGGATAGGTCATTAATTTAATAAATCCCAGAGAACCCCTTTAATACCAGCATTGTATTTTTGCTGTAAGCCACCAGACCATCAACACCCTGTCTCAGGGATAGTTCAGAAGTGGCAGTTTTGCTGCAGATTTACAATGAGAATTCAATGAAAATCTGCAGCAAGTTATTGCACATTACAATACGTATGAATAGGGTTTGGAAAATGACATTGACATGCTGTAGAAATGTACTGCACAGAAAAACGAGCATGGTAAGACGTACGTACTGCAGATATTACATCAAACACCAACACACCCCCCCCACCCCCCGGCTGGGGACCACAAGCATTCAGCAAGAATCTGTGGAAGAACCTGGCAGCAGTACACAGTTCCCATTCAAATCAATGGGTTGGCCAAAGGGGGCCTAAACCTATGGTGAAACCACAAAGGAGCAGCACTTTCAAGTTTTATCGGATCTGCGCGGCTTAACCATGCATTTAGTGTACAGAGCTATAGAAAGCTACTACACCCTCGTGATTTCTGCAAAGGCCTAGTTCCCCTTTAATTCAATTTTCATCTACCATTTCAGGAAAATGAAAATAGATTCCTAACCCAAACAACCCCTTTAAATATATGTAACACACTACATTTTCACATTCTCTAATACATGAACTTTCTTCTGTGCTCACTCCTGCCACCTGCTGGCCTATTATAACACTTCATTGCAGAAAGAAACTCCTTGCTGCCACCTGCTGGTCTATTGTAAAACTGCATTGCACAAAGGAGCTATTTCCTGCCACCTGCTGGCCTATTATAACACTGCATTGCACAAAGGAGCTCTTTCCTGCCACCTGCTGGCCGATTAGGACACTTTACTGCACAAAAAAAGATGTCTATTAAAGGGGTTGTCCGGGTTCAGAGCTGAACCCGGACATACCCTTAAATTCACCCAGGCAGCCTGCCTGATGTTAGCATGGGAGCATCTCATGCTCCGATGCCCTCCCTTGCCGTGTGCTGAATTGCGCAGGGCAAGGGCTCTTCTGTTTACAATAACACACTGCCGGGCGGAAGCTATCTTTACTCAAGATAGCCACAATTAAACAAAAAGCAGCAGCTTTGAGACGAGCATGTCCTGTGCGGTAATCACGCTTCGTGTGCAAGCGCAATTTCCCGTTATGGGCACACAGGATCGCAGGCATTATACTGATTTATAATGCTGTGTGTGTCTGCAAGGACTTACTGCTACAGAATGAAATGAAATACTAAAAGAGTATTCTAGTTATCATCTATTCACAGGATAGGGGAGAACTATTAGACCATGGTGACCCCCGCCAATCACAAGATTCCCATTCCCCACGGGGCCTCCCAAAACGAGCGAAGTAGCAGGTTGAGTGTGCATACTGCCTCTCCTTTCACCTCTATGGGGCTGCTGAGCATTGTAGTCCACTATCTCCAGCAGTCCCATGTGAATGTAGTGAAGATGAATGAAGTGGCACTTCACATGCTTGACCTACCGATCTATTCATTTTAAGGAGCCCTGCAGGGTATGGGGTCCCCATTCTTGTGATCGGTGGAGGCCCCAGCAGTCAGATCCTCACTGATGTAATAGTTATCCTGTCGCCAGGCGAAATGACTTGAAATAACTAGAACATTTCTGCACTGCTGTGTGCATATATAGCTTTGCTGCATACATTGCACACACAGAACTGCTGCATACACGGTACACACACACACAGCTCTGCTGCATACATGGTACACACACAGTACTGCTGCATACATGGTACACACATACAGCTCTGCTGCATACATGGTACACACATACAGCTCTGCTGCATACATGGTACACACATACAGCTCTGCTGCATACATGGTACACACATACAGCTCTGCTGCATACATGGTACACACATACAGCTCTGCTGCATACATGGTACACACAAACAGCTCTGCTATACACACGATACACACACAGTACTGCTGCATACATGGTACACACATACAACTCTGCTGCATACATAATACACACACAGTACTGCTGCATACATGGTACACACACATACGGCTGCATACATGGCGCACGCACACAGTTCTGCTGCACTGCTATTAGCATAGTACATACACATACCTCTGCTTCATGCATACATTACAAACATAACTCTAATGTACGCACACAGCTCTTTAGAGCAGTGGGCAGCAACCGGTGTGTCCAGCATATCATTGCATTATGCAGGTTTCATGGCATGCTGGGACTTGTAGTTTTACAACAGCTGGAAAGCCACAGGTTGCAGACCACCGCTAAAGCCTCCTCCTTCCAGGGTGCCATGAAATAAAGACCTTTCTCCTCACGTCCTGACACTTCACATAATCAAGCAAAGCCCAGGGATCGACTCCTCCCACACATGTGACTTGTTCACATAGGCATGACGTCATCAAAGGTCCTTTTGCCCATTAGGAGCTAGCAAAGACTAAAAACAACCTCCCGGAGACTGACTCCTCCCATTAAAGCGACCTATCACAGAGCGGTAACGTCAACAAAGGTCCTCTATCCCATTAGGAGCTACCAACGACTAAGAACAACGACCGCGAGACTGATTCCTCCTATAAAAGTGACCTATCACAGGGCCGTGACGTCATCAAAGGTCCGCTATCCATTAGGAGCTAGCAAAGACTAAAAACAACCTCCTCGAGACTGACTCCGCCCATTAAAGCGACCTATCACAGGGCCGTGACGTCATCAAAGGTCCTTCAGCGGGCTGGGAGGTAGCTACTACTGTGCAGCGTAGGAGTTTGTGTCGTTGTCGCAGGTAGAGCGACGCGGAGAGCTTCTGTGTGCGCGCGGAGGACCGGGCCTCCTCCGGGGGAGAGCTAGTCACCATGGGGAAGTCATTTGCGAACTTCATGTGTAAGAAGGATTTCCATCCTGCCTCCAAATCCAACATAAAGAAGGTGAGACGCGAGAACTCTCTGAGGATGTGTCAGGACTGGGGCTGGTGTGGGTTCTTATGACAAATGTATCCACTAAACTTATCCCCCCTCCAAAAAAACAAACACAAATTAAAATATAAAGGGATTAAAAATAAGGCACTTCCTGTTTTGTGGGCTCCCAGCCAATCAGCAGCTTGGAAAAGGATCATATGAACTAAACTCACAGACTGCGTTACATATTAGACTCTATTCACATTTCCGTCATATTTGACAAGTGAAATAGAGTCAAAATGATGGGCGCCGTCATTCAAACCATGAGGAACCATTATAAGAGTTGTCAGAGAGTGTAATATTGATGGCTTGTCCTCAGGATAGGTAATCGATAGCTGATCAGTGGAGGTGGGACCCCCGCCGTGCAGCTGTTTAGTGCCGCAGCCTCTTCCTAGGTGGGTGACGTCATGCACATCAGCCACATGACCTAGGTGCTGCTCAGTCCCATTCAAGTGAATGGGCCTGGACTGCAATACCAAGAATAGCCACTATACAATGAGCGTCGCTGTGCTTGATATGCCATGAGGTGACCGCAGTGCTCACTGGAACTCTGGGGCCTTTTCAAACAGCTGATTGATCTGGATTGGCGGGAGTCAGACCCCCACGACCAGATATTGAGGACCTGTCCTGAGGATAAGTGCATTAATATTTTTTTTCCTGGAAAACCCCTTTAACGGGTCCATTGGGTTCCGCTGGTGTTTGTCATAGGACACATCCAGGGCTCCATTAATTTAGTCTTTCTGCTTCTGTGATGAAAGAATGGAAATATGAAAAGAGTCTTATCCTGGCTGGGCGGGATCATGTGACTCAACAGGCTGGGGAATGCGTTATATATTGGGACACTCCTATTTGTAGTTGCCCCCCTTTAGTTTGGCAGGGTGGGTGGGGAGTCTGGTTTAAAGTTGGTGCAGTTGACAACGTCAGGATGGCACTCTGATGTTCTAGTCAGACGTCTGTCTTTGTGACAGAATCTTTCTTGGAGGGATCTGCTGATAATAGAATCATTTAAAGGGTTGTCCCATATTCAACACTTATTACGTATCTGCTGGATACAGGATAAGTGTCTGATCTGTTAGTCCCATAGAGGCAGTGTGTATACGATTCCACTGCACCATTCAGACAGAGGACACGGCCCCCCCCCCATTCTTGTGATTGGTTGGGGTCCCAGCAGTCAGACTTGCAGCAATCGGACACATTTGGTGGATAGGTGAATAGTGTTGATTATGGTAAGCCCTTTTAAAGCCACCGTTGGCGGCACTTTTTTATTATTGCATTGTACTGATTTTGTACTTTTAAAAAAATCATTTTTTTATTACAAAATGTTGAGCCCCTTTCTCTGTACAGCTTTTACATTCTCTAGTAACAGGCTCTGTATTTTTACTGGCTCCTTATCTCTGCTCTCTGACCTCCTAAACCAGGCATGGCCAATCTGCGGCTCTCACCATGCTCTGATAGCTGTAGGCAGTCTGGGCATGCTGGGAGTTGTAGTTTTGCAACAGCTGGAAAACCTCAAGTTGGCCATCCCTGTCCTAAACATTCATTATAGCTCATTTCTAATTTTACTGATATGAATGTGGCTTAAATAAGCCTTTATGACCTTTTAATAATTTAGTTTAATTTGTTTTATTAGATGACCGGCACAAAGTGAAAGTACCAGTCACACAGCTAGAAAAACAGTTAACCCTTTATCATAGAATAGCTAAATATTTTTAATAAAGGCCAATTGAACAAAAGATTTTTAGCCCAAAATGAGTAAAACGCAATTGTAAAAATTTCCCCCGAAGGTGTACATAGCCTTTAAAGGGTTTGTACAACTTCATATATAATTTTTTTTAAATGCCCCACCACCCAGCAGGACCTGTGGAGAGGAGTATACTTACCTGCTCCCTGGCTCTTGATTACAGCACTGTCTTCGCTGCGCTTTGGTCCCCACATGTAAACATCTGGCATGAGCTGGGTCATGTGCTTCTCTGCAACCAGTGACAGGCTGCAGTGGTGACGTGTCCCCTAGCGGCAAATAACCCAGCGGTGACCCCATCACTGCTGAGGCCAGTCAATGACTACATCAGTACGTGACCCCATCCATGCAGAAGGAAACAGACGGGGACCGCAAGTTCAGTGAAGGGAGCCACATGGCCAGCAGGGAGCAGGTAAGTATACCCCCCTCCACAGGTCCTACTGGCTGGGAGGGGGTTGTTTGAAAAACTATGGGGGTTGACGACTACTTTGATGCAGTGCCTCCTGCAGATATAAGTAGAGCACAGCCCTAACCTTCTGAACAGTGTGCATGCTGTACCCATATCACCTTTATGTGAGCGATGCCAGGTTATGGGCACTGGCTGCTCCTCTGCCAGTGCCTTATCTTTTGTGCAGCACACCTCTGTACAGGAGCCTCCAGTGGTTGAAGTGAATTGGTCGTCCACAGGTTGTTGGCATAGGATAAATAATACAGCAGTACTTACCTAGTGTATCTTGTTCTCCCTGCGGAGCTCTCTCTATCTAGTTGTAGCCCTGACCTCACATTAACATCATATAACCGCTGCAGCCAATCACTGAGTGATGTCAGTATGCAATACAGGAGTGTATTACAGTCTCTATAAGAAGCCGTTCTTCTAGATCAGGGATGTCATACCCATGACCCTCCAGCAGTTTCAAAACTACAATTCTCAGCATGCCCTAATAGCTGTAGGCTGTCTGAGCATGATGGAAGTTGTAGTTTTGCAACAGCTGGAGGGTCATGAATGTGACATATGTGTTCTAGAGGGTAATCTCGGGCAGTAGCCGGATTCCTGTCTAGCTCATCTTTACATGAGGAAAAAGATCACCTATTCTGGTGTGTTCCTGTTTTATCGGCAGGTATGGATGGCCGAGCAGAAAATATCATATGATAAGAAAAAACAAGAAGATTTAATGCAACAATACCTAAAGGAGCAAGATTCCTACAACAACCGGTGAGTTCCAGAAGACCCATCCCCATCTAGCAGCCTCTGATCTGACGCCCAGTGGTATAGAATAGTCTTAATGCAAACCTTTTGTTTGGGAGGTTAAGACTATTTCTTAAGATGTGTGCTAGACTAAGGGTCCATTCACACGTACGCATCTGTCCCGCAATTTTACGGAACAGGTGCGGACCCATTCATTTCAGTGGGGCCACAAAAGATGCGTACAGCACACTGCGTGCTGTCTGCATCCGTAGTTCCATTCCACAGCCCCGCAAAAAGATAGAGCATGTCCTATTCTTCTCTGCAGCCATGGACAAGAACAGGCATTTCTATCATAGTGCCGGCCATGTACGGTCCGCAAAATGCGGAACGCACATGGCCGGTGTCCGTGTTTTGCAGATCCACAAGTTGTGGACTGCAAAACACTTGCAGACGTGTGAATGGACCCCTAGATGCATCAAATCTGTTAAGAGGCACAGGCTCCCAAATCCATGCCAGGTTCCAGTGTAAATTCTTATGAAATCTGTCAGACACATCTCTCTCGTTCAATTTTTTTTTTGTCTTCCTTTTCAAAAGCATTGAAAGAAGCATACAATGTGAAAAACAAAAAGACAAATTTCTGGTCAAGACAGTGTGACGTTTGTACGCCAGTACATGCTTTGTTAAATGACGTTTTGACCATGTGTGTAGAGCTGCAGGGAATTCAGATCCTTCCGCATGCAAACTGCACTTTTGACTGTAAAACAGACTACAGACTGTCCTCACACAGCCTGTAGTCTGTTCATGGGAATATGCAAAAAATTCCACTCTGCTGTATTATTGAGCTGCTAACGCTCTGAGCGTGTGAAGAGTTAAAGGGGTTGTCCGAGTTATTTTTTTGTCCTTTGTATGTTTCTAACTAGTCAAATACAACAGCTTTTCCATACACTTTCTGATTCTAAAGCTGCTGGTTTCTTAGCTTTAACTCAAGGTCACATGACCTGTGATGTCGGCTTATCTCCCTGCTGGTGATGTTTTGTGCACAAGCCTCAGAGATCAGATAACAGCCTGTACAGGAGACGTCACTGTGCTGGCCACGCCCCCCTGCTTTGCCGGGCTCCTACTATCTGCTCTCTCCCTGGATTCCTTCAAATAAAACATTAACCCCTTCAGCCAGAACACACTGAAGGCTTGACAACAGCAGCTGCAGATGTAAAGAGACACAGGATCTGCCCTCCTCACCCTACAGACACAGAGCTGACACTGGAGCTGATCTGGAGAGTATTGTATTGTCCAAGAACAGGTAGGGGGAAGACCCTGTGTGTATCAGCAGTGTCATTGTACAGCTGGGACTTGTAGTCCTACACATACAACATGCTGCTGAGTATCCCAGCAGGCAGACATGTCACTCAGCACTTGTATTCACTGCCTTTGCAGAGAAGGGGGGAGGGGCAGAGATTGTTATTACTGCATGTAAACAAAGGCCAGAAGAGAACCAGGGAAATGAGGAAATCGAGATTTTTTTTTTGCCTAAAACTTGCTTAACTTAGTTATATATTGCTGCCCATCAGATTTACAGTACTATACATTTTTTTTTTCATAACTCGGACAATCCCTTTAATGAGACATAAGAAAAATGAGCGGCCACTGATTATACTAATAGATAGACTCAGATTTATTTCCTGGTATATATTTTTAGGGAGTTAGTATGAAAGGAGTCTGTCAGCAGTCTTGGCCCTGCAAAACTTCTGACAGCACTATGCGGGAACCATGGATGGCGAGGTAAACATACCGTAATCTGCGCTTTTATTAGCAGCATCACTGTGAAAAGGAGATCTTATTCCAACGGGCACCGATTCCGCAAGTGTCATTAAGGCGGTGGTCCATGGAGGAGTGCTCTCCTCACTGAGCTGCCCCCTGCTTAGAGTGATGGCTGGAGCAAAAATCTTCTTTTCACGTGATGCTGCTACTAAAAGCTTTGATAATGGCATGTTTACCCTGCATTTCACAGCCCCTACGTAGTGCTGTCAGCAGTTTTGCAAGGTGAGGACTACTGACAGACTCCCTTTAAACTGAATTACTAAAAATGTACAAATAAAAAAAAGATTCAAAGTGGGTCTATTAGTATATGTTGGTGCTGTATTCGACTGCATTAAAAAAAAAAAAAATTCAAGGTAATCTAGACAAACTCCCGTCAGAGTGCCTGTCACCCCTCCTGACTTTTTGCAGGGGATATCATAGAAATGCCTATTCTTGTCCGCAATCGCAGACAAGAATAGGACATTTTTATATTCTCTTTGCGGGGCCGCAGCACGGAGCAATGGATGCGGACAGCACACGGTGTGCTGTCCCCTTATTTGCGGCCTCTATAGAAATAAATGGGTCCGGATCTGAGCCGCAAAATATGTGGCTGGGATCCCGCATAAACTACTGTTGTGAAAGAAGCCTTAGGGTATGGACACGCGTCGCAGCTACGGCACGGCAGAGCGGCGGGATGAACACCAAGCTGACGTGTAATTTTACCACAAGTCAGCTCAGTTCTCAGATGATTGATTGTTTTTTTGCAGCAGTTTAAATGGCAAAAAACGGTGCCAATGTGTATGAGGCTGATTATAGTGGGCATCAACTGTATATACCAGTATTCATATATAGGCTTTCAGATTTATTCATGAATTAACTTTGTTTCTTTCTTGTTCCAATTTACAGATTACTGCTAGGAGATGAAAAAGTGAAAAATGGACTTAATTTTATGTATGAAGCACCACCAGGGGCTGAGAAAGGTACGCAGCTCCTCGTATGCCATCAGTCACTGTTTTCTTACTTCTTATGGGCCCCCACTGCCCCCTCCTCCCGAAATGAACAGCAGGTCAGGCATGCACACTACTGGCTATCTCCGGCAGTCCCATAGAAGTGAATGCAGCGACAGTGCACATGCCTGAAATGCCACTCTGTTCATTTCAGTGGACTGTCCGTGGTATGGGGCACACATTCTTGTGATCGGTGGGGGTCCCAGCAGTAGGGCCTCCACCAATCCAATGGTTATCCCCTATATAATTAAGGGAATACCCCATTGAAATAATTTAATAAAAACAAGTTAAAATAATAATAATAAAAACAAGTAAGAAAATAATATTTAATAAAAACAAGTACAATATTCATGAGTTTAACCTTTGAGAGAATGGTACAGCGGGGGAGAGCACCCTGCCCGTGAGGGCTGACGATCTACAAGTGAGGGTAGAAGCTGCTCATACAGTATGGCAGTGTCCGCAGGGCTATTGTATGTTGTAGACTTTTCTCAAGAGGTGGGTTTCCAGGTTGTTCTTGAAGGTTTTCCATGGTGGAGAGTCTGATATGTTGGAGCATCTGGTTTTTGAGTATGGAGGATGCATGGAAGAAATCTTAGAGGTAAGAGGGGCAAATAAGAGAACGGTGAAAGGAGGTCTTGTGAGGATTGGGATAACATCTGGGATTTGTGGATGGACGTGTATGTTATTGGTAAAGGGGTTCTTTACCTTTTTTCTTACTGGTGATCTATCCTTTACATAGATCATCAGCATCTGATCAGCGGGCGTCTGACACCCGGGACCCCCACCGATCAGCGCTCGCAGTAGTGTCGTGGCCTTCTCTCTGTTTCCCGCAGGCCAACTTCACTTCAATGGAGCTGAGCTGTGCCCAGGCCAGTGAAGTGGGTAGTCGTGACATTACTGGCCCGGGTGTCAGACCTCTGCCGATCAGATGCTGATGATCTATCCAAAGGATAGATCATCAGTAGTTCTAATCTACAGAACCCCTTTAATATTTTGGACATAATCCTCTGAGGCTACAGAGAAGGGTGTTGAAAGGCCTGTATAAATCGCCAACAACTGGCAGGTTTTTGATTAGGGAGGGTGCGCATCATAGTACAAAGAGTCCTGATTTAGATAGTGGATCTCCTCCACAATTGGGTAATGCTTCTCCCAAGCAGTGTGCTGAGTCTTTACTTTGTCAAAACTGAGAGAGCTAGGTTAAAAGGCATCTGCCAGTAGATTTGTACCTATGACACTGGCTGACCTGTTACATGTGTGCTTGTCAGCTGAAGGAATCTGTGTTGGTCCCATGTTCATATGTGCCTGCACTGCTGAGGGAAAATTATATTTTAATATATGCGAATGAGTCTCTAGGAGCAATGGGGGCATATGCCGATACGCCTAGAGATCCTGCTCTCTCTTCCTCTGCACTTTGACAGGGTGAGGCAGTGAAAACATCACACCTGGCAAAAGGCTGAATTGTGAGTGCAGCTCTTGGCAACAGTGCAAAATGCAACTCCTGATCAGTACAAGCTGACTAATCCATAGTGTAGAAACTTCAGGTTTCTGTAAAACTGCGCCATATTGTACGATGGTTTATGTAGACCTTGACGACTGATGCAAGGCAGTTGCAGTTGTTGGAACAGTTGTCTCCAGAGAAAACAATGGTGTCAATGAAGTTACAGAGACAGAAACGTGCACTTAATGACTACACTATAATGCATAGAACTGACATCTTTCTGTAAATCTAACTTTTTTTTTTTTCTTTCCACTCCTGATTCTTCAATCAAGAAACAAAAGAGGTAACTACTATAAAGACAACACCCTGCATGCTCTGTCTGTATTCTCCTTCAGATTTAAATCAGTTGTAATATTACAAATGTTACTGCATGTACCAGGCCTAGCTTGTCTATAATGAGATCTGGCCGGTTTCTGGCTTGGGTGCGGGAGCTGCCTGCCAGATAGCTTTAGCATATAGAAAATTGCCCCATGACAGGTCTCTTCTCTCTTGATGTGATGTGAGGAGTTTTCCCTTGCACAATCTGCTGTGGGTGCTCTCTCTACACTTACGCCCAGATTTTGTGAGTCCACCCCTGGTAGATTGTCCTGTCTGTTTTCCTCTACATCTACACTCTACACACAACCTATGTAGTCTGCCCTCCCTGAAGACTTGGATGCTTTCTTTTCTATCCACACTCTAATCAGCTTTGTACAGCACAGCCCCTCCCCTACCTTCTACTGGTATCTCTAATGGTGGATTTGCACGACTTAATATTCAGACAGATTAGTGGGGACAAACATTCCTGTGAACGCTCGTTCCCGACAACCTGCCAGTCTAAGGGTGCAGCCAATCACCCGATAAACTGTCGTCAGTGTTGGCAAGTAAATTATTGTTTGTGGTCAGCAGATTGTGCTGTTTAAACAGCACCCTGCTGCCCAGAAACAATGCAGCTGTATGAGGACGAGCGATCGCTCCTTCTTATACTGTGGAGGTGAGGTACGTGCAGCACTTCATCCCCACTAAACGTGCAGACCGTTTTCGGGAAGGAAAGCTTCCTTCCCAATAATTGGCTGCTCCCCTGTATGTGTAAATCCACCTTAAAACTCAGCTATTATGAGGGAGGGGTAAGGCACAGACAGGCAACAGTCAGAAGCAGTGTGCTATTGGAAGTATATGTGCAGAAGTTGCACAGACTGTACAACAACCAATAGCATGATTTTTATTTTTTTTGTGAAGACTATATAGAAAGTTGAATCCTTTTGCATTTCGGAAGTAAATGAAACCTAAAAAATATAATTGTAAATGTGTCCTTAGCCTTTAAAACGGTTGACCGCTCCTTTTACAAGTGATGGCCTGTCCTCAAAACCACGCAGCTCAATCCGTTGTGTGGTGGACGGAGCTGTCTACTGCACTACTGCTGCCGTTCACTTCGATATGGCAGTAACCAGCTCCGTACACTACACGACTGAAGATAAGCCATCGCTTGTAAAGGTGTGGACAGCCCCTTTAAATAAAAGATTTAGGCTAAATCTGATTGCTTGGGTGGTGGAGCATACATTTTATGACTTGTACCACCTGTTACCTGATGATGTCACTGTTGTATTACTGTCTATGTAGACTTGTCTCTAAAGAGTGCACCTGCAAGGCCGAGGGAGGAACAAAAAAGCTATGCTATTGCGATAACCCCAAAGTACAATGCATTTTACTATATACGTTGATATCCTCAGCAGGGCAAGCACTGCAGTGTCAGAGAGAGACCTTGTATTGTAATATGACATAGCGGATCCTATTGAATGCACTTGCACTTTTCGATGTGCCTGACTTTATTGGGAAAATAATACGTGAATATTATGAAAGTACACATACATGTATCCCTGATAGACTTGTATCATCGGTATCTCCTGGGAAGTTGGCTGTGGCTAATAGTGCGGATGTCGGCAGGCACATGCTCCATTCTACTGCCGTAGCATCACTGGAATGTTTTAATCCCCCATCGTTCCCTGCTGTATTATTGGATCACTCCCACTTAGCCTCCAACCTGTGGCAAAGGCGCAACTCTGCAGGACATTGAAGCTTTTGGACATACGGACTGTCACAGATTGGAGAGTATTGCCCTACAGTAATCACATATGTTTTTTTTAAATTATTTCTAATATTAATATGCCACATCCAGAAAACCTTTATAGGATCCACACTCTTCCTCTTTTAGCATTTTTTTGACGCTATTTTGTGATAATTCCAAAACAAGGTGGTCAGATGTCGCTTCAAATCAACTATTTGCTGGTTTCATATGCCCTTATGGCATATATGGATGACATAGGGGTCGCTCTGATAAAAAAACAAACCTTTAACCATAAGCACCACTGAGAAGCTAAAATGTACTTTTTTCTTTTTCTAGAACGAGGGCGAGACCGATTACAAATTTGAGTGGCAGAAGATGGCTCCTCGAGAAAAGTAAGTATCACAGGCTGGGAAAGTTCACAGTTACAAGTCCGCTTTTCACGTAAATGGCAGTGCTTTTTGAACAAGAAGATGACCTTCGCATAGCTTCTGCTCAGAACCTGCAGAGAAGGATTTAGGCTCTGGTACCTGTTCTTTACTTTTCATGTTCAGGGATCATGCACACAAACGTATTTGTTTTCAGTGTCCGTTCTTTTGCGGCCCATATGGAAAAACGAAAGTACTCCATGTGCATTCAGTATGTCCGCATGGCTGTTCCACAAAAAAGATAGAACGTGTCCTATTCTTGTCAGTTTTGCGGACAAGAAAAGGCATTGTTACAATGGATCCGCAAGAAAACGGATATAATACGGATGTCCTGCGTATTTTTTACGGATCTGTGTTTTGTGGACCGTAAAATATGTACGGTCATGTGCATGAGCCCTAATGCATTGCATTTGTTGGGTTCTGTGCTCAGCGCAAGTAAGTGTACACCTGAAGAGAATGGACGTTTCTCTCATGATATACGCAGGTGATATTGCCCAAGGAACACCAATCCCTGAGGCTAGGGCTACACAGCGACATGTCGCATCAGTCATGTGACTTTTTATTATGATAGTCAATGGTGTTGCACTGCCACATGCTGCGTCACGACAGTTGCAAAAAACCCAAGTTGGATTTTTGTGCGACTTTCGCGTCACAGTCGCAATGCGACATCATTGACAAAATCATTCATCATCATTGATAAAATATGTTGCACAACACATGTCGCAGTGTAGCCCTACCCTTAAAGGAAACCTGTCATGTTGAACATGGTGTCTGAACTGCAGGCAGCATGTTATAGAGCAGGAGGAGATTGATAAAATAGTTTTGTTAGAAAAGATTCAGTATTTTTTTCCCTTAAACTCTTATTATGGTCTTAGGAGTCCAGTGGGCGGTCCTATCAGTCAATGACAGCCTTCCCTGTAGGAATGTGTATACAGAGATTGCAGTCAGTCAACAAGTAGGACATCCTACTGGACTCCTAAGTCTAGAATGAGCAGAAATTTAGAAAAAAAAAATTTTTTACTGAATCTTCTCACAACTTTTTATCAGTCTGCTCAGCTCCTCCTGCTCTATAACATGCTGCCTGCAGCTCAGACTCCAGCTTCAATTTGGCAGTATCCCTTTAATGTTCCTATATTGATGGACTCCTAGAAACAAAGCGAATAGAATCCAGTATTGGTAATATTTTGTGATGTATCGTTGCTTACACTTCAAGGGAAACTCCCCCTTTTTTGGTATTGTACCAAAAGCAGTTTCTGAATATAATGCTAGGCCATATTTCGGACAGTGTAAGGTGACTGTATTTTATGGTGGTATTGTGGCTGTAACACACCAAATCCTCTTTTGAACTTGACCAGGGTATGGAGCCAGGGTATGTATGTATTTATGTCCCTGAGAAGCACTCTGGGGACTAACCCTTTAGTACATAGCTGCCATCTGTTGACTACAGTGATAAAGTAAGTGGACTCCGTTCAGATAGGCTCCTCTGGTCTCTTTGAATTAACACATGTAGTATATTTGCTGAAAAGGTCAGTTTCTTGAATGGCTCTAGTTGACATTGCCTACACCACATGATTTCAATGTTTGAAACGTCTACAAGATGACCATTTGTTTTTTACTTGCAGGTATGCCAAGGATGACATGAATATCCGAGATCAACCTTTTGGTATTCAGGTATTTTTATTTTATTTTTTTTTAATTCTTTTCCAATATGTTATCTAAAGCCGAGTATTAGTTCTCAATCCCCATATTCTTCTGATGGTGGAAATATACCAGATTGCTGTGATACATTCTGTGACCTTCCTCTGTCCCAGTTTGAAGGAATTGCCTATCAATTTGATTCCTTAACGGGGTTTACAGGGTTTTTCAGATGCTCAGAATAATAGGTAATCAGTATGAGATTGGCCCCTGTCTCAGATAAAGCTGTTTGAGGGAGCTGTGGCAGTCGCTGAAGCTCTGGTGAGCGCTGCCGTGTCCTTACAGCTTACAAAGCACAGCACCGTCCATTGGATTCACTTAAATGGGACTGAGCCTGGGCCTTGTGACTGATGAACTTGACGTCACATGGCCTAGGCAGAGGTCTAAGCACTCACGGAGCTCCGTGGCCTCTTCATACAGCTGGTGATCGGCAGGGATGTTGGGAGTCAGAACCCCACCAGTCAGATATTTTTGACCTATACTGAGAATAGCAAAATCCCAGAGAACTCCTTTTAAAGGTATCTCCTGAGACTAACATATTGGTGACCTGTCCATAGTATAGACTTGACTAGGAGATCGGTAGGGGTCCAACGACCAGCACACCTCACAATCAAATGTTAGTGGCAGACACAGATTCCAGAAGTAAATGGTGAACAGAACCAGGACACCACAGCTCTGTACACTGTGTAATGCCCATTTTGGGTATTTCAAATCACTTGAATAGGTCATCGATATGTCGGTCCCGGAAAACTCCTTTAAATAGTCACTAACTTTTCATATAACTGTGCATATATCAATAGTACAAGTGACCACAAGAAAATTTGTAACATATCTTATCAGAAAGAAATTGCTAGTTCTCTCGTTATCATCTGTTTACCAGGTGCTTCCCTCCACATTCACTAGGCACAGAGGGAAAACTGCTAAAAAAATGCCAGATACAGTGGCCAGAAAGTTATTCCTCATGTACACACACTGTACTTCAGATTAAAGGGGTATTCGCTAGGATGGAACCAATCCGAGTATATGGATCACTAATAACTGGCAAAATCAACCACAATGCATAATTGAATAATTAATGTTTTATTACAAATCAAATTCTAAACATGATTAGCGACACAATTTTTTTAAAAAAAAACTAAACATTAAAAATACATTGGAAAGGTGGTACAAAAATGGGAGAGACAATATAAAATGCAAGTGCATATATACTGGTCAGATCACAACAATTATCAATATAAACTATATATCAAAATACATGAAAAAACTATTCATCAATTGAGTAAATGGTATAAGTGTAAGGACAATGCCAGATGGAAACACCAAAGAATGGAACAATGAGTATACTGACCAGTGTCAAATCCCACCTCCAATAAAAACCACCAATCCACTCCCTTACGCGCGTTTCGCGGTCTGCTTCCTGATAGGGTAGTGGTTGGAACTGTGACTGAGGAACTTGTATATAGGGCCACCAGAAAAACCTCTAATTAACTTTGGGCCAATAATATCCAAAAGCACAAATGTTGGAGTGATTGACGCTATCGTCCACCAATGCCTGCCTTAATACACACCTGATGATACTCTAATCACATTAGTGCAACTCTTTACCTGGCGCACTAGCGTCCTGCCATGTGTCCCACCGGAAGGCAAACGCCCCACGATCTGGAGGACAGGGAGCGCACAGGATATTGCGCAATCACTGTCATACCGGAGCTTAGGCCATGCCCCCGGACCGGCACAACGCACACCGTGGCAGCCATTTTGGAAAAGGTATGCAAGTACTGGCATATCGGCTGAATACATATAATAAATTTCAATTTATTAGTGATCCATATACTCAGATTGGTGCTATGTGTGACATATATATGGATGGGTTGGTCTTACTTCATGGGGAATTGGTTTTTGGTTTTATCGCTAGGATATGCCCCCAATTTCTGATAGGTGCAGGTCCTACCTCTGGGACCCACACTTATACTTAGAATGGAGCCTGCAAAGTGATGGAGGGTGCGTGCACCGCACAGCCGCCCTCGATTCATTTCTATGGAAAGTGACGAAAATAGCTGAGCCCTCAGAAGTGATTTGAGCAGGGGCTGGGCTTGCGTGTTGCACTTTCCATTCATTTCAATTGGAGTTCTGAAAATATCAGAGCCTATAGGTTTTCGGCACTCCAATAGAAATGAATGGAGGGTGGCCATGTGTGCGCGATGGGGGCTCCGTCCTAGCCATACACTCCCAATATCCAAGATGGGAATACTCCTATAATGCAAAGTTTGTTGAAAGCTCAGTGACTCTTTAAAATGGAAAAGTTTGACTTGGAATTTGCAAACTGGGACTTAAAAAAAAATGTGCAGAGTAATACATGGTTTAAAACATTTTTGTATTTAAACTAGTGTGGTTCATAATGTTTTTCTGACATTTTATTACCATATCCTTTACAGGTTCGCAATGTGAGGTGTATTAAATGTCACAAATGGGGTCACGTGAACACAGACAGAGAGTGTCCGTTATTTGGTCTCTCAGGAATCAACGCGAGCTCAGTCACTGCCGATGGAGCAGGTAAAAGCTAAAGCATTATCTGTCTTGTAGATTGTATCATTATGAACCACCCCTGTAATGCATATCTTTAATATTCACAAACTGGATATTGCTGCATATGCATTTTAGATACAGGCTTCTGGGGAATTGCCTCTTGTACAGTGAGTTTAGATATACTTGTGTTATATTAAGCTTATTGTTTGGTAATGTGAGTGGTAAAGAATTTCCACAGTGTGTAGATCGGCTACACAGCAGAGGTGTTACGTTAGGGGGTCCCTGCACATGTTAACTCCAAACTATTCTGCAGTGCTGTATAGCAATTGTCTTCATTCACGCACTCGGTCCCTGTCTTAGTGCGGCTCATGCTATTGCTTCAAATACTGTATTCCTGGACTTGTTTAGTTATGACCATACGTGATTTTTTTTTTTACTTTTGTATTTAGAGCAAGGTAGTTTTAGCCTTCATTCACACCTCCATAAGGACGATTCATAAGACAGCTATATGTCAAAACAGGATGTGATCCCACTTTGAAAAACGCACTTTTACCACAGTATCTAACTCTGACCATTCATTAAAGGGGTTATGATTAATGTAAAAAGTGAAAATCAGACATCATGTAGTCCATGACAATACCTTTCTAACAAAGCTAGAACCAGCCCTGTACCTCACATGGATCCGGAGATCTCCACATTCATTGCTCTGCTAGATTTATATCAAGCTTGCATCTCAGCGGAGTGTCTTTTCTGCTGCAGCTAAGGGGGCGTGTCCATGCTCTCCCTATCACAGTTCAGGAGGCAGTTGAAGGATGAAACTGAGCATGTGCGGCCTTCTCAATGAGCAGAAAGAAATAAGGAACTAACAAACGGCAGGTGGTGCTATACAGATATATATATATTTTTTAATAGCTCATTGGATATACATTTTTTTTTAATTACATGCAATTACAAAAATATTCAGATCCAGGTGCTGGTTTGAAAACTAAAATATTTTTTGTGATGCCATTCCTTTAAGTCGTAAGGATAAAATATTTTAGAAGAGGGGCACAATAGCCTAAAAGAAAAGAAAAAAATTCATTATTTGGCTTGCGAAAAAGACCTCCATCTAATATGACAGACAGACAAACAAACAGTAATTCTTGCGCTCTGGTTGATTTCGGGGAAGATAACATGACTGGCTAATGTCATCCCTTTCCCCATTCAGAGACAGGAAGAAGGTCTCTGAGCCTCCTCTTTTCCCTCCACGCATCCTTCTTTCTTCCCCCACACAGCCCGAAGTGAGAGCTGCAAATACAGTGTATGCAGCTGTCACTTCAACCTGCTCTAATTCAGGCTAGATCCTGACTAGAACCAACCTCTTGGTCTTGTTATAAAGCTAAGATTGTCTACATTTTGTCGTGGGAAAGAGCCATCAAAGTGTCGCCCTCTGCAGCCACACAGCCCGAGCTGGACTTGTGCAAAACGGGATGTTGATTCAACTCAAAATCCACCGTCCTGTCTCCTGTGTTACTTTGGGCACCTTGTGGCCCAAAAAATGTTTTAAAGAAAATGTACTTGCCTAGCTGTTGTTCTGTTGGCTTTGAAATGAATAGGGCAGACTGGATTAACCTCTCCATTCACCACCAAGAGAATGCAGTAAATAGCCAAGCCAGCGCTCCGTTATTTTTGGAACTCTAATAGAACGGCTGTACTTCTGCAGTGTGCTCTCCTTCACTTTGGGGGGCCTGCTCTAGAGATAGGTGTGGGTCCCACCTTTCTGATATTGATGACCTATCCTAGGGTTATCCTACCAATGTATCTGATGAAACAACCTCTTTACCACTGGCTGTGATTGTAGGTCTTGACAAAGGTCTGTCCAGAATATATATTTAGACTCTGTCAGGAAGTTTTGTATTTTTATATTAGATTTTAATTAAACCTATGGCAAAATTGCTTCATTTTCCATATTAAATTTATTGGGACAATAAAAAAAAAAATCGGTTTCAAAAGTTATACATAAATGTCCACAAATTCTGTATCAGTAAGTTATGTTCCTGAATTTGAGAATTTATTATTGATTTACCGGTTTTAGATTTTTATTTTTTACTGTAACGGCTAGGTAATAATTTACGTACATGCCATGTAAAGCCTTTGTTCACACTCAAAGACCTCTCAATGGGTTAGATCATTCTTCCTGACCATCTCCAACCTGACACCTCTCCTGAACAGTTCTTTTTGATAACACATAACAGCACAGAAAGCAATGTTAAGATAACACTAGGATAGGTCTAAAAATACACACGGTTATGGTGAAGGTCACAACCCGACAGCATGAGAAGTCAGAAGAGAGTCCCTCTTGATGAAACCCAATGTGATGTCTACAAGAGTCAGAAATCAGAGGTTTCCAATGATGAAAAAGATGTGTGAGGTATCGCTACATGGTGGCTTGGTCTTGGAGGGGGAAAAAATGCTCAAAAACATCAGAACGGGCTTCCAATCTGCTTAAAGGGCAGAATCATTTATTGGTCGTCTGTTCTCCATGTGTGATAGATGTCTGGTGATCCTGTTGAGAAGGACACAACATGGATTTAAAGAGAGGGCAACATCTGGCAGGCAAGACGGATTCAAGGCCTTTTAAACAAGGGTTGGCCCTTCACCTGACCAGCCCCGTCTGCTCATCATGAATCGCTCTAATGGGCAGAATTGTCAGGTTGCTATGGAAAAATTTTAGCGTGTCATTGCTTCTTATTTGACCTTGCTTGAGGGTTACACCAAAATCACGCTCTTTATTTCATTGGTGGGGTTCTGTTTCACATGCCGTGTACAGCAAAAAGTTTTATACTCGTGTCTGTTACCCAGTGGCGTACACAGAGACGTAAGTGCCCAATAGCAGGGATCAAACCAGACCCCCCCACACAGGCCAGAAGGGTTTCTGCCTAAACTCTTTTCAGTGACCCTTGGGCCATTTTTCCACTGCTTCGTTTGCTAAAAGTTGTTCCTTTAGAGAGTAAAGTCCTGAACAAGTTTTCACCTCCAGTAGAAGAGGAGATAATCCCAACTAAGACTGGGCCCCCTCTTGCCCTGGGCCCCATAGCAGTCGCATGGTCTGCCACTTTGGTAGTTACGCCCCTGCTGTTACCTGTATATAACCATTTGAGAGCATCATTTAAAGGGGTTCCCTCATGAAGACATCTTGGCAATCGGCTGATTGCCACCAGTTTTGCCTCAGAAACCCCCCAATTGTCAGCGGTTACAGCCAAGAGCACCCGCAGCCAGGAAGGTACAGGGTGAACGAATGGCTAACCATCGAACTGGTCCACCAGGGCAATGGCTGCTCTTTGTCACTCTCTGCTCGGGCTAATGTATGCCATGTGGAAACCGGTTGACTGGATTAGACAACTCTTTGCAAATTTTGAACTTTGTCGTGGAAAAATTCAGTGTGCAATCTGCTGCAGAAATCCCAGGCTGTTCTTTGGGCTTCTGCCATAGACTTGCAGTTTATGTACCGATCTAAACACGGCTTCAATAAGTGACTTGCCCCCCCCCACACACACACACACACACACACACACACACACACACACCTTGTCCGCAGCACAAAATTCTATGTTAATATGAAAGGCGATGTGTGTTCCCATTAAAAGCAGAGAGAATAACAAGAATATACACTGAGTGCAGGTTTTTTTGCTCCCTCCATTGGCATAATACTGTATATTTGCTGTCTAAACCTCCTTCTTGGCTTCCTAACAGCCTCTTGAAACCCAGCTAAATACAAAAGAAAATAAGTTGTACTTTTTTTTTTTTGAAAACCTACAAAACGTCCTGCAGGGTTGCGTTCAGCATTGGCATTTTGTGGAAAGGCATAAAGAGCCTAACAATCAACTCCAACTAGCAGCTGTAATAAAATCTCTCCTGGCCTATGTGTGTTGACACAATCGTAACTCCGACAGCAGCACCGCGTTCACGAACGTCATGACTGAAAATGTTGATTTTCACAAAATGTTCTAGATCTGCCTCAGGAAATTATTACTCTGTGTCCAGCAAACTTCCTTTCTAAAAGCTGCTTGATATTTATTGCCTTGGGAACAGAAATACCGGTCATAAACACAAAGCAGGATTAACATTAAAGGGCTTGTGTCACGTTTTTAAGTTCTTGCCCTATCCATAGGACAGGGGATAAGTAGCCGACCACCGGGACCCCCTGCAAATCACAAAACAGGTGTCCCGTTCTGACAGCAGCAGGTCATGCATGCACACTACTGCTCTGTTCATTCCCTATAGGAGCGCCGGTGATTGCCAAGTATATCGCTTGGCTTAGATATGGTTGTGCCATAGAGAATAAATGGAGCAGCAACAATCGTGCCCAACCTGCTGCTCTATTCATACCAGTATGTGGGACCGCCATTCAATTGAATAATGGGGGTCTTGGGGTAGAATTAGATGGGTAGAATTGGCAGTTTTTATAATATATTAGGCCCACTAAGGGGTTATCCAGGTTTTAGAAATTTGCTGGCCTATGGTTAGGACAGGTAGCGCCGCTTTGACCTCTTCATTTTTTTTTTTTATGTTGGTCCATACTGCACAACACCGTAGTTTTCGCACTGCCTGTGCTTGGTATTGCAGCTTTGTCCCACTCACTTGAATGGGCTGCAGCTCCTTCAAAGAGCTGATTGGCAGGGGTGCTGAGAGTTGGACCTCCTACAATCTAAGGGTTCATTCACACGTCTGCATAGGGGGTCAGCATCCGTTCCGCAATTTTGCCGAACGGGTGCACACCCATACATTTCGACGGGGCCCAAAAAAAATGCGGACAGTACAATGTGTGCTTTCCTCATTCTTATCTGCAGCCACGGCAAGAATAGGCATTTCTATCACAGTGCCGGCCATGTGTGGTCCACAAAATGCAGAACGCACATGGCCAGTGTCCGTGTTTTGCAGATCCACAATTCACACTTGCGGACGTGTGAATGGACCCTAATAGTGATGGTCTTTCCTAATGATAGGAATTAAGGTTTTAACCTCTTCAGCTGGAAACCAGTAATACAAATGGTGGATTAAACTTAAATTAATATTTCTATCAAGCTCTGATCTGAAGGGATGTAGAGGAAACTGCCACCCAGTCCAGCGAGGATGACCTCTGTAGGTGGGGATCTCTCCACTGTATTGTAATAAAAAGCTTACAGGTTTGCATTTCATACACTCACATATGCATTGGCAGACTCCTGTAGTCTGTCCCAGGAGAGGAGTGGACTGCTGGATTTACTGTATCCGGCATAGCCAGATCCCCATTCGCTATTTATTTTATTTTATACACTTGTATAACCCTACTATATTCCGCAGCGCTTTACAGACCTTAGCATCACACTGTCTCCAATGGGGCTCACAATCTAAGTTCCCTATCAGTATGTCTTTGGAGTGTGGGAGGAAACCGGAGAACCCGGAGGAAACCCACGCAAACACGGGGAGAACGTACAAACTCCATGCAGATGTTGACCTTTGTCAGATTCAGACCCAGGACCCCAGTGCTAACCACTGAGCCACTGTGCTGCCAGCAAAAAAATTGTGCTGCATGCAGGACCATTTTTCCGTCAGACTGTCAGCATTTATACCGTAAACCAGTCGGGTACCATTACAGTAAATGGGGATTCGGCGGTGCCGGACACAGTGACTCTGGTAGGCTGCTCATGTCCGATAACAGATTACTGGCTTCAAGGGTGGATTGGCCATAGACCTTACAGGGAAATGTCCCAGTGGGCTGATGCCCATTGGGTCTCCTGGGCCCTCCTCATGGCCGGCCAGTGGAAGTTTTTGGGGATGTATTTTGTGATGGATTGTAGTATTAGGCTCAGTTGGGGTGGTATAATGTGCCACAATATGGTATTGCTGGCCCTGCCTTCCATCAATTTGGATCCGACTACAAAACAGGGGCACTTTTAGTATTTATTTTTTCCAGGGCCACTTTGTTCGCAGTCCACCCCTGATCGGCGTTCACTAACACGTATACACTCACCGGCCACTTTATTAGGTACACCATGCTAGTAACGGGTTGGACCCCCTTTTGCCTTCAGAACTGCCTCAATTCTTCGTGGCATAGATTCAACAAGGTGCTGGAAGCATTCCTCAGAGATTTTGGTCCATATTGACATGATGGCATCACACAGTTGCCGCAGATTTGTCGGCTGCACATCCATGATGCGAATCTCCCGTTCCACCACATCCCAAAGATGCTCTATTGGATTGAGATCTGGTGACTGTGGAGGCCATTTGTGTACAGTGAACTCATTGCCATGTTCAAGAAACCAGTCTGAGATGATTCCAGCTTTATGACATGGCGCATTATCCTGTTGAAAGTAGCCATCAGATGTTGGGTACATTGTGGTCATAAAGGGATGGACATGGTCAGCAACAATACTCAGGTAGGCTGTGGCGTTGCAACGATGCTCAATTGGTACCAAGGGGCCCAAAGAGTGCCAAGAAAATATTCCCCACACCATGACACTACCACCACCAGCTTGAACCGTTGATACAAGGCAGGATGGATCCATGCTTTCATGTTGTTGACGCCAAATTCTGACCCTACCATCCGAATGTCGCAGCAGAAATCGAGACTCATCAGACCAGGCAACGTTTTTCCAATCTTCTACTGTCCAATTTCGATGAGCTTGTGCAAATTGTAGCCTCAGTTTCCTGTTCTTAGCTGAAAGGAGTGGCACCCGGTGTGGTCTTCTGCTGCTGTAGCCCATCTGCCTCAAAGTTCGACGTACTGTGCGTTCAGAGATGCTCTTCTGCCTACCTTGGTTGTAACGGGTGGCAATTTGAGTCACTGTTGCCTTTCTATCAGCTCGAACCAGTCTGCCCATTCTCCTCTGGCATCAACAAGGCATTTCCGCCCACAGAACTGCCCCTCACTGGATGTTTTTTCTTTTTCGGACCATTCTCTGTAAAGCCTAGAGATGGTTGTGCGTGAAAATCCCAGTAGATCAGCAGTTTCTGAAATACTCAGACCAGCCCTTCTGGCACTAACAACCATGCCACGTTCAAAGGCACTCAAATCACCTTTCTTCCCCATACTGATGCTCGGTTTGAACTGCAGGAGATTGTCTTGACCATGTCTACATGCCTAAATGCACTGAGTTGCCGCCGTGTGATTGGCTGATTAGAAATTAAGTGTTAACGAGCAGTTGGACAGGTGTACCTAATAAAGTGGCCGGTGAGTGTATGTGAACACAGCCTAAATCTTTGTTGGTAATTGCAAGACTGCGTTCCCTCCGTGTCCACCAGCAAAAAATGAATCTTAACCACTTTGGCTGATGCATTTTCTCTTGAAATGCCAGCACATTAATGACTGAAAAGCGAAACCCGGAACGATCAGTATAAGAGGTTGACTATCCCCATTAATGTATCAATCAAAGGTCTATTTGTGCCTCTGTGTTTCCCTATTCTTCTTCTTGAATGTTATTTTACAACTCCTCCAGTCTGATACTGAAGCCAAGCTGCCAGGGTCTTGTGCTTTTTAAACCTACTGTAATTATTTCAATAAGCAGAAAATGTTTCCCGTACGCTCATAATGGCCGTCTCTGCAGGAATAACAAGTATGAAATGAGCGTTTTAAAGGCCATTTTTGTGTGGCACAAATTTACATCTCGGCAAAAGTGAAGCAAGCTGTAGGTGTCAGCCTTTAAGTGGAATAATGATCATTCGAATAAGCTGGATTTTTAAGTACAAGCAATACTTCACCCCTGTACTGTGAACATGAAAGTTTTTGTGTATTTTTTTATTTTTTTTTTCCTTTAGCTGGCAGGCAGTTTTACGTTTTTTTTCTTGTATGGTTGCTCTGTACTGGGTGGCAGACTGCGAGAGATCCTCGGCTTAATCTAGGTAACACCAGGATACCTTCCAGCATCCTCCTGTAATGAGAAACCCCCTAACTAATGATCCGCTCGGCATGTTGTTTGGAGCATTATAGTAAGTTACATAAGAGGAGAATCCAGCTCTTCGCTTAAACACAAATGCAATTATTTTGTATTCTGAATCCCCCCCGGCCGCTGTTTTAGAAAATCATATCTGATGCTTTTCCCAGCAGAAGATTATTGAGTTGATTTAGCACCGATTTTACTTAACAAAGCTTCAAACGCATTCCTACAGCGGAGTCAGAATAAAGGTAGGGAGATATCAATGATGCATTCAAACCGAAATTCCTCTTTTCAGGGCCATCAATGCGCCCCTCGGAGTTAATGGCGGAGATGAGAAACAGTGGGTTTGCACTGAAACAAAATGTACTGGGAAGAAACCTGACTGTAAATGATCCATCACAGGTAATGATATTATTTTTTTTTTTTTTTTATCAGTAAGCTGAAAATATCTGTAAATTTTCATGTGATTGCCCAAAAATTCCAACTCATCATTTGCCAATATGCATATCCATAGGGAAGAGAAAATGACAACACTAAAGTGGATCATGATGGCGTTTAAATTTCCTTTTTTATAGTGCAAGGAAATAAAATATATATTTTTTTTATGATTTTTTTTGTTTCTTGCGGGGGTTTTACATAAAAAGATGCCCCCTGGAAGCCAAAGTGTGAACTTGAGTAATAGCCGTCATCTCCTAGCCCATTGTTTGTTGCCTGCTACCTGCTGGCTGATCCCGAAGAGCTTTGAAAAAAGGAAGAATAGAAGGGATTGTGTTTCCAGATGGACACAATGGTGGATGGCGGCACTCCACATTGACTTGATAAAAACGGGGTGCATTAGATGGTATCATCCCGGCACGCGGAGATTGCTTCAATTGAATATTCATAATAAAAGGCAGACATCTTCACAGCGACTACGCACCTAAGTGTAAGGCGGCCGCCGCCTGATGGCCACTCCATAAAGCCTTTTTTTCTGCAAGCAATCTGTTCCCCGCCACTTTTAGTGATGGATTTGTCAAAAGCTTTTGAATCCAGACAAAGCCGCGTGTAGGTACAAACTGCACCATATTAGAACGGCTTGTAAAGGACATGGATATTACACGTGGTACATTGTATTACTGCCTTGTTTTGTGTCTTTTATTGTACCTGCTCTCCGTGTGCGCTGTATACTACTGCTTTTATAGCAGTCAACTGAAATACAGGTTATACTGACAGAGTTGTCAGTAGCCCATACATGAAGAACATTTTTTTTTTTTTTTCTATGCATGTTACATATTAGTATAAATCAGGGTTATGATATATTTTTATTATAGACTTTTTTTTTTTTATTTATGAGGAGCTACTTTAAAGGGGGTCTCCAGTCTTTTAATGTTGATGACCTATCCTCGGGATAGGTCATCAGTATCAGATCGGCGGGGGTCTGTCTCAGTCTCCCATCTCTCTTCCTGCAGGAAGGGAGACATGCCGTCATGCACATTGCGCATGCCGTCTCCTCATAAAGCTGATTGGCGGCGGTGCCGTCTGTCAGACCCCTGCCAATCTGATATTGATGTATAGGTCATCAATATTAAAAGCCAGGAGAACCCCTTTAATGAAGACAGATGTCATTCAGGGAAATCCCATTATAAGTTATTAAAAGAAAATAATCGGGCCTGCCCCCCAGCTGTAGAGTAAAATGATAAAATTCAGGCTGCCTCCAGCCACCTCTTGGGGGAGCTTACTGCAGGCAGAGTTAAGTTTTAGTTTAATGTACTTGTATATATCTGTCTTCACTAAGCTCCCCCTAGTGGTGTCTGCAGACAGCCAGAATTTATCATTAGGCTGTGGCCTCTCTTGACTATGAAACAGTCCCCTTAAGTTTGAATCTGAAAGGAGGCGAGGAATTTAAAGCTCAGTAACAGAAACATGGCACTCAGTCCCTTATAAATATACTGAAATATACTAAATTAAAGGGATTGGCCACTTTCTCATGGAAGTTCAGAAATTGCCTTGAATATAAATCTTATAAGGGGTCATTGTTTACCCATCCCCCCCCCCCCCCATGACCAGGGGCCTCATGTGTAAATAGTGGAGACAACGGTCATATGCATTAAGGCTGTATTGGACAGCCAGATTCTGCCGGCGATTGCCAGAAAGGAATCGTTCCTTCCCGGCAATCGCCTGCTCGCTAGAGGAGGAGACCGCTGCTATTACCTACAACAATCTCCTCCTCAGTATAGAGAGGAGTGATCATTATACCATCACTCTTCCCTTTACTGAATAATTGTTTGTAACTAGACACCACGATCTGCCGCCTGCAAACAATAATTTTTTTTTAACCTGAAAAAGATTTGGATTGCCTGATGAACAAGCTTGTTTATCGGGTAATTGGTGGCAGTATTACACTGCCAGATCATCGCTAACAAATCTTACCCACATGAACACTTGCCTAGCTGCCTCTTCTAAGCCAGCGCTTGAGTCCATGCACAGATAGAGGTGATTGTGCTCACTGTACCTGAACATGGATTTAATCTTGGAAGTCAAGGACGCTTGGTTAAGGAGAATTTTCCCCCACAAAAATGTTTCAAGGGCTCTGAAAACCCCTTTAAGTATAGTAGCTTGATGTATACATTTAAGGAGGCCATTGAATATGGCAGCTTCATGCCATGGTCCGCACCATCTGATGGTGGACGCTGATGTTTTTCTTTTCTTTTCCTCCAGGGATATGTCGTCAGTGAACCTGAGGAAGATGATCCAGAAGTCGAATTTTTAAAATCCTTATCTACAAAGCAAAAACAGAAGCTTTTGAGGTAATTCTCCTGGTTTCATAGAAAAATGGTACCACACTGAAAAGTGCTCGCAGAAGGACTCTTCCGTGCATATGTCACGTAGAAAACTCACAGCACCTTCTTATAATGCAAGATAAGTCAGGTTTTATTAGTTCACACCAGATCTAATGATCCATGCAACAGAATGAATACAGGTTCAATCTTCTTCAGTATAAAGATTGTGCTATGGTCTAGTTTAAAGGGGTTGTCTGGCTTTTTAATATTGATGACCTATCCTCAGGATAGGTCATCAATATCAGATCGGCGGGTGTCCGACACATGGCACCCCTGCTGATCAGCTGTATGACTAGACAACGTGCGCACGTGCCGCCTCCTGTCTCTTCCTGCTCAGCGCAGGTGTCTATGGCAAAGCAGTAGCGAACAGGAAGAGAGACTCGTACAGCCGATCTGATATAGCTGACCTATCCTGAGGATCAATATTAAAAGTCCAGAGAACCCCTTTAAGACCTCTTCTCAAGCCGAATCTGTATCAGAAAAGGAGTGAATCTATGGATGCGGAGTAAGCTTCTGCAGGTGTGCTGAAAAGAGCTTACTCCGCATCCATAGAGTCACTTCTCTTCCGATCCAGATTCAGCTTCAGAAAGGTCTTAATCTAAACAGAAATGTCACATAACGCAATCTGGAAATACTTCTTTTGTTTTTATGATAAAAAAAGGATTAATTTGCTTCTATTGCATCGATCATTTGATAAGGTGAAAACTGATACATTCTCACCTATTTTGCATTATAAGAAGCATGGTATGAATTTTCTACAGTTTGCAGTTTACCGCACTGTGGGTATTGTGCAGCTGCAGTTCTTGCCTGTGTGGTTAGGACCACAGATTGCCTACTAGAGCTAGTCCATGTAGATAGCAGTAGATTGTCATAGGGGTGACAGCATTTTATAGAAGTTCGCTATAAACCACCATTGAACAAATGTCTACAGTCTTCCCACATATAAACGAATAAGATTCAGTGGTAATTTCTCCTTAAAAGGGTTGTGCCACAAAAAATTCTACATTTTCAAACCAGCACCGGGATCTAAATACTTTTGTAATTGCATATGATTAAAAATGTAGTATAGCCAGTGTGTTATTCAATAAAATGTATCTGTATAGCGCCACCTTCTGTTTCTTCTTTTCCTTATTTCTTTACCTCACTGAGGTGGTCGCACGCGCTCAGTTTCAATCTTCAACTGCCACCAGCCCTATCTTCTGTCAAAAGCTGTGGCAGTTACAGGGAAAGGGAAAATAAATCTAGCAGAGCAATGAATGGGGAGACCTCTGGATTCATGTGGTTCTAGGTTTGTTAGAAAGAGATGGTCATGTCTGATGGTCATTTCTACATCAGTCGACATAACAGCTTGTATATTAGGTTTATTTTACTGACATTACCCCATTCTGTCCCATTGGTTTCAGTAGTTATGGTCATAGTATGTAGATACAGAAATGGCGTCATTTGGGGCACTATCCCTATAGAGCCCCAATGCTTCTAGCAATTGATGAGGATTTCAATTCACAAGCCCCTTACAGATCTTATTCTGGTTTGCGCCTAGAGGATGCTGTACCAATACTTGGCTAATTTCAGCATTTGTGTAGGTGATGACTGTGTTTACCTACATGATGAGAAATTCCTGCATGAGCCCGGAGGGGGGGACGTTTTCCAGTTTACGGCTGTCACATCATTTGCTTTGTGATCATATAAAGCGCCACACGTTCATTCTTCTGTGGTATAAAACTATATGTACAGCTCATCAAATCTGACCCTGTTCTACAGGGGTGTCCTTATTAAGTAGTTTCATGTCCCCGTTCTTTATTGCGGTAGACAAATATGAAGTCTGATCTACCAGCAGGATCCATGCGCTTGTAAAGTGGCCATGTATACTGTAATTGGTTCGTCCATTGAAAGAGAATAGTCAAGCGTGCACAGAAGAATTACAGGATTTAGAGCTGAAGTTGCTGAATAGTCTGTCTATTGGTTAACGCTGCTTTGACAGCGGGGGTGCCTGCCTCGCACAAAACAATGGTGGGTGTTACAAAAATTACACATGTATACATTTAATAGACTGTAAAGCTATTGCAAACCACACAGTGTTGTTCATCTGCCATATATTTTTTTTTCTCCCCATGGATAAAAAACTTCTCCAGTTATGTGGGCACGTAGAATGTCTTGAAATTTTTTTTTTTTTTTTTTTTTTTTTTTTAAGGTCGATAGCATTTTTATTGTTGGTAACTCGTTTGAGTTACAGCAAACAGATATATTATTGTGTTTTACAAGCTGTTAAGGCGGGGACATTTACATCTTAATATCTTTAGTTGGAGTTTTCCAAAATACCCATGCACACGTAGCAGTAAAAATAAGCACAAAAACATCCGAATGCTGCAGATTTTCAGATCCACAGCAGGCTCCTTGAGGGTCATTGGTGTTTTCCATGACAGTCTTGATATCCTGTCCACCACTGGGGGATGTGCTTAAAGTAGTTATCTGCGAATGTCAAGTTGATGGCCTATCCTTAAAGGTCATCAATATCAAATCGGTGGGTGCGAAGAGGCTGCACCTTATCCTCGGCCACTGACTTCACTGTACATGGGTCGCATGGTGTAGGCACACTTCAGTCTCATGCAACCAAGCCCAACCGCTATCCAATGTATGACACTGTGCTTGGTGAGCTGTGAGGAGGCCATGGCACTCACAGTAGATCTGGTGACCTCCATGACTTCCTCAAGCAGTGGTGGTCCCAGGAGTCAGACCCTGCCAGTTTCAAATTGATGTCCTATCCTGAGAATAGAATATCAATGTTCCACCGACAGCTGCTCCTACTGACTCCCCGTGTGTTGTCAATGGCAGTTGCGGAGAAAGCTGCTGCCAGACACCTCCTGGGGGTGGCTTATGGCCTGCTGGAGCAAAGGGGGGGGGAATTGAACTTCATGATATGTTGGGGATATAGTCAGTCGGCCTCTGTACACATTAGTCAGCTGGGTCAGACGACGATAATCTAAATGCTATGGGAGCATTTACCCTGATGGGTTGTCTTGAAATATCCTGTGTCTATATATAAAGGACATATGGATGACAGAGGTGGGTTGCCTCATCCCTATGAGCCAGAATGGATAGGACTCTGCTGGACGCCATGCATTTATGCATTACATGCATTTGAATGTCCAGTGTGTGATCTGATGTAAAGATCATTTCCACTGTATCTGCTCTAGACACAGCTTCCAGAGGCAGTAGGCCGAAAATAGATCTGTGCATCACCTTCTGCCCATTTACTGTTTTGTATGTTTCCTGCTATATTATTTACACTATTTTACTCATTGACATTGCCCTTAGATAAGACCTTAGTTTTCTTTCTAGATGTAGTTGCATCAACTTGGACACAAGGAAGCATAATGCTTGCATTTAGCAGCCACTGCATGGAGTAATTGTAATTACTTTAATTTTTTTAACCCCTTGCCAACCCCTGCATACATCCAGACGTGTCTCTGCATCGATGTTCTAAAATCGTGTGGTAGCAGGAAGCCCACTGTCAGCGACAGTAGAGCTCCCCATAGAGAAGGAGGGGGCGCTTTTTCACTGTCCCTGCCTTTCCCATTGCTCTATACACAGCAATGAACAAGCGCTGTGTATGAAGGACAGGAAACGGCAATGCACTTCGTGCTCCGGTCACATCGGGGGCACAGTTTACTGGGTCTTGGAGAACCCAGGGATGAGCCCTGCAGTTAGGATGTACAATGCTCTACAACCTCTCGGGGGGCTGTGTTCCCCCTGTAAGTGGAGCAAATATGTCAGCGCCAGTTATAGAAGAATTCAGCAATAAAAATAAAAAAAAGTAATGTTAAATGTTCCCCCAAAGGATTTGTATGATATTATGGGGGCACAAAGTGTAAAAAAAATAAAAACACACTTAAAAAATAAAAGAATCATAAATAACTCATATATCAAAACAATTGTTATGGAAAGGGAACATAATTTAAAAAAAAAAAAAAAACAATTCCCCCCCCCCTCTTTTTTTTTTTTTTTTTTTTTTTTTCCCTTTTTTATAAATAATAAAAACTAAAATACTAAAATAAAGCCTTGTCTATGACCGAAAAAAGGCACAAATTATTTACCAGATTTTTCACTTTATAAAACACACCTAGGTTTTAGAGGAGGAAAATAAAAAAAAATATTTTTCATCAGTCCTCAGATCAGACCCCCATCAGAGATGAAATAAATACATTAACTTACCTCTCTTCCTCTGCTGCCACTCCACAGATCCAGCAGTGTCTCCTCCAGTCACTATTTTCTGTTCTTCTCCAGGCGTCATCCCGCACTGTGACCTGACTGCGTACAGCTTCAGGTCATAGTGCACGTAGGATAGTGCAGCGCCTGGAGGAAGACCAGGGTGTGGGGAGTACAGGCAGCTCTACACTGCCTGCACCTCCTGCCTACTAGTGAGCGCTTCCATAATGGGTGAAACAGTGCGTCTTATCAAGCGAAAACTACGGTAAATAACTGGGGAAAAAGATGCATGTTCTAAAAAAAAAAAAAAAATGCCCTTAGTCAGGAGGTGTCCTGGTTTTGAACTGGTTAAATACGCTATAATTTCTATGACCCAGCACAGATATAATGTTGATTCCTGATGATTACTTAAATACATTATGATTTGTGTTTCATACTTTAGAAAGCTAGATCGTCTGGAAAAGAAAAAGAAGAAAAAAGAAAAGAAAAAGAAGGCACAAAAGAAAAAAAGCAAAACAAAGCACAAACGCAAAAGCAGCAGTACCTCTGACTCCTCTTCTAGTAGTGACAGTGAATCCACCAGCGATGAGGAGGAGGAGAAGAAGCATAGGAAGAAGTCCAAGAATAAGAAGCCTGCCAAAGACTCTGAAGATAGTAGCAGTGACGATGAGGACAAATCTCGGTCAAAGAAAAACAAAGATTCAGATGAGCCTTCCACTAGCCACAGAAAAAGTCAGGGTGGACAAGAGGACTGTAAGAGCAGTAAAGATCATCAGAGGTCCCATGATCACAAAGAAAAGAGGGAACACCACAGAACTCAGGATGACAGCTGGGGTTATCAAAAAGAACCAAGAACAGAGAAGAGTCATAGACCTGAAAAATCTAGATCTTGCAGAAGTCCAAGCAATGAACGATCTGGAAGCCACCGGCATAGAAGCAGGAGTTCAAGCAGAAGTAACCACCGAAATAGGAGAGAATATGAGGATGGAAAAGAGAAGGGGAAGAGCCGAGATCAAAGAACCCGAAGTAGGGACAGGGGGAGAAGTAGGAGCCGAGAGAGAGATCATAAAAGGAGATAGACAAGGTGGACATAATTTCACTTCCAGCTTCTTCACATGTGGTTTAAACATCTGTTTCTTATTATATTAAACTGGTCAGATCTTCATAGCCGCTAATAGCAAGTTGGACTTTTAGATGCTTCATAGCATGTTGTCTTCTGTTCCTGCCTTGATATTTATGTTGCCATTTTTAAGCATTTCATGTTCAGGGCCTTCATGGAATTAATCCTTTTTTATTCTAAAGAATGATCTCCTGCCTCAGACTTGAAAAGGCGCAATAAAATCAAATGTGAGTCCATTTATCTGACCTCCATCATCACTTTTATCTACAAATCTATACTTTTATTTATTACCCCTTTTTCATTTGAAGCCGTTTAAAACCATATTGGCACGTCCGTGTGCAAGAGGAAAGAGAAGTACCTTGAGAAAACCCATGCGGACTCTACATCATACAGATGTTCTGCCCTAGGACAGATTCAAACCAGTGGTTCCCAGTGCTGCAGGGTGGTAATACCAGTCTGTAGTGGGGTCTGTGCATTACATAAAACACAGACAGAAGACAGTACATCACATTCAGCCATGAACAGCTAGGACCGTTTCATCTGTATCATAGGACTAGTGATGAGCGAAGTTGAAAAATTTGATTCGGGTGCTTCGCCAAATTTGACAAAGAAATTCAAGTCATGACAAATTACTTAGTCACGAAGCGCATTCCTTTGTCTGTAGCAGGTGCAATGAGGAGGAACGACAATCGCACCACCTCCCTGTCATTCATCCCCTCAGATGCCACGTTTATTGCTGATCACGGCATATGAGGCTACCATTTAAGCCTTTCATGGGTTAATCCAGTATAAACAATAAACATACTCGCCTAATCCATTTGCTCTCGGAAAGGCCGTTGCAGCCATCTTGATTGAAGACACTGCGCAAAATCTCACATGGTGACGTAATGACATCATCACTGATGATGTCACCACGACAGGGCGACGTTACATCACACGTCATCCTGCGTGAGTTTTCTCATGGCATCTTCAATCAAGATGGTCACGAAGATCTCTATGCAAGCAAATGGATGAGGTGAGTGTTTGTTTTTTTTTTTTTGCTGCCATTTCTGGAAAAATATATTTGTTACCATGAAGTGGAAGGAAATTCAGCTTCCCGGCAAATCGAATTTTTCCTGACATTCGGATTGAAGTCAATTTGTTTGGCAATTTATTCAACATTAGGACTTGCTTATGTGGCCATATTTATGGTCAGTGTTTCCTCTAAAGCAGGGTTGGAGATCAGCAGATCAGTAAAGATTAAAGGGGTTTTGCAGGATTTTGCTACTGATGACCTATCCTCAGGACCTGACACCCAGAACCCCTGCCGATCAGCTGTTTGAGAAGGTACTGGCGCTCCTGAATGGGGCTGAGCCGCCCCTAGGCCATGTGACCCATTAATGGAACGTCACTGGCCTAGGAAAAGCTAACGTGAGGATAGGTCCTCAGTTGTAAAATCCCGGAAAACCCCTTTAAATTCACACCTGCCTTGTTGGAGTATACATTGGGAGATTCCTCTGGTGTACAAACCAAGACACGTAAAGGTATGTCAGAAGGGGGCAAGAATACGCCAATGGGATCGTTTTGGCATTGGTACATGAACAAAAGGGTTTAACCAGCTCTCAACTTGTCACTTGTTTTACAACAGTTTTAGCACAAAATGTAATCATTAAAAACAAAATGCTCCCGAAGGTGTGGACTTTACAGGTCTAAAACACCACAACTCATTTACACTTCATAAAACTATGGAAGGAGGCGAAAGAGAGGCCGTACACATTACATGACTGCATCGAGCCATCTTTGGAACACATGACACCAGGGGCATAGCTGCATAGGGAGTGCAGAGGTAGCAGTCGCTACCGGGCCTAGGAGCCTGAAGGGGCCCAAAGACCCTTGTGCCGCATAAGAAGATACTGGTATTATAGAAAGTGCTTGATGGTCAAGTTGGGGTCCAGGCTGAACTCTGGCACCAGGGCCCATGCATGGCAGGAAGGTTGTCAGGCAGGTTGATGCAGTCAATGAGTAAGCCGTACACTGCTCAGTCAGTACTGGAGAATAAACCTTATAAAACTTATAAACCCGTAATCTACTCATCACCTGTCAGCGATCGATCTGTCCCTTGCGAGTGACAGGTTGCCGACCCCTGACTTACATTGCTAGGTTTATAGAAGTCATTCCTGCATCTATTCCTTTTTATTCGCAGCTGCCTGTTATTCTAGAAAACTCACCTCCCTGTGAACACACACAATTCTACAAATTGTCATTATATTGTCAATATTCCCCAGCCATATTACATGGCGTTATTACGGGGGTGAAACGTAGGGCATTTTTCATTACGTAAATTATTATTCATTTTGAAAATACATCTGTAACTATCCCATTTTAGCAGTAAACACGTGTGGTTAAATTATTTTCTTAACTGGTTGTTGCTTTCAAGGATTTCATTCTAAGGAAAATGGGACATATTAAAGTATATTTTCATCTGTCTGTACAGTTTCTCGGAGAAATGTGCCTCAGGGTGCACTAATAAAAGAATATTGTTATTTAGAATTTGATATATATACACTGCTCAAAAAATAAAGGGAACACGAAGATACAACATCCTAGATCTCAATGAAATATTCCAGTTGCAAATCTTTATTCCTTACATAGTGGAATGCTTTGAAAACTAAAACATAAAAATGATCAATGTAAATCAAAATTAATATCCCATGGAGGTCTGGATTTGGAATGATAGTCAAAATCAAAGTGGAAGATCAAATTTCAGACTGATCCAACTTCAGTGAAAATGCCTCAAGACAAGGAAATGAGGCTCAGTAGTGTGTGTGTGGCCTCCACTTGCCTGTAACAAGGAAATGAGGCTCAGTAGTGTGTGTGGCCTCCACTTGCCTGTATGACTTGCCTACAACGCCTGGGCATGCTCCTGATGAGGCGGCTGATGTTCTCCTGAGGGAACTGGAACGAGACATGATGTCCCAGATGTGCTCAATTGGATTCAGGTCTGGGGAATGGGCAGGCCAGTCCATAGCATCATGCAGGAACTTCTGACACACTTCAGCCACATGAGGCCTGGCAGAACCCAGGGCCCACTGCACCTGCATATGGTCTCACAATGGGTCTGAGGATCTCATCCCAGTACCTAACGGCAGTCAGGGTACCTGTGACTAGTACATGGAGGGCTGTGCGGCCCTATAAAGAAATGCCTCCCCACACCATTACGGACCCACTGCCAAACCAGTAATGCTGGAGGATGTTGCAGGCAGCAGAACGTTCTCCACGGCGTCTCCAGACTCTGTCACATGTGCTCAGTGCGAACCTGCTCTCATCCGTGAAGAGCACAGGGCGCCAATGTTGAATCTGCCAATCTTGGTGTTCTCTGGCAAATGCCCAATCGCCCTGCACAGTGTTGGGCTGTGTCCCTGTATGAATGGATCAGCAGTCTGTCTCCATCCATTTCTAAGGGAATGCAGAAGAGAAGCAGAGTACAGCACTCTGCAATCTCTGACAGTCCCATGACAATGAATGGAGCGGCAGAGCACCTGCTTGAAAACAGCACCAGGAGATGCAGGATCCAGCAGGTGTACCCCATACTATCAGACCCTTTCCTCTTATCTTGGACATAAGTTTACAACTTGGCATAAAACCCCTTTAAGGCTGTATTCACACAGTTTAGGCCGTGTTAATATTTCCATTTTGTTCTTCGTTCTACTGATCCATCAAAGCACCATGCAAGACTTTTTCTCCCATCTAAAATAATGTATCTCTGACGGAACTGACAAAGAAGCAAACGGATGCTCGAAATAAAGGATCTGTTTTGGGTTTTTTTGTGTAATTTTCTGTTCTAACGGATGAGAAGAACCTGGCCTCAGTGGCATTTTTCCATGCTTATATGTGCTTTGATGCTTTATTATGCTAAAAAGCGTCAGCTCCAGAAGTTAGCTGAAAGTCTATGGGAGATCTGAAATGAAATCTGAAAGACATGCATGTTTTTTTTCTCTGCTAGTTGCATTTTTGTTTTTTGTGTCTCTGGCATTTTTATGCAAAATATGGCATATTGAAGCAATGGAATTTTTAAAAAAATATATTTTACTGAAATTTTCATTCATATTGACAAGCTTACAATCATCAATGTCATATGCCATACATTCTTCTGAAAATAAAAACAGGATAAAACAACAACTAAAATCTAAAACCAACTACTCGAGACTTAATCTCACTCAATTTTGGTTTTAAAAACAGAGACAATTATCTCCCTTATTTGGGAATTAATTTGCCAAAAACCCTCGACACCACTTTCAAATGGAATTATGCTCGTCTCATTCCAAAACTCCATCAGGAACTAATAAGCTGGCATTCTCCAACTCTCTCGTGGATAGGAAGAATACACACCGTAAAGATGGTCACTTTACCTTGGATATTCTACCTCTTTCGATCCCTCCCCATCCCAATAACAGGTGTGGCCCTAAAGTCCTTATAGACAAAAATATTCCGATTTATATGGGCGTATAAGAGACCGCGTATAGCCAGGAATATTATTCACCTACATAAAAGGGTAGGAGCACTTTCAGTACCTCACCTCTATAAATACTATCTAGCAGCCTGATTGACACAGTTGGTATCGTTTCATACTGTCCCTAACCCTCCACAATGGGTTATTTTGGAGTCAGACTTATTACAGTCAGTATCTCCATTGGTGTTAATCTGGTCTCCTGACATTCCTTTGAGATCAGTAGACCGGCTGCAAAGATCCCATACCTTATGTTGCAACCTTGGAGGAAAGTGAGATTTAAATATAAACTGCAAAGCCCCATCTCACCTATGCTCCCTCTATTTGGAAACCCCCTATTCCCCCCCAGGTTTACCACCGACTGCATTTGTTTGGTGCAAACATACTAGACTACGTTACGATGGCGATTTTGTACTTCGCTCTAAGCTCATGTCCAGGGCATACTTTATTTCTGCTTTTTCCCCTCCGTCTTCTGAACTCTTCAGAGCTACTCAAGTCTTCCACTCTTTAACCTCCCAGATTCCGGCGCACAGAGTAATAGATTTCACTACGTTTCAGAGACTTTGCAAATACAGGGCTTTAGAGAGAGGTACTCTCTCTTCTATCTATTCTATCCTGAATTCGCCACTCCCAGACACCAAATTGGCATACCTGCATGGATGGGAGGTGGATTTGGGGGAGACCCTCACACTGGAGCAATGGTACGAATGTTGTACGACAATTAGTAAGGGCAGTTGGCAGGTTACCCTAATGGAAACCTCATTGAAGATTCTACATAGAGTCTACTTAATGCCCTCCAGATTACATTTAATATACCCAACTGTCTCTCCCTTATGCTTTAGAGGATGCCAGGAAACAGGAACCACTCTTCATATATGGTGGACATGTCCTGTGGTACCTCAATTCTGGTCCAATATAAAAAGAGGATTGTTTAAAGTATTTGGAAAAGAAAAACCACGGCCGTTCAACAATACTACCTATAAACTCCTTCAATATATTCTGATGTCCGCCAGGATCCACATAGCATCTAAGTGGCTAACTCCCTCTCTTTCAATGTCAGTAGTTATACACAGGGTTAACCGTATAGCTTTATATGAGAAATTAAATGCTACACTGACAGACTCTAGGGAGCGTTATCAACAAATATGGAAGTCCTGGCTAAACTGCTCTAAATCTCCTAATTTGCAGTACTTCCTGTCTCTTTAAATGAATGCCCTAAACACTGGAGACTTCCTGCATACCCCTGCCCCTTTTCCTTTCTCTCTCTTGACCAGGGGAGTCCCCGGGGGCTACACCCCTCTTTCTCAATACTATTTGTCTTGATTACTCCACGTTTAATGATGAGACCACACTGTTCTTTCATTGTTATTGTTGTTCATTTTAATGATTGATGCCTCTTTTTGTTTTCCATCAGGGTGCAATTGTGGGAGAACTACATTTCTCCTTTATGTATTGTCATGTACCTTGTACGCTTTCTCCTCTGTTACTTTTTTTTTTTTTTTGTGCCATCAGTCAAATAAATACATTTTGAAACTAAAATCTAAAACCATATCCCAGTGCCAGTGTCTCATTTTCTAGCATTTTTTAAAATCCCCTTTTGCATAGGGAAAAATACCGGAAATGATCCAATTTATATTGATAACACAAAAGCACCATAAAAACCACGCAATATGCAAAAAAGGCATGCATTTTTCTTATGTTTTTAGCAGTAAAAATGTGTGAAGGGGTCAGATATCAGATTGCTTCATTTATTTTTAGTGTCTCAATTGGTCACATTTCAGAAAATTTAAAAAAAAAGCAGTTTTCCCCGTGATCACCAATGGTTACTACTCCACCATCTAATGCCCATTAGACCTCAGTTCGGTGGAAAAGCGAATATAAAACTAGGTACAATAACCATCTCGAGATAAATATGTTAAATCCTGGTATTACATCGGGAACCTTCTTTACCCTTATTCCCACACATTCTCCTCTATTTATAGAGCATTACTTACATATATTTATAGTTTTATGCCTTTTCTTGCTGATCCTTCACAAAGCCTGACAAATAGAGCTGGAATAACTGGACCTTCTAGAAGAACTTCACATGATAATCCGCTCGGCTAAAATTCACATTCCTTTAATATTCGCCAGTGGCTTACTGATCGGAGGAAAGCTGCAAACCTGTTCATTATGTTGTCATAGAGCCAATTAACACCAAGCAGAAATAGCAACATGTTTTAAAGCCTCAACCTTCCTTTTCTCAGTCTGGAAAACATATATAATTTTACAAATTGCCTTTTACTTTTTATCCTGATCACAAGCTTTGTTCAAAGCCCCTGGTTGTCACTTCTTTTCAGCGGCAAAAAAAAAAAATCATATAAAATATTTTCAGAACTCATTAACAATGTAACTATTTGGTTTCCAACCTCCATACAAAGGAGGGGGTATTAAGTGAGAAGCTTTGGGATCTTTTCATTAAAAGCTACGAAAATATACCATTAACAATGCTTAACAATACGGTCATAATTTGCCGTGGTCTGAATAAGCCACCTAACGTGTTGATTTTAATGTCAATTTCCTTAGTTTTAATACGAGCGAGGACGGGTGTCCAGCATAGTCTCATGTAATTTATATTGTGCAAATCGCGTCTTGTATTGTAATTATAGACATATCTAAACCATTTCATAATAGGCAGTCACTCTGGAAAATATTAGTGTAACAACATTTATCCCAAGGGCGCCATTGAAAATAAACTGAAATAAGCACAGCGCCGGTTTCTTCCGCATGAAATGTATGTATTAGACATTTACTTTTGTGTATTACCGTTTCTACAAATAAGGCTCCATGCACGCGACCGTGTCTGTACTTCGGTCCGCAATCAGTTGGACCTACAAAATACGGGCACGTTTCATGTGCATTCACTCGCATCAATAGAAAGGACTTTTCTCACCCACAATACGAAGCAAATTATAATACCCTCTGTAATTTGCAGAATGGCCACACGGATCCACAAAAAACATGGATGTGTGCACGGCTCCATAGAAATGAATGGGCTTATGTCCGCAAAAAAAAATGCAGATATCACAAGGATGAAAAATACAGTCGTGTGCGCTTGGCCTTAAGCATATTTCTGGTAATTTGAAATTATATCGTATTATGGTATACTGTTTTTTAAGATTTCTGCTTGCATTCCTTAAAGGGTTTATCCATGATGCCTGTGCGGCCGGCACTTCTGAGATCACGTGTCGTGCATTCGGCACATGATCCCAGCCAGAAGCGCGTGCTTGAGTCTGAATGTACGGCACGTGATCCCGGAAGTGGCAGCTGCACGGTATCAGGCAGCATGTCGGTTAACCCCTTTAAATAAGAATCTTCATTCTTTAGGTACATTTTTAAAGGGAGTTTTTCACCTGTTTTTCACATATATAACTAACAGCAGTGCCCCACAGAAGATTGCAGACACATCCCAGACATACCTGTGTGCGTATTACATGTCACATCCCAGACATACCTGTGTGCACTGTGTGTCTGTATTACATGTCCAGGAAAAGCACTTTTATTCTGCTGGAAAATAGCTCCCAAGTGCTCAGCTGAAAGTGAAAGTAAAAACAGCTTTCTTTCCCGACTGAATTTCTAAAAGCTATATCTTCGGATATACTGGATATAATGCAAATGTGATTTTGGTATCATTTGAAAGCTTGGAATGCCAGCTTTCAAAAAAGGTCGGAACTAATTTTCAATCTGCTACCAATCCCAAGATATGAGCAGCTAAAGCAGCCCTCCCCTCTTCAGTCTGGTTTGCTTTGAGCACTTGCAGCAGCAGAGCTGGGCACTTGGGAGCTGTTTTCCTGCAGAATAAAAGTGCTTTACCTGGACATGTAATACAGACACACAGTGCACACAGGTATGTCAGGCATGTGTATGCAGTCTTCCGTTGGGCAGTGCTCTTAGTTATATTGGTGAAAAACAGGTGAACGACTCCCTTTAAATGGCTTTAGAGAAGCCTATGTGAAAATAAACAGCATGCCTAGATCATACTTTTGAAAAACAAAAATACCACAGTGGTCCAAGAAAATGCACCGAAAATGAGTAAAACACCACAAAAAATGTAGTATTTGAGGCTGAAACTGGTTGAACTTCAGTACTGGGCTCTGCAACACAAAAAACATTATATATGAAGTAGGCCAGAAGGGTTGCTAGTTATTAGTTTTGGGCAGGGAACACAATTAGAGATGAGCGAACGTGCTCGTAACGAGCACTGTAGCGCTCGGCTCCCCTGCGCTCGTATGGGCGCAGTCATCCGGATCCGTCCTCCTCACCCGACGGTTCCGGATGCCTGCGCCCATGCGAGCGCAGGGGAGCCGAGCGCTACAGTGCTCGTTACGAGCACGTTCGCTCATCTCTAAACACAATATGATTTAGGCCAGTTTCAGACCTGTGTGTTTAGTCTGGGAATCACATTCCTTGTGACGGCTGCATTACCCAGACTGAACACTGCTTCTCTGACTGGAACTCACAGCATTAAAATGATGCTATGAGTTCCTGCCCCACCATAGGTCTACTGTACTGTACATAATGCCTAGAACTGCAGTCTGGCAAGAACTGACAGCATCATGTCATTATGAGGAAATGCAGTCCTCACATGGAGCGTGTTTCCCTAATCAAACACTGGCCATAGGAACATCTCCACCTGCTGAGCTTATACACTTTGCCTAAAATGTTCAGTGTAACCATAATGTCCCCAATAGAGTCCGCATAAATACCGCCCTTTAATGTCAAGCTGAGTAGGCTAGCCTAGGCCAGCTGTGTGCCAGAGTGGAACCATTTATACCATCCAGTCATTTCATTTTTTCCCCCTTATGAAATATATATAAGAAACTCATTGAAGACACAGTTACCTATATAACTACCTTTATGCACAATTACAGTGGCCACGACAACTGTAAATGCATGTGATTGCCGCTTACTACAGGGTAAGAGTGAGCTTGTATGGATTGTATGACCTTTTTCTAAGACGTCATTTTCAGTAAATATCCAGGGAAAAAATTATCTTCACTTCCGCGCCCAAAACACCTCTTTCATTTCAATGGGAGGCAGCACTTGCTTTTTTCCACGTGGAATCCTGCTCTATCTAAGGCTACTTTCACATCTGCGTTTTTGCTGGATCCGGCAGGGCTCAGCATAAAATGCTTCAGTTACTGATAATACAACCATCTGTATCCGTTATGAAAGGATCCTGTTGTATTATCCCTAAAATGGCCAATACGGATCCGTCACTAAAATCATTGTAGGTCAATGGGCGCCGGATGCGTTTTCTTTCGTGTCTGAGAAAACGGATCCAGCATGAAACACAATGTAAGTCAATGGTGCTGGATTCATTTTCTCAGATACGTCTTGTTCAGTATGCCATGATGCACACCAAAACGCTGTTTGCATGGGAATGCAACGGAACAGAATGCATTCTAGACAATGACAATGTGGACAAAACTGAAGCGTTTTCCTCCGGTTTTGAGATCCTATGACGGATCTCAATGCCGGAAAGGAAAACACAGATGTAAAAGTAGTCTTAGCACGGAATTCACGCTGATTCTCCCATTGAAATTAATGGGACGCTGGAAAAAAACTCACAAGTCCGCGGATCCCTGGCAAAAACCACAAGCAGAAAATGCAGCTTTGTATTAAGGTAAACACCCATTGGTTAAAAAAAAGACATGTTGAAAAACCACATAAAAAAAACACAAGAAAAAACATTTAGTATTTTGTAGGCAGATTTCAAAATCCATTGCGTGAACATACTCTATGGCCTCACACACACAACCACATTTTGTATCTGTGTCCGATCCACATTTTTTTGCGGATTGTACACTGATCCATTTATTTCTATGGGTCCGCGAAAGAGAAAAAAAAAGATATCACACGGATATCATCTGCGTGCTGTCCACATCCATGTGTCCGTTCCACAAATTATAGAACATGTCCTATTCTTGCCTGGACAAGAATAGTAATTTCTGTTAATGGCAGTGAGAAAAATGCAGACGGAAAGTGTCTGTATTTTGCGGATCCGTGTTTTTTTGAACCGCAATACAGATGAGGCCTAAATGACACTTCTACTATTCCAAAGCAGTTCTCCCAGTGTTCCAGTAGGGGGTGCTGTTGCTTTACCAATGCACACATAGGACATGACAGTTGGTAATAATGGACCTGTAGTTAATAGTGGTGAAAACCTTTTAAAATACAACACAAACTCAATAAATCACTAATAGGATAGAAGTTTTTCAGGAACAGCAGCTCATTTGGGTCATGTACGTCACTGCACACAGTTCATGATCTTAGCAGGAAATATGAGGACATCAAATAATATATACTGAGAACTCATTTTGCTGGGAACAGGCTTATTCACACTTGCAGATTTGGGATTTCTATTTGTTCTGTGCAGAAAAGGTCCACCATAAGCTAATGTTAGTCTATGGAGGTAAGTTTCTGGTGCACTGCATCATTTACAATACAAAGCGTGTACCACGATGGCTGTTTTCTCCCCTCAGAGGTGAATGGAGCTGCTTGGATATGTATTTTTCTATCTATACGGTACAATATAGATTCAAATATGTATCTGCAACATAAGGAAAACTATGGAGGAGATAAGCACAGACACAGAGGTAAAATACTGAGATAAATGCAGACAGAACTATCTGGAATTCACATGTGGCTGATTTTTATAATTTTATATTATTTTTATATAAAACTAACCGTAGACCATGTACGGAGTCCAGCAGTATGGTGCCTCCATGAGACATCGTGTTTTTCCCATAGAAACAATGTTTCTATGGCAAAATACAATCTGTAATGCTGCATGCAACGCAACGGAACATGCCACAATAATTTTCCATGAGAAATACCATCCGGGCACCTCTATGTAGAGGCACGTGGAGGTCCAACATAGGCCCATTGCAGTCCTGCACTATGGCGCCTTACAAAACAAGTCCATTAGGACTCATTCACATGACCGTATAAATGGTTCCGCATCCGTTCCACAATTTTGCAGAACGGGTCCGGACCCATTCATTTCAATGGGGCTGCAAAAGATGCGGACAGCACACAGTAGTTCTGTTCCATTGCCCCACAAAAAAGATAGAGCATGACCTATACTTGTCTGCAATTGCGATCGAGAGTAGGTATTTCTATTACAGTGCCGGCCATGTCCGGTCTGCATATTGCGGAACGTACACAGGTCGGTACCACAAATCACAAACCACAAATCACTACAGCCGTAATACAGCTGCTTGCATGAGCCCTTTATGTGAGGCCTCTTTCACACATCTTTGACATACATGACAAGATGGTCAGTGGTTCATCCATGAAGAAGTCCGTGTAGGATCCATGTTTGGTCTTTGTGTCCATTTTATACCCTCTATGTGTCATCCGTATTCAACTAATTACAGAACTCTCTCTTCTCTCCCGCTCTCTGTATATAGTGTTATACACAAATATCACCTACAGTCTCCTTCCTCCAATTGTCTGTATTATGTACATTTACCCCTTTCCATATTTACAGCGCCATGAAATGAATGGCGCTTTGATAAATAATAATAATAATAATAATAAATATCCTGATATAAATATAAAGGTATTTACCATATTTTTTTTTAAGTGAGGGTTTTGTTTTTCAATTTCATCCCGCAAATAATTTTTTTCACATTTTCCAATACAAGACATGATGAATAAAATGGTGCCATTGAAAAATACAACTTCCCCGCAAAATATAAGCACTCATATGGCTATGTAAAAAGTTATGGCTACTGGAATGTGGACCTGGTCTTTAAGGGGCATCTAGCATCTAGGAATTTAGATACAGTGCCTTGCGAAAGTATTCGGCCCCCTGGAACTTTTCAACCTTTTGCCACATTTCAGGCTTCAAACAAAAAGATATAACATTTTAAATTTTTGGTGAAGAATCAACAACAAGTGGGGCACAATTGTGAAGTGGAACGAAATTTATTGGATCATTTAAACTTTTTTTGTAATAATAAAACTGAAAAGTGGGGCGTGCAAAATTATTCGGCCCATTTACTTTCAGTTCAGAAAACTCCCTCCAGAAGTTGATTGAGGATCTCTGAATGATCCAATGTTGTCCTAAATGACTGAGGAAGAGAAATAGAATCCACCTGTGTGTAATCAAGTCTCCGTATAAATGCACCTGCTCTGTGATAGTCTCAGGGTTCTGCATCATGAAGACCAAGGAACACACCAGCCAGGTCCGTGATACTGTTGTGGAGAAGTTTAAAGACGGATTTGGATACCAAAAGATTTCCCAAGCTTTAAACATCCCAAGGAGCACTGTGCAAGTGATCATATTGAAATGGAAGGAGTATCAGACCACTGCAAATCTACCAAGACCCGGCCGTCCCTCTAAACTTTCATCTCAAACAAGGAGAAGACTGATCAGAGATGCAGCCAAGAGGCCCATGATCACTCTGGATGAACTGCAGAGATCTACAGCTGAGGTGGGAGAGTCTGTCCATAGGACAACAATCAGTCGAACACTTTAAAAATCTGGCCTTTATGGAAGAGTGGCAAGAAGAAAGCCATTTCTCAAAGATATCTATAAAAAGTCTGGTTTACAATTTGCCACAAGCCACCTGGGAGACACACCAAACATGTGGAAGAAGGTGCTCTGGTCAGATGAAACCAAAATCCAACTTTTTGGAAACAATGCAAAACGATATGTTTGGCGTAAAAGCAACACAGCTCATCCCCCTGAACACACCATCCCCACTGTCAAACATGGTGGTGGCAGCATCATGGTTTGGGCCTGCTTTTCATCAGCAGGGACAGGGAAGATGGATGCCTGAAATGTGGCAAAAGGTTGAAAAGTTCCAGGGGGTCGAATACTTTCGCAAGGCACTGTACATGCAGTTACCTTCATAGAGAATGAATGACCACTCACTCAGTCTCAGTAGTTCCATATATGTGAAGGTCATATTGTCCTCTAGAGGCAAGGTTTTAAGGGGGAAATACCTCCACCATGTATTCTGTAGGTTTATATGGAATCAGTGAGATGCACAAAAACTGCACCTTACTGTGTTGTACAAACCCTGCCTTAAAGTGACTATAATTGTGCTCCATAGAATGCAGATCTGCAAAATACAGATGACCATCCGTGTGCTTTCCGCATCCCTATGTCCATTAAGTCAATGGGTCTTCAAAAAAAAAAAAGAAAAAGATACAACACGGACATCACATGGACATCATCTGTATTTTGCTGACCGCAAATACATACGGCGTGTGCATGAGGCCCAATAGGCAGGTTAGGACAGCAGACCATGTAATATTTGTGACGCACATGGAGGGGAGTGAGTATACTCCAATGTACAAAAATGTACAGGAAATCCTGTCACTTGTCCTTTTTACGTCTTTTGCTCTTATTATGATTCATCTATTTGTAGGGAATCTGAAAATGTAAAAACCTCTGTTGAAAATGGAGATTTGACAGTATTATGAACATCCTTTAGCTTTCTATCAAGAGCTGCATTCACAAATCTACAGGCTTCGGAGCAGAAATCATCCAGCATTCCTTCTTATCTCAATGATCGCCCATAGCCTGCTCTGGTCATTTTCATTCAAGGCAGTATAGTATTTACACCAGTGTAGTAATCTGATGCAGAAAAAAAAACTGCCCCATTACATAATAAGGCCTCATGTACATGACTGTATTTTTGGTCCGTGTTTGATCCGCATTTTTTTGCTGAGCACACACAGAGTTATTCAGCACACAGACCTGTATATAATGCTTGATAAAGGCTGAGGGAGGATAAGCCGAAACGTAGCATGTACCATGGTGATGGAATAAAGTAACACTTCTCTCCACTTGAATTGGATGCTGTTTCCTGTACTTTGTCTTTTGAATTGGGAGCCATTGGGACCAGACTCCAGGAAGAAACGTGCATCTAAGGAATACGCCAGCCACTGAACAGGTGCTGTATCACTACTTTTATCCATGTGTGTATATATATATATATATATATATATATATATATACATGTCCTATTCTTGTCCATTGGTCCAAGGCCACCTGCACATGACTGCAAATGAATGCACTTAAGATTCGCACGAATTTCCAAAATTATCCGCACCCAAATCCACAATTTCTAACGTCAGTTTTTGGTGTGGATTTGATGCAGTTTTGCCGCATATTGTTGGAAATGGGTGAAATCCACAGCTAAACTGTAAACACAATTGACATGCCGCACATTTGGAAATCCGCATGGCAGGTCAATTTCTGCAAAGAAAAAATCTGCAAAGTCAGATTGGCTAGTATTGTACTACACTGTGGTTTTTCCGCATGGGAATCCACACTGAAAAGCCGCACGTATTCCGCAATGTGTGCAGGTGGCCTAAGAGTACAGCTGGGCAGTGAGGGATATGTCTGATGACCAGCTCACTGACTGTTTCAAGTGGCAACCAGCATATGTAGGGCATGTGACCACTGCAGCCAATCACTGTCCTCGGAGTTAGACCGGTATATGGCACATGACCCTTGCACTTTCTAATCAAGCAGCGGCAGGAGGATAAGAACAGCGCCACGAAGAATGATTTTTTTTTTCTTTTAGTCTATTGGAGGGCTGGTATTCTAGGGGAGTTGTCTGGAGATATCCTTAAAGGCTCTATACACCTTTGGGGGCAAATTTTTTTTATGATTGCATTTTACTAATTTTGGGCTAATAATCATTTTTTCAATTGATCTTTATTAAAAATATTAAGCCGTTCTGCCACAAAGGGTTAACTGTTTTTCTAGCTTTCTCTTTGTACCGGTCATCTAATAAACCTTATCTCTAAACTACTGAGAGGACATAAACATTTGTTTAAGCCACATTCTTATCAGTAAGATAAGGATTGAGCTTTAATGAGTGTTTAAAAGGTCAGAGAGCAGAGATAAGGAGCCCGTCAGCTCCCTGCCTTACGGAAGAGAGAGAAAATTCAGACCCTGCTAATGGAGCATGCCAGCTCTGTACAGAGGAAAGGACTCCACATTTTTGCTGAAGACCAACTGAAAAAATTATTTTGATTTTATTTTGATGAGTACAATGCAATAATAAAAAAAAGGTCCCCAAAGGTGTCCATAGCCTTTAAAGTTAAGGATTATCTCTAGAAATCAGATCTGTGGAGGATCCATAACGCTAAATGTATCCATTGTGGGTGGTACATTAAAAGGAAAGATTGTGCACCCACATGAGTAGCCAGGAGCTGCGTTCCTTGATGCACATTGTGTACTGACCTGTGTGTCATTTACACCTTCACTTTTTTCAGAACAGTCCACAGCACCACAAAGAGATTTACTATATGTGTAATAAGAGGCGTTTTTTGCAGTCAAAAGTTCTCATATTTCCCCAGAGTGAGAAGCCCTTTTTGGTCAAACATGAGGCCAATGAACTAGGACAGAATCAGCCTGCACATGAGGAGCCTACAAATCCTGCTTTTAAAAAAAAAACACACTTTTTTTTGTTTTTTCTTTCTGTGACACCCCGTTTATGAAGTTAACTGCACTGATTATTGTGCCTCCGATCCTCCATTGTGCACAGATGTGGATTACTTTGCTTCATTATTAAGAATAATGGTTATAGATTTATATGCAGAACTGGTTTTGTTTGGTCTTTGATTGGCAACATTTACACAATCCGAACCATTCATTACATTTCAAGCATGTTAACGTCTATGTTTCTGATCATTAAAAAAATAATTTTTTTAAATTTGCATTTTGTGTTTCGTAACCACATTTTTTTTAACAAATTAGAATTGAATAACAAATGAAGGTGGGGATTGGTGGAGAGCTGCAATGATGATTGACCTTCCAAAAGTTTCTCCGATCTGCACATGGGATCTTTGGAACTCATCCAGAGTGACCACTGGGTTCTTGGTCACCACTCTTACTAAGGTCCTTCTCCCCTACTTATTTTGGTGGGGTGGCCAGCTCTAGGAAGAGTCCTGGTTATTCCAAACTTCTTCAATTTAAGAATTATGGAGGCCACTATGCTTTTGTGAACTTTCAGTGCAGAAGAATATTTAGTCCCCTTCTCCAGATCTGTGCCTCCACACAATCCTGTCTCTAAGCTCTACAGGCAGTTCTTTCCTCCTCAAGGCTCTGATATGCTCAGCTGTGAGACCTTATATAGACTGGACTATGTCCTTCCAAATCATGTCCAGTCAATTGAATTTACCACAGGTGGACTCCAATCAAGGTGTACAAACATATCAAAGATGATCAAGAAAAATGTGAGTCTCATAGCAAAGGGTCTAAATACTTACTTGTATGTCCATGTGAAATTTTAGTTTTTCCTTATTAATAAACTTGAAAACATTTTCACTTTCTCATTATTGGGTATTGAGTGCATATTAATGAAGAAAACCTCATTTTTTAATTATTTTAGCACAAGGCCGCAACATAACAAAATATGAAAAAGTGAAGGGGTCTGAAGATTTTCCGAAAGCACTGTACACTCCTCAACATTGAAATTACAACACTAAGAAGAACAAGTCATAAGGTTATGCAAATTGTAATAAAATGGAAAGTAGCAGGTGTCACTAAGATCTGGCGATGATCAAATTTTCAAGCATCTAGCTCCAATCTGTGGCACATGGCAGGGACATAAAAACCAGACTGAAGGCAAAGCTTTTAGCCACATGAAACCTCATAAATCAGATCATGTCATGTGTGATGCCTACTGTTTTCATCAATGTACCAGTTATCACCACTTGTCACAACCTGAGCAGCATGGAATCCTTAAATTGAGAGACTTTGGTTTACCACACAGATTGCTACACGTCTAGGCTGAGATGTCAGCACTGTTCACCGTTGCATATCCCAGTGGTTGGGAGAACAACGATGAACTGGAATGACAGCAAGAGATGGACAGAGGAGGACCTCTGCGTGAACGGATCGTCTGATTAGAAAAATGACGTGTAGTGATCCATTCTGTACTGCAAGTGAAATTGGACGTCACATCCCAAGCCTAGGGTGGCAAATATTGTCTACGCAAACCATCAGAATGCATCTGCATGACATTTGGCTACGAGCCAGACATCTAGCTACAGGTTTTCCATTGATCTCATGCCACCAGCTCTCAAAGGCTATCATGGTACACAGCAAAATGGCAATGGAGGCTGGAATGGAGGTCTGCCCTCTTCAGCAATGAGTCCAGCTTTTGTCTTGGATGCAATGATAGCCAGAGATAGGTCTGGAGACCAAATGGGCAACGCTATGAAGAGGCCTTCACAAAGGAATGCAAAACTGGTCCTACCCCTGGGATTATGGTGTGAGGTGGCATAATGTACTGTACCTGGACCCAGTGGTGTACATAGAGAAGAAAGGGCCCCATAGCAAGGATCAAACCAGTCCCACACAGGTCAGAAGGGTGTCTGCATAAATCCTTTTCAATGACCCTTGGGCCATTTTTTCCACTGCCTCATTTGCTAAAAGTTCTTTCTTTAGAGGATAGCGTCCTGACCAAGTTTTCACCCCCAGTAGAAGTGAAGATGGTCCCAACTAAAACTGGGCCCCCTCTTGCCCTGGGTCCCATAGCAGTCGCATGGTCTGCCGCTATGGTAGTTACGCCCCTGCCTGGACCCCTCTATTCTTCAAGTACATTAAAGGGGTTGTCTCATCTTGCCTAATGGGGGCATATCGCTAGGATATGCCCCCATTGTCTTATAGGTGCGGGTCCCACCGCTGGGACCCGCACCTATATCGAGAACGGGGCCCCGAAAGCGAACGGGGGCGCACTGCGCATGCGCAGCCGCCTCCATTCATTTTCAATGTGGCCGGCGAAGATAGCCGAGCGCTGGCTCGGCTATTTCCGTCGGCTCCATAGAAATGAATAGGAGCGGTGGCCGCGCAAGCGCGGTGCGCTCCCATTCATTTCTATGGGGAGCCGGCTTGGTGGTGGCCGGACCGGAGTCCTCCAGCCACCACCTTGCGGGGCCCCGTTCTCGATATAGGTGCGGGTCCCAACGGTGGGACCCGCACCTATAAGACAATGGGGGCATATCCTAGCGATATGCCCCCATTAGGCAAGATGAGACAACCCCTTTAACAGCTCGGCCTTACATTGATTTGGTCATGGAACTAGTGGTACAGCCATTTCTCTAAAGTGTCCCGGAAGCTGTTTATCAACAGGACAATGCCAGGCCACATTTTGTTCATGCTACTGTGAGTAGTCTGTGTTGTCTAAATTGCTACCATGGCCTGCAGTGTCTCTGGAGTTGATTCAGATCAAGCACATCTGGGACATCATTGGTCAGCATTTGTAAAGGGAGCTGCCTGCAGCGGATCTTGATGATTTTCGTGCCCGAGTGCATTCAGCATGGCAGAACATTCCTCAGAAGGTCACTAATAACCTCCTTGATAGTATGCCAAGGCGTGTAAGTGTAAATATATATAATCATCGTTACAAAATTCTGCCATTCTCTATGGGAGTTTTTCTGTCAATCTCACTATTACTTTTGCAAATATGGCCATTCTGCCTGTAATTATCTTGTGGATACACCCTCTACTGCGATCGATCCTGCATCTACCTTGAGTCTTTAATACAAGGCTTTCATGCTACAACTTCAGAAAATTTGAGAAGCAAGCATAAATACAATTAAAATATGACAGGAAGCAACAAAGAACTAAGAGCTGACAAAGAAGTACAGTACATAAGCTGGTGAGATAGCCCACAGAGTGATGCTATGAGACAATATCTAGCCTGCACATTACCCTATGGTGGGAGTTTGTCACTTGTATCTACGCACATGGCGGATTGACGGAGTCTATTAGTAGAGAAGGGGTTCCCTCACTATCTTTATGCCTGAGCAAAAGCATCTAAAAATACGTACTCTATCACAGATTCTGTCAAAAATTATTTTGTCCAGTAAAATGGCAGACTCTAGAACATATAATGGTCAAACGGGTCCATCTGGCGCTGTGAGGTTCACTGATGTGTCGGATCTGACACTTCCGTTATTTATGTTGTTCTGTTAATCTGCGATGATGTGAACTCGGTATTGCATCCAAGGGCAGACATTTATGCTATATTACCCAAATGCCTCATATGTGGGATTCCTGCCTATTAGATATTTATTGTATAACCTAGAAATATGTAAAAAAAAAAGTCTATGCTCAGAATATATGCGCCATATTTTTCACTTTATAAGACGCGCCTGATTATAAGACGCACCAGAAAAAAAATATTTTTCATCTGTCCTCAGATCAGACCTCCAATCTTTATCAGACCTCAGATCATCCCCCTCCCAATCTTTATCAGACCCCAATAAGACTCCCAAACTTTATCATACCTCAGAGAAGACCCCCCCAAAGACCCCAATCTACCTCAGATCAAACCCTCAATCCTCATCAGACCTTAGATTAGACATAAAATAAATAAACTTACCACTCCTGCTCCGCACAGCGCACTTTTCTTGCACTCACCGCTCCTTGGTCTTCTGCCAAACCCATGCTGCACTGTGACCTGAAGTTGCACAGTGTCACGTCGCAGTGCATGCCCATGTGCACCGTGTCCTAACACTATACGCAGTCAGGACACATGCAGCACAGGGCCCGAAAGCAGATCAGGGAGTGGTGAGTACAACTAGCACTATCAGCGCTACACTCACCGCTCCCCGCTCATACTAATGACCGTTTCCATAATACTGTACTTTAGAATGGATAAACCAATGTGAAAAAAATGTAAACACTGTGAAAAAATTAGTTAATGAAAAACAATGTCAGAATTGTTTTTTTCCTAGAACCCTCCACGCATAAACAGAATAAAAAGTCATGTAACTCAAAATGGCACTCCAAATGGGGTGATGCACAGCATATTTTATATTATTTTTTTTTAAATAAAAGTTTGCATGGTGCAAGTATTAAAACAGAAATGCCTAGAGATAGGTGGATATTAAATAGTCACCTCTCCTGTCTGTTGTAGTAACTACTTGCATCCCCCATGTAATAACAATTCTGGAGCATCCATTCTTATGATTCTATGGTATGTCAGTCTTTTATTATTCCTGCTAGAAGTTATGACTGAATTGCTAGCAGTTTTCAAGGAAGGTCCAGAGGAGCGTTACCAGTTGAGAAGTGTCCTTGTACAGTTTGACACCTGCAGCACTGATTGGATAGTGTCAGACTGTGCAGGGACTCCCCGCCCCCCACCAGTAACACTCATTGCAATTCATTCTTAACTTCTAGCAGGAATAATAAAGGAATGGCACAACATAGAGCCATAAGAATAGAGGCTCCAGAATTGTTATTACATGGAGAATGCAAGCAGTTGCTAAAATAGACGTGTCAGGAGGAGTTATAGGTCCTCTTTAAGGCCTAAAATAGCCAGGTCACTAAGGGGTTAAGCACCCTTTCGATTTTATTGTATTTTGCATTGGTCTTAGTGCATTAGTCACCCTGAGATGTCACTTTCTCCCCGTACATAGGCTCAAGTCTCGGGAATATTGGATCGGGCAACAGAATGGCTGCCTACCATGTGCAGGTGATGAATGCTTTTTAATTTCAGTTAAAAATCACTCCTCAGTCATTAACAAATAAAGATGGCCGACGCCACAAAAGCACAAAAGCACTTAGGAAAATGGGAATACGGTTGATGCGAAAAAACATTTATGTTGATGTCTTAAACATAATAACACTGCTTTATGTGAGAGTGACAGACCCAATTTCCGATTTTCCGCACACATTTGAATCACACATTGTCCCTGAGCAGCCGGTCAGCAGCGGCGAGTAAACACACAGCAGCGTGTAAGTGCCTGAAATGGGAATCGTCTGAAGTTCCAAGGAACATGTGAATGATGTCGCTGTGCATTTTTCTTCAGACAGCGATTCAATTATTCCTCGGTCTCCAATGAGTCTCAGATAATAAGAAATATCACACGGAGCGCCGACACCGTTAGAGCAAGGATATGAGACCATGAGGTAAAATGCTTCCTAATAGTGTCATGGAGCTGCACACTGAAGCTGCCATTTTGTTACTTGATCCAATAATATCTGGCCAATCAGCTCCTTAGGAACTGGGGATAAATGAAGGACATGCCCTTTGGTCCATTAGGGCAGGGTCTTAAAATGCAAATGATGAGTGCTCCTTAAGTGCATTTTATGAAAACAAATATGCGTATCACGAAAAGTGGTTGGTAAAGGACCCATGACTTTTATTCTCCAGAGGACAGATACAGATATACACTTTATAGAGAAAGTATTGGGAAATGCCACTCAATCATTTCATTCAGCCCCATTGCCACAAGTGTATAAAATCCAGCTCCTAGTCATGAAGAATGTCTTTACCAGCATTTGTGAAAGAATCACTTGTTCGGAGAATTTGAGCGTAGTCCTGTACTAGTATGTCACCGCTGTTTGTGAAATTTCTTCCCTCGTAGATATTCCACCATCAACTGAAAGTGGTATTATCTAGGAATCATAGCAACTCTGAAAACGGAGACCAAGTAAGGCCTATTTCACACTTGCATTGTTTTCCAGTATTGAGATCTGGCAGAGGATCTCAAAAACGGAAAAAAATGTTTCCGTATAGTCCTCATGCTTTATGAATGGAAAGAAATCCAGGATGTATCAGGATGTCTTCCATTCCGTCAGCATTCCGTTTTGTGACCGGACACAAATCCACTGCAAGCTGTGGTTTTGTGCCTGGTTCTAAAAACGGATCCGTCACTAAAAACATAGAGTACAAGTCAATGGTGACAGATCCATTGTTTTTTAGGAGCCTAAAAAACCGGATCCGTCATCCAATGACTTTCAGTGTATTTAGTGAAGGATCCATTTTTTTTTCAGTTTTGATTTCACACAACCGCATCCTAACGGAACGGATGCATCCTGATGTGCAAAATCAAAACATATCAGTTTAATTCCAGTAATTCCTGGAATTAACAACGCAAGCGTGAAACGGACCTAAAGTTAGAGAGCGAGGTCGCCAAGTGCTGAGGCGCATAGTGCATAAAAGTCACCAATGCTCTGCTGACTCCATAACTGCAGAATTCAAACCTCCTCTGGCATCAACATCAGCACAAAAACCGTGCTGTGCCGGGAGCTTCATGGCATAGGTTTCCATGACCATGCAGCTGCATGCAAGCAGCTCAATGCCAAGGGCTGGATGGAGCGGTGTAAAGCATGTCACCACTGGACTATGGAGCAGTGGAAACGTGTTCTGTGGAGTGATGAATCACGTTTCTCCAGCTATCAGTCTGATGGGTGAGCCTAAATTTGGTGAATGCCAGGTGAACGTCACCTGCCTGACGGCATTGTGCCACCTGTCGAATTTGGTGGAGGAGAGATAAAGCTATGGGGTTGGCCTAGGTCCCTTAGTTCCAGTGAAAGGAAGTCTTAATGCTTTGGTGTAACAAGACATTGTGGACAATTGCATGTTTCCAACTTTATGGGAACATGTTCCAGCATGACTGTGTCCCAGTGCACAAAGCAAGGTCCATAAAGGCATGGTTGGGAGAGACTGGTGTGTAAGAACTTGACTGACCCTTTTGGGATGAACTACAATGGAGACTGCAAGCCAAGCCTTCTCACCCCTCTCCGCTTCATGTGTTCTTAATGAGAAGAGTGCAATAAGCCACCGCCAGAAACCATGCCTGATCCATCTTTTCCCTCACGTCTGCCACTGGGGTGAAGAGTTGGGACACCGCCATACACATTAGATGGTTGGTCGGTCCCACTAACATCGCCGTACTCAGCAAACATTCATCAAATGTGTATGACCACTTTAAATTAAGTGGTTATCCAACCCCAAAAATGCCACCCGAATGCCCGGGCCCCAGATTGTACTTACCTTACTTCCCGGCACCTGCATCGCTTCTACTGCCCGCACAGCTGCCGCTGTATCTCCCCGTTGCATGGATCAAAACATCGGGCGATGGGAAGGGGGGAAGCCAATAGAAGGCCACGACGGGAACGAGCCTCCCTAGCCTCACACGCTATGCTAGGGAGGCTCGTTTCATGCCGCTGGATGTTATGACAGGGAGATGAAGCGGCGGCTGTGCAGGCAACAGAAGCGACACGGGTGCAGGGGAGTGAGGTAAGTAAAATATGTGTGAGGGGCCCGGTCATTTTTGGGGTTGGATAACCCCTTTAAGGCTACCAATAAGATATGATGAAATGACACAGTTCTCAATATAAACTAATAACAGGAAAGGATCACCTTTTCTGGCCACAGTTGGCACTTTGGAGGGTCGCTCATTGGGTATAGGTTTCCTTTACTATTATAATGTTTTAATTTGACCTATAGTCCACCAACGGTCTGACTGAGAAATGTACTAATAAATCATTGTGCTAAAATATCCCATATTCAGTAAAGTGATCAATACAGGTATCTGTTGGTTTATTGAATCTTAGATCAAAAAAACTTAAAGGGTTGGTCCAGATATTTGATGGCATATCAGTAGGACATTCCATCAATGTCAGATAGGTGCTGGTCCCATCTCTGTTGGGTCCCCAAAGTGAAGGAGAGCACACCACTCATGCACGGTGTGCTCTACATTCACTGTCATGGGAGTTATTTCCAAAAAAATAGCCGAGCAAGCCCGCAGCATGTTGCGGTTTGCTCTCCGTTCTGGAGACGGAACGGAATGCTTTTAGGAGCATTCCGTTGTCTTCAGTTCAGTTTTGTCCTCATTTACAATGAATGGGGACAAAACGGAAATGTTTTTTTCCAGTATTGAGCCCCTATGATGGAACTCAATACCGGAAAAAGAAAACGCTAGTGCGAAAGTAGCCTTAGCCATTTTCAACTATCTTAGTGTAGATACACCTACGCATTTAGTTATAATAGACAGCAAAGTTCTCCAACATGCTGGGAGTTGTAGTTTCAGCTGGAGTGCCACTGGAGGAGACTGTATCCAATGTAAGTAATGACCATCTCTGTACAGCTCTGTGGAATATGTTAGTGCTATATAAAATATCTGAATAATTAATAGAATAAAACTGCTGTGGGATATTATTAGAAAGGAACAATGTCATGAATTGATGTTCCCTTTAATACATAGGACGTCATGTGAAGCAGCTGTAATCCACATGTATTTGTGCTGCAGTTCTGGGATTGACTATGTAGAATTTATAACAGTGCCTTGATCTCAGGAAATCATAAATGGATGATATGTTTTTAAGAACACACAGTATCTGGTTTGCCTTGCTGTATATTACTGTCATGTTCAGGAGCAATCACTATTAACTGTGATGCCATTTGCCCTAATAAGCTTCAATTTCGGCTACATCCAAATATGTGTAGTCATGTAATGGAATCCCCATCACCCGCTGAGACAAAGCCTAAACCCATCTAATAGAGCCTCCCATATCACCGGGTCCCTACGTGATATTGTCTAGATAATGTCCTCATCTCCCACTCCCTGCTACACCAGGCACTTGGCATACATCACCGCCACCTCATAGTACTCAGCTTCTTCCACGTTGTTACAATTTTAAAGATTATTATTTGTAAGTATTTCTTCCCAAAATGTTTATTCCAAAGGTATATGTCCAGCTACTGGAATGTCCAGCCATTTGGAAATAGAAAGGAATATGTTGGTATTCCTAGCCTGGTAAGATATGATAGCATGATATAGGATATATAGGAGAATGCTAGAATGAGAGGGACATATCAGAGATAGATGAGATAGATACATAAGATAGATATAAAAAAGTAAAAGTAAGGCCCCATTCAGACAGCCGTATTATTGCGGGTCCGCAATAATGCGGACCCGCAATAATACGGGGGCCGCTCGGCGTGTGTTCTGCACCGCTCTGAACACACGACTGGGCGCCCCATTCAAAATGCCTATATTTGTCCATGCGGACAAGTATAGGACATGCTTCATATTTTTCAGCTGAGCCGCGGCACGGAGCTAGCTCCGTGCGGCGGCTCCCCGCTCCCATAGAGGTGAATGGGGCCGCATCTATTCCGCAATATTGCGGAATAGATACGGCCCCATTCACACGATTGTGTGAATGGGGCCTAAGATATATGAGAAACAATAAGATAAAAGATTAAAATGTATATAACATAAAAGGATGGGTGGATAGACAAATGGATAGACAGATGGATAGATAGATAGATAGATAGATAGATAGATAGATAGATGAAAGGGGTAGAGTGAGAGAGAAAGAATTAGATTTGAATAGATTTTATAGCATTATATAAATGCATAGGAGAAGGCTATAATGAAAGGGAGCTATTAGAGATAGAAAGAGTAAGAAAGACAAGATAGCTAAAAAAGTAGATATTCTTTCTCATATATCTTGCTTCTTATAAGAAAGAACAATTAAAATATATATGACATAAATTGAGAAAGGTAGATATGAGAAGGATAGATAGATAGATAGATAGATAGATAGAGTGAAAGAGGAAATGAGAAGAAAAGAAAGAAAGAAAGAAAGAAAGAAAGAAAGAAAGAAAGAAAGAAAGAAAGAAAATAAGATTGATGAGATAGATAGATAGATAGATAGATATGAGATACATAGAGATGAGATAGATAGATAAGAAAAATGGCAGCACCAGACAAAAGAAGGCAAACAGAGGTTCCAGCCCAATGGGACAAGACTATCGCCAAATATACAAATGTAGCAAAGAGGCAGCACTCTCGAATGGAAAAAAGGAACAAAATGTATTCACCCATGCGTCCTACAAATAGATAGATAATGTGAGGTAGAGGAAAGGGGTAGAGTGAGTAAATAACAAATAGTTGCACTATACACACATATATATATATATATACACACACACTTACAGACTATAGGTGAACACATACTATGTGGATTCTCTCACAATATATGCAGTACATATGCAGTCAGATATTTCCACAGACAGACATGATGGTGACTTGCCTGACCCTGACATTACATAACTATATTGCATGCTTTGACATCTAATTACATAAGTTGCAGTTTGTATTCCCTGCAGTCGGAGTTCTTCCGTGTCTTGATGAGTGCATGTTACCAGGAAAGCTGTGATCATTTAATATTTGTTTATAGGAAATGAATGGGGACTTAAAAAAAAAAAACTTCCCATTCGCCTTGAGATGGCAGGAAATAAATATCTATTAAGGTCTTTATTTATGTTGTCATTGATTAATTCCTCGCTAGCTCATTTGGTTCCGATTTAGAGCGATTTGATTCTAATTGAATTAGCATATAATTTCAATGTGCATAATTACTGTAATTATGACATTCAGGTAAGGCAGCTTTAGGCAGTAAGGCAATTTTACAGTTTCTAGTCAGCTTCTTCCTAGGGAAATGGACAAGGACTTTTTTTGCCGCTGATATTCTGGCAATAATTATACCTCTGCCAGCCAAAGAGAGGCTTCAGGGTTATGTTATTTTAGGGAAGAAGAAAAAAATTTCCATATTTAATGCAAGACATTTGGATAAATTGACATTTTTCATTTTTACATTCTTTTTTTTTTCTTCACTTTACCTGCAAATCCAAATTACTTCTTATGTTATCACAAGGTTAATATGTTACCCAGCAGTCTATTTACAGCCCAGAAACTAATGGGCAACTACTGGACGGGTGACGCAGATCAGAATAATCTGATCAATCGAGAGGACCTACATAAATGAGGACTGAGAAAACTCCACAGATGAAGATTATAGCAGAGCTGAATGTGTCATCATACTGATGCAGTTCTGTGTAAACACCAAAGTAATACATTGTGACAATAAGTTTTAAAATTCTAAACTATGTATATTGTGTATGTGTATATGTTTATTTGCATGCCCAGGATAGAAAGATGTATACATTTTACATGTGTTAATATATCTATTAACTATCTATCTATCTATCTATCTATCTATCTATCTATCTATCGATCATATCAATCAATTGATTGATCCATCTATCTGTCTATGCACACAGATTGGAATATAACAGATCTGAACACTAACTTTCTCCATCTAATAATGCTGAATTTGTCACTCGACACAACACATTAAGTCAGTGTTTGATCAGTGATTTCCATCAGTGATTGTGAGCCAAAGCCAGAAGTGGAGCCTGCACAGAGAGAAGATATAATGAAAAGATTTACACCTGTTCTGCACCTGATTTTGGCTCACAGTCACTGATGGAAATCACTGATCAAACATTGACCAAACACTGACTGTGTGAAAGCGGACTAAGATATCCGATAAGTCTTTTAGATTTTTTTATGTAAAACTGCAGACGTGGAGCTCTGCTATGTCTGAAGACTGGTTGTCTGTAATGTTTAACTGGCTTCTTATTATATTGATTACACAATTGCTGTCCCGGTGCAGAAAACACACCTAGCACCAACAATGCCTCTTATCAGCAAGGAGTAGTGAGAATACATTTAGGCTGATCTGTGTACTTTATGAGGTATTCTTATGAACGAAAAATGTCACTAACATATACATAAATTACATATATCATACACAAGTTTAAAGATGATAGATTAGATAGATAGAACTGCCAGGTACTATGATGATATCATGAAGTGCTACATTGAAATTTAGCAGTAACAAGATGCTCTAAAAATTCCGAACGCAACCTGGAGGCAGTTCCCAAAATCACCAACAGATGGCGCTAAAGGGTTAAAGTTACAACCAGCTTCCCCCCTGAGATGAGCAATATTTTCTGTTGTTGGCCATTTCTTCCTCTTTTTAATCTATTTAGGTTAGAAAAACATTTAGAACAAGTGACATCTTCCTAAGGATTAACAAGCGAGTGTATAAATGCGCCGTGTATCCTCAGACAGTAGTAGAGCTTTGCTGTGAAAGCCTATAGTGCATTTGTTACAGGTTTACCAATTAGATGAGCAAATCCAAGAGTGAGAGGTCATTTTAATATGAGGATTTCATTTAATTTATAGGATCTCTCATTTGATACAAGACTAAAATGTTCAGTGGATGATGGAGAACATTATTCTTAATCATGATGAATATATAGAAATGGGATTTAGGTCTCTGTTTCTATCTCTATTGGCGGAGATTGAGGAGACTCGTATTGAAATGAATTAAATGAAAAGCAAAGAATATTTTCTTTGTCTTATTATTATTAGGAAAAATTGTATAATAATATAGAATATATTAATTGCATTCTAATAATGAATTATTTTTCCTACAGGGATTAAACAGATCAGATACAGTCTGTAACAGGTATTAGCGCTCCTGAACAATGCTTTATAGAGTAAGTTACTAGCCATGATTGAAACCCATTGATTGCTCGGCACGCCCAGACCCCTTCCTCATTTCTGGGGAGGCTGCGGTTGATGGACATGTATTTGACCTAAGAGGGCACAAGCAATACCCCCCCTGGTCCTTGATCAGTGAGCTGAACACTGAACCCTAAGCCTATAGTCACATATGCGTCCCTGATTCATTTCCTCAGCTTTTCTGTGTAAGACATTGAAAAGCAAATGAGGATCCCAGCGAGAGAGTGACATTCCACACAAGTCACTGTGTCCATTGCTGGGATGATCACTCATGTCACCCTGCAAATATGCCTCCTCTTCTCCACACGTGTTCTTCTGATTGTGCTTACATTGTTGCTTGTGTCTTTTTAAAATCGTATATGACGGCATAATATTGATGACAATAACATGCGACAGTTTGACAAGAGACGAAGTGATGGTATGGTGTCCTGTGTTTGTATTAAATTATAGTGAAGCAAAGCTAAATTACTGTAAGGAGTCTAATTATAACCATATAAAATAAAATAAAATAAAATAAAAATTATAAAATAAATAATACTACTGATACTAATAAAATTAAAAATGTTACAATGCAAAATAATAATTCTAATATAAATCCCAATTCTAAATAAAATCTAGGAAAATTCTCAATCTTTAACCCGGTGTTTAACTTTATTTAATCTATAATGATTTTCTTTTTTTTTTTTTTCATTTACCATTCTCGGCCCCCCTTTTTTCTTTTGCAAGACAAAGAGCAGTTAAAATAATTTTCATTTCAATAATTGCCTTCTGGTCAATTTAACTGGGCCTTATTTTGAAAGAAGCTGTCTAAATGAGATTCCTCTTCCAAGTGTGTTCCCAGGCCCGATCCCCCCAGCCTTTAATTATTCCTGACTTTTTTTCAGCGCATAAGACGCAGCACTGAGTAATCACAAAGAAAAGCAACACAGTATCCTTGAACCTTTTCAATAGCAGAGCCGGAGATATTCAAATAACCAACAAGGCCCATTGCACTGCATGGACACATAAGCAGCATTTGCAAAAAACCTCTATTTGCATATATCAAAGAGGGGGAAAAGAAGCAGTTGCCATTGCTAACATTAAACAGAGCAGTTATCAAATCAAGTGCTGGTTGTGTGAGCGATCAAATCGTTTTCCATTTCATGTGCCCCTGCCCCTTATACCGTTTGACATGCAAATTCTGTGCAGTTAATTTAGACAATTAAAAGGGATCTTCAAGGGAGCTTTTGTCCCACTGAATATTCTCACTTTTCCCCCTGGACTATCTGAGATAAAGTTGGCCAGAACAAATGATGTCTAGCAGATTAATTAGATATTTGATAAGACATGAATCCCTAATGAGGGAGTACAAGACACAGGGGGCTACTGCCTGTTCACAGTCAAAATTAATAACGTTGAACACGATTTTCATTTAGGCATGAAATGTAGGATGTAGAGTATTTATTGTAGTCATTTAGTCACTGGGGACAATCTGTAAACCGAGTTTGGAGGTAATTGATATATATATATATATATATTTATATTTTTATAGTGATTAAATAATGAATAATTATTTATGGATAGACAGATATTTATGATTGATGGCTATTCGCAAACATAAAACTTCTTTTAAATTACACGTAAATTATAGAAAATAAACAAAAAATATTGTGAAAAAGAGAAATAAGTTTATGTAAGTAAAAAGATAGATAGATAGACATTAGATAGAGTTGATAGTTATGATTATTATGAGTTATATATAATATACATAGGAGTATGCTAGAATGAAAGGGAGATAATAGAGATAAAGAAAGACATAAGATAGGTAGAAAAAAATAGATATTCTTTCTCATAGATATTCTCTTATAAGAAAGAACGATTAAAATATACTGTATATAACATAACCTGAGAAAGGTAGATATGAGAAGGATAGGTGGATACATAGAGATGAGATAGATAGATAGATAGATAGATAGATAGATAGATAGATAGATAGATAGATAGATAGATAATGTGAAAGAGGAAAGGGGTAGAGAAAGGAGGGAATAAAGAAAGGAAGGAAGGAAGAAAGAAAGAAAGAAAGAAAGAAAGAAAGAAAGAAAGAAAGAAAGAAAGAAAGAAAGAAAGAAAGAAAGAAAGAAAGAAAGAAAGAAGATATATAGGTACACATAGGTAATTGATAATAAAAAAAATATATAGATGATAATTTAATAATGGATAGAAAGATAGATAAGTAGTTGAGGTAAATAGATAAAAGACAGATATTCCATAGCTATTCTAAACTAAAGCTAAACAAAATGCTTTAAAAGAACAAAAATAATATAGAAAATAAAAAAAAGATACACACATTTCTGTCATAGAGAGATAGACAGATCTTGGATGGATTCATAATATTAATAGTTAAGTATATATAAGTGATCGATAAGTAAATGATAGATAACACCGTTTATAGTAGATAGATAGATAGATAGATAGATAGATAGATAGATAGATATGAAATAGATAATAGGTGGATTAGGTAATTATATGAGAAATGGAAAATAGATATTTAGATAATTGAATATTGAAATAAGAACACACACAAAAAAAGAGAAATAAGGACACACACATTTCATGCCAGCCCCGTAGCTTTACAATCCTAACGCATCTATTCCTCTGAGGAGCAGGACAGACAGAGAATACCAGGAATACATTTGATCATAATTCTTTTAATAATACGAAAAATCAAAATATGATCAAGGTTATTTTCTATATAATACAGATAAACGCATTTCATTTGTTTTAATTGAATTTAATTTACTTGTGAGTGAAATGTTAAATCAACATATTAAATATCTTTTACATATATATATTGACTTTCACAAAGTGCATCAGAAATTAAAAGAAAAAGAAAAGAAATGAAACTCCTGAATTTCAGGAATTCACCAAATATAAACTATTAGGAAAAACATTTACAAGGGGGATGGGAATGAACACGATCTTTATACAGCTTATACAGAGACTGTCCCACGAGTTCCTGTCACTTCTCACCTTAGAGGATGGCTAGAATTTTCATTTGTAATTTAAAAAAAAAAAATCTGATTGGGATTAAACGTGAATGAGAGGATGGGATATAATCCGGCTAGGGATTCGTGGTCCGTGTTTTCTCCAGCAAAATCAAGAAAGAAAAATAAATGTGGACCTCAGTTCTTCGCACACTATCTGGTTATATTGCTCTGGTTGCTGAAAGTTTGCTGTAATTTGTGGTGATAGTGCAGCCTGGAGGGATTGTGCCTGCTGCACAGAATGGGTCAATCTGCTGCACCCCACAACCTAGGAGTCACTGCACCCTCATTGCTCTAATTTTTAATAATAGTCGTTCCATTGAGTTTGCACTAACTGGAAGGAGTCCTGCTGCACCCCAGAAGTGACTGTTGCTTCCTACAAGGCCATTAGTATGGCCCTCAAAAGTATCTGCTTCTTCTTCCAAAGAGAAGTCATTACACCACTGATAAATGTGGCTGATAAATGAAGGACTGCATTTAGGTATGAGTTACTGCTTCACCCATTGCTGCTGGTCAAGAGAAGTCCCTTCTTGCACCCCAGAGGTGTCTCTTCCTTCCAAGGTGTATGTGCTGCAACCCAGAGGTGGCTGTCGCTGCCAAGTATTCAATACTTCACCTCAAAAGCACCTGCTGTTCATGTGGCCCCTACAACCCAAAAGCTTCCAAGGAGTCCTGCACCCTAGAAGTGTTTGCAGCTTTTAAGGAGGAGTCTCTTCTGCACCCCAAACGTCTCTGCTGCTCCCTAAGAGTCATTAGCTGATTCTTTCCCAGGCCTTACACCTTCCAGTATAAGCTCTGGGGACTCTGACCGAGGTGTCTCCAGATTGCTGGCATCTGTGTCACTGTCGCTGCCTTTCTTTCCCCCTCCTCCTCCTCCGTTGTGTGTCTTGATGTGTTTGCTTAGGTGGTCGCTGCGCATGAAGCGCTTGTTGCATACGGGGCAGGCGAATCTCTTCTCTCCGGTGTGGGTTCGGAGGTGTCTCTGCAATTCATCGCTGCGAGTGAACCTCTTGCCGCAGAAGAGCCAGTTGCAGACAAAGGGTCGTTCACCAGTGTGCCAGCGCAGGTGAGCCTTAAGGTGGGATGTTTTGCCATAGACTTTGCCACAGCCAGGAATATGGCAGCTATGCAGCCCCTTTCTTCTAAGGCTGGCACCTGCAGGCCCCAGGCGCTCTGCTTCCTGGCAATTGGGGCAATCACAGGTGGCTCTCCCAGAGTATCTGCGTGCAGAGCGCCCTGACGCGCCATTTGCTCCTCCAGAGGCCCCAGTGAGCATTGATGTGCCAGAGTCTGGGTAGGAGGGAAGGACTGGTTTGAAACCCTCCTGGGTAAGCAGGTGCTGCCCCGTGGAGAGCAGGTGGGAGGCGGCACTGGAGCCTAGCCCTGTGGAGCTGAAAGCCGAGTGTGTCAAAGTACTGAAGTCCGGGCTGTACCCACTGAGCTGGGTATGGGGCCCACCTGTGTGAAGGGCCCCCTGAAGAGCAGCTGCTGCAGCCGGAGGGTTCTGCACTTCTAACCAGGTGCTAGGGCTGGCAGCGTGTACATCCCACCAGGCTGATGCCCCATTTGCCACCTCTGAGTGGAAGCCAGACTTATACCAGGACTCATAGGGATGCGCCATGCCTACCCTTGGGTACAACCCGTCTGCTGCGCCATGCACCTTGGAGATGAAGGCAGATTGTCCTGCAGCTTCCTGGGGGGAAACCCCGGAGGAGTTGGAGAAGAGGCCGCTGTAGTCACTGCTGAAGGCTGAAGAGGTTGGGGATGTTGAGGCCAAACAGAAGGCGCTGTTGGCGGTGGCACTTCCGCCTGTCAGGGCACCGGATGCCCGGCTTGTGGCCACTGTGAAGCCTCCAAGGCTGGATCCCAGGCTGCAGCTGGAGGAGGAACGTTTCCAGGGGTGAAAACCTCCTTTAGCAAAAGCGCTGGACTCCGGGAGGCTGCTCAGGGGACTGGTGTTCCCGATCTTGTTGCAAGTAGCAGCCAGCATGGCCAAGGGAGTAGTGCCAAATCTGGGTTCTTCCTGGAGGGGGGGGACACAAAACACCACAAAGTCAAATCATGTTTCATCCGACTATAGGTGCGGCAGCATGGTCCTAAACCTGGGGGCCCAGAAACCTAGAGCCACCTTCACCCCACTGTGACACCCACTACGTATGTAACCGGCAGCATTCTCAACAATAATCAGTGAGCACCTATGTCACTAGTAATAAAATATCCCTTTAATATATAAATGAATGAATTAATTACAACTTTAATTTAGTATAACCTTTAACATTTACACCGTCCTTAACTTACTGAGTGAAAAACATTGAGGTTTTAGCGGATTTCTGCTATATTAAATATACAATATATAAAATCGAGATACAGAGTAAAAATACAAAATGTCAATAACAGTACGACACTTTAGAAAAACATCTAATCTACCAGAAATTAGAAAATCTGCTATTTTATTCCTCACATATAATTTGGACAATGAGGTTGGTTACATTGAAAGTTGAATTTGTCAAATAATTTCTCAAAATATATATATAAGTCGCTGTGGTTTAATGACTAATTAATATTTTCTTTTTGTTTATAAGTAAAGAATAATTGAATATTACATTTACAAAACATGCCAATGTGTTTCATCATTCTAATAATTATTAGCATTATTACTGGAAACTGGACAGTCAAAAATCAACCATATAGATTTTTATCGTACAGATGTAGCAGAGCTGGAATGGCTATTCACATGTTTCTTTGGCTTGAAGTGATAGCAAACTGACTCGCAGTCCTTTAAAAAACTGTGAATAACAACACAACCTGATATAACAAACTCAGCTCTGCTACGTTTGCAAATATTTGCAAGTTCTAAGCCTATGGAGTCAGTAGTAATATCCGCAATATTGACAAGGGATGTAAGATAATAGAAAGCAGACAAGGTTCCAGGTCTTCTGGAGGTTGCTACTGATGGAGGGGGGCACACGTATTCATTGCTAGTCCTTAGGGTTGTAATTCCAGCGGCTTTGGGACGCTGCAGAGGGGAATAACACTTAAATGCTGCGACTGCTTGTATTCATGGAGGTAAATGGTTTTGGGGATTAGGACAAATGGGATTGTTCAGGCTGCATTGTTAGGAATGGATAAATAGGAGAAACTTTGAATTGTGCCTGGCACTGAGCGGATGAGAATAAAAGGAGGGCATACAAACTGGTGGGCATATATAGTTAATAAATCACAGTTTATTCTATGGGGAATATAAACTTTAACTATAACTTTTTAGCGAATGTTACAAATCAGAAGAGAATGAATAATCATGACTTACCCCAAGTATAGACGTAGCCATAGCCCGTCCCAGCCGTAGAGGAGTGATAAGTGCCCAGGGGTAGATGCTGCCAGCTCTGTGCCACCTTCTCCCTACACAAGTTGCACTGAGTGAGGAGGACTAGACTCAGGGTAAGTGCTGGCAGCAGCCTGCTTTGAAGTACCACTAGCTGCAGATGCCGTCCAATCGGGTTGCATGGGACGTCGACAGGGAGCTGCGTCGCAGCCAATGAGAGGAGGAGATTTGCAAAAAATCTGAGTTCTCACAAGCCCTGCCATTCAAAGCAGAGGGGAGGAATTGGAGGCTCCGTGTGCTCTGGATGCCTACAAGACAAAATATATTTAACCCCTTCAGGTTCTGTTCAGTCCCCTTCGCTCCCTAAGGGGTTAACAAGTCCCTTACATTTTTTTTCTTTTTTTTAAAGATTGTTGTACCTAAAACTAAGAATTCCACCGTATTTAGATTGCACATCTGCCATGAGATTGTGATACAGACAGAATAGCAGGGTCTGTTTAATTATATTTTCCCCCACCTTTTGGACATTAGCTAAATTTGGGGAGGGGTGGGGGCAACTTCAAGTCCGACTAATATAAAACATCTCACATCTGGCAAGGATGCTTGGACTTTAATTCCCTTTATTTTTTTCCCCAGAGGTGATTTGCACAGGAATGATGCTTATACCCAATTCCCCCTCTCTCTGGTATACATTGTATCTATATCACTTGATACAATCATTGATTTATTATAAATACAGCCCCCACCCCCCAGGTTGGTACAAGTCATTATTATATGATTCTATTGACTGATTATTACACATTCAGATAGCTGTGGAGTCTGAACACAAGGAGAGACCTGGGTCCTGGTGGCTTTGATGCAGAATTTGTCATCTGTGATCATCTGTGTGGAGGAGGAATATGCTGCAGCCCAGACACATAGGAGAGGTGAGTGATCTAACAGGTGAATGTGTACATATTTAATGCCAAGTGCTAATAGAGGTGTCAGTGAGGCGTTCCTGGACATCCCATGGAGCAGCTCAAGCCTTCATTATTCCCCCCTTTAACTGAACTGCAATGGTTTAATATGTTGCATCAAAACCAAGTGCATCCCCATTGTATCCCTTCTAAATAATGTCATGGTCACTTGATTGATAGCATTAGTTAGAATGTATTCTATCTCATATCTATATTATATCTATCTGTCTATCAATCTCATATTTATAATTTAGCTCAAATCTATCTATATGTTTCTATCTACCTATCTCATATCTTTTTATTATCTATCTCTCTCATATCTATCTCATATTTATAATCTATCTATCTCATATCTATCTATCTCTCATATCTATCTGTCTATCTCACATTTATAATTGATCTCATATCTATCCATCTATTGTATCTTTCTATCAACTATCTACTGTATCTATCTATCTATCTATCTATCTCTCATAGCTATCTAATAGCTAATTGTCTATCTATCTATCTATCTATCTATCTCATATTTATAATTGATCTCATATCTATCTATTGTATCTTTCTATCTATCTATCTATCTATCTATCTATCTATCTATCTATCTATCTATCTATCATGTTCCCAAGTGTATTGTCTCACATGTACTATTTATTGTATTACAGGACATACACAATATATTCATTATACAAAGCTCCAAATAACAAAGACCTGGAATTTAAAGAATCACTTTTTTCCTAACAAAACAAGAAAAAAAAAAAGTTAAAAGCAATTTCCCGGAGAACAGCTTTCCACATTATTCAAACCGGCCAAATAACACTCCTATTATAGAGGCTGAATGCTAACAGTCAGCCCAGTGTAATTGGTGCAGACTCTGAGCCTTAAACCTCCACTTCTTTATCAAGAGGTGAATATGGAACGATTTCTTACAAGCCTAGACGCAGAGCACGCAAATTGCCTCCTTTTTCTGCAATCAGGCCAATTTAACTGCGTTGTAATTAGCACTATTAAACGACCACTCTGCATAAACAAATTTTTAACTGGAAGGGGGGGGGGGGAACCTTTGCTGAGGCCACAAGATTTTATTTTATTAAATATTTTTTATTTAAATCTGATTATTAGAATCTTTATTACTACTAATTAATTATTGACTGTTATTATCACTATTACAAATCCAATTATTTCTATTATTACTACTAATATACTTCAATATTTTAAGCAATGCTGTATATCATGATTAATATTATTTTTAAGATTTATTTTACTATTAATCATAATTGTTTAGCACCACTAAAGAATATTACGCAATATTATTATTATTATTTATTTTATTTTTTTATATTAGGTGTTAGTACTTCTAATAACTGCTATTATTTCTAGGACTAATAATAATATTTATTGATAACTCTAACATTTTATTTATTAGTGATATTATGACTATCATTACTGCTACAAATACAATAATCCATGTGTTATTATTAGCAACAACATAATTATTATGGCTATTATGATTTGTAATAGTTATTATTACTACTCCTGCTAAATTCTAATAATCAGTATTATTAATTATTAGCAATGTTATTATAAATTATTATATTACTACTATCACTGAATAATATTAATTATTATTATTATTAGTAGTAGTAATAGTAATAGTATAGGGATTAGTATTATTACCAGGACTAATAATAATCACATTTATGATAACTCCTATGTTATATTTTATTGTAACCGATTCTCAGATGTAAAATGCAATCCTGTATAGAGGAGCCTAAACGACTCCATTGTACGTAGCTAAGGATACAATGTTATCGCTGTAATATCACTACTATAAGGGACTATATAGAGGACTATAGTGGTAGGGTGTCCCTGGCTGTGCTCTGCACTGTGTGCTCCAGCCATATGCAAGGTGCCTGGTGTGTTTAATCAATAAACAGGTCCGGTAGGAAGATATGTAAAATATCTCCAATTACAGACAACACAACGAATAGAGTGAGAGGAAAAGTGCGAAAAATAATAGCATCCTGCCATTTGTCAGCAGCAGGGCATCTCCCACCAGTATATGTTATAATTACACTTTCATTTACATTTTATATAATCGACTTGTTATTATCAAATCAAGTGATGCTGATAAAATAACACCTTAGTGTGGAGGAGCCTCAGCCCATGTGATTCTCCTGCCTTCCCTCATTTGGGGAATGTCTGCGTTTAGTAGATGCAGGAAAGTTTGTGTTATTAATACGAGATATAAAGGGAAGTAGTGGAGACATTGTATCTGTCATACAGGACATCCATCACCGCCGATGAGCTGATATCATTCATGTCCAGTATCCTTCTACTCCACGTTATTAATGGGCTGGTAACTATTATATATGATCCAGAGATTTAGATTGCGTTACATGGGTTATGTGTCTATCATTTTGTTGTAGCTGAACTCCAAACGGATAAAGCGAAGAGGCAACAGAAACTTTCTTCACACATATAGGTATTTATATACAGGTCTATCCATATACACAACTAACATGTATACATCTTTCTATACTGAGCACACTAATAAATGGGTGTCTCTCCCCAGTAAATCCAAGCAAGATAGAGAGATAAATAATAGAGATAGATAGATAGATAGATAGATAGATAGATAGATAGATAGATAGGAGAAAGATAGATAGATATGTATAGATGGATAGATAAATGGATAGAAAGAGATTGATAGACAGACGGACGGATAAAGAGATAGATAGATAGATAGATAGATAGATAGATAGATAGATAGAATAGATTTTATACTAAGCACGCAAATATATGGGTGTTTCTCTCAAATCCGAGCAAGATAGGTAGATAAATGATAGCTAGATAGCTAGATAGATAATAGATATGCATAGATGGATAGATAGATGGATAGAAAGAGATTAATATACAGACGGACAGATAAAGATAGATAGATAGATAGATAGATAGATAGATAGATAGATAGATAGATAGATAGAATATATTTTATACACAGGTCTATCCATATACACAAGTGACATGTATACATTTTTCTATACTAAGCACACAAATATATGGGTATTTCTCTCAAATACGAGCAAGATAGGTAGATTAATAATAGAGATAGATACATAGATAGATAGATAGATAGATAGATAGATATGAGATAGATAGATAGATAGATAGATATGAGATAGATAGATAGATAGATAGACAGACATAGATGGATAGAAAGAGATTGATAGATAGATAGATGGATAGATAGATAGATAATAGAGATAGATAGATAGATAGATAGATAGATAGATAGATAGATAGATAGATAGATAATGATAGATGGATGGATAGATAGATAGATAGATAGATAGATAGATAGATAGATAGATAGATATGAGATAGATAGATAGATAGATAGATAGATAGATAGATATGAGATAGATAGATAGATAGATAGATAGATATGAGATAGATAGATAGATAGATAGATAGACAGACATAGATGGATAGAAAGAGATTGATAGATAGATGGATAGATAGATAGATAAGATAGATAGATAGATAGATAGATAGATAGATAGATAGATAATGATAGATGGATGGATAGATAGATAGATAGATAGAAAAGAAAAAAGAAAAAAATGACCGCAGCACATCCAAATGGATGAAAATAGGTGGGTCTTTAATCACCCAGGCAAGATAGATAGAACTACTAGTTCACTTGCAATTAGATAGGAATATGTTGGTATTCCTGACTTGGCATAATAGATAGATGGATGGATTGGCAGCGCGATAGATATGAGATAGATAGATAAATAGATAATGATAAATACATAAGTAGAATATATATATATATAGACATATGTATGTAGCACACATATAATATATTTCTTGTTCTCCCTGTTAGGGTATTAAACAGATCAGATACAGTCTGTAACAGGTATTAGCGCTCCTGAACAATGCTTTATAGAGTAAGTTACTAGCCATGATTGAAACCCATTGATTGCTCGGCACGCCCAGACCCCTTCCTCATTTCTGGGGAGGCTGCGGTTGATGGACATGTATTTGACCTAAGAGGGCACAAGCAATACCCCCCCTGGTCCTTGATCAGTGAGCTGAACACTGAACCCTAAGCCTGTAGTCACATATGCGTCCCTGATTCATTTCCTCAGCTTTTCTGTGTAAGACATTGAAAAGCAAATGAGGATCCCAGCGAGAGAGTGACATTCCACACAAGTCACTGTGTCCATTGCTGGGACGATCACTCATGTCACCCTGCAAATATGCCTCCTCTTCTCCACACGTGTTCTTCTGATTATGCTTACATTGTTGCTTGTGTCTTTTTAAATCGTATAAGACACCGTTATGTTGTCGCCCATACCTGATGACAATTTGACGACAGACAAGGTGATGGTATGGTGTCCTATGTTTGTATTAAATTAAGGTATATTCACACAATGGCAGTTTTTTTTAACGCCCATTTAGTCATGCAAATGTAGCCTCATAGTAAAAAAGATAAATTACTGCAAGGAGTGTAATAATAGCAACAATAAAAAAATATAATAATAAATATGAAAATCAAATCAAAATAGTATAAGATATAATAACAACATGACAAAATCGTAATACAAATAACAGAACATGCAACATTAATATAGTATAAACCCAATAAAAAGTATAAACCCAATTCTAGATAAAACACTGAAAATTTAGCTTAAAGTTCCAAATCTTTAACCCAGAGTTTACTTTATTGCATCTGCTTTTTCATTCCCCATTCTCATTTCAAGGCAAAAAGCAGCTCAAGGTTGGTTTTCTGTTAAGTATAAAATAAAACAAAACTGAAATTATTTAAAAAGTGATCTTTTCTGTCTACATTTTTCTAAAAAAAAAAAATCAATGCCTGATGTTCACTCATTCTCTGTTTCCTTGATAGGGGAAAGAGCATTGCAAACAGTCCCTAGAACTACATTTCCCGGCATTCCCTGCTGCCAAAAACCTCCAGCCCTCACTGCTACTAGCTCACCCACCCTCTGCGACAAAGGGGATTGCAGAAAAAAAAATGAAGCAGAGTAACTTGAGTGCATTTGCATTGATACACTTGGGATGTACGGTCATGTGACTGCTGACATAACCCAGAAGGAGGGAGGCTCAGGGAATAAGACAAGCCCATTGTACCACATGCAATGTGACATATCGTCTTAGAAGGGAGGGGACAAACTTTTCGTACTGGATAGAGGTTGAGACGACACGTCTGGGTAACAGGAGAAACCAATTGACTACACAGATAGATCTGAGCAGGATAGATAGATAGATAGATAGATAGATAGATAGATAGATAGATAGATAAAAAAACAAATCCCACGGCACTTCCAATTCAAGTAAAAAAAGTGTTCCTTTAATCAACAGACAACGACGTTTCGGTCCTCTCAATGGGACCTTTCTCAAGGTCCCTTTTAGAGGACCAAAACGTTGCTGTCTGGTGATTAAAGGAACACTTTTTTTACTTGAATTGGAAGTGCCGTGGAATTTGTTTTTTAGCACTGTATTAGTGGGTGGATCGCCTCTTTAGCCGCTGGCACTCTGAAACTACTTATACTCTGCTGTGCCGCCGATTCGCCTCTTTTGTGTCTCTATTAGATAGATAGATTGATAATGTGTACGGTATAATCGTGGAAGGTGTGTATTTCCCACCCAGATACCTCAGCTGGGTGAGATAAGTGCTGTCCAGAAAAGCTGCACTTGCTTCAGCAAACGTAGTTGCCAGAGCTGTTTTGTTAAAGTTATATGGGCTGGATTTTATTTGGACTGAGAGGTAGGTTTGGCACCTCTCAGTCCACACCCCTTTCCACTGCAAATATTCCCTTTAACCTGAGGTGACTGCAGGTGAGGCGGTCTGTAAAAATTAATGAGGGATAAAACAACCCTCTGTGTATTAGTCTGGGGGAGAGGAAGTGACCCTAGAGAGGGGGAAGCCTGAGAGGCTTGTGTGGTCACAGCCAGGAGAGCTGTTAGACCATACTGCTGAGTGAAGCTGGATCTCTCCCCTGGTGTGGGACTTATGCCTGGTGAAGATGACCTGCTGAGTGTCGGAGCCGGATACCCCGTGTGTGAACGGCGCTTTAGAGGTGAGATAGGGAGACCTATGTATTAGGTAGAGCCCAGATGGTCAGGTGTTTATTTTGCTGTGTTTGTGTTTTGGGGTGCTGGAACCTCACCGCACTCAGTGACGATATAACTGGGTGATCATCTGTATTACTGAAGTGCCAAAATACAGCACCATTTCGACTTTAACCCTGTTGTCTGAGGTGGAATCTGTCATCACCGTCCTGATTGAGAGAGCGTTCCATTAAAATAGATAGATAGATATTAAAGATAGATAGATAGATAGATAGATAGATAGATAGATAGATAGATACAGTAGATAGATAGAATGAGATAGATAATAGATCGATAATAGATACAGTAGATAGATAGATAGATAGATAGATAGATAGATAGATAGATAGATAGATAGATAGATAGATAATAGATAGATACAGTAGATAGAATGAGATAGATAATAGATCGATAATAGATACAGTAGATAGATAGATAGATAGATAGATAGATAGATAGATAGATAGATGATAGATAGACACATGTTGGTACCCTTCTATTAAAGAATGCATGAGGAGTGGGCCAAAATACCTGTGGACAGGTGCAGAAGTGATTATTTTATAAATTAACCTGTTGAGCCACAATTCAAAAGCGATGTCTGATTTTCATAAATGGATTTTTAGTAAAATTGTATTTATTTATTATTTATTTATTGTATGCACTTATATAGCGCTACTATATTCCGCAGCACTTTACAGACATTATCATCACGCTGTCCCCAATGGGACTCACAAGCTAATGTCCCTATCAGTATGTCTTTGGAGTTTATTATTACTTTTGTCAGTTTCAAGTTATTTCAGTGACACTTGTGGATTTTCCTTTCTTTAACAGGAGGGTACCGACAATTTTGTCTACGTCTGTAGAAAGACACTCAAAATGACCTTCTAGAGGGGTTGTCTTCTCAATTAAGATGGTCAATATAGAAGTAAAAATCTGGCACAGAAATTATGGTCTGGATAAAGAAGGTGGTTTCCTCAAGAAGAGGGAAAACGGAAATGGAAAAATTTGGTCAAGTATTGAAAAAGTAAAAAGAACTTATCCTGAGAACGTCAGGAAGAAGTTGTAAGAACCTCTTTTCCCCCTGAACGTCTTTGCAGCCTGCAGTACTAAGACCAACACTGAATGCCTCTGATTTTTAATGACTTATTTTAAAATTAGAAAAGGAAGCCATATTTGCATAATTCCACAATAAGATTAGGTAGGGATTTCTGGGTTAAGAAAGAAAAACCTTGTGTGATATCCCTCCCCAGAGATACATAGGATTGGCCTAAATGTGGCACAAAAGGGTCTCCAGTGAAAAGAGATACCTTGTAACTGGTGAAATCTTGCTGTGAACCACTGGTGATGGATTAGGATGAGGAGAAATGGTCATGGAGGTCAATGTGAACATGTTGGTGCCTAATCCAGTGTATGAGACAGATTCGTACATAAAATCCCAGTTGACTATCAAAGGCTTTTTCAGCATTACCTGATAGTAGGCACATGGGAAATGCTATGGAAAATACATGGTATATCAGGTTGATGGCCCTGAGTGTAAACCCTCTATTGGTCCTTGTGTATAATGTGTTGAAGAAATGTCTGTTGGAGAGCGTTTTGAAGAATAACTGGAGGTCTACATTCAGTAAGGATATCGACCTGTAATTGTCAATGATAGGTGTCCTAACCCTCTCTTGGTATAACCGTAATGTGGACTTTCAAAGTATCCTGAGGAGTCACGCGCCCATCTGAAAATGTTTTATAATAGGATAAGAGCAAGCCATCTGGTCCCAACAATTTACCTGTCTGTGACTCCTTAGAGAACCTGTCACCTCTCCTGACATGTCTGCTTTAGTAACGACTTGCATCCCCCATGTAACAATTCTGGGGCATCTATTCTTATGGCTCTATGTTGAGCCGTTCCTTTATTATTTCTACCAGAAGTTATGAATTAATTACTAGCAGTTTTCAATAAAGGTCCAGATGGGTGCTACCATTTGGGGGTTCATCCCTTCACAATTTGGCACTATCCAATCAGTGCTGCCAGTGCCATACTGTGCAGCGACACCCCTCCCCAGATCCTACACTTTACATTACACTATATTATGCACTGCACTACACCAACATCCGTGAGAGGGGATGGGGAATTGGGAAAACATAATAAGAGGAGTCACAGGCCTGAATTTTTAGGACAGACACCCCAAGACGAGAGAGGGTAGCAGAGAGATACCAGTCCTCTTCTGCATCAACATCCAGACAGTCCATGATGGAATAGTTTCTGGATTCCTAATTTCCTGGTCGGACATCATCTCTTAATTCAAGGCCAGGCATCTACAGGCCAGCCATAAAGCATCCTTAAAGGGGTTATCCAAGACTTAAAAAGACCTCATAGAGTGGCCGACCCATTTATTTATTTTTTTAAAGCCCAAGGAGCGTGCTTTATACACCAAGTGCAACAAAATAGTACAGTGTGCCAAAAAAAAAAAAGGCTACGGTCCATCGCAGGCCCTCTCTAAAAGGAGAAGGGCCCCCCAGAACCTTTCCCAGTCCCTCCGGGCCAGAAGGCATCTGCAAGGGCCCGAGACAAAATGGCAACTCCCAGCCGAAGCCGGGAGTACGCCCAAATGGGCAACCCTCAGTCGAACCCGAGGGTATGCCCTGTCTGTGCTCCGGCTTCAACCCCAGGCCAATCAACCTGGGGTTTCAGCACAGAGCTTCAACTACCAGGTTGGTCTTTCCCCGGAAGGGGGGTGCGGAACTGGGACGGCCACACCCCCCCCTAGACCTCAAGGGGGGTACCCGTAAGGGCGCCGTAACCCCAAGAAATCCTTGTGAACACACAAACGTGGAAAGTGAACCCATGGCAGGGTTCATATTTACCCACTATTGGGTTCTGGCTCCATTGCTCCTGGGCTGCTGGAATCCAGTGGCGGGAACCAGGTAAGTATGAACCTCACGGCGGGTTGGCCACTGTCTTAGGTCTTTTTAAGTCTTGAATAACCTCTTTAAAACAGTTAGTAAGGTGCAAGACCTTCTTTTTTTATCCAGCCAGCCAAGTAGCACCCTGCTGCATACTGGTAAGTGATAAGAACCCCCAAAACAGCTGTTTACAGGAGGGTGTCTCTGGTTAACTGGTATAATATAATTTGCACACATTTCCTCATGAAGCATTGCCTAAAGAAGAGATATGTACATATACTGCTGAGTGTCTTCAACAGTCCCCCGTCTGAGTTACTATTACATATAGTGCTATACTGTAGAAAATTGTACAGTGAAAATCATCTACATATACTAACATTATACAGATGTAGGAGTCCTACATTGGTTATTTAAAGGGGTTCTGTAGTTTTTTTCCTCTGGATAGATCATCAGCATCTGATCGGCGGGGGTCCGACACCCGGGACCCCTGCCGATCAGCTGTTTGAAAAGGCAGCAGTGCTGCAGGAGCGCCGCGGCCTTCTCTGTGTTTACCGCAGGCCAGTGACGTCATGACTACTATCACTGGCCTGGGCGCGGCTAAGCTCCATTCATGTGAACGGAGTTTAGCCCCGCCCAGGCCAGTGATACTAGTCGTGACGTCACTGGGCCTGAGGTAAACACAGAGAAGGCCGCGGCGCTCCTGCAGCGCCGCTGCCTTCTCAAACAGCTGATCGGCGGGGGTCCCGGGTGTCGGACCCCCGCCGATCAGATGCTGATGATCTATCCAGAGGATAGATCATCAGTTTGAAAAAACTGCAGAACCCCTTTAAATGTTTACTTTTGGTATAATGATAGCAAGCTGACTTGCAGTCCTTCAGAAAACCACAGACAACACATTGTGATATAGCAACTGGCTGGATCAAACAACAAATTCAGCTCTGCTACATCTTTATTTGCAAGTTCTAGCAGATAGAATCCTCAGAAACATACAAATGACAAGGGATATGAGATAATACAAAGCAGACAGGGTACCAGGTCTTCTGGAGGCTACTACTGATGGGGGGGGGGGACACGTATTCATCGCTGGTCCTTAGGCTTGTATTTCCATCAGCTTTGAGAAGCCCAAGACGACCGCAGAGTGAAATAACACTTAAGTGCTGGCGCTGCTTGTATTCCTGGGGGTAATGGTTTCGGGATTAGGACAAATGAGATCGTTCAGGCTGCATTGTTGGGAAGAAAGAAAAAAATATATGAAACTTTGCTTGTACCCGGCACTGAGAGCATGGGAGGTGATTGGTAAAGGGACATATGGTGGCAAATAACAACTCTGCGCACATGGGGCCAATAAGTCATGATGACATTAATAACAGTTTATTCTATGGGAAATAGAAACCATAACTTTGTAACAAGTGGGATAAGATTGTAGAATCTTTATGCACCCCAATAAAGGACATAGCCCATCCCTGTGGTAGAGGAGTGCCCGCAGGTACATGCTGCCAGCATCTATGCTATATTTTTCCTGCACAAGTTGCCCTATGTGAGGTGGACCAGACTCGGGGTAGGTACTTTGAATTACTGCTGGTTGCCGCTGTCGTCTAATCAAATTGTATGGGACATTAACTAGAGGCAGCATCAGAGCCAATGAGAATTGCCAGAAATCAAAGGACTTAGGGCACTTTCACATGAGCGAGTTTTCCACGTAGGTGCAATCTGTGAAGTGAACGCATAGCACCCGCACTGAATCCTGACCCATTCATTTCAATGGGTCTGTGTACATGAGCGTTTGTTTTCACGCATTGGTTCCTCGTTGCATGAGAATCGCAGCATGTTCTATATTCTGCGTTTTTCACACAGCCCTGGCCCCATAGAGGTGAATAGGGCTCCATTGTATCCGGGAGCAGTGTCGGACTGGGGTACCTAGGGCCCACCAGTAAAATTTATTTTGGGGGCCCACCGTACGGATACATTCAAATATAATAAATAATCTAACAAGTTTTTTATATGAACATCGGCTGGTTGAGGTGCTGTACATTGTATATATGTATGTATGTAGAGCAATAAGTCACTTGTGCAGTGGGTGGAAGACTAGGGGCCCTCCTTGCTCAGGGGCCCACCGGGGGATTCCCCTGTGCCCCTGTGGGCCAGTCCAAGCCTGTCCGGGAGCAAGTGCGGATGCAATGTGTTTTCACTGATGGTTGCTAGGAGATGTGGTTTGTAAACCTTCAGTTTTTTATCACACGAGTGAAAAACGGATCAAAACGCATTGCATCTGTGCAGAAAAAACAGAAACACTGAACGCAAATGCAGACAAAACTGACTGAACTTGCTTGCGAAATGGGGCGCATTTCACTAAACGCATCTTGAGTCAATCCATATCGCTCGTGTGAAATAGGCCTTATAAGCCAGGAGTTGGTCCATTTAAAGGGAAGATGTGTTGCCCAAATTTTTTTTTTCTGCAAGTTAAAACCAGATAGTGACACATATCCTGTTTTCTAATCTGTTTTTGTTTTCTGTCTGCAGATTTTTTTATTCTGTTTTTCTGCTTCCTAAACATGATTATGGAGGCGGCCATCTTGCCTGAGCATTTAGAGATACTCTTTACAGCAGCAACCATGGGCCATAGACACAATGGTCAGGAGCTGATCTCACTTGGATGGACCAGCGCTAATGACATCATCTATCTTGTAACTTTCCCCACAAGTCAACGTTACGCACTGAGAAGAGGACGGGAATCAAAGCGCTGCAGCTCTGCGGAGGAACACCTCGTTGTGAAGAACACATCTAGCGTCATCGTGTAAGTATAGTGTTATCTTTCTTGCTGTATTTCTGACTTTTTTGTGTCTTTATTGTGGTTTTTATCTAACTTTCCTTTTGACTACTATGGAGGATTTATGTATTTAATAAAATGTACAACAATGGCGGCTGGTGAAAGTCTTTAGCTCAATAAAGTTTTTTATTTCATGGAGGTGTGTAACCGACACCCCCTATTACAAATTCTGGAACTGGTTGTCAGGTGTACTTTGTCACCCCTAGCCTGACATTAACCCTTTCACGCACTGTACAGGACACACTGTGCAAAACCAGAATGAGGAATCGGTATAGATAGACTAGCCTTACCTCCAAAAAATAATAAACACTGTAACAAAATAATACTGGCATACAGTGACCACACCATAACAGAATAATGGCACCATACTGTTACAGTGGATAATAGCACCACAAGGATATTTTCACATTTTGTCCACAGATGTCAGTGCAGATTCAGTGCCAAAACCTGTCTACCCCTCCCTTCATTGTCTTCAATAGGAGTCTGTGCCAGCCTACATGCAGCCACTGCTTATTTACGCATGGTTTTCCGTGTCCATGCTTGGCACAGTTTCCGTGCAAGCACCACTGTAAACTGTAATGGGAAACTTTGCGCAAGCTAGTGCAAAAAGTTGCAAAAGCCCTATTTTTGACATCAGAATTCTGGAGTGAAGTTATGATAAATCACAATAAATATCATCATACAGATAGTGCTCCATCATTAAAGGGGTTTTCTGGGTTATATACAGTATATCGATGACTTATCCTTAGGGTAGGTCATTAATATCAGATCAGTGGTGATCCTTCATCCACCACCCCACCAATCAGTTGTTTGTGTTTGCATCAGTCGTCGGGGCTGGAAATAACACTGCAGAGCTGGAAGCACAGCTCCGTCAACTGTGTAATTGCCATGCCACGTTACTGCAGCTCAGCTCGCATTCACATGAACTGGATCCAAAATCGGACCTGGACTGATCTGGTATCTATTACCTATCTGTAAGCATAGGTCATCAATATCTATAACTCGTAGAAACTATGCCATGTACAGTGTTCAAAATAAAGCTGTGCCATAAACATTGTCCCATATATTGGCTCCTTAGTGCTTCATGTAAATCTGTGCCATAAATCCCAATACATAGTAGGTAATCCCTCCCCTGAGGAGTCCAGTGCTATCTCCACTTGTCCCTGGCCTGGCAATGAGCAGCCTTATAGTGGCTGGTATGATGAGCGTACGACCAGGGGTGGTCTGGCAACTTAAAGTGGCCCTGGGAAAAAAAAACTAAAAGTGGCCCCATTTTGTAGTCTGGTCCAAATTGACAGAAGGCAGGGCCAGCAATACCATATTACAGAGCAAAATATCACCCCAACAGAGCCACATATAACACGGCATCATAAAATACCGCATCCGCAGCACAAAATAAACCCCCTAAAACTGCCACTGGTGGCCGTCAGGAGGGTTCAGGCAGTACTCTGGTCATTGGCCCGCCGGGAAGTTTCCCTGTAGGGTCTATGGCCAGTCTGCCACTACGTACGGCAAATTATGAAGCCACATAGGCAGTGTTGTCTATCTATCTGTCTATCTATACATCTATCATTTAAAGATTTTTAAAGAATTTTATGATTCCTGGGTGTGTTGGCTGCTGTGTCATGTTTACTGTATTAATTTATTAATTTCAGGAATATACTTGGTATAACATTGATAACAACCCCCCCCCCCGCCCCCCCAAAAAAAATAAAAATAACAAAGGCCTGGAATTTAAAGAATCACCTTTGCCTAACAAAAAAAAGTTAAAAGCAATTTCCCGGAGAACAGCTTTCCACATTATTCAAACCGGCCACATAACACTCCTATTATAGAGGCTGAATGCTAGCAGTCAGCCAAGTGTAATTGGTGCAGACTCTGAGCCTTAAACCTCCACTTCTTTATCAAGAGGTGAATATGGAACGATTTCTCACCAGCCTAGACGCAGAGCACGCAAATTGCCTCCTTTTTCTGCAATCAGGCCAATTTAACTGCGTTGTAATTAGCACTATTAAACGACCACTCTGCATAAACAAATTTTTAACCGGAGGTGAAAAAAAAACCTTTGCTGAGGTCACAGGGTACCTTATTTTATAATTTTTTTTAGAAAATTTGATATATTATTATTTTTATTACTAAAGATTCTATTGCATTATTGTCTATTATTATGGGTATTATGAAAGAAAAATAATATGAAATTGTTTCTTTTACCACTATTAATATTATGATTGATATATTATTATTATTATTATTATTAATATTATTATTATTTACTGCTAATAACTACTGCAATATTACTATTATAATCATCAATATCTTTTAATTTTATTATTAAAAACATTATTTACATATTTTGATGCAATTAGTATTACTACTAAATAGTAATAGTTTTATTGTGTATTATTATTATTATTATTATTATTATTATTATTATTAATAATAATAATAATAATGACAAACATTTGTAAAGCGCTCTTTGTCACAGGGACTCAAAGCGCAGGGATAGTTGTGTGGCCGGGGTGACTCTCTGGGAAGGCAGTGGTTGCCATATAAGTGCTCATTCCCAACACACAATTCACACCAGGGTCAATTTTACAGGAAGCCAATTTGCCTATATGTATATTTTTGGAATGAGGGAAGAAACCAGAGGGGTGGTTGGCAAATTTTAGTCTGGGGGGCAAGCACCCAGCACTGGCCCATGCGTAGCGGCCCACTCTTAACTTGTTTAACTCCGCCTACCATATAAAGGCGGTATACGTAAATGGGCTTTAAATCGTTAAAAGGCGGCAGCTGGTTGTGTTTTTATGTTGGGATCGTACACACATGTACAATCCCAGAAACAGGATAGTAAAGCCTGATCATTAGAGGGACCAGATTTACCAACTGCTAAGCTGAAGAGACTCCATAGACTATAATGGGGTCTTCTCTCGATGCTGCTTCTTTATTGGACAAAAAAGTCTTTTTGACAGGATCTGTGACAGTGGTCCGAGTGCAGATGTGAATGGATAGTATTATATCAAAGTATAGCATCAGCTGTACATTTAACACACAAATACAGTGCAGGAACCAAGATCACTACATACATACAGCACCAGGACCAAGCCTATAAGTCAAACACAGCACCAGAACCAAGTTCACTTTATGAATACAGCACCAGAACCAAGCCTATGAGTCAAATACAGCACAAGAATCAAGTTCACTGCATGAATACGGCACCAGAACCAAGCCTATAAGTCAAACATAGCACCAGAACCACATTCACTACATGAATACACCACCAGAACCGGGCCTATAAGTAAAATACAACACCAGAACCAAGTTCACTGCATGGATACAACAACAGAACCAAGTCTATAAGTCAAATACGGCACCTGAACCAAGTTCACTGCATAAATACAGCACAAGAAACAAGCCTATATGTCAAATACAGCACCAGAACTAGGTTTACTACATAAATAGAGTACCAGAACCAAGCCTATATGTCAAATACAGCACCAGAACCAGGTTCACTACATGATTACACCATCAGAACCAAGCCTATAAGTCAAACACAGCACCAGAACCACGTTCACTATATGATTACACCACCAGAATCGGGCCTATATGTCAAATACAGCACCAGAACCAGGTTCACTACATATATAAAGCACCAGAACCAGTCCTATAAGAGAAATACGGCACCAAAACCAAGTTCACTGCATGAATACAGCACCAGAATCAACTACATAAATATAGCACCAGAACCAAACCCATAAGTTAAATACAGCACCAGAACCAAGTACAAGTCTATACGTCAAATACAACACCAGAATGGACTACATAAATACAGCACCAGAACCAAATCCAAGTCTATATGTAAAATACAGCACCAGAATGGACTACATAAATACAGCACCAGAACCATGTTTACTACAAAAATAGAACACCAGAACCAGACCCATAAGTCAAATACAGCACCAGAACCAAGTCCGTTACATAAATACTGCCACCAGATTTTAAAAGTTCCATACAGATACCATTTGAGTACTGATATGTGAGGTACAAGTTATAAATTACACATCGTATCTCACACGAGTACACTGCTGTATATACTATATATCTGTACACAGTGCATCTATTATACCTCGTACCTCACATATCAGTACACTGCTGTATATACTATATATCTGTACACACTGCATCTATTATACCTCGTACCTCACATATCAGTACACTGCTGTATATACTATATATCTGTACACACTGCATCTATTATACCTCGTACCTCATATATCAGTACACTGCTGGATATACTATATAGCTGTACACATTGCATCTATTATACCTCGTACCTCACATATCAGTACACTGCTGTATATACTAGATATCTGTACACACTGCATCTATTATACTTTGTACCTCACATATCAGTACACTGCTGTATATACTATATATCTGTACACACTACATCTATTATACCTCATACCTCACATATCAGTACACTGCTGTATATACTAAATATCTGTACACACTGCATCTATTATACCTTATACCTCACATATCAGTACACTGCTGGATATACTATATACCTGTACACACTGGATCTATTATACCTTGTACCTCACATATCAGTACACTGCTGTATATACTATATATCTGTACACACTGGATCTATTATACCTCGTACCTCACATATCAGTACACTGCTGTATATACTATATATCTGTACAACCTGGATCTATTATACCTCGTACCTGACGTATCAGTACACTGCTGTATATACTATATATCTGTACACACTGCATCTATTATACCTCGTACCTCACATATCAGTACACTGCTGTATATACTATATATCTGTACACGCTGCATCTATTATACCTCATACCTCACATATCAGTACACTGCTGTATATACTAAATATCTGTACACACTGCATCTATTATACCTTGTACCTCACATATCAGTTCACTGCTGTATATACTATATATCTGTACACACTGGATCTACGGTATTATACCTTGTACCTGACGTATCAGTACACTGCTGTATATACTATATATCTTAGCACACTGCATCTATTATACTTTGTACCTCACATATCAGTACACTGCTGTATATACTATATATCTATACAGACTGCATCTATTATACCTCGTGCCTGACGTATCAGTACACTGCTGTATATACTAGATATCTGTACACACTGCATCTACTATACCTTGTACCTGACGTATCAGTGCTCTGTGTGTATACTATGTGTCAGGTACAAGGTATAACAGATGCAGTGTGTACAGATATATGTGGACAGCCATATATTATAGTCACTGTGTGAGGTATTGGGGGTTGTAGTTAAGGTTAAGGTCAGTCTTAGGATGTATTAGGGTTAGTATTAGGATTAACATTAGGACCAGTACTAGGGTTAGGGATCAGTATTAGAATTAGGGGTCAGTATTAGATAGATAAATAATTACATTGGTCTAGATGGATTAGATATCTATTTAACTCTTTCCCATATATATATATATATATATATATATAGCTAGATCATGTACATATCAAACACCCCTGTGCATATTATGTACCCAGTAGTTACGGTGTATGTGATTTTAAATTCCACCCCGGTGTAATCTCCTGCCTCTCTGCTCTGTCATTTAAAAGGTATATGATGCTCCTCCTGTCTTTGATGAATTTAATGACTGCAATTATTGGAAAGATTTTTTTTTAACAACCTTGGTGCATAATTTACAAAAAGTTTGTTTGACATGTTTTCTCCACTTCTAGTCCTGTATTAACACCCTGAGAAATCCAACGCTTCTGCTCCTGGGTGCAATTAACGGTGCGCTCAGATAGAGACTGATTGACTCAATACCTCAGGGTGGTGCTTGACGTAAATGTATTTCCCTTATTGATGTAAACATGTTTGCAACAAGCTTCTGGGTTACTGCGCTCTGAGCATGATTTCACAGATATATATATAGTACATGTATATCTTAAAATTAAAATGTGTATTAATGTCTTATTTATGTGAGCTATATACATTGGTATGTCTGTCTATATATCTTATATCTACCTATCTCTCAAATCTATCATATCTCGATGTTATTTACAGTATGAGTATGCTATATACCATATATCTATCTAATTATCTATCTCCTATCTATTTATTCATATATCTATCTATCTATCTGATATCTATTATCTATCTATTTCATATCTATCTATCTATCTATCTATCTATCTATCTATCTATCTATCTATCTATCTATCTATGTAATCTATCTCCTATATAATATCTATCTACTGTATCTATTTCCTATCTAATATCTATCTATCTAATATCTATCTATCTAATTATCTAATATCTATCTATTTCATATCTATCTATCCAGTGGCGTAGCCATAAGGGTCGCAGCTGTCGCAGTTGCGACCGGGCCCCTAAGCCAGGGGGGCCCCGAGGGCCCCCCTTGCCACTTGCAGGGCCACACCGCCAATTAGGCAGGTGCGGCGCGGCCCTGCACATAGTTGCGGGCGGCGGCAGCAGGGCAGAGGGAGATGAGTGCTTCCATAGTCATCTGTATCGTTGTCCTCAGGAAGAGGCCTGCATTGCATCGCTGCCAGCTCCATGGAGGTAAGTATAAGTGTTTATTTTTTTTTTATTGTTGTAGTCTTGGACCGGAGGGAGCTCTATTGGGGGCACATGGGGGCATTTTTACTGGCACATGGGGGGGGGGCACTGGGGGCATTTGTACCGGCAAATAGGGGCACTGGGGCAATTTTCCTGCACTGGGGGCATTATTACAGGCACTGGGGGGATTTTTACTGGCACATGGGGGCAGTGGGGGCATTTTTGGGGGCATTATTACTGGCACTGGGGCCATTTTTACTGGCACTGGGGGCATTATTACAGGCACTGGGGCCATTTTTACTGGCACTGGGGGCATTATTACAGGCACTGGGGCCATTTTTACTGGCACATGGGGGCACTGCTTACTGGCACATGGGGGCATTTCTCAATGGCACTTGGGGGCATTTCTTAATGGCATGGGAGCACTGGGGGCATTTTTACTGGCACTGGTGGCATTTGTTACTGGCACTTGGGGGCATTTCTTAATGGCATGGGAGCACTGGGGGCATTTTTACTGGCACTGGGGGCTTTTTTACTGGCACATGGGGGCACTGGGGGCATTTTTACTGGCACTGGGGGCATTTCTTAATGGCACAGGAGCACTGGGGGCATTTTTACTGGCACATGGGGGCGCAGTTATTTCAGGGGGAAGTTATGTTTACACTATTACGGGGCACTATTTGCTGGGCGCAGTTATTTTAGGACACTGTGTGCCAATAATTATTGAAGGGCACTATCTGTGTGGTACTAGTGGCACAGTACTGGGGGTGGTAGGATGATTTGTCCAGAAGACAGGAGGATGATGGAAAAGTAGTAAACTAAGATTTTTTTCTGTCTAACTGCAGAGATGAGAAATGGCTGAAAAATGGCGTCTGGTCTGAAAGGAGAAGATGAGGAAAGAGAAGATCTACATCAGAGGAGACGTCACTGGATGTAAGAGGTATGGGGAGCTGTATTATACTGGATGTACGAGGTATGAGGCGCTGTATCATACTAGATGTACAAGGTATGGGGGCTGTATTATACTGGATGTACGAGGTATGAGGCGCTGTATTATACTGGATGTAAGAGGTATGGGGCACTGTATTATACTGAATGTACGAGGTATGAGGCGCTGTATTATACTGGATGTACGAGGTATGAGGCGCTGTATTAGGCTACATTCACACGAACATTGTGTTTTGCAGTCTGCAAATTGCGGATCCGCAAAAAAAGGATGATGTTCCGTATGGCATCTGTTTTTTTTTTCAGATCCAATGTAACAATGCCTATCCTTGTCCGCAAAATGGACAAAAATAGGAATGGACATACAGATGCGGACAGCACACAGTGTTCATTTAAGTGAATGGGTCCACATCTGAGCCGCAAAATATGCAGATCGGAGGCCGCAAAAACAATGTAGCCTTCACTGTATGTTCTGTAGTGATATACGTAATGTTAGGAGGGAAAAGGTTAGAATGAGAATTTGGCATGGGGTGGGGGGGGTTCAGTTTTTGACTTGGCTGGCAGAAAAGCTAGGTGCACCAGCGCTGGGGGGGCCCAAGCTGAACTCTTGCACCAGGGCCCATGAGCCTTTAGCTACGCCCCTGTATCTATCTATCTATCTATCTATCTATCTAAAACAAAGAAAATCCGCAGCACTACCAAAATGTGCTTAAATCAAGAGTGATTTATTCCACCGAATGCGACGTTTCAATGGACTTTTCTCAAGCAGTCCCAGTGTGAGGACTGAAACGTCGCATTCGGTGGAATAAATCACTCTTGATTTAAGCACATTTTGGTAGTGCTGCGGATTTTCTTTGTTTTATGTGAAGGATTTTGACCGGATCCAAAACCGCGGGCACACCTTATTTTCCTCTACTTGGCAGTGCTGCTTCCATTATATGTTTTTTTTTTTTTTATCTATCTATCTAATATCTATCTATCTATCTAATATCTATCTATCTATTTCATATCTATCTATCTATCTATCTATCTATCTATCTATCTATCTATCTATCTATCTATCCATCCAGTTTCTATTCTATCCTTTCTTTCAGATTTGGACCAGGCAGTAGAATAACACCAATGTCTTTCTAACAGCGACTAGATACAGACTAAATTGTATCATCCACTAATCCATGTTCAGTTACAAGCACTTGGCTCCTCGCAGCAATTAGGGGCTATTACAAGTCATTACACTGATCTATGTACCTTAAACAATGGAGATGATTGATTGGACACATTTCGGTGACTTCTCCTGTAATAGCCAAGTGGGCAACCTAAGCTATAAAGCAGCATTTGTAGATTGATGTGACCATACACAGTCATAATAGTAACCTGCAGATGGGGAGGCCGGGCTCTCAGTATTGTGCGCTGCAGATCCCCATTCGTATGTATATGGAGTATTGTTACTGAACTTTTATTGGGGAATGGAGAGCAGCTCCTCCCGTCTTAGTTATACTGAGACAGATTTTGTCATGTGGGAATAATAGGAAGTTTATTTATATGTAGCATACATGCTGCAGGAGGCTCGCCCCTGTATTGTATATTAGGTGGCCCGTAGCTGCACTCTGTACCAGGCATTCACAAATCACAAAGATACACTATTTGGGGCAGATTTACTAATCCTGTAGATCATGTAAACTTAGACTGTCTAGACCTGCACCAGATGTATCACAAGGGCTCAGGCTGGATGATACGTGTGGTGCAGGGACAGGCACGGTACCAACTACTGGTAAATCTGTCACATCTGCAAGGGCCACGTGCCGGAAACTCAAACCTGCTCCAGCTAAGGTGCTGGCGTAGGTTTAAGCCAGTAATTTATGCCAGTGTTTGGAGTAAATTATATGAAATGTGTTGGGTTCTGATGGCCCCTTCTGCTGAGCTTTATCCACTTTTTTAAAAAAGCGGTGAGAACGGTGTAAAACAAAAAAAGTCGCAAATGTTTTGCATATTTTGCAACTTTTTATGCCAAAAAATGTGTAAAGCCTTTGTAAATGACCCCTAATGGATTTGAGTATCATTAGTTATTAATAAATACCTAAATTCGGAACAGCTCATTTTACTAAACTGCCCCTATGCTGGGTGAATGAACTCATACAGTATGACGGACATTTATCATCTCCTATATGCCAGAAAACTGTAAAGTTTGACGCACGATTGTGCAAAATTTTGTAATTTTTTTGCTCCTCACTTTAAAAAAAAAATGGCCAGAGGGGGCAGCAAGGGTGGGCAATTCAGGGGCAGCTATAGCTGGTTTGGAAATGTACACTAGCTCTCTTGCTGGTGTAGATTTCCGTTTTGGCGCACAGACCTGCACAGATGCACCACACTAAGGTCTCGTTCAGACAACCGTATGTTGCCTTCCGGATCTGATCAATTTTGCGGATTAGACGCAGACCCATTCACTTCTATGGAGCCCTTTTCTTCTGTTCCACGGCCCTACAAAGCAAATAAAACATGTCCTATACTTGTCAGTGAAAATCAGGACGTGGCCCCATTGAAGTCTATGGGTCCACAAAAATGTGCAATGCAATCGGGTTTTTTTTGCGGACATGCTGAACTGTCTGCAAAAAAAAAAAAAAAAAAAACGGATCCGCATTTTTGCGGACAGCATATGGCTGTCTGAATGAGCCCTTATAATGAGGCATGTGTCTTTTTTAATATTGGTGGCTCATCTGATGCCAGAGAGGAATAGATTAAAAAGGACTAGTCACCTCTACTTACATCTCTGTTTCAGTGCCTACTTGCATTCCCTAAGTAATAAAAATTCTGGAGCATATATTCTTATGACTCTATTTTGTGCCATGCCTTTATTATTCCCGCTAGCCATTATGAATGAAATACTAGCAGTTTGCAATGAAGGTCCAGATGGGTGTTACCAGTTGGGGGTGTGTCCCTGCACAATCTAACACTATCCAATTAACTCTGACAATCTCAGACTGTGCAGGGACACACCCTCAACTGGTAACACCCATTTGGACCTTCATTTTAAACTGCTAGTAATTTATTAATTACTTCTAGCAGGAATAATAAAGAAATGGCAGATTATATTGTCATAAGAATAGATATTCCAGAATTGTTATTACATGGGGGATGCAAGTAGTTACTAGAACGGACATGTCAGGAGAGGTGGCAGGTCCTCTTTAAGACTGGATTATAATATGCTGGTCCTAAAGAGGACCTGTCACCACTCCTGACATGCCTGTTTTAATAGCTTGTAATGTAATGACAATTCTGGAACATCTATTCTTATGTCTGTATGTTGTGCCATTCCTTTATTATTTCTAATAGAAGTTATATATGAATTGCTAGCAGTCTACAGTAAGGGTACAGAGGGGAGGTAACCAGTTGGGGGGTGTATCTGCAGAGTCTGACAATGGCAGCTTGATTGGATAGAGTGAGTCTGTGTAGGTACACACCCCCAACTGGTTACCTCCCCTCGGTACCCTTACTGCAGACTGCTAGCAATTCATTCATAACTTATAGTAGAAATAATAAAGGAATGGCACAACATAGAGCAATAAGAATAGATGGTCCAGAATTGTTATCACATGGGGAGTGCATAAAGCTATTAAAACAGGCATGTCAGGAGCGGTGAAAGGTCTTTTTTAATAAATGCCCCCCTATATATCTTCTTTGTGGCTAAATCTGGTTATATTCAAGATCTCTGTAACCCAAATGAATTATTTTCCTGTCACTCAAGAGAAGCTGATTTAATAAAATGTTAGAATAATTTGCAGGTCTCATTGCGTGCACTCAGATCCATTGGAATGTGTTGTTCCCGCTCTGTCTGCCTGTAGTCAGCTATAAATCTAACAGAATGTAACTTTAAGGAATAGTTGACAACATAGTGATGGGTGACCTAGTTATGTGACAGCTCTATTAATACGTGACATTCCTGTGGTAGCATTTGCGACATGAAATGTGATGTCATTTTTGCACACCATAGAAGACTACACTGGATCGGTGAATACTCAGCCCTGCAGCATATAATAAGACTCTCGGGTGTGTCCCAGGCTTGTCTATATGCTAGGTCTTCAGAGATATTTGCTGCGTTACTGTTAGTACATGGATATTTGTATTTTTAACACTTTATCCAGGATGGAAGCAGCAGAAGGATTCACATGACAAGTCCAAGAAGTTTACGATCATATCACGAAATCAAATACTACTGCATAGGTGTATCTGAATTTTTTTTTATGATTGAATTTTACTCATTTTAGGCTAAAAATAATTTTATACTTTAAAGTACTTTAATACTTTATTAAAAATATTGACCTGCTCTGTCACAAAGGGTTAACTGTTTCTGTAGCTGTGCGCATCCTACTTTCACTTTGTGCCAGTCATCTAATAAACCTTATCTCTAATTTACTAAGAGGTCATAAACCCTTATTTAAAGGGTTTGTCCCATCATAGACAATGGGGGCATATCGCTAGGACCCACCGCTGGGACCCGCACCTATATTGAGAACGGAGTGGGGAACGTTTAGGAGGGCACACTGCACCTCCCAGCGGTGGGACCCACACCTATCAGACAATGGGGGCATATCCTAGCGATATGCCCCCATTGTCTATGATGGGAATACCCCTTTAAGCCACATTCTTATCAGTAAGATAAGAACTGAGCTATAATGAGAGTTTATAATGTCAGAGAGCAGAGATAAGGAGCCCGTCTGACAGAGCAGAAAGGAAATTCAGATTCCTTTGTTGGAGCATCTCAGCTCTGTACAGAGAAAAAGGCTCCATATTTGTAATAAAGACCAAATTAAAAAAATATTTTTAGCTCAAAATGAGTACAATGCAATTATTAAAAAACAAAATTCCCCCAAAGGTGTACACAGCCTTTAAGTAAACGCTAGAATTATTTGCATGTTGGCTGGGATACTTTTTCAACCAAAAAGTTCTCAAAGAGCACCTGTCAGCACATTCAACCCTATTACACCAGGTATACTGCCTGGTTAGGCTGATCCTGCTGATTAAAAAGGATACAGTTGTCCTAAATGACTGATGAAGATAAATAGAATCCACCTGTGTGTAATCAAGTCTCCGTATAAATGCACCTGCTCTGTGATTGTCTCAGGGTTCTGCATCATGAAGACCAAGGAACACACCAGGCAGGTCCGTGATACTGTTGTGGAGAAGTTTAAAGCCGGATTTGGATACCAAAAGATTTCTCAAGCTTTAAACATCCCAAGGAGCACTGTGCAAGAGATCATATTGAAATGGAAGGAGTATCAGACCACTGCAAATCTACCAAGACCCGGCCGTCCCTCTAAACTTTCATCTCAAACAAGGAGAAGACTGATCAGAGATGCAGCCAAGAGGCCCATGATCACTCTGGATGAACTGCAGAGATCTACAGCTGAGGTGGGAGAGTCTGTCCATAGGACAACAATCAGTCCAACACTTCACAAATCTGGTCTTTATGGAAGAGTGGCAAGAAGAAGATCTCAAAGATATCCATAAAAAGTCTCGTTTACAGTTTGCCACAAGCCACCTGGGAGACACACCAAACATGTGGAAGAAGGTGCTCTGGTCAGATGAAACTAAAATCCAACTTTTTGGAAACAATGCAAAACGATATGTTTGGCGTAAAAGCAACACAGCTCATCACCCTAAACACACCATCCCCACTGTCAGACATGGTGGTGGCAGCATCATGGTTTGGACCTGCTTTTCATCAGCAGGGACAGGGAAGATGGTTAAAATTGATGGGAAGATGGATGGAACCAAATACAGGACCATTCTGGATGAAAACCTGTTGGAGTCTGCAAAAGACCTGAGACTAGGACGGAGATTTATCTTCCAACAAGACAATGATCCCAAACATAAAGCAAAATCTACAATGGAATGGTTAAAAAATAAAGGTATCCAGGTCTTAGAATGGCCAAGTCACAGTCCAGACCTGAATCCAATTGAGAATATGTGGAAAGAGCTGAAAACTGCTGTTCACAAACGCTCTCCATCCAACCTCAAAGAGCTCGAGCTGTTTTGCAAGGAAGAATGAGCAAGAATTTCAGTCTCTAGATGTGCAAAACTGATAGAGACATACCCCAAGAGAACGCAGCTGTAATCGCAGCAAAAGGAGGCACAACAAAGTATTAATGCAAGGAGGCCGAATAATTTTGCACGCTTCACTTTTCAGTTTTATTATTACAAAAAAAGTTTAAATGATTCAATAAATTTCGTTCCACTTCACAATTGTGACCCACTTGTTGATTCTTCACCAAAAATGTAAAATGTTATATCTTTTTGTTTGAAGCCTGAAATGTGGCAAAAGGTTGAAAAGTTCCAGGGGGCCGAATACTTTCGTAAGGCACTGTAGATGTCTTGTGAACATCTGTTGTGGTGTTCTTGAGAAAGTAGACTTTTTACTCTTTATGCAAATGAGTGCTTCTCACTTTTCCAGTGCTGACCACACCTAAGTCTTCATTTGGATCCACATTCAGATCCAAATGATCGTTTGAAAAACATAGAATCCTACATTGAAAAGGGTAAGATCCACGGTGAACATCGGCATCAGAAATTGACATGCTGCGGATTGGCGTGTATAGCAATTCTGCTGTTGTACCAATGAATAGGACTACGTAAATAACAAGATCTACTGCATTGTGTTATGCACGGCACAACTCTGACATAGCAGACTCTCATAAATGACATAGACGAGGCATCATCACAATTCCACGAAATCAGGTTTAACGTAAGCATATATTAGTGATTACTCATCCACGTAAACTACATGGAAACAAAAAAGAAACAAGTGCGTCATAAAAACGAGACAACGGAACCAAAGCTACTAATTAGCTGAAACTATCATTAAAACGTTCCGATATAAAGCTCTTGGAGTTCTGTGCAAGAAAAGGCTCCATTAACCCCTTCCTAATGAAGCTGTGTGAGGACTGAGCAAGTTGAGCGCGACTTCGGTGAATGACTTCCGGTCATTGGCTGCAGTAGTGCATAATGACCTCGTCCAGAATTTTACAAGCCAGGGACGGGGAAGTCACAGAATAGAGCCAGGCGCTATAACGGGGCAGTGGGAAGCAGATGAGTGAGAATTTTTTATTAGGTACAACACACTTATGGGTCTAGTTAAAAACAGGCATATGGCTGGACTACCCCTTTAAGAACTGAGAGAGTTTGTATGCTTTTACCTCCTCGCATACTGTCAGTCATAACTTTTTTATTTTACTGTAAATGCTATGTTGTTATATGAGGTCTTGTTTTTTATGGGTCATATTTTTAGGCATATTTTTGGTTAGTGTTAAATAAAGTATATATTTTACGTATTTTTGTTACTGACTAAATACAAATAATTCACAAACTCATGTATTTTGTGCTTTTTTTATTGTGCATTTCATTCATTCATTTTTAAACTTGTTTTCTCTATCTAGGGGACTTTGAACTATATATATCTATATGATGGTGCATTACTCCACTAGTGCCGGTGGTTGTAAAATAAAAATGCATACCTTAACAGAAACTTTGAACAGAAAAACAATATAAAAGGTGTAAACTTTTATGATTATATTAATTTCTTAAAATATCTTTATGGCAATGAGCCACATTCATGTATATTTTCCACCTGATTCAGGGAGAAGGGACCACCATTCCTGGAAGTGTACCCTGCACCTATTACCTATAAGGCCCCATTCACACGACCGTATGAATGGGGCCATATCTATTCCGCAATATTGCGGAATAGATGCAGCCCCATTCACCTCTATGGGAGCAGGGAGCCGCTGCACAGAGCTAGCTCCGTGCCGCGGCTCCGCTGAAAATTATGAAGCATGGACAAGTATAGGCATTTTGAATGGAGCCGCCCAGTGTGTGTTCCGAGCAGTGTGGAACACACGCCGGGCGGCCCCCGTATTAGGGTCGTGTGAATGGGGCCTTAATGTCTCCAACAGAGTACCCTACCCCTCCTGACTGTTTTAGTAACTACTTGCATCCCCCATGTACTAACAATTCTGGAGCATCTATTCTTATAACTGTATGATGTGCCATTCCCTTATTATTCCTGCTAGAAGTTAGGAATGAATGACTACCATGAAATAACAATTGTGAAGCATCTATTCTTATGACTCTGTGTTGTATCATTCCTTTATTATTCCTGCTAGAAGTTATGAATCAATTATGAATCACATTGCAATGAAGGTCGAGCTGGGGGACAGGTGTCCTCGCACAGTCTGGCGTTGTGAGAATTGATTGGATAGTGTTAGACCAGGGATGCTCAACCTGCGGCCCTCCAGCTGTTGTAAAACTACAACTCCCACCATGCTGTGCTGCAGGCTGATAGCAGTAGGCTGTCCAGGAATGTTGGGAGTTGTAGTTTTGCAACAGCTGGGGGGGCCACAGGTTGGGCATCACTGTGTTAGACTATGCAGAGACACACCCCTAACTGGTAATACCCACCTGGACCTTCATTGCAATGTGATTCGTAATTGATTCCTAACTTCTAGCAGGAATAATAAAGGAATGACACAACACAGAGTCATGAGAATAGATGCTTCACAATTGTTATTACATGGGGAATGCAAGTGATTGCTAAAAACAGACATGTCAGGAGGGATGACCGGTCTTTTTCAGTTTTATTCTGGCCCTTGGAAGTGGTTCAGTACGAGAGTGTGTCCTTGGACGAAACAAGGTTATGCTCTCAAGATTTAAGCAATCTGTAGCTTTCCAGCAGGATCGTCGGCTGGTGCAGAAGCCTTTTGCCTACCTGAGCGATACAGTACATATCTAGTGAGCATCCTTCACTTGACAAATGTATGTAAAGTTTCATACAGGTCTTGTTTTTGTATAATGCCGCTCACGTCCAAGTGCGTTTAACCGCCACACGTAATTTCGCCATCTACCCCCACCCTCAAGTGAATTTTACTAATCACAACACTTTATTGTGAAGGTAAATAGATGCTGCGTTTAATCAATACCGCCATCCATTCTGATCCACACTTAAGGTAACTCAAGTCAACTGTAAATAGTTCAGTATGTGGATAATTACAGAGAAGGCAGCAATTTACTCACAGCTAATTCCCCTGACTTCTTTTCTACAGGAAAAAAAAACTTATAGGAACCAAGCCCAACTTCCTAAAGGCTTTTGATGATTTAGGAAATAAAAAATAATAATAAAAATACAATCCCTTGTGGATTTTTGTGCCCAACATCTGTACAGGCGCCGGGATCAGAAAACCTAGGAATGGTTTACAAATGTTAGAATTAGACCTTATGCACATAGAGGAGCTGTGTGCACGCAGCATCCTACAGCCAACCATAGGCATCCTGTGTGCTGCTCTGCATGGCTCCATATTACGAAGATACTGTCCCCCCAAAAAATAATACTACAGAAAATAGCTCCGTAATGCAGTGTTCAACAGACCGTGGCATGAAAAATCCTCTTATGTCTCCATATGAATTCTAAAGTATATGAAAAAATAGCTCAGCCCCCTAGAAGTCTATGTGCTGCATTTTACTGCCTCATTCATCTCAGAAGTTGTACGGAGTTGTAATAAACTCATATGTATGAAGCTTTAGGCAACTTTCACAGTAGCGTTAATATTTTCTGGTATTGAGATCCGTCATAGGGGCTCAATACCGGAAAAAAAACGCTTCAGCTTTGTCCCCATTCATTGTCAGTGGGGACAAAACGTAACTGAACAGAACGGAGTGCTCCAAAATGTATTCCATTCTGTTCTCATACCGGAGAGCAAACCACAGCATTCTGCAGTTTGCTTTCCTTCCTGGGATGCAGAGCAAAACGGATCTGTCATGACACAAAATGCAAGTCAATGGGGACGGATCCGTTTTCTCTGACACAATAGAAAACAGATCCGTCCCCCATTGATGATCCCTTCCCCATTGACTTTCAATGGTGTTCATGACGGATGTGGTTTGGCTATGATAAAGATAAATTATTAATGGAAGCGTTTTTGCTGAACCCTGCCGGATCCAACAAAAACGCTAGTGTGATAGTAGCCTTACAGATATCCCTGGTATGAAGATAATAAGTATATGGAGCATATAATAATATTGCTGTTTGTGTTCTTTATTGAGGGGAAGATTAAATATGAATGTGACATGCAAATAAGCGGCTGACTTTGGAGAGGAGGAGGTCCATACTTTTCATTGTGGTGTCTCCACAGAGCACAACATATAGTAGGGCATTCTACTAACAAAAAACATCTCCAAACTTTTGTTTTTGTTCAATTATTCAACTTTTGTACACCTTGTTGAATAGGATTTGCTTCTAAACATATGCGCATGATAATTCAGGACTATTCTATATGCTCATAAAAGAAATATCCATACCTGTACATCAGTGGGAATTGTCATGGTTCTTTCACAAATGGAAAAAGTGTAGGAAGAAATATTTGTAAGATAGATAGATAGATAGATAGATAGATAGATAGATAGATAGATAGATAGCTTATAGATAGATATAAAAATATTGAAGGAGGAAGTTTAAGAAATGAGTTGAGCTCTTCCGGCTAGATAGTGTCTGCATTAGGTAAACTAGTCCCTTAGATTAAGGTTTATCTTTGTTTCTATTCCCCAAATACTAAAACAATTTATATGCATTTTTTAAATAAAATTCTGAAATATATTCCTAAAGACTGAAGGCTATGAAGTTTTGGACACATACTAAATTCGTTTACATTAGAATCCATCCAGATCTGCCAAATGTAAGAGTGAAGCTTTGATTAAAAAAAAGCCCTTTTCTTTACATCTTATTTTGGTTCTATTTTGTGAAAGCCATGTAAAAAAACAGAAAACAAAAAACATTTAAAGGGTTTGTCCGAATGTTTTATATCGATGGCCTATCCTTAGGATAGATCATCAATCTCAAATTGCTGGGGGTTTGATTCCCAACACCCCCACCAATCAGCATTTTGAAGAGGCCACAGAGCACCGCAGCTTCTTCCTAGACCACTGAAGTCACGTTCATTGGTCACATGGCCTATGTGCAGCTCAGTTCCATTCAGGTTAATGGACCTGGGCTGCAATACCAAGCACAGCCACTATCTAACGGACAGCGCTGTGCTTTGTAAGCTACGAGGAGGCCGCAGCTGAAATATCAACAAGTCGGCTCACCACAAGTTCTATCAGTTCAGGTGCAACAAACACGGCAGTGGAGGTGGCTCGTATGCTTCGTAATAGTGAGATCACAAACGTCCATGCAAGCACCGTACGACTCGCATTACACAAATCTGAAATGGTGGCCTTAAAATAGGTGAAGAAGCCTTGACTTCAGCATCATCATAAGAAGAGTTGGCTCGAATTTGCAAAAAAGTGTGGACAGTAGAAGATTTGAAACGGGTGATTTGGAGCGATGAGGTGAAAGTCAATAGACTGGGCTCTGATGGGTGCAAATGGGTCTGGGAAACGGGGCTAATGGATCGAAAAATTGAAGGAACTGTCAAGTTCGGTGGAGGAAACATGATATGGGGTTGTTTCACAGCCAAAGGGATTGGATACTTGACCAGGATCAATGGTGGTCTCAATGCTGAGCTATAGGTGAGTATCCTACACAACAAGTTACTTTGTACACTCGAGTACTATGGGTATGAAAAGGACAACATAGTGTTCCAGCAGGACAACGACCCAAAGCATACGTCAAGATTGGCAAAGAAATAGTCCAATGACAATAAAGTAGAGGTGCTGGATTAGCCCAAACAGTCCCCAGACCTCAACCCAATCGAACACTTGTGGGTTGAGTTAAAGAAAAAGCTGTATTCATACCAAAGTGAGTGGTCCAGTGTGTACCAACATTGCGAACGTGTAGAAGAGACCAGGAAACAGATTTTGGCCGAGACATGGTTGAATTTGATGGATTCAGGCAGTGTTGAATGCCAAAGGTAGATTTACAAAATAATAAAAATTTACAATTTTAGGAGCAAAACAGTAACAATGTAGTTACATGACAAGAATCTGCATAACTAATCATATGCTAAATAATTGCAAGTCCAATTTATGTATGAGATAGCCAAGATGATTGTCTATAAAATGATGGTAGTCTCACATTCGAAACTGTAGAGGATGGTGAGATATGGAGCCTGAAAGTCAAAAGTTCAAAACATTGAACATTTTGCTCGTCAGTATAACTCCAATTGCAGTGGGGGTCAAACGACCCCTTCAAGAAGTTAAGTGCATTAATACCAAAATTGTGTCTCAAAGTAAGCCAACCAATAGTAGGTATACAGTTAAGACAAAAGTGTTGATCCCTGCATCCAGCCTGACCAACTAAAATAAATCTGGTACAGCCAGTCTAATCTTATACCACCTACAGGATCAGTAAAGCTGCCCCAATGTTTCAGTTTCAATAAGGTTTGATAAAGTACGGTAATAATAATGATAGTATGTTATTTTATTTTAAATATCTCAATACAGACTTCAATGAAATATCCTAGAAACATATTACACAATGAAAAAAACATCCATTCCAGAAGTGCTAAAATGACGAATTTTCAGAGAACATAACGTGCCCATTCTTAGGGCTGGCACCATTAAAATGTGCATTTAAGTGTTTTAAACCTATCCACCTTGCCTCCTATGAGAAGATAATAAACTCAACTGCATACCTAAGGAAGAAAAACATTCCCGACGCACAATAGAATAATTTGAGCTACTTAATGATATGCCTTTTTTTGGTAGCTTAAATGAGTGCTCTGTATCTCCGCTCACCGCTGATCACAGGTAAAACTTATGAAAGAAAATTGAAATTACAGAGAGCATACGGAATGCAATCACAAGGATAACAAGGAACCAGTTATAAGCCAGCAGCTATTTAAGCACTTTAAAGAGAAATCTTCCTAGTATCCTTCGGCCTTGATTGATGCAACTTTCTCAAACTGTTTCTTCAATATACAAGTATCTGTCGAAGAAAACACAAGATTTACATTCTACTGAAAGTGTAGCTAATGTGGGAAAGCTGCTGCTGCTGCCGCCGGTATAATTTGGTGGCAATTGCAGAGAAGGTATTTGCAATCAAAAGATTTTTATAGGATAAAAAAATACATAATCCATGCCCAGCGGCGTACATAGAGAAGTAAGGGCCCCATAGCAAGGATCAAGCCCAATGGGACTAGACTAGAGATGAGCGAACGTGCTCGTTACGAGCACTGTAGCGCTCAGCTGCCCTGCGAACAAATGCCCGCAGGCATTGCGGATCCGTCCTCAGCTGCATGTAAGTCAATGGGGACGGATCGTTTGGTATGAGTGTCATACCAAACGATCCATCCCCATTGACTTACATGCAGCTGAGGACGGATCCGCAATGCCTGCGGGCATTGCGCAGGGAAGCCGAGCGCTACAGTGCTCGTAACGAGCGCGTTCACTCATCTCTAGACTAGACCAATGTCCAAATTCTTCACTTGTTTTTACTCATTTTGGAGTGTGCTGCATATATATATATATATTCAGTGCCTTGAAAAAGTATTCAGACCCCTTGAAGTTTTCCACATTTTTGCACATTACACCCACAAACAAATGTATTTTATTGGGATTTTATGTGATAGGCCAACACAAAATAACAAGTATGTGTAAGGTGTAAAGAAAATTATACATGGTTTTCAAAATTCTTAATAAATACAAAATCTGAAAAGTGTGTCTTGCATTTGTATTCAGGGGGAGTCAATACTTTATAGGATCACCTTTGGCTGAAATTACAGCTGCAAGTTTTTTGGGGTATGTCTCTACCAGCTTTGCATGTCTAGAGGCTGAAATTTTGGTGCAGAGAGCACAGCAGCAGGAGCGCCTCCACAGTTCAGTAAATAGAAGACGGGAGCACTGCTAATACAAGAAATGGGTCACTACTACAGAGTCATTTTTGTAATAGAAAAGTACAATTTCAGTAATTAAAATATATTACAAAAATGGTCATTATCACTGCCCGTACACATTACATTAAAAAAAGTTACACTTTAAATTGTAAAACCTTCAAGGACAGATCATAGTGGTACATTACACAACACACAGTCTTCAATTCCACTGAAAATCCTTGAGTTGTGCACATTATGGTAATAACAGCATGATGTCTCAGTGGTTAGCATTGTTTTCCTTCAGCAATGAAGTCCCAGGTTCATATATTTGATTTAAGGGTGACATCTCCATGTAGTTTGCATTTTTTTAACGTGTTTGGGTGGGTTCCCAGTTTCCCTGTAACTGCCACAGCTTCTAACATAACATATGGCTGGTGGTAGTTGTAGATTTAAACTGAGCGTGTGCGACCACCACAGTGAGATGGACAAGAAATAAGGAAAAGAACAAACGGCAGGTGGCGCTATGCAGATACATTTTATGGAATAGCTCAGTGGCTATACTAAATACATTATAATTTAACAAGGGCATTTAGCAAGATTATAAACATGTCCTATTACACCACATATCAAAATCATAAACATCTGCCCATGCACTAAATGGTCCAAAATTAGGGAGTAACACAATCTCACCCCTGCTGGTTTACCATCCACTGGCTTTGTTTTTTGATTGTTGTCAATGTCCTCCAGGTAAGAGGACGAGCATACATATATTGTCCTGCCCTGTGCGCATAGTGGGCCTCCGATCTGTGAAGTGAGAGACGCCACACGCGTGTTTTCACAGCATAGATGCCCTTTCAACTGTGCTTGCTCCGTGCGTCATAGTAAATTGACAAGCTGTAGGGCTGCCCAATGTGACGCCTTCACCAGCGAGTGTGACCAGAGCTGCGGGGATTCCAATTCAGGATGGGAAGTGGGTGAATACACAGTTGGTGTGCTTTTACCTTACTTTAAAGGCTACGTACACCTTTGAAGGCAATTTATTTTGTGATTGGATTTTACTTATTTTTGGCTAAAAAAGAATTTTTTCAATTGGTCAATTTTATTAAAAATATTGAGCCGTTCTGTCACAAAGGGTTAACTGTCTAGTACTTTTTACTTTCACTTTGTGTCATCTAATAACCCTTATCTCTAATATACTAAGAGGTCATAAACACTTGTTTAAGCCACATTCCTATCAGTAGGATAAGAGCTGAGCTATAATGAGTATTTATAATGTCAGAGAGCAGAGATAAGGAGCCTGTCAGATTAGCTAGCTGACAGAGCAGAGAGAAAATTCAGATCCCTCTATTAGAGCATCTCAGCCCTGTACAGAAAAAGGGCTCCATATCTGTAATTAAGAACAATTAAAATAAAATGATTTTTAGCGCAAATTGAATACAATGCAATAGTTTATAAAATTGCCCCCAAAGGTGTACATAGCCATTAACGATTCAAAAAAAATATTAGTAGAACTGCTTCACAGGAGTTTCCAGGATTTTTTTTATTCCTGGAAGCTCCTATGAAGCAGTTCTACCAAGACCCTTTTTTTTTTAAAAAAAAATTTGATTTGATATTTGGGTTTGATTTCCTAGATTCCTTAATTTGGGTTTGATTGTCTAGAAACCGCGCCACTCTTGACCATAGCTGTATCTGGTATTGCACCTGACTGAGGCTGAGCTGCAATACCAAACATACCTTTTTCTTTGACAAAGCAAAGCATACCTTTTTTTCCCCTAATCCTTGACAGTTCCCCCCCTACCGTCTAGTTCCCATCTTATGTCCCCGTACACACGTGTTTCAAATTGTCGGCTGTTGTGTTTAGCACACAAATAGAATCACAGTTAGCATGTTTTACTCGCTAAATAAAACCAGCTATATATTCACATAGGAGCCATCGAGGGGTCATACTTTCCTGTACAGTCTGTGTCTAATATAAAGCTCAAAAGAATAACTATTGACCTCAGTGTAATATATATAAAGGGAACGAAAAACATGAAAACATTCATCGGTAAATGTGCTGTAAACAGCAATGTAATCAAATTAGGTGTTTTATAGAATAGGTGGCTTTATTTAGAGGCCAAGTACGGCACTGCCATGTTCAAAGGTATAGTCTTAAGCTTTATAATTGCAATTTCTTCTGCGAGTGGTATCCTTTTATTCTAGAAATGTATTAGGTGATAATGTCTTTAAAGGGAATTGATTATAAAGGATGCAAGGAATTATAACAGAGAGAGATTATTAAAGCCAGCAAGTTATGTGATACAGATGGAGTGGTGTAATTGGAAGGATTACATTGGTCAATGGGCAACATGAGGGCACGGTGTATTCACAAACGTATGCATTCCCCAAACATACAATACGTGTACATTTCCCTGTCCCTGCTGCACCGCGTCGAACACCGCCTGCGCCTGCACACTGCGTGTCCCACTGTGGGCATCAACCTGAACTCTCCAACTGGGCATGCACCGAGCCCAGTGACGTGCTTCTTCTCCTTCGTTTCTGGCACAGGCTGATTCAGGGCTCATGCACACAACTGTATGTATTTTGCAGTCCGCAAAACACGGATCTGCAAAAAAACGGATGACATCCGTATGTCGTCCATGTTGCCTCCGTTTTTTTGCAGATCCATTGTAACAATACATGTCCTTGTCCACAAAACGGACAACAATAGGACATGTTCTAGGACATACAGACACGGAGTTATTGCCGTTTTTTGCGGCACCATTGAAATGAATGGTTCTGCAACAGACACGGACAAAAAATGCGTTTGTGTGCATGAGCCCTTAAAAGTGATGCAGCCGGGAAAGGGCGGGCGGATGCATTGCAACAGGGGGCGTCATGTCAGGGCAGAGAAGAGGCAGGCTTAGGCTCTGCATGAAGGTGGGCTTGGGCACTAGCAAGAAGCGTGCCTAGGCTTCTTCATGCGAAAATAACACCCTTTTCTGGGTACCTTGGCTCATTTGCATACCAAACTGTTTTTTCAGAAGATAGAAAACAATCAATCACTGAAAAAAAGGTACACTTGGGAATAAGATACAATGTGCTATGAGGCAATTGCTTTACATCAATAGTATGATGTAGGTGGTAGATTCCCTTTAAAAAGGAGCTGTCACCTCTCCTGACTCATATATGTTTTAGAAATTACTTGCATTCCCATGCATGGTGTCAAACTGTGCAGGGATCTGTACCTTTATTACAAGCTGTTGACAACCTTCTAGAGTAAAAACAGAGGAATGGCACAACATAGAACCATAAGAATAGATGCTCCTGAATTCTTATTATATAGGGAATGCAAACAGTTACTAAAACAGACATGCTGCTGTACCTGTGGAAAATAAAATTATTTACTTGCTCCCCTCCGACGGCTTCCTTTGCTGGTCATCCATTCTGTCTGTAAACGTACGGTGGGATGGTGTCCTGTGCAACGCTGCAGCCAATGACTGGTGTCAGCAGTGATGTGTCCCCAAGCAGCATGTCACCACTGAGGCCTGTCATTGGCTGCAGCAGCATACATAGACCCGTACATCAGGAAGTTTACAGACTGGCTTCGGAAGATTAGTGAAGGCAGCCAGAAAGGAGCAGCGGGGAGCAGGTGAGCCAATTTGTTTTCCACATTTACAGCACCATGGGATTTAAAGTTTAAAAAAAAAAAAACAAGAAAAAAAAAAACCTGGACAACCCCTGTAATGGTTTGGTTAGGACATTCTAAACTGCAGTAAAAAAGTCCAAAGGCTTATGGTTAGGCTACTTTCACATCTGCGTTTCCTTTCTGGTATTGAGTTCCATCATAGGATCTCAAAACCAGAGGAAAACACTTCTGTTTTGTCCCCATTAATTGTCAATGGGGACAAAACTGAACTGAACGGAGTGCTCCAGAATGCATACCATTCCGTTGCGTTCCCATGCCATCAGTATCATAGGATATTGATCAAGACGGATCCAGCATGAAAAAAAAAGTCAATGATACCGGATCCACTTTCTCAGAAACTAAAGAAAACTGATCCAGCACCCATTGACTTACAACGGCTTTAGTGCCGGATCCGTCTTGGTCATTTTAGAGATAATACAACCGGATCCGTTGAGAACGGATACAGACGGTTGTATTATCATAATGGAAGTATTTTTGCTGATCCCTGCCGGATCCAGCAAATATGCAGATGTGAAAGTAGCCTTACATCCCAATTATTATTAGTTATCCACATCCAGTGGTTCTCTACACTGTTGAGGAGCACCAGTGCTAGTTTAGCTCCCAAACATAGGCGGGTATATTACCTATCACACCACATCAGCTGCACCATTGCCCAGAGTGCACGGGGACCTTTCTACCGCTATACTGTTTAGCTACAGCCTACTTGTTAGAACTGGTCTTCACAGACATGAAGAATGTAAATTTGAGGAAGTACAAGTAGACTGCTTGAAAGGAGCCTGTCAGCAGGGAATTCACTTTTAACTCTGGCACAATGCTCGGTAGGACTAGCTCAGGATATTACAATCATACTTTTTATTTTGTTATCCAATGCTGCATTATGGGAAAAACTGCAGTTAATTGATATGCAGATGAGCTATCAAAGGAGTTGTCCGGGTTCCGAGCAGAACCCGGACATATCCCCTTCTTCCCCTACTCAGCCCGATGCTCTCCCTTCCCCTGCGCTGAATCATGCAGGGGAAGGGCTTTTTCTGGAGATCCAGTAAAGTACCAGGCTCTCCATGGATAAGATAGGTGAAGGCTTTCACCTAGCAGTGAGCCCGGTGACGTCACTGGCACTAATGGGTGGGCTTTAGCTCTGCCCTAGCCTGTAAAATGACTAGGGCAGCGCTAAAGGCCGCCCATCAGTGCCCGTGACGTCACCGGGAACACTGCTAGACAGAGTCCTCTGCCTAGCCATGAGACATGTAAACAAAAAACAAGGGGAAGAGCAAGGGAGACCATTGGGGCATGAAATGCTCTATTGCTTACATCAGATGGCCTTCCTGGGTGAAAACGGGGATATGAACTGAACCTGGACAACCCCTTTAAGTGCAGGCAATATATAGGCTGCGTTGTTCAGACAACTCTGGGCTCAAAAACACAACCACAGCAGGATACATGAAATTTCATTTATTTGAAACCAGGGTGACAATACGTTTCAGAGTTGAAAACTCCTTTATCAAGTCTGTGGAATGAAGCGGTAGGTCACGGACTGATCTCCTGGCTAGGACTGCACGGCTTCCACCCACCTACAATATCTACATTCCTCCGGAGGGTTGACTTCGCCTCAGAGTGAGGACCTGACAAGATTGGCAGCACTGACCAATTATATCCACACACCTTCACTAGTATTGTGCCTATGTTTGCACAACACATACAGGTGAGCACAATCATTCTCAGGCTGGCCCACTGGGGTACAGGTGACTCATATGAAACATAAAGTAGTAAAAACTAAGATAGGCACTCATTTTAAACAAAAACTGGGGATCGGAGCAGTACAATTTGGGGATATTATGGATATTATCCATTATGCTGCAGATCTTAATCACTTTCTTGAGAAACTTCTTATCATGAAGGCCGTTGATAAGAAAAAATGTGAGCTTTTTGAAGATGCATACTGTAGGGTTGCACCGGGTATCAAATTATCGATACCCAATTGATATTTTTGTACCCGGATTGTTACAATACCTGGATTTGCCATTTACTGATACTAGGCTATGCTACTGCGCAGCCTAGTATCAGAGAACATGGCGCGCACCGCTCTCAGCGCGCTCCATGTTCTCCTCAGCAGCACAGTAGAGAAGGAGACAGTCCCTCCCTCCCCCTGTGCCACTGCCACCAATGAGAAGAGAGAGGGGAGGAGGAGGGGCTGTGGCCACTGCGCCACCAATGACGATAACTAACCCAGTAATTCAAATATAGGTGGCTGGTGCCGGGTAGTATCACATACCCGGCACCTGACCTCTAGGACAAGGCGCTGCGATCTGATGAACGGTATCAATTAAACCCTCAGATGCCGCACCTGAGGGGTTAATTGACAGGGATTGCAGTGCCCTGTCATAGAGACCGGGTATGTGATACCGCCGGCACCCGCCGCCTATTTTTGAATTAATGGGTTAGTTATCTTCATTGGTGGTGCAATGCGCCCCCCTCCCCCCAACCCCAGTGTTATAAATTATAATCATTGGTGGTGCAGTCTCCCAACTCTCCCAGTATCATAATCATTGGTGGCAGTGACAGCTTTCGATCGGAGCCCCAGCAGTGAAATTGCGGGGCTCCGATTAGTTACCATGGCAACCAGGATGCTACTGAAGCCCTGGCTGCCATGGTAAGCTCCTGGCTGCTGTCTGCACGAAGCAGGGGGCATCAGGGAGAGTGTGAGGTCCTATGCACCCTAATTGAGCTCTATTAGGGTGAATAGGACAAGGGATTAAAATATCCCAGGTTCTAGCCCCCCCTAAGGGGGCTAATAGTTATTAAATGAAAAGTTTAAAAAAAAAGTTAAAAAAAAACACCAAAATATTTAGTTTAAATCACCCCCTTTCCCAATTTTACATATAAAATATATAAACAATAAATAAATAAACATATTACATATCGCCATGTCCGAAAAGTCCAAACTATTAAAATATTACAAAATATCTTCTATGTGGTGAAGGTCGTAACAGGGGAAAAAAAAGTGCGATTCGCCATTTTTTAGTCATCTTGTCCCCCCAAAAAATAGGATAGGACTGTTCTATTATCTGCTGAACGTTCCATAAAATGTGGTGGTATCGAATGGTATTGAGTATCACAATACTTTCTTATGGTATTGAAATCAAATCATAATTTTGGTATCGTGACAACCCTAATATACCGTACGTATGGCAGTTTCTACATTTCAAAGACAGGGATGTAGTAAGTGTAATGCACTAAGCAAAAAACGCGTGAGCAAGATAGACAAGAGAATGTAAAATATTGCTTTACAAACAGTGTTGTGCCCCTCTGAACGCTCATGGAGCTGGGATACAAATTTCCGAAAACACTGATGAAACCATTACTCCTCCATCTATTTGTTCATAGCATATATCATTATTCAAGAAATTCAAGAACCATAATGACGGAAAATCACACAGAAAGGAAAGCAAAGAAAGAGACTGTCAGAGAGGACTGCATTTTTATTCAAGGAATTCAAGAGGTCCATAATGATGGAAAATCACAGTGAAAGGCAGAGACAAAACAGGGATTCCATCAATGGCATGACACTCAGGAGCCCTACAAGGGGGAGGACAGTCAAACCAAGCACATAAAATAGGTGCTGAATGGGGCTATTTCATGCTTCACTTCTGTTTACTTTACACCCCCAAAAATTTTTTTATTTTTTTTACACAACAGAATTTTTTTATATATAAAATTTGCATATTGCATTTAGTCTTTTAGTGGAGATATAGTATGAAACACTGCAAAAGGAACCCAAAATTACCCAAAAAATCCCTGTATATCAGTCAACATGCGGTTAAAGGGGTTATCCCATGACTAATGTAAAAAATTAAAGTCAGACATCATATAGTACATGACTATTTCTTTCTAACAAGAACCATAGAACCATCCCTGTACCGCACATGGATCCAGAGATCTTCCCATTCATTGCTCTGCTATATTTATATCACGCTGGCAGCTCAAGGGGAGTGTCTTTTCTCCTGCAGCTCAGGAGGCGTGTCCATGATCTCCCTATCACAGGGGGGCGTGTCTCAGCTCTCCCTATCACAGCTCAGGAAGCAGTTGAAGGATGAAACTGAGCATGTGCGACCATCTCAGTGAGCAGGTCAAAGAAATAAGAAAAAGAACAAACAGCAGGTGGCGCTATACAGATACATTTACATGAATAGCTCAGCGGCTATGCTAAATTTTTAATTACATGCAATTACAAAAGTATTCAGATCCAAGTGCTGGTCTGAAAACTGTAGAATATTTTTCGTGGGACAACCCATTAAATCCTGTAAAAAAAACATCATCACCTCATCCAGACCAGAATTCCTGTGATTTTCAGTTCCACCATATTTTAGGCACACTGGCCATGTTCTTTGCGAAGACCACCCCATAGAAGACCACTTTCAATGTAATTTTGATTGGTTGCCTCCATGAGCTTTCACACAACATCCAAAATACATATGGCATAACTGTATATACAAAGGAAGGTATATAGAGCAGGATGTCGGAGCAGTAGTTCTGTGCTGATACAAAGCAACCAATCCGACGAAACAGAGTGTCAGCGTACCCCATCATATAAGAGAAGGAAGGATGAGTAAGAGCAACAGTCTGAGCCCTTTCACAACTCAGTAGACAGAAATATAAAAAAAAGTATGGTTGTTAGAACATTGCTATGCAAAACAAAATATTTTTTTAGTTTTTTTAAGTATTAAACATAAGAAAAATTATATAAATTTGGAATCACTGTAATCATACTGACCTGAAGAATAAAGGCAATGCTTCATTTTTACCGTACAGTTAATGCTGTAAAACGAGACCCATGAAAGAATGGCGGAATTATATTTTTTCCAATTTCATCCCATTTGGAATCTTTTTCCAGCCTCCCACTAAATTGTATGGAATACTAAATGGTGCAAATAGAAAGTACAATTTGTCTCATGCCCTCATACAGCTATGTGAACGAAAAAATTAAAAAGTCATGGCTCTTGGAAGGCTGGGAGTAGAAAACGAAAAGGAAAAAAATATGAAAAAAGCTGCATCAGAAAGGGGTTAAAACCTGGAGGAAGCTTGGCCAAGCAGTCAACACATGCATGCACATAGTAGGAAACACGTGAAGACTACCTGAAATCTTCACAATGCCTGTGCAGGCGGAATGGTATATTGATGTTCTTGCATAATGAATATGGACTTTTAGGGGCACATTTATTAAGACAGACGAAGGTCTTAAGAACCCCTATCTGTGGCGGTGGATCTGCCGGAGTTATAAAGAGGCGCCGGCCTCTCGGATAACTTCAGCAGATCCACCGCCCCTTCTAAATGTAAGCTTCCTAGCTATCTTACATTAAGACCTTTTTCTATGCCTGAAACTGGCGTAGAAAAGGGTAAATGAGACGGGCCTGCTGGCCCGCCCACAATTTTAGCTCTGACGTGAGCAGTGAAAAGTCACAGATGGCAGCGCAACGGTTTGTGCTGAATATAAGCGTATTTCAGTATGCTAAATGACCCCCTTAGTTCTTAACAAAGTCAAACAGAAATACCATTACTTGGAACACTTTCTCTCTTCTTATCCCAGCACATTTTTAATTCTTTGTGCTTCAGAAATCACAGAACGCTTCACCCACTCCTATATTAAGTTTCTTCAAAAGGGAACTGGAGTAAGGGGTACCCGGGAGCAGTAAAACTGTTCAGGGGTTACCCCAGTCCAGTGCTAGAAGTTGGCTCCGATTGGTTTACAGCTCTGCAGAGAATCTATGAACAGTTTATCTTCTTTATTGTCTTCTTGGTGAGAAATCTGGCAGGGAAACACTACAATACAGTGATTCTAAAACGTAATATGTTGGATCCCCTAAAAATTGCTTCTTCTACCCGGGGAACCCTCTTGCTAATTACTGAAACTTGTTACAGGGGCAGGAAAGGTATTTTAGAGTTTTATAGCCTGGCTTAGATTTCTTTGCCTGTCTCTTTCCAAAGCTGAAATAAATTTAGTCTGCACTTGAGAAGTGAAGTTTCTAGCTGCCTATGTCTTCTGAGGAACCTTGATTTACATACAGATTGAAACTAGATTATGAAACAAATGGCAGACCTTGTCAAAGATAATGTTATGTCCATGGTGGAGTCATCATTATATACTGGTGACTAGTACTAATATAAGTAACTTCTGAAATAATTGTGTGTGTAACGACATAGGTTGTTCACAAGACTGCAGAATTGAACTTCACCTATAGCAGTTGCCTTTCCTAGGTAGTAACGGTATCTCCGGGTGCTCAGATACCCCCAGTAGGGCGGAATTGCAAAACGACCTTGCAGTTGCAAGAACAGTATTATGAGGCATGTATTCACACTGGCAGGTAGGAAGTAAAGTGTGAACTCACCAATAGATGAAAGAAACCAAATGATGATCGCAAAAGGATGAAGAAGATGGCAATCTGGCAATGGAGCAGATGGAAGTTAGTGATGGTATACACATCATGAGTGGATGAAAGATGGGAGAAAGAAATAAAGGCACTGACCAAAACTGTCTCTAATCTGCAATAGTAACCAAGGGAGACATCAAGAAGAATAATGGACTCAGAGACCAATCAGAAACCAAACTCCCCAAACAGATAAGAGAACGGGAGAACGACAAATGCTGTAACTAACTTCAATGCTAGCAGCAGTGAAGGGCAGAAGTACTACAGATCCCAAGCTACACTGACACAACACAAATAAGCTAGGAATCGGATAGTAGGAATACTAAGAGAATAGAATAGAAACGCACAGAGCTCAAGCTACACGCAGCAACTAAAGAGCAGAAAGCATGAACATCTAAAGCAGGGATCAGCAACCTCCGGCACTCCAGCTGTTGTGAAACTACAACTCCCGGCATGCTTCATTTACATCAGTTGGAGATCTGAGAATAGAAAAGCAATTGCGCATGCTGGGAGTTGTAGTTTCACCACAGCTAGAGTGCCGGAGGTTGCTGATCCCTGATCTAAAGGAAGGCTAACCAATCACAAACTCCTCCCTACATTAACCAAAAGCAGGGTGATCCAGATCAGAGGTAAGACAGATGCAAAGCAACTGCCCCAAATAATATTAGTAAACAGAAGAAAAAGAAGAGACAACAGGGAAATCCCTGCTAATAGATTTTTAGGGTATTACATAATTCTTATTGCCAGCAAACATTCATGTTTAAAATAAAATTATAAATATAAAAAAATATAAAATTTACTTTCTACATCTAATGCTGTAGTAGATCATCTCAGAATTTTTGTATAAATGTAACTTCACTACAACAAAAAAAACCTTCTATATTCACAGAAATCTTCATTTTGTTAAAAGACTTACCACAGGTAGTGTACAGCCCAATACATCATACAACTTTAGCTGGAGAAGTTAATAATCGTTCCGTTATAATCAACTTTCAAAATTTCATGAATTTCAATAACAAATTTCCAATTTTTTTACAAACTCACTGAGAATATTTGAAAAACGAGTGTCACAGAGTAACTGGGTGGATACAGATTGTGCCACCAAATATAGTATTTGACTGAGAGGCAAAACGTCTCCACAAAGGTGACTTGAAGGAACAGTCGGGGGAAGCTTGGTGGATTAAGAAGGAAATAAAAGTTCCAAGGGTTCATATAGGACACAGAAGAAGAGACGGTGGAAAGTCTTGGGAAGCACACAGAAGAGAGCATGATATAATGAGGGACAAAGATGTAAGACACCAAATAAGGGGAGGTGAATTATGTAGGTTGCTCTGAATTTAATGGGAAGCCAACAAAGGAACTGAAGCAAAAGGGAGGTAGAGTCTGAACTCCTAAAATGTGATAATTCCGGCTGAGCAGATTTTTATATATCAAGAGGGAGAAAAAAAAATGGGAAAAAATTTTAACTGGACAATTGAATTTTGGAAAATAAGATAATTTCCTACAGAAAATCTGTTGTTAAGCTGCATGTTGCATTGACTGTACATAGCAAGAAATACTGATACAAAGTATGAAATTTATTACTAATATTCTATAAAAATAGCAATACAGAATAGTAAAGCAAAACTCGTACAGTCACAGCAGACTCAGTACTGGATTTATATCTAGTAGGCACATATTGTGTGATGACTTACCATCAACTAAGCAACACCATAAAGGAGTTTTCTGGGAAAATTAACTTTTAAGAGAAGGCCGCTAGCTAGTGGTGTACATAGAGAAGTAAGGGCCCCATAGCAAGGATCAAACGAGGCCCCCACACAGGACAGAAGGGTTTCTACCTAAACCCCTTTCAATGACCCTTGGGCCATTTTTTCCACTGCTTCATTTGCTAAAAGTTGTTCCTTTAGAGGGTAGAGTCCTGACCAAGTTTTCATCTCTTGTAGAAGAGGAGATAATTCCAACTAAGACTGGGCCCCCTCTTGCCCTGGGCCCCATAGCAGTCGCATGGTCTGCCACTATGGTAGTTACTACCCTGCCCCTAGCCTGCAACACATTCTGAAAGATTCATACCTGCTCCCCGCCACTCCGATCCTGCACATGGTGTCCATTGGTTGTCATTTATTATCATTATATAGCGAATCTGCTGCTGTTTTTTCTGCTTCACTGTTCCTAGAATGGAAGAGGAAAATGACACAAATGTGAAGGTAGCCTTATTTTGTAAGAGCAAGCAAACGTTTTAAAGCCCCAACTTACACGTCACCATTGACGACAATCACTGTCTGCAGTAGAGAAAGCGGCCATAACCATGCCCCGACCAAAGGAAAACATGCCAGGAACCAGAGGATAGACAAAATGAAGCCAGCGTGTATAAAGAGAGCAGCAGGGAGCAGGTAAGTATGAATCTTTCAGGAGGCGATGCAGGCCATGGGCCTTGCCTTGATCGTTATTATTCCCAAAAACCCTTTTAAATAATACATGGCATTAAAATACAATGCATTCGGAAAGTCTTCAGATACTCTCACTTTTTTCACATTTTGTTATGTTGAGGTCTTTTGCTAAAAATTCAAGTTTTACCCCCTCAATCTGCACTCAATAACCCCATAATGAGAAAGTGAAAGCAGAATGCTTGAAAACTTTGCTAATTTATTGAAAATAAAAAGCTAAAATCTTGTGTTGACATACAGTACATTCCAAAAGTTTGGACACACATTCTCATTCAAAGAGTTTTCTGTATTTTCATGACTATGAAAATTTTAGATTCACACTGAAGGCATCAAAACTATGAATTAACACATGTGGAATTATATACTTAACAAAAAAGTGTGAAACAACTAAAAATATGTCTTAAATTCTAGGTTCTTCAAAGTAGTCACCTTTTGCTTTGATTACTGCTTTGCACACTCTTGGCATTCTCTTGATGAGCTTCAAGAGGTAGTCACCTGAAATGGTATTCCAACAGTCTTGAATGCTTAGCACTTGTTGGCCCTTTTGCCTTCACTCTGCGGTCCAGCTCACCCCAAACCATCTCGATTAGGTTCAGGTCTGGTGACTGTGGAGGCCAGGTCATCTGGTGTAGCACCCCATCACTCTCCTTCTTGGTCAAATAGCCCTTACACAGCCTGGAGGTGTGTTTGAGGTCATTGTCCTGTTGATAAATAAATGATGGTCCAACTAAACGCAAACCGGATGGAATAGCATGCCACTGCAAGATCCTGTGGTAGCCATGCTGGTTCAGTATGCCTTCAATTTTGAATAAATCCCCAACAGTGTCACCAGCAAAGCACCTCCACACCATCACACCTCCTCCTCCATGCTTCACGGTGGGACCCAGGCATGTAGAGTCCATCCGTTCACCTTTTCTGCGTCGCACAAAGACACAGTGGTTGGAAGCAAAGATCTCAAATTTGGACTCCCAAACCAAAGCACAGATTTCCACTGGTCTAATGTCCATTCCTTGTGTTCTTTAGCCCAAACAAGTCTCTTCTGCTTGTTGCCTGTCCTTAGCAGTGGTTTCCTAGCAGCTATTTTACCATGAAAGCATGCTGCACACAGTCTCCTCTTAACAGTTGTTGTAGAGATGTGTCTGCTGCTAGAACTCTGTGTGGCATTGACCTGGTCTCTAATCTGAGCTGCTGTTAACCTGCAATTTCTGAGGCTGGTGACTCGGATGAACTTATCCTCCGCAGCAGAGGTGACTCTTGGTCTTCCTTTCCTGGGGCGGTCCTCATGTGAGCCAGTTTCTTTGTAGCGCTTGATGGTTTTTGCGACTGCACTTGGGGACACTTTCATACATAGGTATGTCTGGGATGTGACATGTAATACAGACACACAGTGCACACAGGTATGTCTGGGATATGACATGTAATACAGACATACAGTGCACACAGGTATGTCTGGGATGTGACATGTAATACACACAGTGCACACAGGTATGTCTGGGATGTGACATGTAATATACACACAGTGCACACAGGTATGTCTGGGATGTGACATGTAATACAGACACACAGTGCACACAGGTATGTCTGGGATGTGACATATAATACACACACACAGTGCACACAGGTATGTCTGGGATGTGACATGTAATACACACACAGTGCACACAGGTATGTCTGGGATGTGACATGTAATACAGACACACAGTGCACACAGGTATGTCTGGGATGTGACATGTAATACAGACACAGTGCACACAGGTATGTCTGGGATGTGACATGTAATACACACACACAGTGCACACAGATATGTCTGGGATGTCACATGTAATACAGACACACAGTGCACACAGGTATGTCTGGGATGTGACATGTAATACAGACACACAGTGCACACAGGTATGTCTGGGATGTGACATGTAATACAGACACAGTGCACACAGGTATGTCTGGGATGTGACATGTAATACAGACACACAGTGCACACAGGTATGTCTGGGATGTGACATGTAATACAGACACACAGTGCACACAGGTATGTCTGGGATGTGACATGTAATACAGACACACAGTGCACACAGGTATGTCTGGGATGTGACATGTAATACAGACACACAGTGCACACAGGTATGTCTGGGATGTGACATGTAATACAGACACACAGTGCACACAGGTATGTCTGGGATGTGACATGTAATACAGACACACAGTGCACACAGGTATGTCTGGGATGTGACATGTAATACAGACACACAGTGCACACAGGTATGTCTGGGATGTGACATGTAATACAGACACACAGTGCACACAGGTATGTCTGGGATGTGACATGTAATACACACACAGTGCACACAGATATGTCTGGGATGTCACATGTAATACAGACACACAGTGCACACAGGTATGTCTGGGATGTGACATGTAATACACACACACAGTGCACACAGGTATGTCTGGGATGTGACATGTAATACACACACACAGTGCACACAGGTATGTCTGGGATGTGTATACAATCTTCTGTGGGGCAGTGCTCTTAGCTATATAGGTGAAAAACAGGTGAAAGACTCCATTTAAGGCTTCTTTTTTAAGGGGAAAGTATTTTTTTATTTATCATATCTGGTACTGGTAATTTATCATATCTGGTACTGAAAAAAACTGAAAACTTATTTGTTAAAATTATTTGTTGGGTGGACTAAAAAAAAAACACAAGAAACTTATTCTGTGGGGTAGTACAATTATAGCTATACATTTATAGAGTGTACAATTATTTTTTTTGTTTTACTACTTTTAAAAAATATCATTTTTTTGCATCGTCATATTTTGACTCAATAACTTTTTTAGGTTTCTACAGAGCTGAGTAAGGGCTTGTTTTTTGGAGGGTGAGTAGTAGTTTTTATTGGTACCATTTTGGGTTACATACAACACTTTGATAACTTTTTAATTTTTTGGGAGATGCAATGTGATCAAAAATTGACATAATTTCTATAATGGAATTTACCACTCAGAAAAAAAAGATTTTTATATTTTAACAGATCAGATATGGTGATACCTATTATGCATATTTTTTAATATGTAAAATTGGGAAAGGGGATTAATTTTAATATTTTTGTTTAATTTACAAAAACAACTTTTTTCCACTGTAACTTTAAAGGAAATCTGTCACCTACATCATGGCCATTGACGTAAAGCAATTGCCTATTAGCACATTGTACCTTATTCCCAAGTGTACCTTTGTTTCAAAGATTGGGGTTTTCGATCTTCTGAAAAATCTGTTTGTTTGATATGTAAATTAGCGAAGTAAGGAGCCCAGAGGAGCGTTATTTTCGTATGAAGGAATCTAGGCACGCCTCCTGTTAGCGCCCAAGCCCGCCTCCTCTCAGCCCTGACTGCAATGTGCCCGCCCACTCCCTTGCCACGTCACATATAAGCCTCCGACTGCCCTTTCCTTGCTGCATTGCATCTGAATCAGCCTGTGCCTGAAACGAAGGAGAAGCTCTTCAAAGTCCTCAGCGCATGCTCACTTGGAGAGCTGAGACATGTAGTGCACAGGCTGAATCAACGGTGATACAGCAGGGAAAGGGCAGGCAGAGTTATGACTGTTATGAGTATGTGACTTAGCAAGGGAGAGGGTAGACACATTGCAGTCAGAGCGGAGAGGAGACGGGCTTGGGCACTAACAGGAGGCGTGCCTAGATTCCTCCATACGAAAATAACACCCCTCTGGACACCTTACTTCGCTCATTTACATATCAAACAAACTGATTTTTCAGAAGATCGAAGGCCCTAATCTTTGAAACAAAGATACACTTGGGAATAAGATACTATGTGCTAATAGGCAATTGCTTTACTTCACTGGCCATGATGTAGGTGACAGATTTCCTTTAAGTCCTCTTAGGGGGCTTGTACCAAACACTGCAATAGAATATTATTGCAGTCTATGGGATTCTGACTGGCTGCCTGTCAGACCGTGCCTCACACATAGCTTTATAAACAGGTGTCTATGACAGGCCTGGGAGCCTTCATAAGACCTTAAGTCTGAAACTGTAGAAGATCGAAGCCCTGCTATTTAGTCAGCTCCCTCTGTCTAACCTGTTAAATGCCATGCCCACTATTAAGGGGTTAATGACCAGCATCTCTGATCCTGGTTGTTGTGGTCACATTCCATCTGTAATACACATTTAAGGTGAAGGATCAGCTGATGACTATGCACCATACATCTGTCAGGCTCCACGTATATACTATTAAGTCAGGGGGCTTAAATTGGTTAAAAAAACATTTTACAAAGGCTAGAATTTTTTTCGCCATCTTGACTCTTTTGCAACATCAGCTTGTGTTGCAAAAAAAAAGAAAAAAAAACCCTACAAAGAGCCATCTATTGAAAAAAAACAAACAGTAGTAGTATGATATATCAACAAAAAAAATTATATATATTATATATACACACACACAAACAGTACAGTATTAGAGGAATTTATTAAGCCCTGCAGTACAAAATTCTGGTTTAAAAAAAAAAAAAAAACACAAAAATAAATAGGAGTTAGCAACTCTTTTTGTCTTATTAGTGTGAAAAAATTGAGGCATTTTTCATCACTTTCTCCAGTTTTTAAAAGTGGGTGCAATGTGGCCATGGTTATCCTGTTGAGCAGACGTAAACCAGATTTATGAAATGAGACTTTGTAAAGGTTTGCAAAAATTGTCTCCATCTTCCTGCAGTAAAGAAGCGGTGTAGAGCTTGGAGAAACATCTTCAAGACAAAAGTGTTCGAAATTCAATATAAGGGCAATGCAAAACAGACTGTAAAAATTCCCCTCACGATAAACGTCTTCCTCAACGTATAGAGTTTGGCCATTGCTCTAAAGCCTCATATACACGAACATACAGGGTGGGCCATTTATATGGATACACCTAAATAAAATGGGAATGGTTGGTGATATTAACCTCCTGTTTGTGGCACATTAGTATATTGGAGGGGGAAAACTTTTCAAGATGTGTGGTGACCATGGCGGCCATTTTGAATCCAACTTTAGTTTTTTCAATGGGAAGAGGGTCATGTGACACATCAAACTTATTAAGAATTTCACAAGAAAAACAATAGTTTTAATGTAACTTTATTCTTTTATGAGTTATTTACAAGTTTCTGACCACTTATAAAATGTGTTCAAAGTGCTGCCCATTGTGTTGGATTGTCAATGCAACCCTCTTCTCCCAGTCTTCACACACTGATAGCAACACCGCAGAAGAAATGCTAGCACAGGCTTCCAGTATCCATAGTTTCAGGTGCTGCACATCTCGTATCTTCACAGCATAGACAATTGCCTTCAGATGACCCCAAAGATAAAAGTCTAAGGGGGTCAGATCGGAAGACCATTCAACTGGCCCACGACGACCAATCCACTTTCCAGGAAACTGTTCATCTAGGAATGCTTGGACCTGACACCCATAATGTGGTGGTGCACCATCTTGCTGGAAAAACTCAGGGAACGTGCCAGCTTCAGTGCATAAAGAGGGAAACACATCATCATGTAGCAATTTCACATATCCAGTGGCCTTGAGGTTTTCATTGATGAAGAATGGCCCCACTATCTTTGTACCCCATATACCACACTATACCATCAATTTTTGTGTTCCAACAGTCTTGGAGGGATCTATCCAATGTGGGTTAGTGTCAGTCCAATAGCGGTGGTTTTGTTTGTTAACTTCACCATTCACATAAAAGTTTGCCTCATCACTGAACAAAATGTTCTGTGTAAACTGAGGGTCCTGTTCCAATTTTTGTTTTGCCCATTCTGCAAATTCAGTGCGCCGATCTGGGTCATCCTCGTTGAGAAGCTGCAGCAGCTGGAGTCTGTAAGGGTGCCATTTGTGAGTAGCTAATATCCGCCGAAGGGATGTTCGACTGATGCCACTCTCCAGTGACATGCGGCGAGTGCTACTCTGTGGGCTCTTGCTGAATGAAGCTAGGACAGCCACTGATGTTTCCTCATTAGTGACAGTTTTCATGCGTCCACATTTTGGCAAATCCAACACTGAACCAGATTCACGAAACTTTGCAAGCAGTTTGCTAACTGTAGCATGGGAGATGGGTGGTCTCGTAGGGTGTCTTGCATTGAAATCTGCTGCAATGACCCAGGTACTGCGTTCACCAGACATCAACACAATTTCTATCTGCTCCTCACGTGCTAACCTCTGCGACATGTCAAAGGCTGTAAACAAAGAGAAGCTTGTAAATAACTCATGAAAGAATAAAGTTATGTTAAAACCAAGCACACCATTGTTTTTCTTGTGAAATTCTCAATAAGTTTGATGTGTCACATGACCCTCTTCCCATTGAAAAAACTAAAGTTGGATCCAAAATGGCCAACTTTAAAATGGCCGCCACGGTCACCACCCATCTTGAAAAGTTTTCCCCCCTCCCATATACTAATGTGCCACAAACAAGAAGTTAATATCACCAACCATTCCCATTTTATTTAGGTGTATCCATATAAATGGCCCACCCTGTATTTTCTGTCTGTGTCCATTACGGAAGTTACTCTGTGTGCATTCTGTTTCCGTATGTCCGTTCCACAAGGCAATGGAACATGTCCTATTATTGTCCGCATTACAGACAAGGAGAGGACTGTTCTATTAAGGGCCAGCTATTCTGTTCCACAAAATACGGAATGCACACGGACGTCATCTGTATTTTTTGCGGCAGTTTTTTGCAGACTACAAAATACATACAGTCGTATGAATGAGCCCTAAAGGTACATTCACCGGCTGTGGGAGTTTTGTATTTTGCAGAATGGACAGGGCCAACGCTACATAGAAAATGTCTATTCTTGTCGAGGATAGCTCTATATTTTTTGCGGGGCCGGGGAACAAAACTACAAATGCGGACAGCACCCATTGAAATGAATGGGTCTGCAAAATTGTGGAACCATTCACACGGTAGTGGGAATGCACCCTTATGAACAGGTTAGGGGATGTGTCTGGTCAGTGGGGGTGTGACCACTGGATCCCCTACGACCAGAGAACAGGTGATTACGCTCCCTATTTGAATGGAGAGGCAGTGCCTAGGTGTGACCTCCGCTCCATTTGAACTGGGGAGTGTGGGCTCCTGTTCTTATGTTTGGCAGGGGTCAGTAGTCACAGTCCTGCCCACCTTATCCCCTAACCTGTAGATAGGGGGTGTTATGTTAATGGGACAACCCCTTTAAATGTCTCCACAAACGGCCATTAAACTAATAATAAATAACACGTCAGCCTCTCCCATTGGCTGATAACAGGGAACAATAGACTGCACAGGGAACTGAATTAGAGCCGAACTGGACTCGTCTCATGAGGCCTGGCACTGAGGATGGACAGGCGCGGCTCTGCCAGCGCACGAGACGCCTGTGTAGAAGCCCGGAAGCAGCATGTTTGGTCACCTGACCTCTCAGCCTTCCTGCCGACCAATAGCACGCTGGTATTGTGCGTCGTCACGCTCGTCGCCCCGCCCCTTCCGTCTCTGGGACGCCGGCTGCTGCCGAACGTGACTGGGAATTCCGTGAGGCCTCGCACCGTTTCCTCAGCGACAGCCCCCCGGGAGAGACACGTGTTGTAGAGCGGAGGTGAGCTGCGGTTTGGCGGTGCCGGTGTCTCTCTCTAACTAATCATGGCGCCTGTCAGTGCCGAGCTGCTGCAGACGTTACACGTGTGTGCTGTGCAGATTGAGCGTTTCCACCCCTCATCAGCCACCCTCATCCTCCCAGCCGTGATATAGGAAATAAATGACCGTTGCTATCATTCAGATTTGTCATTGCATTTCATAGCCACAGCTGCTGCAGAACCTCTGAGTAGCAGAGTAGTCACATGGTCAGCAGTGACCGGCAGCTTATCCTGTGCATGCGCTTACAGCCTGGCTGATACCTGAGAGAGAAATGGCGGTCGCTGACAGTTTGCTGCCTGGTGTGATGCATGTATCTAGATAGTCTGGTGGCGTCTCTGCCATTGGAGTCCGGTGAACCTGTGTCCATTAGGCCCTGTGCAGATGACGGTAACGCAGCCGCACAGTGGTGTCTGTATCGTAGTTGCACAGCGTGTGGTGGTCCGGTTCTTATGGCAGTGATAGGCCAAAATACGGCGGCATTACAGTGGTCTGAACGCAACCCTATTCAATTTTTATGTAGTCATTGCATTCTTTTTTTTTTTTCCAAAAATCCTAAAAAAGTGCATGAGGCCTTCAAGGAATTTTCCAGTTTTATGTAAATAAAGCTTAGAAGGGTTGTACTAAGCGGATGCCCACCCATGTCATGATCCCGATCCATTGCCATCAGTCTATGGAAGCTGCAGGACACATGTAAGAGGCTGCCTTTACACAGTCAGTGTTTGGTCAGTGATTTTGAAGAGCCAAAACCAGGAGTGAAGGCTACACAGAGATAAAATACAATGGAAAGATCTGCGCTAGTGATGAGCGAATCCATCCATTCATTCATCTGTGCAAATTTACACTTATGAGGGAGCGTGCCCACAACTTTAAACACTCCCTTGATAATCTTGCGCATGCGCTATTATTGCAAGTGTCGGCACATGCACGGTTTATATGTCCATGAATCCACATCAGTTAATTTGCATGCGCTGCCAAATGAATTTTAGCAGCGCCTGCACAGTTGCTGATTTGTTTTCGTAGGCATAGTATGTACGCGTGCACCGCTACTCTCCGTAATGACTCATGCATGAGATGTGTGGCCATGTTAATTTGGTGGCGCAGAGGGACAGTCCCTCGCAGGCAGATGACCAAATCGATTCGCTCATCACTAGAGATGAGCGAACGTGCTTGAAACGAGCACTGTACCGCTCGCATGGGCGCAGGCAGCCGCTTCCGTCCTCCTGAGGAGGACGGAAGCGGCTACCTGCGCCCATGCGAGCGCAGGGGAGCCGAGCGGTACTGTGCTCGTTTCAAGCACGTTCGCTCATCTCTACTCATCACTAACCCATGTCTGTTCTGGGTTTTGGACTTGCACCTGGTTTTTATCACTGACCAAAGACTGTGCGCTACACTGTGGACGGAGCTGCAGAACAGCTGATCAGATAGTGATGGAGTATGAGGGATGAGCCATCGCTTGTTAAATCCTGGACAACCTCTTTAGGCCCCTTGTAGATGAGTGTGTGTCACGCACCGAGTCCGCATCGCAACTCCCGGCACTGAACGGGATTACATAGCATTATACTGATTTATGATGCTATGTAACCCTTACAGTTCTGGAATGTATTGGATAACACTTAGGGCTCGTTCACATCACCGTTAGGGCTTCCGTTCTCCAGCTCCGTTATAGGAGCAGGAGAACGGAAAGGACGGATTCGGGACATAACTGAGCCCAACTGAGCCTAAGGGACCCCATAGACTATAATGGGGTCCGTTAGGTTTCCGCTCAGAAGATGATTTTTGAAGCGGAGACAAAAGTCCTGCGTGCACAACTTTTGTCTCCGCTTCAAAAGTCATCTTCTGAGCGGAAACCTAACGGACCCCATTATAGTCTATGGGGTCCCTTAGGCTCAGTTGGGCTCAGTTATGTCCCGAATCCGTCCTTTCCGTTCTCCTGTTCCTATAACGGAGCAGGAGAACGGAAGCCCTAACGGTGATGTGAACGAGCCCTAACAGCATTATGTTACTGTTATCCAACACATTCCAGAACTGTAAGGGTTATATAGAATCATAAATCAGTATAATGCTATGTGACCCCGTCAGTGCTGGTAGGTCAGGCCAGGGGCTGTGTTGCGGACTTGGTGAGTGACACCCTCGTTTGCAAGGGGCCTAAAGAAGAACTCCCGCAAAATATTTTATTCCATGTCCTGCTAGAAATGTACATGATGTAATCTGTAGTGAATGTCATTTTCTTACCAGTGGCTCCATTTTTGAGTTATATCTCCCTGATGCTTCTCATCTGTGTCATGTGACCAGGAATCAGACTCACTAACTCACACAGCACCTTGTGTGTGGACAGGAAGTCTAATTCTCTATGCATTCCTATGGGAGCCTCACTCTGAGTCTCATAGGAATGAATAGAGCAGTAAGTGGCTTCCTGTCCTGGGTCAGTTGGAGGTCAGGGAGTTGGTCACATGACATAGCTACAATTAGAAGGGAGGGGATAACTCAGAATTACAATCACTGATGAGAAGATTGCATTCACTACAGATTATATCATGCACCTTTCTAACAGGTCAGTGAATAAAAAATTTTGTGGCAGTTCTTCTTTAAAGGGGTTTTGTAGTTCTTTAAAACTGATGATCTATCCTCTGGATAGATCATCAGCCTCTGATCAGCGGTGGTCCGACACCCGGGACCCCCACCGATCAGCTGTTTGAGAAAGCAGCGGCACTACTTTCACTGGCCTGGGCGGGGCTAAGCTCCATTCATGTGAACAGAGCTTAGCCCCGCCCAGGCCAGTGATACTAGTCGTGACGTCACTGGGCCTGCGGTAAACACAGAGAAGGCCGCGGCGCTCTTGCAGCGCCGCTGCCTTCTCAAACAGCTGATCGGCGGGGGTCCCGGGTGTCGGATCGCCGTCGATCAGAGGCTGATGATCTATCCAGAGGATAGATCATCAGTTTTACAGAACTGCAGAACCTCTTTAAGGTCTTTTTACATGGAGCAATCATAGGGTTAATTGTGGGGGATGAGTGTGTGTAGAAACGCTCGTTCCCGATAATTGCCCAATGAACTTCTCATTTGTCCGGCATCAAAAGCCATCATTTTTGGGCAGCAGATTGTCCTGTCTAAACAGGAACTTGTCGTCCTCAACCCCCCCCCCTCCCCAATAAAATGAATGTATAGGAGGGTGAGGGATTGCTAGTACCCTTACAGTGAAGGTGATTGCTGCCTGTAAATGCTGTTCTCACCTCTTCTGGTGATCAGGCAATTATCTGGAACCTTTCATTCCCAATCACTGCCTGGAACATCAGTCCATGTAAAAGGATCATTAGGGGCCGTTCACACTGTGTCTTTTGACAGCGAAATTTGATGCTGATTCTGGGCCAGAAAGCCGCCACACGGACACCACCTCATATTTTCTGCGGGAGGCCACCCTTTACTGCCAGGACTGCGCCAAGAGACAACTTGTGGTTTCGGTAGAAAAAGTGGCCGTGTGACCGTCTGTGGCCTCCCTCTGAAAACAATGGGAGGCGGTTCCTGCGCTGCTGGTGGATTTTCTTTCAGATTTCTTGCCATATTCTGCTGTCAAAAGACACTGTGTGAACGCCCCCTTAGCGACAATCCAGTTTCAGCCTCTGGGCTTAAACAAGTATGTCCTCATTCAGTGACAGCAACCAGAAATGTAAAAACCGCTGAGAAACTGATACACAAAGTACATTATAAAGTAGCTGCACTATTCAATATACGGTTATTAAAGGGGTTGGTGTCTGCGCCCAGAGAAGAGCTGCGGCACTGTGACCGTATGTAGGGCTGTGTTCACACATTTGGCAGAGATCCGATCACAGAATCCATCCTATGTCAGAACCTGAGTGACCACATTACATTTCAGTGGGATGACTCAGTTTACAGATTCGGCACCGCAGCACGGATTCTTTTTATGACAGAAACCAGGAGATAAATATGAACAGGGCTTTACTTGGGTGCCATGTAATATCGGGCCTTTTCTGCAGTGATGCCCCCTCCCCCCGTCCCAGATTAACCAGTGTGTCATCATTTAAGGTGAATTCACACACCGCAGAATAGTTTCAAGAATGGCGGCCACCAAAAATCTGTCCCATGTCCTTGAAAACAGAATCAACGGCTTCTTGTTGCAGATCATTTATTATGATCCTCCTCGCCAGAAACTGGTATAAAAAGTAGTAAACCCGCTAAAAGCTCGGATAGATTTCAGTCTAGGTGCATGGACAGCTGGTGGATGGGCCTAATTTATGACGAGGCCTGTGCCCCATCATAAGAATGAAGGGTTTTTTTTGACAATCCCACAACGCTTGTCTGGACCTGTAAAGGGAAGCTTACTTACCGGCTTCCTGGCGCTGTTTTTCCGCTCCTTCTCCTCCCGGTCTGCGATGCTCTGCCGGGCTCCATAATTGAACACATCCAGTTTTGACAGCGCCTGAAGACAAATAATCTTCAAGACGGTGACCGGCTCGCCGTATGGCATGACAATGGCTACATGGTGCAAGGGGATCCGGTCACCGGCTCAGCCAGGGAGCCCAGCAGAGCATCGCAGGCCGGAAGGAGCGAGGAGCCAGCACTGGGAGGCAGGTAAGTAAGGCCTCGTTCACATCTGTTTGTGGTTCTGATAAGCTGTTCCGGCACAGAGCGGCGACCTGGACGACTTCTGGCATAAACGCCGGGTTTCGGTTGAAAATAAACCACTGTTTGCAACAGTTTTCTTCCGGTCGAAACCCAGAATTTTTGCCAGAATTCAGCCGGATTGCTACCGGACCCCATTACAGTCAATGACTATCTGGCGGTGAAGTAGAGTATCTGGCAGGCTGCTCTGTGCTGACAACGACGGCCAGATGTGAACGATGCCTAAACTTCCCTTTACTGGTCCGACCAAGTGGTGGGGATGGGGAGGGCGAATGTTTGTTCCCCCCTCATTCTTGCAAAACCTCTTTAAGTACCATCCACTGCCCAATTGTAGGGAGAGCTGTCCTGTTCTGGAGCGCTGCAGTACTTTCAAATAGCTGGGATTCAGACCCTTAGCCATCTGACATTCATATCCTATCTCTCTCAACTCCCCCTGACTGCCACATGCATGCTCGGCCTGGCAGTGGCCATTCTCCCAGAACAACAAAAGGATTGGGTGAAAAAATTCAAATTGCCCAAATCGTCTCTCCCTTGTCATCATCTGTTGAGGGATAGTTGGGAGCTCCCCATACACATTAGACTGTTGGCCGAACCCGCTGTTCTGCTGATCATAAACTGTTCTGTATGGGGGCCTTAAAGGGTTTGTCTCACTTCAGTAAGTTGCATTTATCATGTAGAGGAAGTTAATACAAGGCACTTACTAATGTATTGTGATTGTCCATATTGCCTCCTTTCCTGGCTGGATTCATTTCACATTATACACTGCTTGTATCCAGAGGTTACGACCACCCTTCACTGCAGATACGAGGTGACCTGGACAGGAGCTGCCGCACATGCATGCCTATGTGAGCTCCCATGATCCTGGCCACCAGAAAGGCTGATGCTTTTTTCTATAATGTGCCAGCACGACCACCGCAGCTGGGTCACATGGTGGTCATAACCCCTGGATATGAGCAGTGTATAATGTGATGGAAAAATGAATCCAGCCAGCAAAGGAAGCAATATGGACAATCACAATACATTAGTAAGTGCCTTGTATTAACTTTCTATACATGATAAATGCCGTTTGATGACATGAGACGACCCCTTTAAGGATAGGTCATCAATATTAAGGTTATGCTATATGTCAGTATTTTTGCACATCAAGCTGAGCTGCTCTGGGGCTTGTGTGGCATTTCATTCTCATCCATTGCTGTGGTTCCCAGGCAGAGTCGATGCCGTCAGTTGCTCATATTGATGGCGTCAGGTGTAGTTTTTGGAAAGTGATCGCTCAGCTTATTCGCGGTGGTCCCCTCTATTATTAGCCTGCTGGGTGTCTGCCTGTGCCGCGCATGGTGTGGAGTTAAAGTGTGATTTGTGTAACTGTGGAAGAAATGCTCCTTTCTCTAATCTTCACACTCTTCTTTGTCCTCTCTTAAAGCAATGCAATAATGGCTCCAAAAAAGGTACACGCTTATTACTTCCTTTTACTGGTAATCACTGATAGCCATAGAGAGTGATTAGGTGTGTGTCTTTTTTTAACACTTTAGATGCCCCCCAAGAAAGCAGACGATGGACCAAAACAGCACCCGATTATCGGAAGATTTGGGACCTCTTTGAAGATTGGAATCGTGGGGCTGCCAAACGTAGGGTATGTATAACTGAACCCATCCGTATTAATTCAGTTGGGAAGGTGAAGGGTTAACCTTAGGGCTGCCAGCGTCACCCGCTGTGTTTAACCCTTCGTGGTCACATTGCAGCTGTCCTTGTTTAAAGTGCACCTGCTTAATGACATGTGCACTTTAAAAAGTTTGGCCGAATGGCAGCTGAGGACATTGGGAAACAAAGAGCAGTAGCTTCGTTTGACATCCATGTGTTGCAGATCTTCATAACGCGGGTCTTCATTAACGTTCACCTCAAACCTCTTTCACCGGGTTGTTCATTGTATAATAAAATTTAGTATCACAGAGGAAAGACCATGGACAGTATATTTAGATATAATAATAAGTTATATTCTCTTAAACCGTATCTCCCACCGTTGTGGAGGTTTGTCTACAGGATGTCATGATCCAGATCCAACTGCTGCAGGCTGGAGTAACATCAGGGCAAATGTAAAAGGCATCTTCAGATATTGTACAGGACTCTAGAAGTATCAGCTTCAGGCATCCTACAGGACTCTAGAAGTAGCAGCTTCAGGCATCCTACAGGACTCTAGAAGTAGCAGCTTCAGGCATCCTACAGGACTCTAGAAATATGAGCTTCAGGCATCCTACAGAACTCGTACAGAACTCTAGAAGTAGCAGCTTCAGGCATCCTACAGAACTCGTACAGAACTCTAGAAGTAGCAGCTTCAGGCATCCTACAGGACTCTAGAAGTAGCAGCTTCAGGCATCCTACAGGAATCTAGAACTAGCTGCTTCAGGCATCGTACAGAACTCGTACAGAACTCTAGAAGTATCAGCTTCAGGCATCCTACAGGACTCTAGAAGTAGCAGCTTCAGGCATTCTACGGGACTCTAGAAGTAGCAGCTTCAGGCATCCTACAGGACTCTAAAAGTAGCAGCTTCAGGCATCCTACAGGAATCTAGAAGTAGCAGCTTCAGGCATCGTACAGAACTCGTACAGAACTCTAGAAGTATCAGCTTCAGGCATCGTACAGGAATCTAGAAGTAGCAGCTTCAGGCATCCTACAGAACTCGTACAGAACTCTAGAAGTAGCAGCTTCAGGCATCCTACAGGACTCTAGAAGTAGCAGCTTCAAGCATCCTACAGGAATCTAGAAGTAGCAGCTTCAGGCATCCTACAGAACTCTAGAAGTATCAGCTTCAGGCATCCTACAGGACTCTAGAAGTATCAGCTTCAGGCATCCTACAGGACTCTAAAAGTAGCAGCTTCAGGCATTCTACGGGACTCTAGAAGTAGCAGCTTCAGGCATTCTACGGGACTCTAGAAGTAGCAGCTTCAGGCATCCTACGGTACTCTAGAAGTAGCAGCTTCAGGCATCGTACAGGACTCTAGAAGTATCAGCTTCAGGCATCGTACACGGCTCTAGAAGTATCAGCTTCAGGCATCCTACAAGACTCTAGAAGTAGCAGCTTCAGGCATTCTACAGGACTCTAGAAGTAGCAGCTTCAGGCATTCTACAGGACTCTAGAAGTAGCAGCTTCAGGCATCCTACAAGACTCTAGAAGTAGCAGCTTCAGGCATTCTACAGGACTCTAGAAGTAGCAGCTTCAGGCATTCTACAGGACTCTAGAAGTAGCAGCTTCAGGCATCCTACAAGACTCTAGAAGTAGCAGCTTCAGGCATTCTACAGGACTCTAGAAGTAGCAGCTTCAGGCATTCTACGGGACTCTAGAAGTAGCAGCTTCAGGCATCCTACAGGACTCTAGAAGTAGCAGCTTCAGGCATCGTACAGGACTCTAGAAGTAGCAGCTTCAGGCATCCTACAGGAATCTAGAAGTAGCAGCTTCAGGCATCCTACAGGACTCTAGAAGTAGCAGCTTCAGGCATTCTACGGGACTCTAGAAGTAGCAGCTTCAGGCATCGTACAGAACTCGTACAGAACTCTAGAAGTAGCAGCTTCAGGCATTCTACGGGACTCTAGAAGTAGCAGCTTCAGGCATTCTACGGGACTCTAGAAGTAGCAGCTTTAGGCATCCTACAGGAATCTAGAAGTAGCAGCTTCAGGCATCGTACAGAACTCGTACAGAACTCTAGAAGTAGCAGCTTCAGGCATTCTACGGGACTCTAGAAGTAGCAGCTTTAGGCATTCTACGGGACTCTAGAAGTAGCAGCTTTAGGCATCCTACAGGAATCTAGAAGTAGCAGCTTCAGGCATCGTACAGAACTCATACAGAACTCTAGAAGTAGCAGCTTCAGGCATTGTACAGGACTCTAGAAGTAGCAGCTTTATGCATTGTACAGAGCTCTAGAAGTAGCAGCTTCAGGCATTGCACAGGCATGGCGCTTAAATAGGTTGTATCATCTCAGACAATGGGGGCCTATTGCTAGGATACGCCCCCATTGTCTGATAAGTGCGGGTCCCATCTCTGGGACCCTCACCTATTTCATAAACGGAGCCTTGAAAGTCACAGAGGGCGCATGCGTGGCCGCCCTCCATTCTTTTCTGTGGGAGCCGCCAAAAATAATGCTGACTCCTATTTCCGTCTGCCCCAAAAAATGAATAGGAGTGGTGGCCGCGCAAGCACGTTGTGCCCTCAACTTTCAAGGCTCCGTTTACGAAATAAGTGCAGGTCCCAGAGGTGGGACCTGCACCTATCGGACAATGGGGGCACATCCTAGCAAAAGGCCCCCATTGTCTAAGATGTTGAAACCCTTAAGGACACTCACAATAACGAAATCTAAAAAAAAAAAAATAGAAAGTGAAAAAAAGAAAAATATTGTCCATAATCACATTTTTAGTGATCTGTCTAGTACTGAAAAATATTTGTAAAATTCCCATGAGGTTGTTAGCTCACATTTTGACTCTCCTCTCGATGGTGACCTCTTTGAAGTGGTTCTCCACCGCACGGAGTTACTTGGCTTTTAGTGCAGATTTGAGCAGTGAAATGTTGTTAAGAGGAGCATTACGCGCTAGCTTTGTGCGATTACCGTTCATACATCTGCTGTATTAATATTCTGGGCCTTTTGCCAAAGAGAATTTCCATCCCATTGTCGTTACATAATTGGAGGTAATGTCGTAGTAGGTCCGAGGCCTGTTTAAATGTAAGTAGGTCTAATTTAGCTGACTGTTAAACCGTACTTACCTTCAGGTGAGTCGGCGCAGTGGTGGTAATCTGGTAACGGTTCATTCTCCTGGCTAATGGTTTGCTGATTACCCTAACAGTTTCCACAGCCGCTCTTCCAGTGTTGACATGTAATCAGCTCACGTTGGGGATATTTTAATGTGCTTTGTACGTAACCTCTGCTATTTGTTGGGAAATACGTGTTAAAAAAAAAGTTGGTGTTAAAATTTAGTAGGAATTTGTAAATCTCAGACCTATAGTGGGTTTAGGTGCAGTGTGCACCCATAAAGTACCCTCATGGGTACGGTGCTTGCCTGGGAAGAATAAATTTACCGTTACATGATTAAGCCCAGGGTCAACTGCGGAGGGCAGTGGTTACAACTATGGTTGGATCCGGACTGTTTAACCCTTGAAACGCCACAGTCATTACCAATTAGGGCATCAGCAAAGGGAAGCGGCTCCATAAGACATGTATTGTGCCGCAAATCTGCTGCTAATCTATGAGGTGCTGCCACAGATTGGCCAGGAATTGCTCCCTTTGCATTTCAAAGGTTGAGTTCGGCAGAATTTCTACACAGCATGAGTGCTGGTATATTCTGGTATCTGTGGAAGGAGGTTTGAAAATCCCATGCCTTGTATCGTCCTGTAACTTTGCTCCTGAACCCCAGCCTAAGTCTTCCCATCTTTAACCACCTAACTGTTTTGCCCGAGTCCAGCTCGGGCAGTGTGAAAAGTAGCTAACTGGAGGGGAGAGGGCTGGTTTAGATGGTGATATCTCCTCAATGGTAGCAGCTAGAAACATGCAACTGGTCTTGTCTGAAAGCTGACAGCCCAGGCTTTACAAGACCAAAATGACAGCTAAAGTCCAAGCAACATAGGAGAAATCACTGTTAGAAATCAAGTCGGGAATAATCGCGAGTGATACCTGTTTTTACTTTTATTTTCAGCTGCATTCACAGCATCCTAATTTCTATCAGTGATATCTTTCTCTGTCCTGAACATATTGCTGTCATTTTGGTACTGTCTGAAAGCTTGCAATGTCTGCTTTCAAATAAGATCAGTTGCATGTATCTAGCTGCTACCGTTCAGGAGGTAGCAGCATCTAAAGCAACCCTCCCCCCTCCAGTTAGCTACTTTTCCCACTGCTGCAGCTTCACTCTGGCAAAACACGGGGTTAAAGGGGTTTTCTCATCTCAGACAATGGGGGCATATCGCACATGCCCCCGTTGTCTTATGGGACCCACCTATATCGGGAAAGGAGCCCCACACGGTGGGGGCTGGAGGACTCCGGTCTGGCCAACAACCAAGTGCTCTCCCCATAAAAGTGAATGGGAGCACACAGCGCATGACCGGCCACCGCTCCCATTCACTTCTATGGCCCGGTGGAAATAGCAGAGCCAGTGCTCGACTATTTTCGGTGACCCCATTGAATATAAATGGATGGCGGCTGCACATGCACAGTGCGTCCTCCACTACTTTCGGGGTTCTGTTCTCGATATAGGTGCGGGTCCTAGTGATATGCTTCTGTTGTCTTAGATGAGACAACCCCTTTAAAGGGGTTATCCAAGTTATGGAAAAAAAAAATATAGCACTGTAAATCTGATGGGTAGCAATATATAACTAAGTTCAGCAAGTTTTAAGCAAAAAAAAATCTATATTTCCTCATTTCCCTGGTTCTCTTCTGGTCTTTGTTTACATGCAGTAATAACAATCTCAGCCCCTCCCCCTCCCCCTTTCTCTGCAAAGGCAGTGAATACAAGTGCTGAGTGACATGTCTGCCTGCTGGGATACTCAGCAGCATGTTGTTTGTGTAGGACTACAAGTCCCAGCCGTACAATGACACTGCTGATATACACACAGGAAATTCTCCCTACCTGTTCTTGTACAATTCATCTATAGCTCCTTGCCCAGCATTTGTCTCCTCTCACTGCTGCAGCTACTATTTGTTCTAAAGCCTTGAGCCCTCAGTGTGTTCTGGCTGAAGGGGTTAATGTTTTATCTGAAGGAATCCAGGGAGAGAGCAGATAGCAGGAGCCCGGCAAAGAAAGGGGGCGTGGCCAGTGACGTCTCGTGTACAGACTGTTATCTGAACTCTGAGGCTTGTACACGAAACATCAGAGACCAGGGAGATAAGGTGACATCACAGGTCATGTGACCCTCAGTCAACTCTGAGAAACCAGCAGCTTTAGAAACACAAAGTATATGGGAAAGTTGTTATACCTGACAAGTTAGTAACATATAAAGAACAAAAAAATAACTCGGACAACCCCTTTAATGGTTTTACTTCACAGTTCTGTGCGTAAAGACGACTCGCGTACAGTCCTGAGATAATGCCTGTTGAAGGGGTTATCCGAGCCTGGAAATGCCCCCCATATGCCCGTGCCCCTATTTACCTGGCTCCCTGCGTCACTCCTGGTCCCTGCACGGCCTCAGCTTCTTGCCATGTGTAGATGAAAGCATCCAATGTCGGGATGGGGGTCGGTCAGGGGCAGCCAATGACGGGGGCGAGCCTCCCAATCACCGCCACTATACAATGTACGGCACTGTGATTGGTAAGTAGCTGTGCTCTAGTGCTTGTCACTTTCTACATTAGTGGAAAATAAGCTGAACCAGTATGTATTGTGACCCACTTTTGGTTCTGTCATTTTACCTTGTTAGAAAGGTTTTTACTTTTAAAACATATTTTTGAGGGGGTTAAACAAACTGCACAGTCATTGCTATTAGTTGTTAATCCGTTTTAATATGCGCCCACATTGTACAGCATTTCCCAGAAAGCCCGTAAAACGCATTCCTTACACCTTCTCTTTACTTTTACAGGAAATCAACTTTCTTTAATGTGTTGACTAAGAGCCAGGCGGCGGCGGAAAACTTTCCATTTTGCACCATTGATCCAAATGAGAGCAGGGTGCCCGTCCCAGATGAGAGATTCGATTTTCTGTGTCAGCATCACAAGCCAGCAAGGTACAAGTTTCTCCTTTTTTTTTATCACTGCATCGTACAGCAAAGTATCCTCCCTCGATGATGATGGTGAAACCTTCAATCCTCTAGACAAAGAGAGTTAAAGGGGTTTTCCGGTATTTTACTACTGATAATCTATCCTCAGGATAGGTCGTCAGTATCTGATCGGTGGGGGTCCGACACCCGGAACCCCCGCTGATCAGCTGTTCCTAGGCCAGTTACGTCACGTTTATCGGTGACGTGGCCTAGGAGCAGCTCAGTCCCATTCACATGAATGGGGTTGAGCACGATACCAAGCACAGCCGCTGTACAATCTACCGCGCTGTGCTTGGTAAGCTGCAAGAAGGTAGCGGCGCTCACAGGAGCGCCGGTCCCTTCTCAAACAGCTGATATGCGGGGGTCCTGGGTGTCGGACCCCCACCGATCAGATACTGATGACCTATCCTGAGGATAGGTCATCAGTAGTAAAATCATGGAAAACCCCTTTAAATCATAAAGCTAGCTGTAGAAGAGCTATCCTTGTATTTCTGTATACTTGTGGTGGATAGGGGATCCAACCATGCCTTTCTCTGTTGGAAATGGGGGCGCTTGGTTATATCTCATGGAAACTCTGTGCCAGATCAGACCTGTAGCTTTTGATTTACCTTCCAGTAGTCCCATCTCAGACATTTACAGTATATCCACAGTCCACTAAACCCCCCCACTCCCAGGGTGTCCAGCATGCGTATCTCTCTTCATTCAGGTCTGTCGAAGTTTACAGAAAGATCAGATAAGCTTAAAGAGGTTTTCTAAGATTTTTTTAACTGATGACCTATCCCATCAGTATCTGATCGGTAGGGGTCCAACACCCGGGACTGCAGCCGTCTGAGAAGGCACTGGCACTTGCAGTACCACCGTAGCCTTCTCTCAGCTTACCAAGCGCAGTACCATACATTGTATAGCGGCTGTTTTTGGTAATGTAGCTCATCCCTATTCACTTCAATGGGGCTGAGCTGTGCCTAGGTCATGTGACTGATGAACGTGACATTACATGGTCTAGAGCAGTGGTGGCGAACCTATGGCACGGGTGCCAGAGGCGGCACTCAGAGCCCTCTCTGTGGGCACCCTGCCCCTGGAAAAAGTCTATGGTGTACCAATATGCCTTAAACTTTTCCTGCCTTTCAACAGCGCAGGGCACACTATGAACAGCACAGGTGGCGAGTTGAATGCAGGCAGACTATTATAGATAAATGATAGAGTTCATGGAAGATATAATATATACTATACAGTCCAATGACTGTAGCATTCAGATTAAATTGGCGTGTTGGCACTTTGCAATAAATAAGTGGGTTTTGGGTTGCAGTTTGGTCACTCGGTCTCTAAAATGTTCGCCATCACTGGTCTAGAGAAAGCTGCGTCACTACCGCGATCACAGGTGCCTTCTCAAACAGCTGATTGGCGGGGCTCCTGGTTGTCAGACACCCACAAATCAGATACTGATGACCTCCAGAGGACAGGTCATCAGTTAAAAAAATCTCACAAGATCCCCTTTCGATGCTGCTACCTCCTGAATGGTAGTAGCTAGAAACATGCAACTGATCTTGTTTGAAAGCAGACATTCAAAGCTGACAAGACCAAATATAGCAATAGCGATATGTTCAGGACAGAGAAAGATATCACTAATACAAATCGGGATGCTGTGAATGCAGCTGAAAATGACAGTAAAAACGGGTTTTACTCGCGATTATTCCCGACTTGATTTCTAACAGTGATTTCTCCTCTGTTGCTTGGACTTTAGCTGTCATTTGGTCTTGTATGAAAGCCTGGACTGGCAGCTTTCAGACAGTACCAGTTGCATGTTTCTAGCTGCTACCATTGAGGAGATATCACCATCTAAAGCAGCCCTCTCCCCCTCCAGGTAGCTACTTTTCACACTGCCTGAGCTGGACTCGGGCAAAACAGTTAGGTGGTTAAGCCTGTCCATTCAGCCAGCAGATGGTTATAGCCGCCTTGCGTGGCGAAATGAGGTGAGGGAACCTGAACCTGGTCACACGTGTATGGTAGATCCTGCAACTGAAATCTTCCCGTAGGTCTTCCTGTTGGGCTAGATTAAGGTCAGTCCTGCTTGCAGATCACTTCTTGTGATATACCGTATTTTATGACTTCCACCAAAGCTTAAAAGCTTAAAATAAGATGCTTCTGACAAGAGCTTAATTGACATTTTGCCTGTTCTGTGTTGTACCTTGCACTGAATCATATTTCTTGCAGAGATCTGATATTCCCTTATGACTCATTTCTGTAATGATTTAATTTACTCTAAAGCAAAGTGCCGGCCTTCCTGAATGTGGTGGACATCGCCGGCCTTGTGAAAGGGGCCAGTGCGGGCCAAGGCTTGGGGAACGCGTTTCTGTCGCACATCAGTGCCTGTGATGGAATATTTCATCTTATGCGTAAGTACCAGCCGATCTCACACATGTAGTGCTGTGAACGCCAATATCCTAGAAGGATAACTTGACCTTAGTCAACAGTACCATAATTTTTGTTTTATCACATAGTAACAGCCAATGAACTTTCTTTGGAATTTGTTTTCCCCCAAAAAACAGATGGAAGGTTTTCTGGATGTATTTTTTTTTTTTTATGTCATGCATTCTATTCTTCCTTTTCTGGCCCTTTAAGTTCCTATTTTGTTTGGAATTTTAGCACGGCAAACCGCCTCGCTTGACTTTTTTTCAGATCATTCACTCTAGATATAGAGACTTAATTAGAGTGTCACACAGTACACTGGCAAATTGCTGGCAAAGTGCTCTTCCTTGGCCAGTCACAAGAGCAATATTGTTGTCATAATGTCATCCTAATTCTGCTTAACTACTATTTTACTTACATCTATCCCTCACAGTAGCAATAAGCTAAGATTAGGTTTTGTGACTTCATAGGAATTTTCTCTCTGTGTGACTGCTACAGAAGTATTTTGTATTTAAAGAGGTTATCCCATGATTAATGTAAAAAATGAAAACTATACATAACCTAGTAGATACCAACCTCTTTCTAACAAAGCTAGAACCAGCCCTGGACCTGACATGGATCCAGAGATCTCTCCATATCCATTGCTCCAATTGTTCTGCTAGAATTATTTCAAGCTTGCAGCTTAGGGGGTGTGTCCTTTCTCAGAGGCTGTGTTCTGTCTGATGTAGATAGTGATAGTTGAAGGATGGAACTGAGCATGTGCGCCCATCTCAGTGAGCAGGACAGGGATATCAGAAAAAGAGCAAACAGCAGGTGGCGCCATACAGAGAGATTTCATTGAATAACTCAGTAACTTTAATATGTTTTTAATTACATTCGTTTACAAATGTGTTCAAATCCAGGTACCGGTTTGAAAACTGTAGAATATTTTTCATGGGACAACCCCTTTAATTTTCAGTGATACGGTATAAACAGAATGAAAAAGAAAAAAGAGCCAAAGTTCTTGAAAAAATTTTTTTATGAATGTTGAATTTAAAAAAAAATGCCTTTTGATTAAAGTGCCCCTTTAAGTTAAAGGGGTTGTCCAGGTTCAGAGCTGAACCCGGACATACCTTTCAATTCACCCAGGCAGCCCGCCTGAACAGGGCATCGGAGCATCCTATGCTCCGATGCCCTCCTTTGCCCTGTGCTAATTAGCGCAGGGCAAAGGAATTTAGCCCGGTTCCGGTGACGTACCGGGCTCTGCCAGGCGGAGGCTTCCGCCTGGTGACGTCATCGGCGCTGATGGGTGGGCTTTAGCGCTGCCCTAGCCATTCAAACGGCTAGGGCAGCGCTAAAGCCGGCCCATTACGGCCGGTGACGTCACCGAACTCACTGCCGGGCGGAAGCCTCCGCCCGGCAGTGAATGTTTACAAACAAAAGAGCCCTTGCCCTGCGCGATCCAGCGCAGGGCAAGGGAGGGCATCGGAGCATGAGATGCTCCGATGCCCTGTTCAGGAGGGCTGCCGGAGTGAGAACCTGGGTATGTCCGGGTTCAGCTCTGAACCCGGACAACCCCTTTAAGGAATCTGTCAACCCGATTTTGGACCATTATCTACAGTACTGCTTGAGTAGTACTGCAGATATGGAGTCCAAAGCACTATGTTTTATTTTTCTATTGCACCCTTTGCCCGCTGTCAGTGCTCAGAACTGCATTGAAATTCATTGTCAGGACTGCCGTGCATGTGCACGAGTCCTCTCCATTATGTTAGGACAGCACGGCATCAAATGCTGATAGTGGGGGAACCGGGGGCAGTAGGAAAATAGAAAATAGAGATGTGGACTCAGTATCTGCAATACTACTCATGTATTACTGTAGACAATAGTCCAGCATTAAGTGACAGATTCCCTTTAAAGGGGTATTACTATCTGGGACATTGATGACAGCAATATCAGATAGGTGCGGGTCTCACATCTGGGACCTTCTCCTTTTTCCAGAACGGAGCCCTCGAAGTGAAGGAGAGCACACTACACAAGTGCTATTTTTGGAAGACCCATAGCGGTGAATGGAGAGCACACCACAGAAGCGCTGCCACTGCTGCAGGAAATACCCGAGCCAGCACTCGGAAACTCCTTAGCGGTAAGCAGAGGATGGCCGTGCATGTGCAGCTGCTCTCCCTTCACTTTGGGGGCCCTATTCTGGAGATAAGAGCAGGTCTGAGAGGTGGGACCCGGACCTATCTAACAATGATGGCGTATCCTAGCGATGGGAACGCTACTACAAAATTCTGTAATTAATTGCAATTATTTCTCAAAGGGGTTGTCTGGGTTTTATATATTGATGACTTACGCTCAGGATAACATTTATTTGCTAAAAATTACAAGGCACCCTGCTGAACATAAAGGATTGTGTAAATTGGATTGTTAATAGGGGCGACCATAGACTTCTTGTCCAGCCGTTGGCATACCCTCCCTCTGCCCACATCTGCGTGGCATCTTCCACGTAAGACATGTTTATCCACCTATGTATTTTCTGCGTTCAGGTTCTGAAGTGTCACTTGCTACCCATCCACATGGTCCTGGACAAGTCATTTACACCATAGAGCTGTCCCTAATGATTACATAGCTTTTGGATAATGAAGATCCCAGCCGGCATTTCAGCTACTGGTCCCAGCTATAGCGGACATGGGGCTCTCCGGATGCACGTCTCTTCATGTTACATGATACGCACTATTAATAGCTGGATGGATTGGCCGTCATGGCATGGCTCGCAGGGTAACGCGACTTAATGTTCACCTTTTAAAGATCAGATTATGCAAAATGTCTTTAGACTTCCATGAATCTGTCACTTCTGGATAGAACAAGGTACTTAGCAATCAGTGGCTGAATATATGGAGACATTCTGATTTTAGCTGTCAGAGGCCAAGTTTATGTGCTGCTTGGTGACAGGAGACAAGCCAGGGAGACCTCCCATTCAATAAATTCTATAAATTTCATGCTGGGTCGCGATCATCATTGGCTCATTCAGGCTCCTTTACAGAAGTCAGAAAGTAAGACGCTTCCGGGGAAGGTTTGCTTTAGAAACGTCTGTTTTATGTGTAATGCAGGAGTTTCTCTATGTGTACGATTACATGACAGGTCACAATTTTTTTAAGGACATGGGCAGATCACCAGGTTTCTGGTAAAAATTATTATTTTTTTTATCAAGTGCCTGCAGCATAGTCCTGAAACAGAAGATTCTTACTTACTTGCTCCATGGTGCTCCGGTCTTCCAGGCTGCCCATGTTCCCTCCCTCTTTCGGTCTTGTTTCCGGACGGCTGGCCATGGTCACATGCACTGCTCCAGCCAATGACTGGCTTCTTGTGGCCACATCACAACAAGACAAGCCATTGGCTGGAGCGGTGCATGTGACCATGACCAGCTGGACGGAAACAGCACAGGGACCGGAAGATGGAGAGAGCGGAGGACCAGAGCGGCATGGAGCAGGTAAGTATGAATCTTCTGTTTTAGGACACTTGATAAAAAAAAATAATTTTTACAGGAAAACCGCTTTAAAGAAGTCATCCAGGCATGCTCTGCCAATCCGCATTTGGTGCAGAGAAGCACAACTGCGTTCTAAGTGGCGCCCAGTGAGTATTGTTCACAGGTCCCATTGAATAGAATAGGTCCCATGCACAATACTGGTGGGGGTGACATGGCTGCTTTGGCTCTCAGTTGCCTGATGTCGGAGATTCGGCAGGACAGTACCCCTGCACAATCCTTTTAAGATGTGACTGTGCACTACTGCTATGTCTTATGTGACTCCTCCGACCTATCAATATTTTAGATGTCTCTTTAAATGCATCATAGAGGCATAAACAACAGCAACATTTTTAGCAAAAATAATGGGATACATGTAGGGCAACTATGAGGTGGTATTCTGATAAATTTGGCACAACATAGAATTGTGTTGTCTTGTTTTTCCCCAAGCTGTGTATAATTTATAGGATAAATATTCAGTGTACATGCGTGAAGCGCAAAGGGGGACATTTGTTAAAGAAGAACTCCCGCAAAATTTTTTATTCCTTGTCCTGCTAGAAATGTACATGATGTAATCTGTAGTGAATGTCATTTTCTTACCAGTGTCTGTATTTTTGACTTATATCATCCTGAAGTTTATCTGTGTCATGTGACTAGGAATTAGACCCACCAACTCACACAGAGACTTATGTGTGGACAGGAAGTCTAATTCTCTATGCATTCCTGTGGGAGCCTCACTTTCAGTCTCATAGGAATGAATAGAGCAGTGACTGGCTTCCTGTCCTGGGTCAGTTGGAGGTCAGGGAGTTGGTCACATGACCCAGCAACAATAAGAAGACAGTGAATAACTCTCAATTAGAGTCCCTGATGAGAAGATTGCATTCACTACAGATTATATCATGCACCTTTCTAACAGGTCAGAGAATAAAAATTTTTGCGGGAGTTCTTCTTTAAGACTGTTTTTTGTAGATCAGTCTTAAACTATCCCACGCTGGCATTGTGTGCAAAAATTATTAAGAAGAACATGCCTCATCATAGTTTTGACGAAGCTCAACAAGTTTGTGCTGGAACTGGAATCTACACCAGCTATGCAGTGGCTGGGTTTGGAGTGGCCCCAACGCTGTGCTGGGTCCCCTGGACACTGTTGAATTGTCGCCACATGTTCCTGCTCTCCGTAAGGGATGGTAAGGCATGGTGCACCTGAATGGGAAATAAGTCCAGAGAGTCAGGGTCTGCAGTAAACCAGTGTGCTTCTTTATTGGAGGAATTCAGGTGCAAAACAAAACAGGCAAGGCATAGGGCTGGCTTCTCCAGTCTCCTCCCTGGCAGAAGAAGGGTTTGATGCTGAGAAAAGGCCTGAGCTAGCTGTTCGTCTCACTCTTAGAAGGCTGGTACCCTGTCAAAGGCTGAAGGCCCACAGTCTGTAGCTCAGTAGTCCAGGTGGCTCCTTGGTCACAGGGCTGGTGACCCACGGTCTGTGGTTCAGCGTCGTCTTCTGGTCACTCATGCAGACTGATCCATAACAACAGCACCCTAGGGGCTCTGGCTGATCTTATATACAGTTTCTAGCTGAACTAGAACCTTGTAGTGGGAGGGGTGCAGTGGAGAAACTCTGCACAAACAGATACAGTGTTACACTTTCCGTCTCTCATAGACTTTCAATGATACTCAATGGCAATGACTAGAGATGAGCGAACGGAGGAGGACGGATCCGGATGCCTGCGCCCATGCAAGCGCAGGGGAGCCGAGCGCTACAGTGCTCGTTATGAGCACGTTCGCTCATCTCTAGCAATGACACAGCAGTTTTTCAAGACATAACAGAGCTAAACTAAACATCCAGAAGGTCAGTCTGTCTGGTTTCGGTAAACAAGTCTGTCCCCCCCCCCCAAAAAAAAAAACAAAACATGCTTTTCTTTAAACCTTATGGTTGTACAAAATCACCAGCTTCCCATTCAAAGTCCCAAAAGTCTCTCATAACATATAAAATGCAGTTACACAGTATTAAACAATTCAAGTTAACCCTTTCAAGTAAAATAAAGTAAGAAGTTGATGTTTTTGTATGGGGAAACAGGGTAAATGTTCACAAATGTCCAGATTTCAAAGTACCCCTGCTCCAGGGCACACTAGAAGTTGTCGTAGCTTTCATATATGACTTACACTGGTATTATGTTGTAAATTAATAATAAAAATAATAAATTTGCCAAGCTGGCTAGGCCTGGCACTGCCCACTCCTTGCCTCGTATCGCCCACGTTTTGGAAGATTGGCGAGTGAGGTGCAGACCCACCAAAAAGTCTCAAAAGTTTTGTGCAAGTGTAAGAACTTCAGTCAAGATGTGTTAAGATGGACCTTATCACGCGGCAGATTTTTTACGTGGAAACCACCTGCTGGACATCACCGCAACCCACAGCGGGTGTCCACTTGTGGATTAGCCAAATTAAAAGGCACTAAAACCACAGATGGACCCGCCACATTCAGAATACAAAACCCTCAGCTTTCTGCCTCGGCTTCTTCTTGTGGGAAAACCTCCGTGTGAACGTACCCTTAGTCAGTTGACAGCTATTCTTCCCAACCTCCCTATATACTTATGTTTTCTCAATAAGAAGAGGGGGAATAAAGTCATCAGTATAAAAATCTTGTAAAAACATTTAAATGCACATTAAATTGGAAACTTTAGGTAACATTCATCTATGGGAATATCCACTGTTAGGGCTCATTCAGACGGCCGTATGATGTCCGCAAAAATACGGATCCGCTTTTTTGCGGACCCATAGACTTCTATGGGGCTATGTCCTGATTTTCACGGACAAGTATAGGACATGTTTCATTTGTTTTGCGGAGCCCTGGAATGGAAAAAAAGGGCCCATAGAAGTCAGTATGTAATCCGCCAAAAAACGGATCCGCATTTTTGCGGATATCATACGGTCGTCTGAATGAGCCCTTACTCTGGAGAAATTTAAGGTTAGCCTTGTGCTCCATTACCAGGTATTAAGAGTGCTATTCTGTGTCATAAAAGTCAAAATGTTGTTCCTTTTCGCTAGACACGAAATATTGATCATCAAGCTGTTAAGATGAACGATGGCCATAGCTTACCCTGCGCATGTATTAGAAACAGCCACAAAACATAGCTCTTGATATTTACTCTAAAGAAGATCCAATTTTCTAGCGCCGCTTTATCCTGATGTAAGGCGCTCAGCCTGTGAAAGCTTCCTCTCTTTCCGATGATTTCAATGCTATCTTTATTTAGTTTGTTGGAAGGAGATTTACAGTAGTGGCAGTTATGAAATGATTGTTGCTTTCTTTATATCCCATTTTCTCCCTAGGGGCTGCCATGCAGTGCGAGTCCCTTCACTATAATATAGTGCCTTACTTTATCAAAGCCTTTATATTAAGAATTGCGTGCCTCTAAGCCGTTTTTTTCCTTTTTTAAATCCGTGTATGAAAAACAGATTGTCCGTGAGCTTTTTTTTTTTTTTGTATGGTCCATTACTGTATTTGTAAAAGCAATGGGTTAAAATGCAAATAAAGTGGTCGCCTCACAAAGACAACCCCTGTCCGTATGCTCCATATGGATGTCATAGACAGAGGGGTCTCCTGCTCTAGACCCCCCACTATGAGCCGGAGCAAAGAGACGCCAATAAACAGCTGCTCTCGTTCTGGTGGACTCAAGATCTCCATGGAGGCATCTCTCAGGACCAGAGGACCAGATTTTCACATGAAAGCTATGGTTATCTTTGGGGAAACCTACCCTACATGGTGGTATTTTTGCCTTGCAGAAAATTTTCAGGATGAGGCTCCCTTTAAAGCCAAGCACACTTTTGGCACCTTCTATCTTTCTTCAGGAAAAATACAAGACCAAATGACAAGAAATAAATCTGCAAGTATGTGGCTTTGCCCTGGCCAGTTTACACATACTTAAAGGGGTATTCCCATCTCACAAATGTAGTTTGTATAGTTAGATATAGCCATACCAATATTATTACTAATAGAATGTATTTATATAAAATGTACTGTTTAGAAGATTTGTCGATTTGTATTTCCATTGTCCCACACACATCAGTCAGGCCGTTGCCCCTGGTTATGTAGTAGTGGTGGTCAGCTTGCTCCTTTTCAAACCCGCTCTGAGGTAACTGCTGTATTGTGAACGCACATTACATGAGCATGAGGAGAGACATCTTAGGGTTATAGCATTTTTGTCTTCGCTTCCAAGTTCCTGTTCCAAGATCAATTCATCTCTATGGAGCAGGATCCGTTTATAAAATCTGCGTTTTGGACGGATCCTGACCATTGTGTTTTGGACTGGTAGCGTCCAAAACGCAGATGTGAAAGTACCCTAAGATGTGTCTGCGCATGCTCATGCAATGTGCGTTCACAATACAGCAGTTACCTCAGAGCGGGATTGAAAAGGAGCAAGCCGGCCACCACTACTACATGGCCACGGTGGTCGTAACCAGGGGCAACGGCCTGACTGATGTGTGTGGGACAATGGATATACAAATAGGCGAATCTTCTAAACAGTACATTTTATATAAATACATTCTATTAGTAATAACATTGGTATGGCTATATCTGATACATATCCAGAGGATAGGTCATGACTAAGAAGATAACAGAAAACCCCTTTAATGAAAGTAAAGGAGGCATACATAGTAGAAAGCATCTTATATGCTGCTGATTTTATACAGCACAAGTAGGGACTACTGCATCACTTCATTCATACCTCTCTCATTTGGTCCTTGAAGGTAGATGTTGGGAAAGATGAAGAGGACGTTAGGATGGGTTCACATATGTCCACTGATCTTGTGTAGCTGCGCCAGATCAAAAATGCTGACTGCAGAGTCTCTCAACCCGGTACCATGCCCCATTTGAGCCTATAAAGAGCCCAAGAGGATGTAAAGTAAAACACATCCAACTTCCGGTGTATGGTGTTCCCTTCAGGGGCGATTTCTGGATCGCTAGACATATGTGAACTTGTGGGTTTCAACGTGTCCAACATGTTTTGTTTCTGAAGTCCATCTCCTCATTGAAATAAACATGCATGCTTAGAGACACGTGGCGCAACAGCTTACTACTCTCTACCTGTTCGAGCCACATGCACACTCCGCTCACTTGTGCATGGAGAGCTCAGGGGGAGAAATGGCTTTCGGCCAAATGACAACTCTGACCAACTCTGACGATTTTAAAGGGACGCGCAGCCTGCAGGTATATACGAGACCTCTATTTGCCGTGCGGTTAAAACATAATGATAATCTGCCGCTGCCAGTGAGCAGCCGCTTCAGGACCAAATCCAGGAAATTTGTCTGCCCCTATGACCACAGCTTTATCTCATATCTCCAGTTCCCTTGAAACATTAACATACATAATTGTGGAGGACATTGGCAACTCTTTTTATCGGCCACAGGTTTACACTTCAGCGGTCCATTATTCCCATCTGCGAGTCAGTGCCGTCACACCGGAGACTCCATTGAGACATTTCTGGTCATTTCTTGAGACAAACTACATTTGTGAGATGGGAATACCCCTTTAATTAAACATTGATTAGTTTGACATGGCGCTCAGCTTTTCCTAACGGTGACCATACACACTAGAAAACTCACCAACCACTGAGGGAAGGAAGGGTCAGGCATGTTGAATTTTGGAGTTCCCGATACTTTTGTTCTCAAGAGATAAGCCACCGCCAGAGGTTTCTCTTTAAGAACACATGCATGCTTGAGTGAACCAAGTATGCATGTTTATGGGGTGGGGGGTTGCATAGGTACCATGAAACTAACCTATTCATTGCAAATTCTGGGCATTCAGATCAATGACGATTTACTTTGGGTTGTTATGTCAGGTTTTCAGTAAGCGTGTATTCACATGAGCCGTTTTTGTTCCTGCGGCTTTGCAAACGGCTGCATTTTTTTTTTTTTTATTTGCCGCGGTTATAGGAAGTACTACAAAGGCATGACAAAACCAGCATGTATTAATACATCCTAACCGTGTCAAAGAGGGTTGAGCACTCTATGGAGCCCGTTCATTCAAAGGCTTCATTGTTGTGATCTCAGATGTCTTTTTGACCATATTCCCCCTTCAGGCTTGTCACACACTCTAAAATGATTGACAGCCATCTGCCAAGGGCATGCTACTTCTACGAAGGAAGGGAGATAAGCAGCCGCCAGGCAGTGATGCAGCCATTTCTCTGGGAAAACCATAGGAACTGACGAACAGATACCCTCAGCTGGTGACGTTGGGGGACAGTTGACCTGTTCTCACATACACAAGATTAGTCTATGGACGACTTTACAATGGCAATTCTAAACAGAAGTCGCCCTGATGCCTCTAACTTCTTTGGGTAGTGAATTAGCACGTGATCGCGAGTGAGGGTACAACCACAGGGCACGGTCATGTCACGGATGTGACGTGGCCCTGCTGCATTCCAGTATGGGTTCTAATGGGCTCTAAGACCTTACTGGTCAATGAGTCTGTATTGTTAATGGTCACACAGCACCTTCAGTACCACGTGGCTTATTAACCATCCACAAATTCACTGCTTCAATAGTTTAATAAGAGTACGCATACTCAAACACATCACAACTGTGAAAAAAAACGTGCCATGTGGTCGTACCCTAAAATCTCCAGGTCAAGAAGCCGAGGCCTGAGTGTTGGCCTTCTGAGAAGAGGACTGGCTTCGATTGCCATGTTTTGGGCAAATTGATTGAAAAAAGACATCTTTATCCGTTTTGGATGATCTGTGGTTCCTTGGGGTACATTTAGTGAAACTGAGCTTTTTAATAGCCCCAGATCTCTGTATTCCAGTGCCTTCACCCCAGACAGCCCGGCCACACCTGCTTATACTTTTATTTCCCCCTCATTTTATGCCTTGAAAGTGGGAATCCTGATGCTTGGGCTTAGCTCCAGCCATTGCTCTATAGCGCAGTCATTTGCATAATTTCTTCTTGGTGGGATAGTTGACATTTATTAGGACACCAGTAGAGCCTAAACGTTTTCCGAATGGGAGCCTGCAAATGATTTAGTGTCCAAATGTTTAAAAGCTCACAGGCCATTCTGCTTGTCACCAGAAATGTCTCAATGGCGTCTCCGGTGTGACGGCACTGACTCGCAGATGGGAATAATGGACCGCTGAAGTGTAAACCTGTGGCCGATAAAAAGAGCTGCCAATATCCTCCACAATTATGTATGTTAATGTTTCAAGGGAACTGGAGATATGAGATAAAGCTGTGGTCATAGGGGCAGACAAATTTCCTGGATTTGGTCCTGAAGCGGCTGCTCACTGGCAGCGGCAGATTATGATTATGTTTTAACCGCACGGCAAATAGAGGTCTCGTATATATACCTGCAGGCTGCGTGTCCCTTTAAAATCATCAGAGTTGGTCATACAGAGTTGTCATTTGGCCGAAAGCCATTTCTCCCCCTGAGCTCTCCATGACAATGTGAGCTGAGTGTGCATGTGGCTCGAACAGGTAGAGAGTAGTAAGCTGCTGCGCCACGTGTCTCTAAGCATGCATGTTTATTTCAATGAGGAGATGGACTTGAGAAACAAAACATGTTGGACACGTTGAAATCCACAAGTTCACATATGTCTAGCGATCCAGAAATCGCCCCTGAAGGGAACACCATACACCGGAAGTTGGATGTGTTTTACTTTACATCTTCTTGGGCGCTTTATAGGCTCAAATGGGGCATGGTACCGGGTTGAGAGACTCTGCAGTCAGCATTTTTGATCTGGCACAGCTACACAAGATCGGTGGACATATGTGAACCCATCCTCATCTTCATCTTTCCCAACATCTACCTTCAAGGACCAAATGAGAGAGGTATGAATGAAGTGATGCAGTAGTCCCTACTTGTGCTGCATAAAATCAGCAGCATATAAGATGCTTTCTACTATGTATGCCTCCTTTACGTTCATTAACCACTTCCAGTCTGCCCATTGACTATAAACGTCCTGGTAGTGGATCTCTGTCTCTGAATGGACGTTTTAAAACGTCCTTGAGCTTTGCCCCCTGTGTGCAGCACCTGTACATAGAAGCTCCATGACTCAGCTGCCTCCTGACAGCCAAGAACATGGAGCTTTAACCTGAGACCTTTTTTCCTGGCCTCCAGGCTTTTGATCACTCTGACAAGCTGTCAAAGCCATCACAAATGCTTGTACTATCTCCCCCTCATTACTGCCAGTCACAGAGCAGTTTACAACCACATATGGGGTTTTTCTGCAAACTTCAGAATCAGGAAAATAAATATTCAGGTTTGATTTGCGGTTTACCCTTGCTATCTTATAGGAAAAAATAATTAAAAATCTGCAAAAAAAAATATTTATTTTTAAATTTCACCTTCCTTCTGTTTTAATTCTTGTGGGAAATCTAAAGGGTTAACAAACTTTGTAAAAATCAGTTTGAATTACATTGGGGGCTGTAGTTTCTAAAATATGTTCATTTATGGGAGGTTTCTATTATTTAAGCCCCTCAAAGTCACTTTAGAACTGCAAAGGTCCTTTAAAATTAAATATTGGAAATGTTCATGAAAATCTTAAAAATTACATCTAAAATTCGAAGCCTTCTAACGTCCTCAAAAAATAAAATTACATTTTCAAAATTATGCCAACATAAAGTGGACATATGGTGAATGTTCATTAATAATTTTATTAGATATCCCTATGCAACTTAAAAGCAGAGAAATTAATATTTAAAAAATTGTGATTTTTTTTTCCCAAAATTTTCAGTAAATTTTGGATTTTTTTTATAAATAAAGGTAAAATATATTGACTCAAATTTACCATTAACACAAAGTACAATGTGTCACAAGAAAACAATCTATGAATGGCTTGGATAAGTAAAAGCGTTCCAAAGTTATTACCACATGAAGTGACACATGTCTGATTTGCAGATTTGCAGATTTGCAAGCACCCCACAGCCTTCTCACAACTTTTCCTCGGCCATGTGTCGTCACCTTCATTGGTCTTATGGCCTAGGTGGCGCTCAGTCTCATTGAAGTGAAGGGGCAGACCTGCGATACCAAGCACAGCCGCTATACAATGCAGGGCACTGTGTTTGGTGAGCAGAGCGAAGGCAGTGGTGCTACAGTGAGCACTGGTGCCTTCTCAAACACCTGATCGGTGGGGGTCCTGGCTGTCAGACCCCCATCGATCAGATACTCGGAGGCTCAGTTAAAAGATCTTGGAAAACCCTTTTAAATGTGATAAACGCTACAGTTTTATGGGTTAGGAGCAGATGCATATGTCTTTTAAGACTGCAGTTTTTGACACAGTGTTTTTTTATTGCAATTTTTCAGCCAAGAAGATGCAATGTATAAAACTTCACTTTATCTTTTTACTATTTTTTACATAGATGTTGCTTAAGAATGCACTATTTTTAATTATATTTTTTCAACTTTTTTTTTTTCATTCTACAAATTCTACATTTTTTTGTAATTTTTCATGAATCACTTTTGTTGAAATCCGGTATCTTTATTAAAAACGGATCGTTTGTGTGGTCTGTTACTTTCCAAACATAAGGCCACTCTTCTGCCGGGGCTCTTGATTGTTTTCTTCACCTTTTATGCTGTTAGGTGTGTCTTTGATACCAGGAATACAGGAGTCTTGCTACGCTCAGTCATTTGAAGTGTTACCTCGCACATCCCTTTGGCCCCCACATTGATCTTCTCGCTCCTCTTGGCTATTGACATTATTGTTTAAGTGATCTTTTTGGTGGTCTCGTCGATGCTGTTTCTCCAAACTTCCTTTGTGTCTCTGCTTTTGTTTAAAGACTAGAAAGCGATAAGACATTGCCGGCTGTCAGAGGTTTTGCTTTTTTCCTACTAGTTTGTGCAGCCCGAGTGTCCCTGGAGTATTTGATTTTTTTTTTTTTTGTTACCTTAAACTGCTTTTGGTCTAAAAGTCAACTTTATATGGTTTCAATCTTATTAAATCATTGCCCTCCACATGCCAGCTCGGCTTTAATCACAGCTGTAGTTGTTTTATGTCCCCTGTTAGATTAAAGTTTTTGAAAAAGGTTTTGAACATTTTTCAGCATTTTTTTTCTATTTGGATCTTAGACATAAATTGTCATTATTCTGTGTTATTAAATCACCTTCTAGCTCAACTCATCATATGACTGTGTAGCTGACATTAGATAGCCGCTACAATTTTTTTGTCTTCTAAGGGTTGTCAGCAAGTTTTGTGACTGTTTATATTTTTTCTGTATGTTCTAGGTCACTCATTACCTAGATTTAGCAATAGATATATAAGTCATCTATTTCATTATTTTTTCCGCCTCTAGCCAGGTCTTGGTTGGGTTGGTTAGTTTCACTGGGTAGAGGTGTATAACTTGCTGCCAGACAGACTCCCACATGCTCGATTCCATCCCCCCCATATCTGCTGTCAGGGGGACATTCGAGAGATAATCTAATCTTGCCGAAATCAGTAGCTTCAACCAACTTATCTTGACTTTATACCCAGCTTGAATTGGGTGCCATAACCTCGCCTTCTGTATTGTTTCTTTATGCATAGTGGACCTGTAGAGCGCATGCATGACCACTGCATCATTCAGATACTTCCAGAACTGGAGGCTCCAAACGCCAGTTGTAGTGATTGTAGGGGTTCTTGCAAATGGACCCCCCATACGTTTATCACTTATACTGTAGATTGAATATAAATGTTTGTACTGGGAAAATCCTCTTAGAGGAACACTGCGGACAACAGTGATGTCTAGTGCATCTTCTGATGGCGTTATACTCTCTGCAGTTCTTTAAAGGGGTTATCCAAAACTATATACCCCCGCCCATGTGCCAGGCCCATCACAGTGATTATACTTACCTGGGTCCCTGTTTCTGGCGCCGCTCCTGAACCCTGTACTGCTGCTGCTTCTCCCCGTGCAGGGATGAAAACATCTGGTAATGGGAGGGAGCAGCCAATGGCAGCCGGGGATGAGCCTCCCTAGAATCTCTAGGGAGGCTTGTCCCAGTCCCCGCCTGCCATTGGCTGCTCCCTCCCATTACCAGATGTTTTCATCCCTGCACGGGGAGAAGCAGCAGCAGTATGGGTTTCAGGAGCGGCGCAGGAAACAGGGACCCAGGTAAGTATAATCACCATGAGGGGCCCAGCACATAGGAGGGGTTATATAGTCTCGGATAACCCCTTTAACCCTTGTTTCATGCATCGCTCCCTCAGGAGTTTCACCATTTAGATGCATCAGGCCTCATGTACCACCACCCTATGTATTTTGCAGTCCTTAAATTGTGTATCCAAAAAATAAGAATACCTTCCGTGTTGCATCCGCATGTTTTGCGGACCCGTTGACTTCAATAGGTCTATAGTCTGAATTTTGCAGCCAAGTATAGGACATGTTGTATCGTTTTACAGAACATACATACAGGTGATCCTTGTCCTTTCTGCATGCGCATGTCTGTTCCGCAAAAAGAATATGCAGACCACGGACCCATTGAAGTCAATGTGACCACATAAAAAAGATTCGGACCAAGTCAGTATTTGGTGGATCCGTGGTTTGTGGATTACAAAATAGACACGGTCATGTCCATGAGGCCTCAATCTAATTATTGAGCTTTTTAGTAATTGAGAAGTTATGGCCTGTCTTACATGAGTTAAGCTGGGTTTAGACGAGTAGATAATTGTTTACGTGCATCTACAGAATAGTTCATATCCGATCAATTCTCCCTAATTGCTGACTGTTTTCAGACAGGTATAGCAGTGGAAGATAATTGATAGTATAGGTGTAGTAATGGTATTGAAAAAGACAAAAAAAATGTTAAATGTCATGGGTGACATCCTCTCCCACCCCCTTTTACATTAAAATTACCACAATTCATCTATGACAAATGATAATTCACTGGTTGAACTAGCGTTTTCAGTTAAGTCACATTACACGACCATCGTCCACCATGAATCGTTAGCGTTTGAATTGTAAAGACTATCTGCTCGTCTAAACCCAGCATTAGCCAACAACTGCAGAATACTGACTGCATGGCCGCCTCTCCTGCGACTAATAATTACGCAAATGACTCCTGCAATATAAAGACATCACTTATAAACCAGCTGTGCAGAATGCTATGGCCGTCGTGAGCCAAATGTGTAGAAAACCCTTTAACATACCATTGCAGCCTCTCTGGTATCTTCTAAAGGGCAACCGCTTTCTGGTAGAATAAAAGAAGCCAACACCATGCTGTTTGCAGATGGAACTAGTCACATTTTCCCAGCAGGAGCCACCTTATGGGCCAGAAATTAGTTGTGTATCAGCCGTACGTCTAAGAGGTTGGGGTACATGATTGTGAGGAAAGTCATCATCCTCATGTGGAATTGAAATGGGTTTAGTAAACCACCTTGTTTAATTTGCATGAAATAATAGAAAAATGGGAGCGAGTATAATTTCATAGGGTGACTTCTTTCGCTTCCCAATGGTAACTCTAGAGAGATGGCCCTAGAATCGTATGATGTGGTGGAGCACGTACATTCAGATGGTAGCAGGCTGCATTCCACCTGTACGTGACCTTGCATTTCATTTCATTGCCCACATATGACAGATTTGTTGCAAAAATTTCTACGACTAAAAATTCCGTGCCATAAATCTTGACAGTGTCTGTTGCAGCACAGCGCCAAACTGGAGAGTCACCAGAATGAGCAGCTTTTTTGGACTTGATGTGACGGTTTATAGGAATAGGAGTCATGTAAATCTGTGCATCTTCTCTTAGAAATATCAGCCGATCGTCAAGCTTTACGGCAGTTTCAAACAGACCACTTAGTCTTCGAGACCCCCTTTAAGTAGTCGCGTAACGGGACAAATGGAAAAAGAATATTCCTTCACTTATAGTTCTTCTGGAAAGCTTACAAAATACTTCACTACTTGGGTCCATGATGCGGACCAGACACACCCATTGAAATCTATGGGTCCGTGAAAATCACAGACTCAACACGGATTGCATCTGTGTTGTGTCCGTTTTTCACTGATGGTTTGGAAATTAATTTTCCGCTGAGCAGTGTACGTGGAATGCGGATGAGAAACAGACAAAACAATGGACACCCATACCAAACATGGATCCAACACGGACAGCAAACAGGCACGGAAAAGAATGAGAATGAGTCCCTAGGGTATATCGAAACGTGACTAAAAATCCGCTGCAGACAATAACACAATCAAATGGTGCAGTTTTTGTTGCAGATTTTGCTGCAGAAATGTTACTGCTTTGCGTTGGAAAGGGTGAAATCCACAAATAAAACCTGCAGCATAAATTGACATGGTGCAGAGTTCAAATCCGCACCACAGGTCAATTTCCTCTATTTTTTTTTCCGATGAAAATTGCTAAACACTGAGAATGAACGAACTTCTGTTTTCAAGTTTGACGTACAAGGTTCGGGTTATCTAAGAATTCCGTTATGGATTCCGCTATAACTTATGGTCCGTGGTAGCGCAATCCATGACGGAATTCTTAGATAACCTGAACTCGAACCTTGTATGCCGAACTTGAAAACAGAAGTTCGCTCAACACCACTAAAAACCCATTCACTTTGCTGGTTCTGTACAACGCTGCAGAACATCTGAAACGGCGAATCTGCAGTGTTTCAGTCACCTTACAGTGATCCAGGAATATCTGCAACTTTGCCGCCTGCTCTAGTGGATCCGGATGGTACTTGGAGCAGACTTTGTGTGTTGCTTTATGGCCGTGTCCTCTCAGCCCTTCATTCAAGTGCCTTGCGCTTCCAGCCCTTTCTGCATCACTTGATATTATCCCGATTTGTGGTGAACTTGGCAGACGGGAAGCATCTCTTTTCACCCCACCAGCCTTTTCATCTGCTGTCTCTTGTGTGCCATCCTATTCATTGCCATGGGGTGACAAAGCAAGATCCCCCCCCCCTTTCCCTTGTGCCCATGTGTGCCTTTGTCGAGTGCTTTGTACACTTTAAACTGCTCAGGCAAAGTCATTACCATGTTTAGACAAGCGTTCATTTATCTGTGTGAGTCATTTGCATTGGGTAATTCTTCTGCCGTCTGAGTGCCATCCACCACAGCCATGTTTTATAAAGTTTGCAGTACACTTTAACGAAGAGAGGCTCCATAATGACACTATAAATTAATGTGAAGATCCTCTTTTCTTTTCATTTTTTTCCCCGTAAAGTGACGAGCGTGTTTTTTTATTTTTCCTTTTTTGTATAAAATGTTTTATGAGCTGCGTCGGAATGACAAGTCCGGAGAACCATCTCAGAGCAGAATTGATTTGTCAACTTTCTCTCTTTCCTATGTAAATTGCTTCCGTCGCATCCCAAATAGAAATAACTCGGCCCATTTGCCTTTTAGGGCAGTTTATGAAAAATGTATTTACTGCGGATAATTTCAGCTCTGTCTCTGTGGTCATTTCTCTGTCTATATCAGGAACCCAGATCTCCTGAATTTTACATGCATTTGTCAGAATCGTATTCAAAACCTTCATGAATTATTCCCCGGTTGTGTAGCTCAGGAGCTTTTGCGTTCATTTTGATGTTTTTGTTTAGTTTTTTTTAAACCTATAATTTTATTTTTTGGGGGCTTTTTGTTGTTCCTTTTACATTTTCACAGCTTATTACTTTGCAAGGAGGCAAAGTCAATTGCTTTGAAATGCTGCACAAAGCTTATGTAGACAGTGGACAAAGCGTATGGAATTGCTCCGCCTGTTATGTGGAGCGTTTCGAGGGTGCTGAGCAAATCTTCTCGCCATTAAAGAAGCAAGGGCTGATGAATAGAAAACATTCAGAAAATAAATGGGGGGCAGTTTATTTCCGGGCTGAGAGATTCCAGGTCCCAGGTAGTCAGTGCGTTGTTACGTCTACCATTTGGTATAGCTGGATCTATATTGTGCTTCTTGCCATTATATTTGTTTATACCTGATGTGTTTTTTTTTGTTGTTTTGGGTTTATTTTAGAGCTCTTGGAGCTATCTGTGAATATTTCACATCTGCTTTGCCTTCCATTTTGAAGTGAAAGGATGGCAAAAATCTATTGCCAGTTGCATTCCAGGAAAATTCATAGAAACACGCGATGGGTTTGTAGAATTTAGTCCCCTACCAAAATGTTTGCAAGGACAGAAAATGGGCAGGGGTCAGTGCAGGGAGCAGAACTGAGGCCGCTGCAGCCTGTATCAGTCTTAAAAGTGGTGCTGGATGTACAGGTTTTTTTTAATGGTATGGCTATATATCAGAGAGTACACCCAAAATATACCGCCAACGTGATTTGAACTGCTTGACAGATGGAGTCCACCCATTTAACATTTAGGTCTTGTGCAGGTGACGCTGTGAGATATCGGTACCATTCAGCACCCATTGTGATACTGTCATTCTGGCAGTACAGTTGCCTTATGAATTCCCTGTTTCATATCCAGTTATTTTTGACAGTAGTGCAGTGGCCAAAAAAAGGTAAGCATGCAGAAGTTTTTCCATGCCTCTACAAACAAAATAAAATAAAATGTGATTTTTCAGACTTTACTGACTTCCATGATATAAAATATGCACCCAGGTGCAGATTTACTAATGTGTCTGTGCCAAAAATCTGACTTAAAAGTGGCGCCATTTGGCACATCTGGTGTTTACATAGTAACATAGTTTGTAAGGCTGAAAAAAGACATCTGTCCATCCAGTTCGGCCTGTTATCCTGCAAGTTGATCCAGAGGAAGGCAAAAAGCCTCATAAGGTAGGTGCCAGTTTTCTTCATCTTAGGGGAAAAAATTCCTTCCCGACTCCAATCAGGCAATCAGAATAACTCCCCGGATCAACAACCCATCTCTAGTAACTATAACCTGTAATATTATTACCCTCCAGAAATACATCCAGGCCCTTCTTGAACTCTTTTAGTGAACTTACCATCACCACCTCCTCAGGCAGAGAGTTCCATAGTCTCACTGCTCTTACCGTAAAGAATCCTCTTCTATGTTTGTGTACAAACCTTCTTTCCTCCAGACGCAGAGGATGTCCCCTCGTCAAAGTCACAGTCCTCGGGATAAATAGATGATGGGAGAGATCTCTGTACTGACCTCTGATATATTTATACATAGTTATTAGATCTCCCCTCAGTCGTCTTTTTTCTAAAGTGAATAACCTTAATTTTGATAATCTTTCTGGGTACTGTAGTCCACCCATTCCAGTTATGACTTTAGTTACCCTCCTCTGAACCCTCTCCAGCTCTGCTATGTCTGCCTTGTTCACAGGAGCCCAGAACTGTACACAGTCCTCCATGTGTGGTCTGACTAGTGATTTGTAAAGTGGCAGGACTATGTTCTCATCACGGCATCTATGCCTCTTTTGATGCAACCCATTATCTTATTGGCCTTGGCAGCAGCTGTCTGACACTGGTTTCTATGGCTTAGTTTGCTGTTCACTAAAATTCCTAGGTCCTTTTCCATGTCAGAGTTACCCACTGTTTTACCATTTAGTATGTACTGGTGACTTGCATTATTCCTTCCTATGTGGATAACCTTACATTTGTCAGTGTTAAACTTCATCTGCCACTTCTCTGCCCAAGTCTCCTATCTATCCAAATCCATCTGTAGCAATGTACTGTCCTCTTCTGTGTTAATTACTTAATTACTTTTTTACGGCGTGCTTGACTAAGTGGCGGCAAGAGGGCAAGCTTTGTAGGAAAGGGTCTGTACCTAAGATGTACCTTTTGCGGATTCTGGCTTAAAAATCTGTCTCCAAGTAAACCAACCAATAGTTGGTACAGAGTCAGAGAAAAGTGTCTATCCCTGCACCAGATTTATCATCCAGCCTGAGCCCCTGGGATAAATCTAGTGCATATCTAGACAGCCGGTGTAAATTTATGTCATCTTTAGGATTAGTAAATCCATGCCCCAATTTTTTTCAATTTTCTTACATTGGTGCATAGAGTGAGTACAAAATCTCATCCTTACAAACGTACGACTTAAAGGAGTTGTCCGGGTTCAGAGCTGAACCCGGACATACCCTTAATTTCACCCAGGCAGTCCGCCTGACTAGAGCATCGGAGCATCTCATGCTACAATGCCCTCCTTTGCCCTGCGCTAATTAGCGCAGGGCAAAGGCATTTTGCCTGGTTCCTGTGACGAACTGGGCTCTGCCAGACGGAGGCTTCTGCCCAGCAGTGAGCCTGGTGACGTCACCGGCACTGATGGGCAGGCTTTAGCGCTGCCCTAGCCTGTGAAATGGCTAGGGCAGCGCCAAAGCCGGCCCATTAGAGCCGGTGACGTCATCGAACACACTGCTGGGCGGAAGTCTCCGCCAGGCAGTGTGTATTATGTAAACAAAAGAGCCCTTGCCCTGCGCGATCCAGCGCAGGGCAAGGGAGGGCATTGGAGCATGAGATGCTCTGGTGCTTTATCAGGCAGGCTGCCTGGGTGCAATTAAGAGTATGTCCGGGTCAGTTCTGAACCTGGACTACCCCTTTAAGGAATCCGCCTTAGAATAACATGCATGCCACTTCTTATTGTGTACAGCTCCATAATACCATAATTTGCACAAGGCCTAAACCTAGGGCTGCACATAGACCCTTTTTGTGCATCAGAAGACTTGCTTGCTGCTTTTTTCATACTGTGTCTGCGGAGAGTCGTATGCACGTCTGTATAGCGCCATGCATCGTATGCATTTCTACAGGCTGTGACTAGCTCAGCCCTCGCTCTAGAGCGTGTGTGTGAGCCCGGCCTAAATCAGTGACCCAGACTTGTTTACTAGGTAAGTGTTCATTTCCAGATGACAGAATTATAGAGCCCGGGACGTGTTTGAGGTTTTTTTTTTTTTTTTTTAAATCTTATTAGAAAAATATTTGTTTTCTCACCCGAGAATGAGGTGCATTTTCCTTTTCTTCTCCCCCCTTATTATATTTCGCAAGAAGATTGCAGAATAAAGAGCGTTTTCATTCCCATTCCCTCCTTTTCGAGCCACCTGTTGCTCCTGATGCGCAAGTACATAAATTGGAACAAAATGCTCATCAGTCATCAGTAGAAGCATTAAAATTACTTTCGAGACTTGCTTTACAAGAAATTCTTTTGTGCCTGTGACACTAGCTTCGTTTTGTACAATTAAACTATTACACGCTAGAATAATTTAAATTGCAGCCGCAGTTCATCGTGATAGCTTTTTTTTGTTCTCCTAAGACAAAAATGTGTTTACTGTAAGACGAGTTCTGCTGTTTAACATTTTAATAGATATCTCCTCGATTTTTTTTTTCCTTCTGCAGGTGTCTTTTCACTTATTCTGGTAAGATCCTGCAGTACATTTGTACATATCTGTGCTTGTAAAATAATATTAGTCTACCATCCGATAATCCAGAAAGTCTGGTCTACCATCCAATAATGGAAAACTGCATGCGGTTTTATGAAAAATTGCCACCGTTTTGCAATGTGGTCACTGGCCATATGATTTATGAAGGTGAGAGAATCATTCCCACAAAAATGTTCTGACCTGTTAGAAAGGTACATGATGTATATTGTAGTAAATGTAATCTTCTTACCAGTGACTGTGTATGTGAGTTATAACCTCCCTTCTGATCTTCAGCTGTGCCATGTGACTAAAACTCTGACTTTCCAAATAACACAGCATCTTATGTGTGGACATGAAGCCGGTTTCTTTATGTATTCCTATGGAAGCCTCAATGTCAGTCTCATAGGAATGAATAGAGAAGTAACTGACTTCCTGTCCTGTGTCAGTTGGAGATCAGAGTGTTGGTCACATGACACAGCTGAGGGTCAGAAGGGAGGGGATAAATCACAAATACAGTCTCTGGTGATAAGATTACCTTCACTAAAGTTTACATCATGCACCTTTCTAACAGGTCAGAGAATATAAATTTTGAGGGAGTTCTACAATACTTTAAACAGTTAAAATAAATGTGTCTCACGTGTATAAACGCAACCAATAACCTTATCTCAAAACTGCATCAGTTTGAGTTCACATTAGCTGCATTAACAGTGTATGAACGTAGTCTTAGGGTGTATTCAGACATGCGTTTGGATGCAGTTACTACAGCAGGTAAAAACCGGATGGCAAAAAGGCATGCAGATTTGATGTTTTTTTCTAAGAGGACCTTTCATGGTTTTATGTGTTAGAAACTGGTATGCTTACCAGATAGGGCAGCCCCCTACAGATGCCAGCACTTTTTTTCCCCCTAAAATAAACCGTTCATTCTGGCGCTGTGTCCACCGCTGTTTTTGGTGCCTGATTTGTTAACTTAGAGTAACGTTACTGGGAGGAGGAGACGGCCGGGTTTCTCAATGGGCGTCTCCTTCTCCCTGGCTGTAGCGCGGTCCAATTGCAGCGGAGAACGGTGGGGAAGCTGTACATGAGGTCAGTAATTACATGCGCATATCTGATAAAAAAAAAACCCTTGTAAATCCTAAAAAATGCCTTTAAGGAAGAGCTGTAACTGTGAATAGGGTTGGTTTGCCACCAAGCGGCATAGCGAAAAACCCCTCTGAGGGAACTTGTGTTTTAAGTTCGGTGTACAAGGTTCGGGATATCTAAGAATTCTGTTATTGATTCCGCTACCATGGACCATCTAAGAATTTCGTTATGGATTTCGCTGCCACAGACCATAGGTTATGGGCCATGGTAGCTGAATCCATAACGGAATTCTTAGATGGGCCATGGTAGCGGAATCCATAATGGGATTCTTAGACGGTCTGTGGTAGCAGAATACATAACGGAATTCTTAGATGGTCTGTGGTAACAGAATACATAACGGAATTCTTAGATGGTCTGTGGTAACAGAATACATAACGGAATTCTTAGATGGTCCGTTGTAGCGCAATCCATAACGGAATTCTTAGATGGTCTGTGGTAGCAGAATACATAACGGAATTCTTAGATGGTCTGTGGTAGCAGAATACATAACGGAATTCTTAGATGGTCTGTGGTAGCAGAATACATAACGGAATTCTTAGATGGTCTGTTGCAGAGCAATCCATAACAGAAATCTTAGATGGTCTGTTGTAGCGGAATCCATGACAGAATTCTTAGATAACCCGAACCTTGCACGCCGAACTTGAAACACGAGTTCGCTCATCCCTACCACTGAGCACTGGTTGTACTGGTTGCCCTTTTAATACTCTGTTTAGCACAATAACATGAAACGTCTGCATGAAAGCAACTTAACTGCAGAACTTTAGCCTTGAAACTAGTGTAAATTTATTACTGATTCCGGTAACCTGCTTTACCGCAGTAGTTCATATCTGAGCCTAATTCCGAGCGGGACTGCTGTGTTCCTGGCTATTGAGAGTATTAATGGAACCAAATTGCTCTTTTTTATGCAAATTTCTCCCCATTTCTGTCCCCCAAGAAGCTTTTTAAAATATCGCTGTTGGGCTCTTTAAAGATAACAATAGCTAAAAGCTGAAGTACACTATCGAGCACGTTTTTCGAAGGCAGCCCCGCTTCCATGGCATATTAAATTCAACCCAAGGTAAAGTATATTATTCACAAAACTCAATAGGGATCCTGCACTTGAAAACAGGAATTAAAAATGGAGTGCAAATGAAAAAAAAAAAACCCTAGCTCTTTAACAGTGAGTGTTGAATTTCCATCAGCTCGCCTTGTCGACGCGTCCGCTCTGCTGTGTTTTGTGCCTGACCTACGTCTATGGGCTGACTTTAAAACTTGGGTTGCAACTTTAAACCCCCACCCTTTTTTTTTGTCTTGACCCCGGGGCCCAACATGTTCTGCCACCTGAGACAATTATCCTCCCGTGTTGTGAAATTAGATTAATTGGTAGTCAAAGCGTAGAGTGTTTTTTTTGTCTTTTTTTTTTGCTTTGGAAAATGTGAGTGTCCAGGGGGAGTAATTTCCTAGGAAAGGAACGTAGCGATTGTTTTTGCATTATTAGATGAGTACTATGGCTTTGCTAATATCTCGCCTACTGTTTGACAGAGCAGTGGAAAACCTTCATATGGGAGGACGTAAGGAGGGAAAGGCTGGCTCTACGGTATTATTTTACCTGTTGCTGAAAGCTTTTTAATGAGAGCGTTCACATCTTGATTATCAGATAATAGACGCTTACTATAGCGTGAAAAGTTGTGTGCAATACTTTAGAAACATGTAAGATTGTATGGATAATGGAGCAGCTTTGTCATGAAATGTGTTGGTCCCAGCCCACCCACCCCCGGTGCTGGTTAACATAGAGTAACTATTAGCGTGGCGGTAATAATGTTTTACAGAAAACTCTGTTCACAGTTCTTTCTCTTTATGGTGGTCATATGAAATATATAGGTAATCAGGTAGTACATGCAGCACTATTAACACTTGTGTTTTTTCCATCAGGTTTCCATTGCACTTTGACAGACGAAATCATGTAGCATGCTGCACCGTTTTTTTCCAGTTTAAAAAAAAATAAAAGTCTTGTTTATAAGGCTAATTTCACACTTGCGTTTACATTTTCCGGTATTGAGATCCATCATAGGATCTCAATTCCCGGAAAAAAACACTTCCGTTTTGTCCCCATTGATTGTCAAAGGGGACAAAACGTAACTGAACAGAACGGAGTGGTCCAACATGCATTCCGTTCCGTTCTCATATCGGAGAGCAGACCGCAGCATGCTGCAGTTTTCTTTCCGGATCTGGCATGACCCACAATGCAAGTCAATAGGGATAGATACGTTTTCTCAGACACAATAGAAATCCGTCTTGGCTATGTTAAAGATAATACAAGCGGATCCGTTCATAACGGATGCAGATGGTTGTATTATCAGTAACGGAAGCGTTTTTGCTGAGCTTTGCCGGTTCAGGCCGAAACGCAAGTGTGAAAGTAGCCTAAGTCAGTGTGATCTGTTATAAAACATCCTTCATATTAAACCATGGCTCATGCAAGAAAAATAGAAGCCATGACAGCAGTGTGAATACAGCATTAAAGGATATGGACGTTATTATTGCATTGTACTCATTTTTAGCTAAAATCATTACATTAATTGGTCTATTAAAAAAAATGTTGAGCCCCTTTCTCTGTACAGTCTTGAGATTCTCTAGTAGCATGATTTGTATTTTTACTGTTTGTCATCAGGCATCTCAGGCTACTTTCACACTTGCGTTTGGACAGATCCGCACGCAATGCGCTTGCGAACGGATCTGTACGCAAATGCATTGGTTCGCATCCGTTCAGAACGGATCCGCATTGCCTATCTTTTACATAGGCAAAACAGGAGCGGTTATCTTTTACATAGGCAAAATGGGAGCGGATCTGTTTGCTAATGCACAATAGCAAACTGATCCGTTCCCTATGGAACTTTCAATGGAGATCAGAACGGATCCGTTTGCTATTGTGCATTAGCAAACGGATCCGCTCCCATTGACTTGCATTGGAGTGGAGATGGATCCGCCTCCATTCCGCATGCAGCGTTTTGGTATGTGTGCACATCCTGGAAAACGGTCAGTTTTTTGCGGATCCGTTGTTCTGCAAAAATCTCAGTTTTTCCAGGACATCCGTTCCATCTTTCCGTAAAAAACGGAAAGGATGTATCCATATGTCATCTGTTTTTTGCGGATCTGCAAAAAACGGAAGGATGAATAACATCTTTTTTTTTCACCCCTCCTGGAACGGAATCCGCAAATACGGATGACATGCGGATTCCTTTTTCGCATGTCTTCAGCATTTTTTGCGGATCCATAGACTTTCATTGTGCTACGGACCGCAATTCAGGAGAAAAGTAGGACAGGAGGATTTCTGTTTGCGATCCGCAAAACGGAACGGAACAGATTAACGGATGTGGACAACATACGGTGCAATGTCCGCAGATTATCAGGACCCATTGAAATGAATGGATTCGCAAAATATCCGCAAAAAACGTCCGCAATTGCGGAACAGATGCGGATAGATTGTGGATGTTTTAAATGGACGTGTGAATGGGGCCTTATAGGGCCTTTAAATAAGTGCTTATGACCTTTTAGTACTTTAGAGAGAATGTTTATTAGATGGCAGACACAAAGTGAAAATACCATTCACACAACTACACAAACAATTAACCCTGTATTAAAAAACTATTTAGCCGTTCTGCAGCAAAGACCGATTTAAAAAAATTATTTTGGTCAAAATGAGTAAAAAGCAGTTATAAAAAATTGCCCCTTAAGGTGTCCATAGCTTTTAATGGGGACATATCTGTTTTAGCAACTACTTGCATTCTCTTTATACTAACAATTCTGGAGCGTCTATTCTTAAGACTACGATGTGCTTCTCCTTTATTAGTCCTGCTTGTAGTTTGCCATAACTTGCTGGCAATTGGCAACGAGGGTCCATTTGGGGTGTCCCTGCACAGTCTGACACTGGTAGCACTGATTGAATAAAGTCAGACTGTGCAGGGACACCCGCCCAGCTGGTAACACGCCTCTTGCTAGCATTTCATTCCTAACTTCTAACGAGAGCAATAAAGGACTTTCACATCATAGAGTCATAAGAGTAGATGCTCCAGAATTGTTATTACATGGGGAATTCGAATAATTACTAAAGGTGACAGGTCCTCTTTAAAGGGATTGTTCATTTTTGGCAGTGCCTTTTTGTTTGAAGGGTTTGAAAATATGCTGATGACAGGGTGTCCTGCTGCTAGGACCCTGTGAAGGAATATGGCAGTAAGCGTCTGTGTGATGCAAATGCCCTGTTAACTGTTGCAGTTTTGCACGTGTGTTCAGACCTGGGGATTGTTAACCTATATGACAGGGATGTCCAATCTGCGGCTCTCCAGCTGTTGCAAAACTACATCTCCCAGCATGCTCAGACTGCCCACAGCTATCAGCCTACAGCAGGGCATGGTGGGAATTGTAGTTTTACAACAGCTGGAGGGACACAGATTGGCCTTCCCTGTTATATGGCATCCATGTGACGCAGATTCTGGGGACATACATGCCATCATTATTTTTATGCTGCATTTTCGATTGTTTTATTTATAAGGCTACGTTTACATATTCAGCACTAACTCCAGTAGTCTGTTTCGGCAGACAAACTACTGGAGTTTACCGTATCTGGCATAGGCGGATACTGCTGCTCACCAGATCCCCATTGACTATAATGGGATCTGACAGGCGATCCTGTAACTTACTCCATGCTGTATTTTTTGTCCGGCCCAAAGCCAGTATTTATAGTGAAAAGTTGCTGGACCCCCGTCTGATCTCATTATTAGGGCTCAGGCACACAAACGTATTTCCTTTCCGCATCCATTCCGTTCTTTTGGGGTTTTTTTGCGGACCGTATGCGGAACCATTCATTTCAATGGATCTGCAAAAGAAAAACAAAAAACGGAAGATACTCCATGTGCATTCCGTTTCCATATGTCCGTATTTCCGTTCTGCAAAAAAAATAGAACATGTCCTATTATTGTCCGCATTACGGACCAGGATAGAACTGTTCTATTAGGGGCCAGATGTTCCGTTCTGCAAAATACAGAATACACACGGATGTCATTCATATTTTCTGCAGATCCGTTTTTTCATACGGTCGTGTGCATGAGGCCTTAGGGATAAGCGAATCAACTTTGGATGAAACATCCAAAGTCTATTCACCAAAGTCTATTCGCCAAAGTCTATTCGTCTATTCGCCTAAGGCTTCATGTCTGTATGTGTTTTCCGTTCCGTATATTGCGGATCCGCAAAAAAAAAAGGATGACGTTCCGTATGTCATCCGTGTTTCGTTTTTTTTTTTTGCGGATCCATTGTAACAATGCCTGTCCTTGTCAGCAAAACGGACAAGAATAGGACATGTTCTATCTTTTTTGCGGAACGGAATGCATGCGGAGTACCTTCTGTTTTTTTTTTTGCGGACCCATTGAAATGAATGGTTCCGCAAAAAAAAAAAAACCCGAACGGACACGGGAACAGAATACGGACGTGGGAATGAAGCCTTATACTTTGAATACTGTACAGAGCGAGCGCTCCATACAGTATTAGAATGTATTGGCCCCGATGAGCAATAATAACGTCATAAATTAATTTCTACTGTAAAAAGCAATTTCCCGAACTCGGGTTCAGTTGGAAGGTACCACTTGGAACCGAACCCGAGTTCTTGAAATGTTTTTTACAGTAGAAATTAATTGATGAATTATGTGAAGTCTCGCGAGACTTCGTGAAGTAATAGCTTTGGCTCATCTGAGCCAATACATTCTAACACTGTACGGAGCGCTCACTCCGTACAGTTTTAAAACGAAGTATTATGCGAATTGACTTTGGATGTTTCATCCAAAGTCGATTTGCTCATCCCTACTCATTATAGTCAGTGGGGATCCAGCGATGTGCTCCAATGTCCGGCTATGCCATGGAGTTTGTGCTGCTTATGTGAACATGGCCTAAAGTTTTTTTTTTTTTTTTTTACTGGGCTTATTTGCTTTTTACATTCCTGGACCTGATTAAAATATTTTAAAATAAGGATTTTAATAGGCAAGTAATTAATTGGCCCCAATCATATATTGATCGGCCATGTTGGACTGTTTAAACCACTGTTGGGTATTGTAGGTATATACTGATAGTGGATTGTTTGAAAATTCACATTTTACATTCATATTAAATATTTTTATGGCGAAAAGTCATTGTTTGTGATGATAAAGCCATTTGAAGTGGACAAACAGCTGTTAAGTTTGATCCTAAAACCTGCCTCCCCCGTGGTGACAGTCACCGTAAAGTACCGTAATGATTACGGAAGTGATCAGTAATGTGGAAATCTTATGTACGGCGCTTACATTTTTTATATGTGCGGCTCTATTTACTCTCACATGTATGCCCTTGATTATTGGAAAAGAAAATCCTGAAAGAATGTTAATTAACTTTGCATTAGGCAATCAGGGTGTTGTACTCCTACATTAAATTATCCACAGATGTGTGTTCCTGCAGAATGAAATCTGTGGTCGGCCTCCGCTAGATAGGTTGGAGCATTTATGGCCTTTCATCATTAAAAGTGCAATTTAGGGTCTCCTATTAGAGGAGCAGAAGATTAAGTCAGATTTGGGTGGAAAGCGACTGCACGGCGAAAGGAAAATCCCTGAACGTTTGAAATAATGAAAGTTGGTTTTAGACTCTCTGAGACTCTGCCTTCTCTGATTTATGAGACCGTTCTGCTGTTTTCGTGGTCGGTAGTTACAGGACGAGACCCCGGCCTCATCCCCTCGTGAGATTGAAGCGCCAGACTAATAGAAGTTCAGGTTTAGGATTTAAAGAGTAGCACGAAAAATAGGGGTAAACTAGCCACTACTTTTAGAGGCGCGAGGAGCACGTCTACATCTTCGGGTGAAGGACGCCCCCTTTTCAATATTTGTTCCTCTGCACTCCTTAACGTGAAGTGTCTGCGTTCTCTTTGTAGCAATAGTAATGTTTCAATATTTTTTTTTTTTGATAAAAAAAAACCAAACATTTTACATAAATGGCAAATTGATGAAATATTGTGAACTTGCACAACATCCTAAATAAATGTGAAGTTATCTTAAAGGGATTGCCCACTTTCTTATGAAATTTCTGACATGCCATACCCTGATGGTGACTGGCATAGGAAACACTACAATGACCCATTCCATTACTGTCGTGGCCTACATAATTTTGTGCTGCATAAAACAAAATTCGACTAAACCTTTTTGTATGCACAGGTTACAGTACAGTGCCGTAAACAAACTTACATATAGAATATATATATATACTAAACAGAAAATGATAGCAGCACTAGATAGGCACCATGACACATAAGATGAACATATGAAAAGGTAAAAAAGCATTACTGCTATGTAGACTAGTAGATAAAGTGGAAGCTCTTCGCGCATATAGATGATCCTAAATATGTCGGGCCCATCCACCGACCGTCAAGGTGGCTTCCAATCAGATGGGTCCTACGCTAACACTGACCTGCTTCCTACACAAACCGGCAGGCCTGTGTCAAGGGAACACCATACCTGATCAGAAGCTGCACCAGTGTGAACAGGAGTGCTAAATTCCCAGCGGAAGCCAGTCCTCCTCTATATATTCAAAATTACTCAAAGAAAAAACAGCACTTCCTACAGGTGAGAGTCAGGTCTTTTGTATATATAGAGGAGGACTGGCTCCCTCTGGGAATTTAGCACTCCTGTTCACACTGGTGCAGCGTCTGATCAGGTATGGTGTTCTCCTGATATGGGCCTGCCGGTTTGTGTAGGAAGCAGGTCAGTGTTAGCGTAGGACCCATCTGATTGGAAGCCACCTTGACGGTCGGTGGATGGGCCCGACATATTTATGATCATCTATATGCGACAAGAGCTTCCACTTTATCTACTAGTCTACATAGCAGTAATGCTTTTTTTACCTTTTCATATGTTCATCGTATATGTCATGGTGCCTATCTAGTGCTGCTATCATTTTCTGTTTAGTATTTAATCATATATATATCATTTTTAACCCCTTAATGCAGAGAGACATACTGTATATGTACCATATCTGCAGGGTTTAGCACAGAATGCATTACCTGTGTGTGTATATATAGTGCCACCATTCAGGAGATATAATAGCTAAAGAAGCCCTCCACCCTTCCTCTTATGCCCGAGCTCAGCTCGGTGGTTAAAGGGAATCTGTCACCCTGGTTTGGACCATTATCTACAGTAATACAGTAGTGCTGCTGATATGTACTCACTATTTTTATTTTTTGACTGACCACACCAACCCCCCCCCCCCCTCACATAGGAGGTGCTCAGAGTTGCGTTGAAATACATTGTCAGGACTGCTGTGCATGTGCACGAGTCCTCTCCATTATGTTAGAAGAGCACAGCAGTCCTGACTTTATATTTCAGAGCAGCTTTGAGTGCTAACTGCAGAATAACTCCTTACACATGTATTACTGTAGATAGTAGTCCAAAATTGGGGTGACAGATTCCCTTTAAGCCACGCAGTGAACAGCACAAAATGTAAAAATGTCAAAAAAGTGATATTTTTTTTTTTAATTCTTTCTTTCCCCCCAAAATAGCTGATAACAGTTAATTAATAAATCACCCCACAATGATACCTTTGGAAAATATAACTCATCCCCAAAAAAAAAAAAAAAACAAAAAAAAGCAACCTATCATGCAGCTGCATTGTCAGAAATATAAAGTTATCATCTTTGAATGCAACAATGAATAAACAAAAAATTAATAAAAAAAAAAAAGCTTGATCCTTAAAGCGGTTATCAGCATATTTTTTAATAGGCAGGGTCATAAGGGTACGGTCACACATTATTGCTGTATGATCTGCTGCAGGCTCGGATTAAAGGGGTTCTGCAGTTCTGTAAAACTGATGATCTATCCTCTGGCCTGGGCGGGGCAAAGCTCTGTTCACTTGAAAGGAGCTTAGCCCCGCCCAGGCCAGTGATGGTAGTCGTGACGTCACTGGGCCTGCGGTAAACACAGAGAAGGCCGTGGCACTCCTGGAGCGCTGCTGCCTTCTCAAACAGCTGATCAGTGGGGGTCCCGGGTGTCGGACCCCCACCAATCAGATACTGATGATCTATCCAGAGGAGTTTTAAAGAACTACAGAACCCCTTTAAATAATTAGGGCTGAGTTGTTTACTTGGCCACGTGGTTTTGCAGATACCTCACGGCCTTTAACAATGAATCCTGAATTAACAATCCGGTCCCAAGTAGTTAATTTCAGCCTCGTACATTCACCTGGTACTCAGCTGCAAGGTGGACAAGCTGCGTTGCTGTACCCTTATAAAACTTTTTAAAAAAAAGAGCCCTGTACCTCAAATGGGTCCAGAGATCGGCACATTCATTGTTCCAGTTGCTGTGCTAGATTATCTACAGCCTAGCAGCTCTGGGGGTGTGTCCTTTCTGCTTCTAACAAAACATATGGCTGGAAGATTTAAACGGAGCACATTCGACCAGCTCAGTGAGATGGACAAAAAATTAAAGGAAAAGAACAAACAGCAGGTGGCGCTATACAGATGGATTTCAGTGAATAACTCAGTGGCCGTAATACATTTTTAATTACATGCAGTTACAAAACTATTCAGATCCATGTGCTGGTTTGAAAAATGTAGAATGTGTTTTGTGACTCAACCCCTTTAAGATCAAACTAGGCCTGGTCTTTAAGAGGTTAAAAGAGCAGATTATCTTTTAACTATTAAAAAAAACCCCTCTCTAACCTTATCATGGCATCTTAGACAGAGGATGACGCCAGCCCTCTGAATGGCCCCCTCATTTACATTTTTGGACGGGTTATTGGTGAGCACGTAAAATTTCCAGAACAATAACCTCTAAACAGGCGTAAGCAATAAAGAACATGTTTCATATCTCTTTTAATCTTCTACTGAACTTACTTGTGCTGTAAACGGTTATAACTGTTGGCTTTGCATATAACAACACGCTGGCGGAGGTGATGTGCCGCTTTTATGTAATGTTTGCTTTTTGTTATGTGCTTATCTCCTTGGCCGTGCATCTGATACGGCCTCGCTGGGACTGTTCACAGATTTGACCGCTATATTCTATCTATTAAGCGCCTGCGATCTCTGGTTACATGTTGCGGTGAGGAGTTACATACTTTTCTCCCCTCAGATCTCCCCGTATGTTTCATATAAAAAATCCAAAAACTGCTTAGGTCGTAAACTGCTGTTCTCCAAAAGGGGCTGCTGATGCTCAGGGTTTCTCCACACGCCATGCTTTAACCTTTAACTCCTGCCAAGAAACCGAGGAACGTTACAACATCTAGTACCATCAGAAATATTAAGCCCAAGCCTACAGATGAGCCTTTTACTGAATGCACAATAAGGGCTCGTGCTATTAGGGGCCAGCTGTTCCGTTCCGCAAAATACGGCATGCACACGGACGCCATCCGTATTTTTTTTTGCGGACTGAAATTAGCATGAGCCCTAAACAATATGGTTTTGTCCTTCAAGCAAAAAAGTTAAAAAGGTTTTCCGAGTTTTTTTTTAAGATGAATTATCCTCTGGATAAATGATCAGTATCTGATCAGTGAGGGTCTGATGCTCGGGACCCCAGCCAATCAGCTGTTTGAGTAGGCACCGGTTCTCCTGTGAGCACCGTGGCCACCGTGGCCTCATTGCAGCTTAGGCCACTTTCACACTAGCGCAGGGGTGTCCGGCAGGCTTTTCCGGTGTGTGAACAGCCTGCCGGATTCCTGCTGGCGCTAGTGTACTCCTGCGGCCAGAACAGGATGTTCTCGGCATGTTTACTGTGCTGCGGCCGGAAATCCGTCCCGTCCCGATTATAGTGAATGGGGATGGAGCATAGTTCCGGCTGAAGACGTGCACTAGCAGCAGCACGGATCCAACAGGCTTTTCACCCGCCGGAACAGCCTGCCGGACACCACTGCCGATGTGAAAGTAGCCTTACCATGCACAGCGCCGTATATTGTATAGCGGTTGTGCTTGGTATCGTGCTCAGTCCCATTGACTTGAATAGGGTTGAGCTACGCCTAGGCCATTTCAATAGTACTGCAAAAAAAAAAAATCTAAAATGACTTGGTGTGTATTCCGTTTCCGTATGTCCATTCCGCAAAAAAATAAAACATGTCTCATTCTTGACAAGGACAGGCATTGTTACAATGGATCCACACAAAAAAAATTATATTGTTCCCTTATATAATGTGATGATACAATATGATTACAGTGAGTTTTTTCAGCAGAAGGAGCATCCGTGGGATTATATTTCAGCCAAGGAAGGTAATATTTCTTTTCAGCAGTTTACAGGCTGTAGGATTCTACACGTCTAACATCCAGCTATGCAGAATAAGTGCATGTCCCCTGTTAGTTGTAAGGATTAATAGGTTAATAGTGCCTTATAGCGATTAACCTGCTTCTTTTCTATTGGCCATCAATGTCTAGTTGGCGAGGGTCCAGCACCCTGCACCCCTGCTGATGGAACTACACAGCGCCATCCATTATATAGTGGACGGGGCTGGTAACAGCGCTCCCATTCACTTCAGTGGAAGCAGTGCTGTACTAATCAGCTTTGTCCACTACACAATCGACGGAGCTGTGTAGTTCAGCGCTGGACCTTCTGTAGAACAGCTGATTGGCAGGACGTCAGACCCCAGGCTGATCAGCTATTGGATAGTGTAAAAGGACTGGACAGCCCCTTTGCAGGCTATGTCCACCTTTGGAACTGTTTTTTTTTTTTTTTAGTCCTAATTAGAGATGAGCGAGCATGCTCGGCCGAGCGTACTCGGGAGCAATTTTCGAGTAGTAGCGTACGCATTTTATAATCTGTACGCTAATGCATACGCATCTTCTAATCTGTACACTAATGCGTACGCATCTTATAAATTTGTACGCTAATGTGTACAAATTACAAGATGCGTACGCATTAGCGTACAGATGGGAAGATGCGTACGCTACTACTCGAAAATTGCTCCCGAGTACGCTCGCTCATCTCTAGTCCTAATGCATCTTAAATGGAAAAAATAAATCAGCTTTGCAGTAGGTTTTGATTATAATTTCCTACTGTTTGTGTTGTCGGCTCCTATACAGACCTATGTGTCGCCATGGCAATAGACTACAAACAAACCCTTTGTAGTCTGATCTGATCTGTAGTTTCTCACAAAGCAGTGGAGTGATGGAGGAGAGTATGAATTCAGGATCGGTCTATACAGAGTTTATTTGTAGTCTGTTACCATGGAGACTGATAGGTCTGCATAGCAGCTTTGGACAGAAAACTGTTGGATGTTTATAAACAAGACTATGCAAATCTCATTTTTTATTTTATTCAATGAAACAATAAAAAAACAAATTGGTTTTGAAGGTGTGCACAACATTTATCCCTGCACAAAGTGGTGATAAATCCCCTACTCTTTATGGGACACATTGTCAGAGCTTTGTTTGTTCCAGGGGGCGGAGCTAATACATTCTAAAACAGTATTAGAACAAAGTTTTATGCGAATCGACTTCGGGTATTTCCCTAGCGATAATCTGTTCAGTTGACGGCCCTTTAGTCGCAGTCTCACTCCAGTAGGGTAGTGGAGTAGGAAAACTGGAGGAGCTTTTCTAGGCCAATGTGTTTAAGGTTTAAGGATAAGCCAAATTTATTAGACAACATGTGATCTTTGATAGATGTGTCATAAAGTACTCCAACACAGCCTCAAGCAAAACTGACTTCAGATATTCCCCTCATGATAACATCACCCCCTATGTCTCTTATATGGCATCTATAGTTGGTATGTATGCAGATATGATACTCCTGAAACCAAGCCTGTTATCTACTCGCCGCTCTGCTCCCATGTAGATTATTGAGGTCAGAGGGCGTTTGCCGCCCATGGTGTATACAGATAAATGCAATCCTATCACCCATAAGGGATAAAGAGAATGGTCCAAATTATAAATAGTGTTTTCTTGCACATATATAATAGCACATTATCTAACCACCCTTGTAAAAGGCAGGTATTTGATTTAAGAGCCACGCCTCTTACCACTGTCCCGCTGGCAGAGGTGTGATGGAGGGCGTGGGCGACATTACTCTTCCTGACTAGCAGATTAAAAGCAAGAAGGTGAAGAGGCTGAACAGTTGGTTGATAGAAACAACAATGTTGGCCATATCATGTGTAGCATCAAAGTGCATTATCTGCTGGTTATCTTCCAGAACATTGCATAAAAGTCCTGTAGATATTAATGAATTGTCCCACCAGCACTTTGTGGTTTTCACTTCTTCAACCTAGAACCATAGACCTTCTGGATATTCTTTCTAGAATCAGATCCTTTTTTAAAATGTATGTATGTCTTCTGGTTTAGAGAACACATTGACAGATGCCTTACTATGGAATTCTGAATGAATTAGAGTCCTGTTCCCCAATAAATTATAAAGATATACAGTCTATGAGATAACTGAGAAACTGTCCTCTGAGTAACTTAAAGGGAACCTGTCATCTCCGAAACACCCCCTGAACTAGAGTAAGCGTTGTATAGTGTAAGTGATGCTGAATCCGATTATGTAAGTTTTATCTTCATACTCGCTTCCATTCCGACGCTGTGCTCCCACAAACCGGCAGTAAAATGCACTCAGTGGACTCTTCTTTGAGTCCTCTCCATTATGTGAGTGAGCACTGGAGTCCACTGAGTGCATTTTACTGCAGGTTTGTGGGAGCACAGCGTCAGAATGGAAGTGAGTATGAAGATAAAAATTACATATTCGGATTCAGCATCACTTACACTATACAACGCTTACTCTAGTTCACGTGGTGTTTTGGAGATGACAGGTTCCCTTTAAGAGACTTGCCAGACCCACTTTAGGCCTGTTTCAACTGTTCTGGTTTTTGAAATCCGGCAGAAGATCTCAAAACCGGAATTAAACAGATCCGTTTTGATTACACATCAGGATGCATCCGTTCCGTTAGGATTCAGTTTTGTGAAATGAAAACAGAACAAACTGGATCCGTCGCTAAATACATTGAAAGTCAATGGGTGATGTATCCGTTTTTTTAGGATCCTAATAAACCGGATACATTGTTTTTAGTGATGGATCCAATTTGTTCCATTTCTAAGACTGGACACACAACCGCAGCTTGCAGCAGTTTTGTGTCCGATCATAGAATGCTGCCGGAACAGAAGACATCCTGAACAGATCTCTTTCCTTTCGGAATGCATTAGGACTAAACTGAACATCTTTTTCCGGTTTTGATATCCTCTGCCGGATCTCAATACCAGAAAACAACAACGCAAGTGTGAAACAACCCTTAAATGGGAACAGTTTGATTCTCAAAGTGGTTTTCTCAAAATGGACATTCATCAATAATTTATAGGCTCGTTCCGAGTTCTCCCTTTCCTTTTCTCCTCTCTACAGAAACACAGTGAAGATGAGTTTGAATGGAGTCGAGTTTGAGTCTTGTTGCTCCATTCAAAGCCTGTGGGACTCACTGAGACAGCTGTTCTGCTTCCGTCTACACCATAGTCTTTGAATGGAAAGTGAGGGTGCATTCTTCACCGCTACTCCATGTGAACTCCTCTTCACTACGGTCATACAGTGAGGAGGAACGGGACGACTCAGAACCTATAGCAACAATTTAAAGAGGTTGTTTCATCAGGTCATATGGGCATTATGGAGGGGAATCCTGCTCTGAGCATTCCTTTATAGGTGTTAAAAAGAGCCTATGTAATAAAGATGTCTCATGCTTCCAAGATCAAGTTAAAAGTGGCTGTTTCATCAAGAAAACCTGCAAAGGAGTTACAAGGTGAAAAAAACATCTGTGATGGCCTTCACCATCAAGGTGTGATCAGTGAGGGTCCAGCTTGAGGGATCGGGCTGTATTAGACCTGCAGGTTGGCATTTTGATTGTCCAGATGGAAATGTTCCTTCCCGGCAATTGCCTGCTTGTCTGTGAAGGAGACCTCTGCAATCACATAGTGATCTCCTCCACAGTATGGGGAGGAGCGATCGGTAATGCCATCGCTCATCCCATACTGAATCATTATTTGCTGGCAGCAGAGCATGTTTAGGCAGCAAGATCTGCCGCCGGCAAATGATGACTCATTAGAGAACACTGTCCATGTCTACTGCGACTAGGTAGAGGTAAGGGTTAATGACCCCCATTATGCAGTAAGCCCATTCTGAGGGAGCCCTACCGATGAGCAGAAGGAAAGACTCCATTATTTATCCAGGCACAGCCTCTTGTCCAGACGTGCTGTGAAACCAGGTACTGCATGTAGGCCTCGATCACTAAAAGGTGTTTTCCATGTGTTTTACCCCTTCCCGCCCAATGACGGCAAGCGGCCCGCGCCCATGACGGGATAAGCCGTCATAGACTGTAACGGTCAACAGTGCTGACTGTGACATACCTGTGACGCCGGCTGTCATAGACAGCCGAGCATCACAGGAAGCTGACAATGGGACCAATCGGTGGTCCCCACGTCAGCGATTGCTGTGATTGGTCTGTCAAATATGACAGACCAATCACAGCTTCTGTGTACTATAACGCCGGTTATAGTACACAGAAACAGCTCCGATCTCCTCAGAGTGTTCCTGAGAGAGATCGGAGCATTACTGTGTAAAAATCAGAGGCTTAATCCCAGACCCCCCCCCAGTGTCCAGATCCCCCCCCTCATCCCTCAAGAGCACCCCCTTCATATAGTCCATATTCTCCATCTGTGTTCTTAGCCCCCCCAGGGTCCAGTAGTAGCACAGCACAGTGGTGAAAAGCTGAGCTGTGTCTGCTTTGTCAGGGATCCTCACATAAGTAACCCCCCTCATCAAGACTCCCCATCTCTCCCCCCATACCTCCGTGAGCACCCCAGGATCCAGCAGCAGCACCTCGGCTGGATCCATCAATAGCAGCACAGCTCAGTAGTGAGAAGAAGAACTGAGCTGTGTCTGCCTAGTTCCCCAGTACCCCAGTTTTCCTGTCCCATCCCCCCTTTTATTTTTATTTTTTTTTTATTATATATATATATATATATATATATATATATATATGTTAGGGACCGTTGTCTCCGAAATCCAAACGGCGCTCTTTCCTTGCCAAGCCCTCCTGTGCGTCTGTACAGCGTTTTACATCCACATATGGGGTATTCCCGTACTCAGGAGAAATTGCTTAACAAATATTGTAGGACTTTTTCTTCTTATATCCCTTGTGAAAATGAAGAATTTGGGGCTACAACAACATATAAGTGTAAAAAATCAGATTATTCATTTTTACAGGCTATTTATTGGTTATTCATGTGAACCAACTATACGGTTAATAAACTTAAAAAATCTTGTTCTGAGTACTTTCGGGGGTGAAGTTTTTAAAATGGAGTGATTTATGGGGTTTTATAACATGCAGGCCCCATAAATCCATGTCAAAACTGGGCTGGTCCCTCAAAAAAAACAGATTTTGAAATTTTGTTCAAAATTTAGAAAATTGCTACTAAACTTTGAAGCCCTGTAATGCCTTGAAAACATAAAAGTACAGAATTTTTTTTCTCTACATAAAGAATACATATTGCTAATATGAATATATATCTAATTTATGTGGGGTATCACTATCTTCCTTAGAAGCAGAGAATTTCAAACTTCGAAAAATGCTATTTTTTCCAATTTTCATGAAATTGTGGAATTTCCAACAAGGAAACACTGCAAATATCAACCCAAAGCTATTACTAAAATAAAGTAGAATATGTCACGAAAAAACAATCTTGGAATCAGTCGAATCGGTGAAAGAATCCCAAAGTTATGAATTAATAAAGTGACACATGGCAGATTTAAAAAATGTGGCTTCGGCATTAAGTGTAAAAGTAGCTTTGTCCTTAAGGGGTTAATACTGATAGGTGAGGTTCCGTCTCCCAGCACCCCACACCAGTCAGCTGTTTGAAGAGGCTGGTAAGCTCTGCGGCCTCCTCACAGGTTATCGAGCACACCACCGTCCATTGTATAGTGGCTGTACTTGGCAGCCCAGGCCCCTTCATTTGAATGGTACAGAGCAGCGCCCAGGCCATGTGACTGATGAATGTGACATCATGGCCTAGGCTCCATAAGCGGTGCTGATCCACGGGGCTGCCGGTGTCGAGCTCCTACCAATCAGATACTGATGACCTACCCTCAGAAAAGACTTGGACAACCAATTAATGTTACGTTTTAAGAAATTCCTGTTAACTACTTATTTCATATGTGATACTACGCAGAGTTCTTAAAGAGGACCTGTCACCATGAAAATGCAGTGCAATTTCCAGGCACTATGTTATTGAGCAGGTGGATATATAGTTTTATGGGAAAAGATTCAGTATAACTTGTAATTTTATACATTTTTATCTCTGCTTTTTCTTGACTTGATATGTACATGGGGGCTATCTTTATCAGTGATAATAGCATTTGCTGTATAAGTATGTATACATGGATAGCTGTCAGTCATTGATCTGTTTACGTGGGTGGTGTTAAAGAAGAACTCCCGCAAAATATTTTATTCCATGTCCTGCTAGAAATGTAGATGATGTAATCTGTAGTGAATTTTCTTACCAGTATCTGTATTTTTGACTTATATAATCCTGAAGTTTCTTATCTGTGTCATGTGACTAGGAATTAGACCCACCAACTCACATATAGACTTATGTGTGGACAGGAAGTCTAATTCTCTATGTATTCCTATGGGAGCCTCACTTTCAGTCTCATGGGAATGAATAGAGCAGTAACTGGCTTCCTGTCCTGGGTCAGTTGGAGGTCAGGGAGTTGGTCACATGACCCAGCTACAATAAGAAGAGAGGTTATTACTCACAATTACATTCTCTGATAAGAAGATGACATTCACTACAGATTATATCATGCACCTTTCTAACAGGTCAGAGAATAAAAAATTTTTTGTGGGAGTTCTTCTTTAACCCTTTCATGACCGGACCTATAAAAGGCCTGAATGTCCAGGCAACTTTTTGTGATTTGGGCACATGGTGGCTTAGTGACCCTAATTTTTTTTTTTTCGTTTGAATATGAAAATAATTTTTGCAATTTTTTTTTACTTGACACTTAGGACTTATTATTAGAATGTTTTTTTTAAAGATATTTTATATTTTTTAGGTTTAATTTAGACAAAAACCACTAATTCTTATTAAAAAAAAGGATTTTTTTTAATTATAGATTTTTTTTAAATATTAAAACTGACGCACAAATTAATTATTGCAATGGGTTCCCTATTTGATGACGATCATTTTGATATATAGCATGTATAGATTTTATTTGACGGGGCGACTATGGTGACTGTTTTCATTGGCGACTGCGTGTTTAATTTTATTTATTTTTTTTACACTTTTTTTGTTTGTTTTTTATTTATTTTTTTTACTTATATATTAATTTATTTTTGACAACTAATATGTCCCCCAGGAGGTCATTAAAAGACCTCTGGAGGACTGACTTTTTTTTTTTTTTCTTTTTTTAACACTTTTTTTTCCCACTGTTTCCACTGTAACTGGGGCATCCACAGGAGCCCCAGTTACAGGGGAAAACAGCCCCTGGGGGCTCATTACACACAGGCAGAGCTGATCAGGGTCTCCTTAGACCTGCAGCACTGCTCTGGCCCCGAGACACCCGGCGGTCACGTGACCGCCGGGACTAACACAGGAAGTTAACACAGAAATTCCTGCTGCGCCGGCTGAGCAGGTAAGTCTCTCCTCCGGCTTAGGAGAAGACAGAAGCGGTAATAAACCGCTCCTGTCTTCTCCTCAGGGTCCCCGCTCTGTCTGTGAGCCGGGACCCGACCTGCTCCTGCTAGATTGCAGGAGCAGGAGCTTTAATCCCAGCGCTGATCAGCGCTGGGATTAAAGGGCCGCCTGCACGTCTATATACGTGCTATCTGCACGGGGCATGTGCAGATAGGACGTATATAGCCGTATGGCGGTCGTGAAGGGGTTAACTATAGAAAGAGGCAAGGATTAAATGTATAAATTACAAGTTTTGCTGAATCTTTTCCCATAAACTATATATCAATCTGCTCAGCTCCTCCTGCTCTATAACATAACATGCTGCATGCAGATTGCACTGCATTCTGTGGTGACAGGTTCTCTCTGAGGTTTGTGCTCTTTCCTTATAAAAAACGCCGTCCTAAGGACTGTTTTTGACATCATCGTTAAACGAGGCCCTGCAACTTTTTCCATTTTGATTATTATTATTATTTGATTATAGTAATATTTTACTATATCGATATTAAATGTGTTATCAAGGTCAAAACAAGGACACATTGTCTTAAAGACGGAGTGTAAAGGAGCCTGGTGCTTTAATAGATTTCAGAGTTGAGTCTTTCAAACAAAATGAAATAGAGCGATTAATCCCGCAGTTATACGCAGAATTAAAAAAAAAAAGAGAAGGGAAAAGAAACAAAGGAAAGAATGATTTCAGTAACAAAAGCCTGGGTCCCATAGGGAATGAAATTGTGTGGAAGTAATCTGCGGAACCTTATGAGTTAAGAATATAACATGTTTTTTTTTTTTAGTAAAATCTTCATTTTGATGTTTTCTTTCTTCTTTTCTAAGTAAATTTTTTTTTCTTTTTGTACATCCCCTCTAGTTTGGACAGGTTTTGATAATTGTTTACTGAATAGGTCTCAAACAGGGAAGCGTTCATACAGCCCGAAACGCGCTCTTTGCAGAGAACGGGTTAATCCCGCATGGTACTCTGGTAACATAGTAACAAGGGAACTTCTCATTAAGCAAGGGGAAAAAAAAAAAAAGATTTCGTTTTCTGGTGCAAGAGATGGGGGGGTCTACGTATATATGCCGGGTGGAGATCGCCATATGCGGAATTCCTATTTTGTGCCTGGGGGAAGAATTTTAGCGGCAAAACGATCCACGGCGTGTTTTCATTGCTTGTTGAAAGACTTTCACGCCGTTAAAATAAGCATTTTGATGGCGAGTGAATTAAGAGTTTTTGTCAGTCTCTTCTCATCATGGATGATTAGACTAAAACGTCTGCTTGTCTTGACTTGAGATCGCCACAGCTTCAGATAACATGCTTTGTGATTGAAGGTCGAAATATTTTGAATTCTAATAGGCTGCCAGATGAATTGCTTGAAATAGACTGTAAAATTTCAAGGCTTCCTTTTTCCATCTGCTGTGAAAAGAACCATTGGGAATGGTTGAGCTTGATGATCATAGAATTACTAGATGGTGATTCTAAAACCCTCAAAGGGATGTTGCTATGGCGATGGAGTTCCAAACTGTGAAATGACTCACCTTTGAAAGGCTTCGGGGGTCTGAGATGCTGAACACATCATTGTTCAGGTGGTCATTGGTTAGGAAATTGCTGGTGCCTGTGTAATCAGCACTCCTGTGGTAGTTAACGATCTAAAAAGGTTTGTTCTGAATGATGTGGGACAACAGCGACGGGCAGAAGATGCTTCCATCCTGGTTTGCTTAGTCGGCTACTTTAAAACAAAAAAAAATAAAATAAAAAAAATCTATGGACACAGTAAGTTACACAACATCGTGAAAAAAAATGACTATCACTTTCACTCTACGTTGAATAAAACATATGAATGTAAGGGAAAACTGGGAAACTGTTTACCGTCTATGGAGTTGGTCTTTCTGAGACTGATGACTTGTCCACTGGATAGGTCATCAATATCTGATCGGTGAGGGTCCAACACCCAGGACCCCCTTCCCTGCTGATCAGCTGTTTTAGAAAGTACCGGCGCTTGCACAGTAGCGCCATGGCCTTCTCTCTGCTCACCAAACACAGCGCTGTACGTTGTATAGCCGCTGTGCTTGGCATCGCAACTCAGCCCCATTCACTTCAATGGGACTGAGCTGCGCCTAGGCCACGTGACCGATGAATGTGATGCCACATAGTTTAGACAACATATGTCAAACGCGTGGGCCTCCAGCTTTTGCAAAACTACAAATCCCATCATGCTCAGATGCCCTACAGCTATCAGGGCATGCTGAGACTTGTAGTTTTGCAACAGCTGCAGGGCCACGAGCTTGACATTCCTGGCCTAAACAAAGCTGTGAGAAGGCTGCAGCGCTACTTCTTGAACAGCTGATCTGCAGAGGTCCCAAGTGTCGAACCCCCACCAATCAGATACTGATGACCTATGCAGAGAATAGGTCGTCAATTAAAATTTTTTGGAAAATATCTGAGCCAGGCTACTTTCTTATGGCCACGCCGGGACGGACTAACCATAGACCCTACTGGGAAATTTTCCTGTGGGACCGTGCCCAGGAGTTAGTCCAAGCCCTCCTCACTGCCAATGGGCAAGTGCATAACCATCTGATGCTCTCAGCATTAATTAATGCTAAGAGCATCAGGTTCTTTTGCACCTGCAGGTGCCCTCCTGAACTGTATCACCGTCCTCAGTATGGTCGTGGGCAGGATTTTATGCTGCACTGTGGTATTTGGTTCTGCGGAGGTGGTGTTTTGTGCTGCACTACAGTATTGCGGACTGTGCCTACTTGTCTTGCCCTGCCTTCTTTCAGTTTGGATCCACCTACAACATGGGGCCACTTGTAGGTTTTTTTTTTTCCAGGGCCACTTTAAGTTCACAGTCCGCCCCTGTGGCCGTGCGTGGTTCGTGAAATGCAGTCCGTTTGATGGCCACATTTCCAGTACTGCCTGCAACTCCTCTGACCTGAACTCACTGCGTCATAGATGGCACTAGCCATGGTCGGTCCCTCTCATGGACTACGTTTCACTGATCACACACGGCCATGTGAAAGCGGCCTAAGAGACATCTCAGTGGGACATGCCCACGTTTGTGTTTTACGAAAGTTAAGAAGAATCGGCTACAACCAGCAGAACGTGCTTGACTGATTATGTTCATCTCCCGGGCTGTATTGTCTTGTCGGAGATTTCCTGCTACACGTTTTCTCTGTGACATTTGTGTCGGTTCAGAGAACCGACAAGAGTCCAGCGTACGGCTGCATTTTATTATTCGCTCTGGCAGATTCCAAAGAGAAATTTTGTGTACAGCTGACAGTGCTGTCTAGGTACTGCTACATGACTGGTGACATAAACCCATTGTATGCCGTATAAAGAGGCGCAGGTATTTACTGATCACTCTTACGGTATACTCACACACTGCTGTTTTGGTGCTGTATTACTGGAGATTGTTTTGTGGTTTAATGTGCGTAACCTACACTGACAGTTCGCGGTAAAACCAATGCACTTCCTGACAACCTCATCATGTGAATAGACCTTTAGAGTCCTTGAATAGAATCCTTGAGAGTAACATTGTGGCATGCTGTAACGTTGGCTGTTTTAACGAAGCTCCTTCAGGTGATATTGAACTATAGGGACTTATAATGGCACTATGCAAGGTCTGTGTACAAAGCTTTGTTATGTGGAAAGACCCTTATAGCACATATAGACAAGGACCCTCATTTGTCAAAATGTGCAGAAATAACAGCTTTGTTGCCCATAGCAATCAGCAATAATTCACCCAAAAAACATGTGACTGCTGCAAGCAATAGCTGGCTGCAGCCATGAAGCGTTGACACTAGTGATGAGCGAGCATGCTCGGCCGAACTGTTTGCATGCCTGCGCTCGGGTCCACTCGGTGTTCAGCCGAACACCGAGTGTACTCGAGCGCAAAGCTCGAGTCACCTCCCCGCACCAAGGCGGATCCATCATGACCCCAATGCAAGTCAATGGGGACGGATCCATTCTGTGTGACACACTAGTAAACAGATCCGTCCTCCATTGACTTTCAATGGAGTTCATGACGGATCCGTCCTCACCTTTCCCAGCAGCTCCCTACTCCCTCCAGCAGGTGGCGTTGTGGTAAAACTTTCCACTCTGCGCGCCGTCTTTCCTGCTGGAACAGGTCGGGAGCTACGGGGAAAGGTAAGTAGTGTCTGTGTCCTTTTTTTTATTTTTATTTGGCGGACTTGTGTAAACCAGACACCCCCCGCTCTGCCTGGTTTAGTCCCATAGACTTCAATTATGCTCGGGTGCTCGGCCAAGCATTCGAGCACCCCCGAGTGCTCGGCCAGAGCACACGAGCACCTGGGAGCTCAATCAACACTAGTTGACACCACTGTGGCCACTGACTGCAGTTCAGTGCTGCCGACACTACATCTTTGGGGCAGAGGATTGGTAAGGTGAGGATGACTGTTTTTGTTGTTTGATATTTTCAACTCTGTACCAATAAAAATAGTTATTTGGCCGGAAAACCCCTTAAGTTTTCCCAACCGTGAAACTGTCAAATGCATCCAATAAATGTTTATTTCGTAGACACATGAAATATCTCTTTTGCCTGATAGGTTGAAGTAGTTTTCCGGGTGTTTAGTATTGATGACCTATCCTCAAGACAGTTCACCATATCTGATTGGTGGTGGTCCTACTACCGGCACTCCGGTCAATCAACTGTATGAAGAGTGCCACGGCCTCTTCCTAGGCTATTGACGCCATGTTTATCGGTCACTTGGCCTAGGCGCAGCTCAGTCCCATTCAAGTGAATGAGGCTGAACTGTAATACCAAGCACAGCTGCTATCCAATGGTCGGCAGTGTGCTTGGTAAGCTGCGAGGAGGCTATGGCGCTCACCGGAGACGGCGAATGGTGTGGCTGTGCACATACATGACCGCCACTTTGTTCAGATGGGGCATTTGAGTTCCCAATAGTCAGACCCAACAATCCTACACTTATCACCTTTAAGAAAAAGATCCTTATGTCCATGGCCAAGTTAAAGAGCAGTAAATGTTTTTATGGTACTAACAAAGACTTACGTATAACTGACCAATCATTCGTATGGTGTCATACAGATATGTTCTAGATTCCTCTGTGTTGGACATGATGGAGCAGGTCGGACGAGGGGGTCGAAATAAAAATCTGTAGAGTTAGAGTGCTAGCCTCTGACTGTGTCTCGGGGTTTGTTGGGAGTTGTAGTAGCTGGAGATCCACAACACTGGTCACATACATATATTTTTCTGTTATTTGCAGTAACTTATCTCTTGCATCCTCCGTGTCATCAGTGTATAGGCTCATCGTGTTATTAGAATTTCTTGCTGAACACTTGTATCTGGTGAGCGGAGGTCTACCGGCAGTAGATAGCACTAGACAATCAGCACAGGGAAATTGGTGCACTTTGGTTTATACTGGACCCTGAAGAGATTGCACAATTACAAGAAATTGTTTGTGAGCAAGGCAAGCGAGCGGCCCATAGATTACTGTCTGTCTTATGTGAGCGGCGGGGCTGTGTGTTCTGTATTTGTACAGCCTTTATCGGGGTGGATTTCTACCAATTTTACGTGCATGAGAAATGAATATCTGTGGAAGACGAGGATGAGTTACGTTAGGACATTTCCCATGGCCTCTTTGGTTAAACTTTTTGTGAATCTTTGGACATAGAAATGAGTAAAGATGTAATTTTGTAGTTCTATCAATTTTATACCTTAGATTAAGGAATATTCTAGCCGACATATATATATATTCTTCTGAAATATGTCTGAAGTGAAACAGGTCGTCGCAGGTTAGCCCGAAGGATTATAGCTGAAAAATAACATGTTGTAGAATATGGAGCTTAGTGCACTTGAAATGACTCAAAGCAATTACCAAAGCTTTACCTAGTATGGTTCGTGAACTTTCCAACCAGTAGTGGTCCAAGAATACTGCACAAAGAGGAAAATGATATATGTTTTTGGAAGCCCTGATTGGAGTGCCATCATTTTTTAATAAAGTGCCACCAGGCTCATTTCATATTCAATTTTCCCAGAATTCCAGAGGAACATGAATGGCCTATAAGTCTCCTCATGCCGATTAAGGCGCTCTCTCCCCAAGGAGAGATAGTACCCCTTTTATCCTTAGTTGATGCAATGTTTAAATTTCTATGTGATAAGTTGTGAAATGTGCAGTTTGAGTGAGAGCAAAGGTGCCCTTGTTCATTGTGGGTTTTAGTCTTTCTCACCCACCTGGATGACAACGCTGGGAAGTTTATGTAGAGCTCTGGTTGAGCGTGCACACTACAACTTTAGAGTATATCCTCACAGGACCGATATGTTGTGGACTTTCTGCAGCAGAATGGTGCATTTTCTGATTTTTGCGGCAGATTTTGCCTTTTGCATTGCAAAAGGTAAAGTCACTTGTGAAAACCTGCAGCATAGACCTATCTAGTGGATATATGATACATGTCTTGTATTGAAATAATTTGTTTAGTTAAAGGGCATCTGTCAGCAGATTTGTACCTATGACACTGGCTGACCTGTTACATGTGCGCTTGGCAGCTGAAGACATCTGTGTTGGTCCCATGTTCATATGTGCCCGCATTGCTGAGAAAAATTATGTTTTAAGATATGCAAATGAGCCTCTAGGAGCAATGGAGGCGTTGCTGTTACACCTAGAGGCTCAGCTCTCTCTGCAACTACCCCGCCCTCTTCTCTTTGATTGACAGGGCCAGGCAGTGATGATGTTGTCATTGCAGAGGGCACTACAGTTGCAGAGAGAGCAGAGCCTCTAGGTGTAATGACAACGCCGCCGTTGCTCCTAGAGACTCATTTGCATATATTAAAACATCATTTTTCTCAGCAATGTGGGCACATATGGACTTTGGACCAACACAGATGCCTTCTGCTGCCAAGTGCACATGTAACAGGTCAGCCAGTGTCATAGGTACAAATCTGCTGACAGATGCCCTTTAAGACGTAGAGCAGTGCAAAGATATTTGACAGTTCCCCATATGAATGGTTGTCCGAATGTCCCTCTGTGGCAGAGGACGATCACAAACGTTGGGTTTCTTATCAGATGGGGTCCACGGTCTATGGTTAAATTGCTTGTTTGCAATCTACTTTTTACCACGTACTACAAGGATATCTTGTAGATACCCAGTAACCATTTTTTTTTTTTTATATGGTGAGAAATTCTCAGTGGATACAAAACAAGGCGCACGAACATAGGACATGGGAAGGGGAAAGGGGTTCAATATATAGGCTGTTTATAGGTAATGTCAGTGTGTTAGGCTTCATGCACTCAACCAAATGTATTTTGCGGTCCACAAATTGGGGATACCGTCCATGTTGCACCCGCAATTTTTTGCAGACCCATTGACTTCAGTGGATCAGTGTTCTGCATTTTCAGGCCAAGTATAGGACATGTTTTATGTTTTTGCGGAAGGGACATAAGGATGCAGAAAGCTCATGGATTTTGCAAAAAGAAAGAATATGTCTGTAAAATGTAGCCCACAGACCCGTTGAAGTCAAAGGGTCTGCAAAAAAAAATAAAAAATGTGGACTGCACACGAACTGCATCCATATTTTGCAGATCACTGATTTTCTATGAGGATGTTAAAGCTTTTATACACTTTATTCCACTATATTTACCCAAATTTGTGCAATAAATCTAGCCGTTCAGTTTAGCCACGCAGTTGTTTGGCACTTGTTAAGACAGATCATCAAGGAGAATTGCAAATCATTTGTGGGTTCTATATATGCAGTTCCACATCCAGGAGTAATTTGCTTTAATTTCACCCAATTGAACCTATAGTTCACCCCCCATCTCCATTCATCTTTAATCGCTGCGTTCTATGCATAAGAAAGGCGGATAAATCTCCACAATTAGGCCGGCAAAATGATTGCAAGTCGCTAGGGCTTGGAAGGCGACAAAACTTGAATGACTAGGGCACCTAACAAAAGCCATTAAGCAAGCGGCTCTGACGCCGCGTGCTCAAGGAAAGTCTGCATTGTACAGTGTGCCAGAAGGAGCGCAGCTCTGAGTGTCAAATGTATGGAGGAAAACAAAAGGAAGCCTTCCAAGTATACAGCCGTTTGACAATGCCCAGTTCATAAGATGCGGTTAAGATAAGTGTATTCAGATCAGCTACTCTGGTCTGGACAACTCCCAGGAGGCAGTGCAGCTAAAAACTGGCTACTGGCACCTATATTTTTGGGCTTTTCAGTTGGTGTCTTGTAAAATATTTATAGAACACTAAGGGTAGGTTCGCACTAGCGTTAGTTGTAGGTTCCGTTTATAACGGAATGGCCAGACAGAATGCAAAATGGAAACCGTTCCGTTTTGCTCCGTCCTAATAGAAGTCTATGAGCAGCATAACGGATCTGTCTGGTTTCCATTATGCAGGACTGTCGGGGGTTGGGGTTGCTGCCAATAGCAGGCTGCGTCAACGGATGTTATCGTCCAAAACTGCATGAGTGAATCCAGTCTTAGGGTACATGCATATGACCGCTCTGCCCGTGTACGTTCCGCAATTTACGGAACGGGTCGCCCATAATAGAAATGCCTATTCTTTTCCTCAAAATGGACAAGAATAGGACATGTTCTGTTTTTTTTTTTTTTTGTGCCGTGTGCTGTCCATGGATACTGCTTTACACCGCTGGACGCCTTTGACTATAATGGGATCTGGCCATTTTCTGGCATAAGTGGCGCTTTTCGGCCATACAAAAAAAGTTGCAAAGAAAGCGGTTGGATCCCATCATAGTCAATGAGGTCGAGCGGTAAACGGCTAGGCCCGATCCAGTGAAATCTGGCAGGCTGTTTACCATAGTCACCGGGAAGGCAGAAAAACTTTACTCAAAAAAGATTCCGAAAACGCTTATAAAACTCCAAAAGTGACCTGTTTTCGGCTACTAATTCTGCTACCAGTATGCTGCTGTTTTTTGTTGTTTTTTTCTGCTGTGGATTTTGCCATGTGAACCTATTCCAAGAGTGGTAGCTCTTGTCTAATCTCATGCAAACCGTTTGCATTCAATTTGTCTACATCCCTTCCAGTGAGATATAATGGTGTCCGGCCACAGTTTATTTTTGCATGCAACTGCTCATTAAAGGGGTTGTCCGAGTTATGACAAAAAATATATAGCACTGTAAATCTGATGGGCAGCAATATATAACTAAGTTAAGCAAGTTTTAGGCAAAAAAAAATCCATATTTCCTAATTTCCCTGGTTCTCTTCTGGTCTTTGTTTACATACAATAACAACAATCTCAGCCCCTCCCCCTTCTCCCCCCTCTCTGCAAAGGGAATGAATACAAGTGCTGAGTGATATGTCTGCCTGCTGGGATACTCAGCAGCATGTTGTATGTGCAGGACTACGAGACCCAGCTGTACAATGACAATGCTGATACACACAGGAAATTCTCCCTACCTGTTCTTGTACAATACAATTCCTCTATAGCTCCTTGCCCAGCATTTGTCTCCTCTCACTGCTGCAGCTACTGTTTGTTATAAAGCCTTCAGCCCACAGTGTGTTCTGGCTGAAGGGGTTAATGTTTTATCTGAAGGAAACCAGGAAGAGAGCAGATAGCAGGAGCCCGGCAAAGAAAGGGGGCGTGGCCAGTGACGTCTCGTGTACAGACTGTTATCTGAACTCTGAGGCTTGTACACGAAACATCACAGAGCAGAGAGATAAGGTGACATCATAGGTCATGTGACCCTCAGTCAACTCTGAGAAACCAGCAGCTTTAGAAACACAAAGTATATGGGAAAGTTGTTATACCTGACAAGTTAGAAACATATAAAGAACAAAAAAATAACTCGGACAACCCCTTTAACATCGTTTTCAGGGGGGGAAAAAATGCACTGAGAAAAAAGTGCATTTACCGCACTTCCCGGTGCCATATTCCACTAAGGACAGACTCTATACTAAGGTGCTGTTACCTTGTGTTGGGCTACGTCCTCCATGCTGGTATCTCCAAGTCGATATCTTGTCGAGTGGCCGTTCCAGCCGAAGACAAAGGCCATCTTCCCGTTTGTATCAGCTAGTTTTCTATGCAATATTATAAAACTTTGAGTCCAATCAGCACCTCCATTTAAATGCCACAAATTACAGCAGCAAAACAATAATTCCGCTGATTAGCCCTTTTCCATTTCTTGTAAGTGAACTGTTTATGCTGTGGAGTACCTCTGAAAAAAAGCAAAAGCCAAAACAGCCTTGATTAGTCAAGGAGTAATTGGATGACTTGATTTCAAGCAAGAGAATGAATTGGTTGATGATAGCCTGCAACTAAGTGTAGTGGTTCTGTTCAGATGAATACATAACATACAGTCATAAGATCCTGACATGGTTAGAACATGGGAGCCGAGGCTTTATTGCCAGTCCTAGGTTTTCCTTAGGAAGGGGATTTATAGATTCATCTCTGGGCTTTGCACAATGGAATAAATCTGCTTTCATTTGATTTGGGTGGATCTATAAGGAATAGCCTCATAAAAGGGTCTGTCACCAGGAAATTCACTGGTAAACCAGACACAATGCCTTGTAGGGCTAACTCAGCTGTATGAAATGGTTCCTTTTACTTGGCGATTTATTGCTTCATTCTGGGAGAAAAAAAGAACTTTTAATCCATATGCAAATAAGCATTTAAGAGCACCAAGGGCGGACCCAAGCCACTCTATGCACCCTTACTCCTCCCACTTCCTCTGCCAGCCTCTCTCCCTCTCAATTGAAAGGGAAAAGCTCCTGCATAGGCATCGCTCCTTGTACTGTCAGTCAAAAAGGAGAGGGAGGGGCTTGCATAGGAAGCAGAAGGAACAAGGGTTCACAGAGTGGCATGGGTCTGCCCTCAGTGCACTTAACAGCTCATTTGCATATGGATTAAAAAAAATGAAACAATGCATCTCGAAGTGAAAGCTATCATTACCTTCAGCTGAGCTAGCCCTACAAGACATGGTGCCTGCTTTCCCCATGACAGAATTCCTTTAACTGGCAAAGATAAATGGGTTAACCAGTACTATAAACTGCGCCCCTCACATATGCCGGCCCCTTACAGGGAATATACTTACCCGGGTCCCCGCTCCCTGCGCCACTCCTGGTCCCTGCAATGCCGCTGCTGCCTCTCCCCGTGTGCCAATGAAAACATCTGGTGTCAGGAGGGAGCAGCCAATGGCAGATGGGGACAAGCCTCCCTAGTGTCACCCGCGATGCTAGGTAGACTCGTCCCTGTGCCCACCTGCCTATAGCACATGGGGCGGGCAGTTTATGGTAATTGATAACCCCTTTAACGATAAAAAGGAGATATATAGACAAATAAAAATGAAAGCGGCACAGCTAAGTTCAAAAAGTAAGATGGTGTGCCAGCAGCTGAGGATGTGATCCAATCCAAAAAATGAAGAAAAATTAATTATACGGCACTCCCCCCAAAAATGTGCTTCAAAAAGTGATGTTCTTTATTTCACTGGGACTTTTCTCGCACATTTTTTTGGGAGTGTCGTGGAATGATTATATATAGATATATAGATAATACATAGATATAAAAATATATATAATTTTTATATATATGTATAAAAAAAATTATTATTAAAAGGCTGCACATTGTTTGTGACCTAACCTGTTATCTTAACCATGTAATTTATTTGGGCAGATTACATGCAGATTGATTTTTCAAAACCCCCCAAAAAATGCATGGAATTCAAGGCTTGATGCAGATTGTCACCCCATAGTTTACCTCTTACAATGAAAATGGGTGAAATCCATGACTAAATTCACATATAACACTGATGGTGGAAAATAAAGCATATGTACATAAATAAAATGTGAAGGAGACCCCATGCCCTCGTACGGTTGCAGAACTTGCAGTTGTGTCATGCAGGGGGAAAAAATGGAAGCCCTGGATCCAGTATAAGACGGACACCAATGGCGCCCAATGCACTCCATTAACTATAGCTTGGGTCTGTCAGGTTTCCATCATTCTGCTATAAGGAGTAATCACAGAGTGACCAATCAGATTTCAGCTTTCTTTTTTTAGAGACCCTCTGGAAAATTGAGTATAATTGTTTTTTTTACCAGTCACTACTTTACTTTTCTCTTCCCCTAGTGTAAAAAAAACCCCTGTATTTCTAATGTGAGTGCACAGGTGGAAGGGAGATCCTTTGTCTTGTCCTCTTCTTGGCATATGGGGGGCACTTCTTAAGGGGGTTGTCCTACAAAAAAATAATCAGGTCATCAGTATCTGATCGGTGGGGGTCTGACACCCAGGACGGCCGCCCATCAGCTGTTTGAGAAGGCACTGGTGCTGGCAGTAGAGCTGCAGCCTCTTCTCAGCTTTCCGTAGGCCATTGACGGAACGTTCACCAGTCACGTGGCCTAGGAGCAGCTCAATACCAAGCACAGCCACTATACAATGTATGGCACTGTGCTTGGTGAGCTGAGAGAAGGCTGCGGCACTCACAGGAGCACCTCTGCCTTCTGAAACAGCTGATTGGCGGGGATCCCGGGTGTCGAACCCCCACCGATCAGATACTGATGAACTATCCTGAGGACATTATCTGGATAGGTCATCAGTAGTAAAATCTCGGAAAACCCTTTTAAAACTGCATCAGAGCTACATACTAGTTTTACAAGGACCTGTCACCTCTTCTGACATGTCTGTTGTAGTGACTACGTGTATTCCCCATGTAATACGAATTCTGGAGCATCAATCCTTATGACTCTATGTTGTGCAATTCCTTTATTATTCCTTCTAGAAATTAGGTTAGGACTACACAGTGACATGTCACAGGAAAGTCCAGCAACATTTTTTTTTATCATTTTAGTCAATGTTGTCACACTGTGACTTGTGACATACTGTGACACAACAGTTGCAAAAAATCCATCCAAGTCTCAGCCGCTTCAAGTCGCAATGCCATTGACTATCATTATACAAAATTTTGCATGACAAATTTCGCCGTGTAGCCCTAGCCTTAGGAATAAATTGCAAGCAGTTTGCAATTAATGTCTAGAAGGGTGTCACTAGTTGTGGGGGGAGGGGGGTCCCTGCAGTCTGTTACTATCCAATCAGTGTTGCCAGTGTCAGATGGTGCAGGGGCACCCCTCCCCCCCCAACCTGGTAACACCCATCTGGACCTTCATTGCAAACTGCTAGCAATTCGTAAATTCTAGCAGGAATAATACAGGAAGGGGCACATCATAGAGTCCTAAAAATAGAAGATGCTCCAGAATAGTTATTACATATAGGATGCAAGTAGTTACTAAAACAGACGTGTCAGGAGAGGGGACAGCTCCTTTTTAACCTAGTTTGTCATGGTTTTGCGGTAACATAATATAAATGTGTTACTTGTAAAAAATAAAAAAAATTACAATTACTGCTTTGCAATACCGCATTTGTTTTTTCAGATGCATTTTAACCACCCTTCAGCTGCTGTGTGTGAATACCCCCCTAGGCAGTTTTTGGGAAGGAATAATGAATTGCCCTAGATATCTGGCGGTTTCTATTTTTCAGACTGACAGTATCAGCCGCAGATCAGCACGGACTTGTATATATTTTTTCTGCAGGCCGGTATCTTCCTGGAGGTATTACGCGTTATCTGCATTTATTGAAATAATTATCTTTCCGTTGCCTGCCTCATTTGCATAAAGTCTAGTTAGCGTGTTGCCCCATCATGTCATGAAAAGTGCAGGAAGTCAGCACACATACTCCAGTAATATCTGCCTGCCGTACCCTCGCGCCTCCGGTTGGCAATTTCAAATTATGGCTTCGGCTGCACTTTAAATGCGTGTTAATAGCGTGTGCTCCTAACAAGGGCCAGCACCATTTTGTTCACATTGTGAGTGCTTGTCACTCATGGATGACAAATGTACCTTCCCCAGCTTCTCTGATGGCCCCCTCAAAAACCATACCCTCGAATCAGGCCGACGAAATTAGCCGCTGTGTAAATTGTGTGTCTGAGTGGTTCATTATCTAATCACGGTCAAAACCACAGTGATAAAGTAGATTGAAGCTGGGGGAGAGGTCTGCCAGATGATTTCAGGCCAATCCCCGTTTCCCATGGAAACTCAGACCCTGCCGAAATGATCATATCATCATTTCTTGTAAGTTTGGTGCATAGTAAAGAGGCAGTGGGGGAAAGAGTCGCCTGGAGCCGGATTTATTTAGTACTCGTCGCTCTGCTGATTAATGGCAGGAAGCTATACATCTGGGAATCGGCTCTTTCCTCTGATCAAAATCGCGTTGTTGACGCTTGACACCTTTCCCGCAGCTGGTCTTCCCATCGCCATTCATTCCTTCCAGCTGTAGATACAAAGTTACGACAACTTCCGCTCTTCTACAGTAGCTCGGCTGAGGCTAAAAACAAGTCTGTGACGCGCTTGTGTTACGGGACTTGTAGCAGATCGTACGGTTTTATAACGCGTGATTATAATGTCAGAATTAGGCCACCTGCACACGTTGTGGGGAAAAAACGTATCGTATCACAGTACCAGCAGAGTGTATGAGTTTACACAGATCACATGGACACTTTACGGATTTTTTTGTGTGTGTAAATTGACCTGCATTGCAGCTTTCAGATTTAAAGGGGTTGTCTCACTTGAGTAAGTGGCATTTATCATGTAGACAAAGTTAATACAAAGCACTTACTAATGTATTGTGATTGTTCATATTGTCTCCTTTGCTGGCTGGATTCATTTTTCCATCACATTATACACTGCTCGTTTCTATGGTTACGAGCACCCTGCAACCCAGCAGTGGTCGTCATGCTTGCACATTATAGGAAAAAGCACTGGCCTCTATGGCGGCCGGGAATGTGTGAGCGCACATAGGCTGGTGCTTTTTCTTATAGAGTGAAAGCACAGCCACCACTGATGGATTGCAGGGTGATCGTAACCATGGAAACGAGCAATGTATAATGTGATGGAAAAATGAATGAAGCCAGCAAAGGAAGCAATATGGACAATCACAATACATTAGTAAGTGCCTTATATTAACTTTCTCTACATGATAAATGCCATTTGCTGAGGTGACACAGCCCCTTTAACAGCATGTCAATTATGTTTGCAAATCTAGCTACGGATTTCAGCCTTTTTAATGGAAAGGTGAGATCTGTGGCAAAACCGGATCTACTCCGCACCAAAAACCGTAATTAGACATTGCAGATTTTGGCGCGGATATCCTGCAGAAACACAGGTAAATCCTTAGAGACATTTGTGTGAATCTTATGTGTGTTCAGCCGCAGTCGTGTGCAGGTAGCCTTATACAAGAAAATTCCTTTAATCTGGCATCTGCTAAAGCAAAGAATCTGAAAGTCTGGCGTTTGTGTCTATCATAGAATTGCAATGTATGATGGATTCTTGCAAAAATATTAAGCAGAGACGGTTCACTGCTTCACAATGGGGGTAGATATAGAGTACATTTTGGTTGTAATGGGATGTGTCTCCTGAGCTGTTTCAGAACGTAGACACCCTCTGAGCTGCAGCAGAAAGGACACGACCCCCTGAGCTGCAGCAGAAAGGACACGACCCCCTGAGCTGCAGCAGAAAGGACACGACCCCCTGAGCTGCAGCAGAAAGGACACGACCCCCTGAGCTGCAGCAGAAAGGACACGACCCCCTGAGCTGCAGCAGAAAGGACACAACCCCCTGAGCTGCAGCAGGAAGGACACTCCCCTTGAGCTGACAGCTTGATATAAATGTAGCAGAGCAATGATTGTGGAGATCTCTGGATCCATGTGAGGTACAGGGCTGGTTCTAGCTTTATTAGAAAGAGATTGTCATGTACTATATGATGTCTGATTATCATTTTTACATTAGTTATCTTACAGTCCACAAGTTGTTAAAGGTTCTTTAATATGTTGTTGCTTACTTGGAAAATATGTGACATTGTCTTCAGCTCGTTCTCTGAGTCTTTATCCTTGAGCTGCTCTCTATATCATAGGTAAAAGAAAGAAAGAAAAAAAAAAGGATGTCATGTGATCACCCCACTAGAGACGTCTGGTAGCGAAATGATTCCCCTCTCTCCATTGAAAACAAATGGCTGCTCAACATGAATTTAGGGTCGGACTGGGGTTCTTTTGGCCCACCAGAGGAAGTTATTCCCCGGGGCCCAACCCCAATATCATTAATAAAGGCTTATAGGTAGGGATGAGCGAACTTCTGTTTTCAAGTTTGGCGTATAGGGTTCGGGTTATCTAAGACTTCCGTTTTGGATTCCACTACCACGGTCCATAAGTTATAGTCGGTGGTAGCGGAATCCATAACGGAATTCTTCGATATCCCGAACCTTGTATGCCGAACTTGAACACAGAAGTTCGCCCAACACTACTTCTAGGTTTTGATTCAAAGAAACGGATCCTAGTTGCAAATGATTGGCTCCTAAAGCAGTTCAAAAAGATTTTTTTCACCTGGACCTTTAGGGCCCTCTATGGTATCAGAGCATGGGCCCACCGGAGGATCCTCTGGTACTCTGGAGGACCAGTCGGACTCTGCATGCATGTGTATAGGGAGGGGGCAGAATGATGGGTCTGTGACAAGGGGATGTCCTCTGCGCCTGGAGGAAAGAAGGTTTGTACACAAACATAGAAGAGGATTCTTTACAGTAAGAGCAGTGAGACTATGGAACTCTCTCCCTGAGGAGGTGGTGATGGTAAATTCACTAAAAGAGTTCGAGAGGCCTGGATGTATTTCTGGAGGGTAATAATATTACAGGTTATAGTTACTAGAGAGGGGTTGTTGATCCAGGGAGGTATTCTGATTGCCTGATTGGAGTCGGGAAGGAATTTTTTCCCCTAAAGTGAGGAAAATTGGCTTCTACCTCACGGGGTTTTTTTTTTGCCTTCCTCTGGATCAACTTGTAGGAAAACAGGCCGAACTGGATGGACAGATGTCTTTTTTCGGCTACTATGTTAGCTCTCCCGTGTATGGTTAGCTGTATACTTTTTGACGTCTGTTAATCCAGCACTTTTCCATTGATTTCAAATGAAAGGAGTTTTGTCGTTAGTTTAAGTCATCAGACCCAACCAAAAAGTCAAAGACAAAGTTTCAAAAAGTCCTCTGGATACCCTTGTGTGACCCTGGCTTCGTATCGCCTTTTTGAAATGTCCTTCTAAGGACCATCTCTTTCCCTCATTTGGGTCGGTTAGTGTTCCGATGACACGTGTGGCCACATCCATGTTGTCCACATCCAGTTTTTGTTTGGTTTTGAGTGTTTTTAATGAAGCTTATGACGCGGACAGGCAGGGACATTAATGACAATGGATACAATTTCAGAAGCGTTAAAGGATGAGTCAGTGAATGCACATTACGAGCCGTCGCCGCAAAGAGCCGGTCACCTATTGGTAATTAAGTTTACAGTTAGCAAGTAATCAAGAACTGAGCAAAAATGTAATAATTACGATGATAATAAAGAGCTTTTATATAGCGCATAAAATTTTTATGCAAAGCAATACGCTGAATTCTGGCGGCACAGATTCTTTGCCCAACTGAGTTTACAGTCTAATCTTTATGCCACGTCCAGCGACAAAAGTGACTTGTTCAAGGTCACCGGAGTACAGCACCGGCGAAGTCTCATCCTTCTGTTATCACCACAGAGGGCGCTGTCCACTATTTCCCCGTCTTGACTTTGATTTCCACCGTCCCACAACCTGATTATTTGCTAGGTGTTGACTTTTACTGCAGTTCTCCTTCTGTGTGGAAACCCACTGCTTAAAGGGCACCCATCACCTCTCCTGACAGATCTGTTTTAGGAAACCATTGTATTTCTCATGAACTATTTCCTCTGTGATTCCTCTGTTATTCCTGCTAGAAATGTATGAAAAAATGGGTGATGTCACTTGGGTTGGTGTGCCTGCACGGACTGACACATGACCAACTGTTTACAGCAGGGATGCTCAACTTGCGGCCCTCCAGCTGTTGTAAAACTACAACTCCCACCATGCCCTGCTGTTGGCTGTCTGGGCATGCTGGGAGTTGTAGTTTTGCAACAGCTGGAGGGCCGCAGGTTGGGCATCCCTGGTTTAGAGGTACACCTCTTTGACAAGCGGAATTATAGCACCCTGTTGTCAATGTATTCAATAAATTCTATTAGGAGTAACAGAGGAACAGCACAATGTAGAGTTCTACGAAGAGATGCTCCAGGATTATTTCATGGGGAATACAATTATTCTGCAATGTTTAGGTGATTACAGAATAATAATGTTGACCATATATTTCAGGATTTGGGTGCATTCACACGACCATATTTTTGGTTGGTTACCGTCTGGTCTGGATTTTTTGCGGATTGCACGCCGAGCCATTCATTTCCAAGGGGCCACAAAAATGCAGACGGCACACGGAAAATGTTTAAGTGTAGTATGAGGTTTTTTTTTAATGTTGTTTCTGTATTTTTTTTTTAATTAGGCGCTTTTGACGATGATGACATCATCCACGTTGAGGGAACCGTCAACCCAGTGCGTGATATCGAGATCATCCATGAGGAGCTCCGTATGAAGGATGAAGAAGCCATCATAGCTGCTGTAGATAAGCTTGAAAAAGTAGCCGTGCGAGGAAGCGACAAAAAGTTAAAACCAGAATATGTAAGTAATACAAACTGCATGAGAAGTCCACATATGTTTGTCTATGTATTTTGTTCGATGTATATATTTATATGTATATATGTATGTGTGTGTATATATGTTGTCAAGCTTTCGTATTCCTTCATTAAAAAACGTTTTAGGCTGAGCTGCAAGCCATGAATGCACCGCTGTCTTCACCACAGAGCCATGGCTTATTTGCAAATGATTTGCCACATAATCCACTGTCACTCGTCTATCCCACAGAGTCACTTCATGTCCCTGCTCAATGTTGTCATCAGTCATGGATAGGCATTCACCTCCTTCTTCATGGCTGACACATGTGCGACCTCCCTTGAACTTCTCTGTCCATTCATACACACTTCTTCATGACTAAACACTTCCTCCATACTGTGCACAAGGTCTCCGATAAATATCAGCACCAGACATACCCAAAAAAGAAAAAAACAATGAATTGCTGCATGCTGCTCTTCTTTCGTGTAAATCACAAGTGGGTCAGCCATTGTTTCTCTCACCTTAGTCACAAATGAGCTTCCTTAAAGGGTTTGTCTCTCTTCAGCAAGTGGCATTTATCATGTAGAGGAAATTAATACAAGGCTCTTACTAATGTTTTGTGACTGTCCATATTGCTTCCTTTGCTGGCTTTACTTTATTTTTCATTCACATTATACACTGCTCGTTTCCATGGTTACGACCACCCTGCAATCAGCAGTGGTCGTGCTTGCACACTATAGAAAAAAGCACAGGCCTCTCTGTGGTGGCTGGGACCCTGGGAGCTTGCATAGGCAGGTGATTTTTTTTTTTTACTATTGTGTGCAAGCACGGCCACCGCTGCTGGATTGCAAGGTGGTTGTAACCATGGAAACAAGCAGTGTATAATGCGATGGGGAAAAAAAAATCCTGCCAGCAAATGAGGCAACATGGACAATCACAATACATTAGTAAGTGCCTTGTATTAAAGAGAATCTGTCACCAGGATAATCGCTATTGAAGTAAAGCCATAGCCTAATAGCACTTAGTACCTTATTTCCAGATGTGTCTTTGTTTCAGCAATAGATGTTTTCTATCTTCTGGAAATCCAGTTTATTTGGTATGTAAATGAGCCTTTAAGGTGCCCGGAGGGGCGTCACTCTTACAGGAAGGAGCCCAGGCACGTCTCCTACATAACATTCAAGCCATAACTCCGCCCCTTTTCCCTGCTCTCAGCATGAGGACGAGCTTGGGCAGTAGCAGGGGGCGTGTCTGGGCTCCTTCCTGCAAGAGTGACGCCCCTCTGGGCACCTTACTGGCTCATTTGCATACCAAATAAACTGGATTTTCAGTAGATAGAAAACGCCTATGGCTGGAAACAAGGCACATCTGGAAATCAGGTACTACGTGCTCTTAGGCCATGGCTTTACTTCAATAGTGATTATCCTGGTGACAGATTTCCTTTAACTTTCTCTACGTGACAAATGCTATTTGCTCATGTAACACAACCCCTTTAAAGAGGACCTTTCACCTCTCCTGACATGCCTGTTTTAATAGCTTCATGCATTCCCTGTGTAATAACAATTCTGAAGCATCTATTCTTATGGCTCTATGTTGTACCATATCTCTGTTGTTTCTACTAGAAGTTATGAATGAATTGCTAGCAGTCTGCAGTAAGGGTACAGAGGGGTGGTAACCAGTTGGGGGCATGTATCTGCACAGTCTGAACATGGCAGCACTGATTGGTTAGAGTGAGTCTGTGCAGGGACACACCCCCAACTGGTCACCTCCCCTCTGTACCCTTACTGCAGACTGCTAGCAATTCATTCATAACTTCTAGTAGAGATAATAAAGGAACGGCACATCATAGAGTCATAAGAATAGATGTTCCAGAATTGTTATTACATGGGAATGCATGAAGCTATTAAAAACAGGCATATCAGGAGAGGGGACAGGTCCGGTTTATAACACGTTCAAACCTGCACAGCAGCAACTGGGGAGATTATGTCAAAATATGGTGGATTTGTCATTTCTGGAAGTTGATTAAAATAAATTCTACAGCTAGAGTGCGGATAATTTTTGACTCACTCTCGTATTTGTTTAAAAAAAAAAGAAAAACTAACACAGCAGACGCCCGCAGCCTCGCTCACATTTTTATTCGAACGGCAAGCTGAAATACACAAGAAGTTCATTATTCTTTGTGTTTTAACATGATCGCTGGTCAAAGGCCACTTGTACTTAAAGTCATTAGAGAGAAGATGCTTTCTCTGCCTCCAACCTCAGGTCACGGTGATGAGCTAATGAAAGAGCTTCCACAAGTCCTCTCTCCATGTAATGTTCAGATCACTTTTTGAGGTTATCCTGTTGATGCCTCTGATTATTCAGTGTCAGCTAGGTGAATATTTATACCAAGTGACATTTAATAGGTTGCAAAGTGGGTTTTTTTTTCCCTCTATATATCAAAAAAATGTTCACATTTTAGTAAATTTGTTAGTCTTTGCATTTCAGTTTTTGAACTGCAGCTGTCCTCATCGGTGGGGGATTATATCAGCAGAAGCGGGGAGAATCCCATGTGCTCGGCTCTTCCTTTCTATCTGCGCGCCCACCTCTGGGTGCAGTGGTACCTGGTGAACAGATGTAGGGCTCAAATCCGCATCCAGTTCTGCATGTGACGCGTGCATTTTGCATCTGAGTGGCTGCAGCCAAATATGTGGCGTACAAGTGAGCCGAGTGTGAACCCACCCTAATGACTGTACTAATGACCCACCTCTATTGTAAAGCCTCTTCTGCATGCCCTCTTACTGAATTAGCAGGTGCAATGGTGCGCACTAAATGACCCCTGAAGTGCAGATCTGGTGGTGGTAGATCGTAGGTTGCCACATTTGCCCACCTTACCCTCTGTCAGGCCTTTAGCAGAGTCCAGAGGAGCTTCACTTTCCTCCAGCTCTAAATGCTTTCCAATAGGAATGACTGCCCTGGGGTTGGAATAGCTACTTAAAGTCCCATGATTGCCTCTTGGAAAACTATTTGGGGTTCCACATATTCCCTCCCCCTTTAATGGAATAGTAATATAATTCATACTGTACTGATTAGGAGAGTATGCCCAGTTTTGACACTATATTGGTATGTATCTATGTATCATGGCTATTGGGTTCCTAAATCGTAGGCCTATATGCTTGAGCACTTAAAGCGGTTATGGCACTAATAACACTTATCAGCTGATCGCTGGGGGACCCACGAATAGGGGTCTGCAAGTGACGCCAAACAGCCCCTTGAGAATGCAGTAGTGCTACATCCACTGCTTCATTCACTTCTATGGGACTTCCGGGTACCGCACTCCTACAAGTTTCATAGAAGTGAATGTAGCAGCAAAATTGTGCTGCCATTAGCTGCTGTGAATGTGCGTGGCTTGTCAAATGCAGCTAGCCGCACCATCTGGTATCGCCCTTAAACCAGTACTCAGGACAAAGAATCCTGTCCAATTCAACTACGTTGGGTATGATCCCATGTTTCGGCAGCCCCTTTAAATCTTGGGACAGCCCCTTAAACAGTCATCCGGTTAGATTAAGTTATACCCTATCCACAGGATAGGGGATAACTATTAGATCAGTGGGGTCCTTCAGCGGGGGCCTTGTTACCCCCTGCAGTCCCCCTGAAATGAACGGAGCAGCCGCTCCATTCATTTATATGCGAGTTCCGGAGATAGCCGAGTACAGCATGCATGCCCGACCAGCTGCTCCATTCATTTAAGGGGGGCTGCAGGGGGTACGAGGCCCCTGTTCTCGTGATTGGTGGGGGTTCCAAGCGCTAGGACCTCCACCAATCTAATAGTTATCCCCTATCCACAGGGGTTATCCAATCCTAAACAAAAAAACCTCCCCATATGCCACAACCGTCCCCCCCCCCCCCCTTACCCGGGTCCCTGCTCCCTGCACCACTCCTGGACCCGCACCGCCGCTGCAGTTTCTCCACGTGCGTGGATAAAAACATCTGGTGGGGGAGGGGGCGGTCACTGGCAGGCGGGGTCGGAGGGAGCCTCCGTAGCATCGTGGGTGACGCTAGGGAGGCTCATCCCCGTTCCCAGGATAGGTCATCAATATCAGACCGGCAGGCTGTGAAACCCAGCACCCTCGCCAATCAGCTGTTTGAAGAGAAGGCGGCGCTCATAGGAGAGCTGCTTTTTCTGCTCTGTTTACCTCACGATAGGTCATCAATATCAGATCGGTGGGGATCCGACACCCGGCACCCCCGCTGATCAGCTGTATGAAGGGGAGGCACAGCTTATAGGAGAGCTGCTTTCTCTGCTAGCCGCAGAAATTGCAGTGCTGAGCAGGTATAATTACAAGTATGCCCCCCCCCCCCCCCCCCCATTCACTTCTACGGGATGAACAGACAGAGCCATTCCATAGAAGTGAATGGGGGCGCCATACTTGTAATTACAACTTCTCACCACTGCAATTTCTGTGGCGAGCAGAGAAAGCAGCTCTCCTATAAGCTGTGCCTCCCCTTCATACAGCTGATCAGCGGGGGTGCCGGGTGTCGGATCCCCACCGATCTGATATTGATGACCTATCGTGAGGATAGGTCATCAATAGTAAAAAGCAGACAACCACTTTAAGTGCTGATGGCTTAACCTTTTTTGCTTCACTTTGAAACCATTTTCCTTTTTTTAATTTTTTTTTTTTTTATAAATGAAGACGGCGGCTTATTTCCTTGCATGTGACTTTTTATTTTATTCCTTTTTTCCTCCCCTTATGTGAAGTCTTGTTGCATGTCTGTACATAAGCTGCTCCTGGCCACTCATCGCAGTAACCAGCTGGGCCATTTCACCTGCTGAAGCTATTAAAGAGGACTCTCTCCATAGATTAATCCCCTGCGACATTAGGGGTTTTTTTTTTCTCTCTTCCTAGCGCTGACAACCAGAGTAGGCATTCAGAGTTTGCAGGTGGCCAGTATGACGCACATAATTGCCTACAATTTTAGGCAATGAATAAAAATGGTCTACATTACTTGTCAAAGGTTGTATATGCAGTGCCAAGGGAGATCTATGGGAAGCCTTTTAGGGTTTAAAGAACATTTAATAGCAAGGCTGCACAGTGCTTTTTTAATCATAATGCATTTGTAATATAGCACTTTGATCTTCTCCTCGTAGGAAACGGTGTTACATTAGCCACTTTTAAACATTTTTGCGAGTGAAAATTTGCAATGGCGAGAGTAAAAAGTGATTATTCTTTTAGGTAGAACACGCTGGATTTCATTAAAAAAGTTTTAGCAATCCCCCTTGCTTGTTAAAATCTGTGGGGAGCCCCCGTTCCTGGGGTGTAGCAAATTAGCTATGCTATTGGAACTTTTTTTTTCTTTTTTTTTTCTTTTTTTTTTATAATGTGACTGGAAAAGGCAAATTCTTTAAAAAGTAGGCTGTATATTTATGGCTGCTTGCTAATTTTTTTTTTCCAGAAAAATTTAGAATAAATCCAAATAAAAAAAAATAAAAAATGCATTTCATTTGTTTCATTTTGTCTCAAACAAAAGCTCATTTGGTCTCCCAAAAAAAAAAAAAAAGCATATTTTAAGGGTGTAAGCTTGACCCCTCGGAGCAGACTCCTTGATTAACACCTGCTTGTACAGCGGACCTAACCACATGCGGCTTTGAGATATACAACGGCAGAACTGATCAGGGAAGGCTCGAAGGGATCACTTTGTGTCACTTGCTGTTTGCAGTTTCCATTTCACAGACGATTAATCTTTTTGTGAAGAAAGGCCACTGAAACAAAGCGCATTGGGCTTTTCCTGCAGTTACCACTCCTGAATGCACGCTAGCCTGCAAGCTAGAAAGCCTTTAGGTTTCCTGCCGGGAGAGATGTTCCGAGCTTGAATGCAGCTGGTTAGGGGTCAGCAGAGCAAACCTCTTGCCATTGTGTAATGGAGGCATTGGCACGGCTCCGTTTTTACAGGCGGGGTGGCGGAAGGGGGCAGGCAAACAATTTTTGGCAAAAAAAGGAAAAAAAAAAAGGGGGGTGGGCAGCTTATATAAAGGGATATCTTGGCACGGCAGCTATCATTTCAGAGCTCTCCAATCATCTCTGTATCTGTTGCTTTGGCTTTTGATAGAAGGTCTCCTTCATTGTCCACCTTCTCTTTGCAGCCGGTGTTAATATGTGTTTGTTTCTTGCTTGCCGGACGTGCCACCCCTCCGTTGCGTCAGAATAGGATTTTGTGTTACGTTGCCCACCTTAGTGTACATTTAACCCGTCTTTCCTAAATTCAGATTTACAAGCGAATTAGGATGCGGCCAAGCTTTTTTTTTTTTTAATGGCTCACATTCTGTTTTTGCATTTTATTTATTTATTTATTTTATTTTTTTATTGCTTGCTTTTTGAAATGTCCTTCCATAATAAATCTTTTTTTTCCCCTGTTACTAAGGCTTTATTTCACACCGTGTTCAGGAGATCTACTCTTACGTGTCTCTGTCTGTCTTTTTAATCTCATTTAGGCTAGGGCTACATGGCGACAGTTGTTGCACAAAAGTCGCCTGCCAATTTTTGTAATGATAGTCAATGGTGTCACACTTTGACATGCGGCATTCTGCGACACCAAGTTGTATTTTTGTGCGACAGTTGCAGTATATCGCATGTCGCAGTGAGACACCATTGACTATCATTGCAAATAATGTCGCAATGTAGTTGTACTCTTTTTGTCGCGCGACACATGTTGCCGTGTAGCCCTAGCCTTATCCAGGGGGAGACATACACCATTAGATTTTGTCACTCAGCATTCTTAGTCATTCATCTGCATAGGGCAGTAATCCGCTGTCCATACACCTTCACTATCTGTCAGCAGGGCAGCTGTTCTTCCTCATTCCCACGTAGACATGCATTCTTGGCTTGGCTAAGTGTGCATGTGATTCCAAAGGTGAAATGGGAATAAGCTGCTGCCAGATTCTTCTAGCGGACATACTCCTCCATTCATATGGGAAGCACAAGGTGATTAGTAGGGACCCACGCCCATCAGACACTTAAGCCTTATTCACACGTTTGTGTGCTTAAAGGGGTTGTCCGAGTTATTTTTTTGTTCTTTATATGTTTCTAACTTGTCAGGTATAACAACTTTCCCATATACTTTGTGTTTCCAAAGCTGCTGGTTTCTCAGAGTTGACTCAGGGTCACATGACCTGTGATGTCACCTTATCTCTCTGCTCTGTGATGTTTCGTTCACAAGCCTCAGAGTTCAGATAAGAGTCTGTACACGAGACGTCACTGGCCACGCCCCCTTTCTTTGCCGGGCTGCTATCTGCTCTCCCTGGTTTCCTTCAGATAAAACATTAACCCCTTCAGCCAGAACACACTGAGGGCTCAAGGCTTTAGAACAAGCAGTAGCTGCAGCAGTGAGAGGAGACAAATGCTGGGCACAAGAGCTGTAGAGGAATTGTATTGTACAAGAACAGGTAGGGAGAATGTCCTGTGTGTATCAGCATTGTCATTGTACAGCTGGGACTTGTAGTCCTACACATACAACATGCAGCTGAGTATTCCAGCAGGCAGAAATGTCACTCAGCACTTGTATTCATTCCCTTTGCAGAGAGGGGGGAGAAGGGGGAGGGGCTGAGATTGTTGTTATTGCATGTAAACAAAGACCAGAAGAGAACCAGGGAAATTAGGAAATATGGATTTTTTTTGCCTAAAACTTGCTTAACTTAGTTATATATTGCTGCCCATCAGATTTACAGTGCTATATTTTTTTTTTCATAACTCGGACAACCCCTTTAAATCCGTGAGCGAGTGGTCAGTGAGGCATCCGTGAAGCTGTCCGTGGAGGATCCGTGTGTCCGTTCACTGACACTGAACAGCTGCAACATAATTTTCAAAGCATCTCTTCTTAATGATCCGTGAAACACGGATGCAACATGGATGGCATCCGTGAGGGGTCCGTGGTTTTCACTGACTCATTGACTATAATGTGTGTGAGGGATCCGGGAACACGGATCAAGATAGGACATGCATCCGTTCTAAAAAATAATCCACGGACCGTGATGAAACACTGATGTCTGAATACACACATTCAAATAAATGAGGACGTGTGCTGTCCTGTGGAGAACACGTACAGCACACGTCTGTAAAACACTGACGTGCGAATGAGTCTTTATCCCATGCCCATTATTGCAGATACGGGATAACTATTCTCCATGTTACTGTATCGGGACCCTTAGGCTAAATTCACACGATCAGGATTACGTGTGGATTCTCCGCGCGGAAAATCCACACCGTAGTTCATGTACATGGTATTCTGTAAGAATTCGAAATTCTCATGTACAGGATGCAGCTTTTTTTCCGGGCAGATTTTAAAATCCGCAGCATGTCAATTTATTTTATTTTTCCTGACCTGATTTTCTCCATTCACTTTAGTGGGGAAAGTGAAATCCACATGCGGAAACTCTGCACTAAATCCTCATGTAAATTGATGCAGATTGTCTGCACGGATTTCCCTGCGGATTACAGTGCGGATTCTCCGCACATAAATCCTCAACGTGTTAATTTACCCATATGTGTACCCTGCTCCTGTCTGTCGTCATAACTAGACATTTTCTAACCAAGATCCCAATATAGACAGGTAACAAGTCCTCTAAAAGGTTTCCAAAAATGTATCCTAACGAAAGCTCTTTTCCCTCTTTGCTTTGTGTTACGCTTGTCCCAAACTTGTAATCCCAACATGCACAACTATTGATTCACATTGTACAATGGATAACGTGCGATGTACGTTTTTTCAGGATCAGAATTTACAATACATTGAAATAATACGTATGTGGACCTATACCAGCCAGACCTATCCTATCAGGACTCTTTGGCCTATAGACATGTTGGCTGTATATGTCAGGACATTTTCCTAGCGCAGTGATGACTAACCTCTGGCACTCCAGCTGTGGTAAAACTACAACTCCCAAGATCCGCACTTGCTTGGCTGTTCTCAGGACTCTACAGAAATGAATGGAGCATGCTGAGAGTCGTAGTTTCACCACCGCTGGAGTGCCGGAGGTTAGCCTTCAGTGTCCTAGCATATGCACCAAACATGGTAGGTACAAAGTGTAAGAAATAGTTGAATACTACAAAAGAAGCCGCTTTTATGCGGTCCTGATGTATTTTGATATCTTTTGAGAATTGTACTTTCCGCGCTGTTTTTCTACCACATCTTTTGGGTTTTGTGGTCCTTTCAATTAACTGTAATTGTAATCTCCGACCGGTTGCCATGAACGTGAAAAGTTTTTGTTCCGCCAAAGATACCCATTTACTTTCTGTCTTCGCGGCTCGTGTACATTTCTATTATTAGGTTAAATATTTTGCCAAACAATATTTGTTTCAGACAAATGATCGTGCCTGTGGTGTCACGCTGAGCTTTCAGCTTGTCATTCATTTTAATGATTTTGTTTTTCTGCTTCTCTGTTAATTTTCCTTAGGACATAATGTGCAAAGTCAAATCCTGGGTAATAGATGAAAAGAATCATGTCCGCTATTACCATGACTGGAATGACAAGGAGGTACAGTATCTGTTTGCTGCACTGCATTGTTCGTTTGCTCCCTGACCGTACTGACGATAACATTCACGTTGTGTCACAACCTTTTTTACACTAAGGAGCTGGAGACTTAGATCATCTTTCCCACGCGGTGTGTCAGTCTGCAGGATTTTTTATATCTTTCTGAAAGGTTCTTGTTGAAATCCTGCAGAGAACGCGGGGTTAGGGCTCATGCATACGGCCGTTGGTCAACTTGAATGGGTCAGTGATCCGTCCGCACTGCAAAAAATTAGTTCGTTTTTTTTTTTTCGGTGCAGAGGCACTGACAGAAACCCCACAGAAACACACTGTAGTTCTTCCGTGGGCTTCCTTGCCTCCATTCCGCACCGGACCTTCTGGATTGTCGACCCATTCAAGCGAATGGGTCCAAATCTGTGATGCAGGGTGCACGTGGCTGGTTGCCCGCGTATTGCGGACCCACAGCCGTGTGCTTGAGCCTATTTTCTCCTGCAGACAGGGCAGAGGGGAGGAGCCTCCGGCTGCAGCCAGTTGTCGTATAGCCGACCCATGGCTGATTTCCTGGGACACACAGATGATTTCTTCATATATTTCTCTGTAATATGAGATGAAATTGGAGCAGAGTAGGTTAAAGGGAATCTGTCGTCTCTACTATACTGCCCAGCATAGTATAGTGACAGACTCGCTGATTTCAGCCAGCTATCACTTCTGGGCTAGAATTCAGCACTTTTACAGTACTGACAGGGCGGAGCCCTCATTGTGCACCAGCAATGTGAGGGGAGATGTCTGATGAGAATCATGGCCCGGCCCTCCCCCACCTCCTGACTATGATTGGCAGGTTGCTTTCCTTGCGTAACATTATTCATAACATGGTCAGGAGGCAGGGAATTGCTATTTTCGGAAGTCCCATAGAAAGTAATGGAGAATGCCCTGCACGTGTGCGACCACCTCTTCATTTCCTTTTATGGGACTTCCGGAGATAGCCGAACCAGCCCTCAACTATTTTTAACTGTCCCATAGAAATAAATAGAGGACACAAGCACGGTTGCTCTCCGCTCACTTCAGGGTTTCCGTCCTGGACATAGGTGTAGGTCCTTGAGATGGCACCTGCACATACCTGACATTGGTGGCTCATCCTAGCACAGTGATGGCGAACCTTTTAAAGACCGAGTGCCCAAACTGCAACCCAAAACCTACTTATGTATCACAAAGTGCCAACCCGGCAATGTAACCTGAATACTACAGTCCAGTATATTATATCTTCCATGTACTTTATCATTTAGCTATAATAGCCTGCCTACATTCAGTGCGCTGCCTGTGCTGTTCATAGTGCAACCTGTGCTGATGAATGGCAGGAAAAGTCTAAGGCATATTGTTACACCATAGACGTTTTCCAGGGTGCGAGTGCCCACAGAGAGGGCTCTGAGTGCCGCCTCTGGCACCCGTGCCATAGGTTCGCTGCCACTGTCCTAGCGCTATGCCACCGAAGTCTCAGATGAGGCAATCCCTTTAACATTCTTTAATCCAGCTTCTTATAATGTGAAATTTTTATAGAAAGTTATTGTAAGACTGAGCTTTGTTAGTTAAAAGGTCAGTGATGTGACATCCTGTAGGTTCTCCACTGATAAAGGATCATTCGACTCCAATCAGTTCTGTTAACGTCTTGTTAAGCATTTTCACTGTAAAGTGCATTCTGAGGACAGAAGTGACTGGTATCAGGGTGATTATGCTTAACGTTGTTGATATAGTACAGTGGTTTTTACTTATTACGGGATGTCACCACATCATACATATTCATTTCCACACATTACCATACCTGAAAGCATGTACAATTAGAATATAGAATCCCCGCTTGCTCAGGACTGATAAGCATTGTGGCTGTATCGCCTCCTGTCACCGAGACGGTGTCAGCTATACCGCGTGGAAGGGTTACACGAGTATTGTAGGGGATCAGTCATAGTGCTGCAGTTATTATGCTAAGCGATGCATTATAACATCCACAAATCCATTCTACTGCTCGTTCCTCAGCTCCGGCAATGGTTGTCACTGATCTGGCTTCCTAATTCATCTGGATTTATCCCTGCAAGAATCTCTTACATGCCCATCTACCATTTTTATTATGTTTTTTTATGAATTTTTTAATCAATTTTCTTTTAAAAATGTAAGGCATTTGCTGCCATTGCATTGCATTTCTGTCTATCTAGTCTGTTTTCTGGGATGTAGTTGTCGCAGTTGCAGTAAATCTGATATAATCTGAATCCCCTTGATTCCAGTAGGATCACAGTGTGGCCCTTGTTATGAATTTGTCATTTATGTGTCACAAGCAAAAACTGTGGTCGGCTAATTTCTGCGGCATAGAATGCCAGGAAGCGGCCAGACATAAACCGTTGCATGCAGCTGTTTTTGTCCAGCCGAATCCCATTATAGTCAGTGGGGTCCGGCGAGCAGACGGCACTATCCGGCAAGGCTGGATCTGAAGAACTCTGGAAACCCGGGGTCCTCCAGGCGCAGCGCTCCCCACTCCGTTCTCGATATAGGTGCGGGTCCCAGTGGTGGGACCCGCACCTATAAGACAATGGGGGCATATCCTAGCGATATGCCCCCATTGTCTAAGTTAGGAATACCCCTTTAAGCCTCATGCACATGACCATAGCCGTTTTTGCGGTCCGCATAACATGGATACGTCCTGCCCACTGTTAGAAATGACTATTCTTGTCCACAAAACGGACAAGAATAGGACAAGTTCTATTTTTTTGCTTCAAAGTGAATGATTCCACATTCGATCTGCAAAAAATGTGGATCCGATGCGACTCAAAACCATGGTCATGTGCAGGAGCCCTTATAGGGATGGCCCCACCTTCTCTGTCCGGTTCCCACCAACAATTCCAATCACAGACCACTGTAGTCACATGTGGTCCACTGGCTTGTGATTGGGTATGATTGGCCATCACCCTTTAGACTTTCCAAAAGAGTGGGCCTGGGGGTCAGCAACCTCCGGCACTTCAGCTATTGTAAAACTACAACTCTCAGTGTGCACTTCCATGAAGGTTCCTAGAATAACAGTGCTGGGAGTTGTAGTTTCACAACAGCTGGAGTACCGAACGTTGCTGACCCCTGGTTTGGGCAGCAGGTCAGCAGTAGTGATGAGAATATAAGAAGTGTCCATTGACAAACCTGTGTAGTAAATCATAGCACACGGACCCATTCATTGCTATGGGTCCACAAAAAATGGATGTCATCCGTGCGCTGTCCGTTCTTCAAATTTTAGAACATGTCCTATTCTGGTCCGCATTGTGGATGAGAACAGCCACGTCTATTGATGGGAGTGAGAAAAATGTGGACAGCACACAAAGGCATCCGTATTTTGCAGATCCGTGGTTTTCAGAGTCGTGTGCTTGAGTCCTAAGGCACATAAGAGCTACTTGTTGGCCACTACCCTCATATTTTCTTCGATATTTCAACCCCCCCACTTGGGACTGATCACAGTAGACCAAATGATTGTTTGGCCAGCAGTTCCTGTATATCTTTGGCCAACCTTTCTCACATTTATAGGCTGACTGCTCTGCACATATATACATATATAACATTTCCGCAGTCCTCTCCGTACAGCTTTGCTGATATTTGCTTTGTTCTTTTTCTCCCCCCATCTTTCTTCTAGATTGAAGTTCTAAACAAATACTTATTCCTGACCTCCAAGCCGATGATCTATCTAGTCAACCTCTCAGAAAAAGACTACATCCGCAAGAAAAACAAGTGGTGAGTTGTCACCGTCCGGTATTATTCTGTCAGGCGAGTGTGTAAAACATGCGGACACGGTTTCGCCAGGTAACAGATGAAATACCTGCCTATTAGTCTGTCTCTCCCGCCACCAGATTGAACCAATACAAGTAGTTTGCACTGCTTTGTCTTACATGGGGGGATATTAAGCGGTGACAGTGATGGAAGGGACTCGTAGCTGCTGTTCACCACGTTTTTGAGATCTGCTCAGTAGGATCATGCCACTGCGAAAATAAATGCGGCGTTTGGGAAAACCTCCAGAGGAAGGACTGCTATGAAGTAGACTTAATATAGGACCTTCCTGGGGAACACTTGATATTGGACTGGATCGGGGACCACAGTAAATTTGAGTAAAACAATAATAGTGGTATCAGATGAACCTTGCAAAAATGGCATCATATGTATTCCGTTATTTATGTGTAGCTACTAAAAGGGTGATTCCATTTCTGATTTGGTCTTATCGTTGTAAAGCTGATTTTGGTCCGATTCATTTCTTAATTAAACAGATCATTTTTGTGATGTGCCTATATTATGCAAACGCAAAAAAATAGCAGTTAGGAGCTTAAAGGGGTTCTCTACATTTATCATGTAGACCAAGGATGCCCAACCTGCGGCCCTCCAGCTGTTGTAAAACTACAACTCCCATCGTGCCCTGCTGTAGGCTGATAGCTGTAGGCTGTCCAGGAATGCTGAGAGTTGTAGTTTTGCAACAGCTGGAGGGCCACAGGTTGAGCATTCCTGATGCAGACTAAGTTAACAGGGTTTTCTGATGTTTTTGATACTGATGACCTTTCCTCAGGACAGGTCATCAGTATCTGGTCAGTGGGGGTCTGACGCCCGGGACCCCCGCCGATCCGATGTTTGACAAGGCACCGGCGCTCCTGTGAGCTCCATGGCCTTCTTTAAGCTTACCAAGCACTGTGCCATACATGCTCTGTATCGCCCTCTGCCGCATTCACTTCATGAGGATAGGTCATAAGTATCAAAATCTCGGAAAACACGTTTAATACAAGGCACTTGCTAATGTATTGTGATTGTCCATATTGCCTCCTTTGCTGGCTTGATTCATTTTTCCATTGCATTATACACTGCTTGTATCCAAGGGTTCTGACCACCCTGCGATCCAGCAGCAGTGGTCGTGCTTGCACAGTATAGGAAAAAGCACCGGCCTATGTGCACTCCCGCGGTCCCGCCCACCAGAGAGGCCAGTGCCTTTTCCCATAGTTTGCAAGCACAACCAGCGCTGCTATATTACAGTGGTCATAACCCCTTTAAACGAGCGGTGCATAATGTGGTGGAAAAATGAATCCAGCCAGCAAAGGAGGCAATACGGACAATCCCAATACATTAGTAAGTGCTTTATATTAACTTTGTCTACATAAGACAACCCCTTTAAGATCAAACTACAAACTTTAAAGGGGTTCTACCATTAGGGCAACCCCTATCCATGTGCTCTACTGTGAGCATACAGCTGTCCTAGAGTGTGAAGTCCTCTGCTGGGAATTTTCTTCATTAGTCTAATCCAGGGATCAGCAACCTCCGGCTCTCCAGCTGTTTTGAAACTGCTACTCCCAGTATCCTCCTTTCACTTAAGTGTGTATGTTGGGAGTTGTAGTTTCATAGCAGCAGGGGTGTCGAAGGCTGGTGATCCCTGGTCTAATCAGAAAATTGATGCAAGGAATGGCTCCAGCTCTGGAGGATTCAACGAGATCTTATTTTATGTGATCACGCAACAATTTCAATGGAGACCACGCAATACCATATTTTCCTTGCAGTGGTAGCTGCAGGAGAAATGTATGACATCCACAGTCTCCCCTGTTAAAGGGATTGTGTCCTATCACAATAACCTATAGCTTATCCACACGATAGGGGTTAAGCCTCTGATAGGCGGGGGTTTCTTCCCCTTGGGCCATAGCCAATCACTAGAACAGGGGCTTGTTTTCCACTGTTTGAATGGAGCGCCGGACATGCATGCTCTGCCACTCCATCCAACTAGCCACGCGCTAGAACTTGGATACCTGCAACAGTTTCCTGGAGTTGTATGAAGCAGCGGAGATGCATGCGTATCTGCCCCTCCATTCAAATATGGTGAGGAACATGGCTCCCCTGTTCAAGTGATTGGCGGGTGCCCCACCAGTCTGACCATTGCTGATCAGACACTCATCCCTTAGGCTCCATTCACACGTCCGCAGAATGTGTCCAATTTTGCAGAACGGGTGCGGACCCATTCATTTTCAATGGGGCCGCAAAAGATGCGGACGGCACACAGTGTGCCGTCCGCATCCGCACTTCCGCTCCGCGGCCCCGCAAAAAAATAGAACGTGTCCTATTCTTGTCCGAATCCACAGACAAGAAAAGGCATTTCTATTATAGAGCCGGCCATGTGCGGACCGCAAAACACACACGGACGTGTGAATGTACCCTTATACTGTGGATGTGATATAAGCTGTTGTACTAGGACAACATTCATGTAACTGTTATACGGCACGGTACAGGAAAGAGGCGAGCACCTGCGCCGTATACCGTACTGCGCCTGCACCAGATACTGAAGCTCACGGAAGCTCACTGTGAGAAGTCAGGGCCAGGTGTGATCAAGCTTACTCTGCCTGGCCTGTCAATCAAAGTGAGGAGGGAGTGGCAGTTTCAGAAAGAGCAGAGCCTCTAGGTGTAATGGCAACGCCCCTGTTGCTCCTAGAGGCTCATTTGCATATATTAAAACATCACTTTTCTCAGTAACGAGGACACATATGAACATGGGACCAACACAGATGTCTTCAGCTGCCAAGTGCACATGTAACAGGTCAGCCAGTGTCATAGGTACAAAACTGCTGACAGATGTCCTTTACATTACTTTGCTATTAATACTATATCAGAGAATTCATATTTAAGCATTTCTGCAGTACCTTTGGGTATATTTATAGACCTCACCATTTGGAATAATAGGTTATAGAAAGAATTAAAGATGGCCTTCTCACACTTGGAGAGTTAATCTGGTGCTGCTTTTATGTAGTCGTTTGGCTACAAATGTCAAATTCCCCGCAGCAAAAAAAAAAAAACCTGTATGTTTGTAGCCAAAAGTGTAATTATCTGTGCAGACAGGCCAGCCGGCCTAATGATTTCCATTGAATCCATTCAGCGCTGTTAGATCTTATTGGCACCGCAGCGTTCAAGATGAAAAGGGAAACGTCCATTTCTGGTTATGTGAGTGTGTATAAATGCAGGGTATTTAAAATGTGTATTTTACATACTCATATAAAACTTTTACTGGGATTGTAAAAATGCAGGGATCTGGAGTCGAGGAGCTTACAATTCTTATAATGTTAGTTTATGTATCTATACAGGGCGCAGACGGCGTGGACCGTCAGTCATCCATACTTATATTCACTTACATGACTATTCTTATGTTACCCTGAAACACGTAACGTTCATAGAGGCACCTGGACTTAAAGGGGTATTCCCATCTCAGCCCCCATTGTCTGATAGGTGCAGGTCCCACCGCTGTCTACTCCTTTCTCTAAAACAAAGCCTAATATGAGGCTGGCAAAGTGGTGGCCGGCAATGCTGGGTCTGGCCACACTAAGCCTTCCTATTGGCCTGCCAAAAATAGCCGAAAGGTATGCTCAGCTTTTTTCAGAATCCCTATAGAAATGAATAGGCCACCACCCGCATTCATTTCTAAGAGGCCGAGCCAGCCCCATAGAAATGAATGGAGAGCAGCTGTGCTTGTGCGGTGCGCCCTGCGGGACTTTACCGGCTCCGTTTATGAGATAAGTGCAGGTCCCAGAGGTGGGACCTGCACCTTTTAGACAATGGGGGCATATCCTAGCGATATGCCCCCATTGTCTGAGATGATACAACCCCTTTAAGGATATGCTTCACAACAAATGCTTTCCATCTGAGAAAGGTTGGAATATACTTCAACTCTTTAGTAGTTGACAGGTTCCCTGTGGTCTGATGATTAAACATATAAGGCATATCCTACTGAAAGGTCATGAATGTATCCAGTAAACCTCTTAATCTCATTATTTTTTGGGTGCCTAAAGTGACGGTACCAGTGGGACATACGGTCTTGATAACATGTTCATTCTTTTTGGTGTGTGCCTTCCATTTAGAATTTCAAAAAAATAGGCTTGCAGAGAGGAAGAAAGAACATGACGATCTTGCCCTAGACACCCATTGCTTGACCGAGGATCGTTATCAGGGGTCTCAGCATGACTCACAAGTTACTGCAACTCCAGAATCGCAAAGAGATCGAGCAAGGTTGGATTTTTTGCAATTCTGGGGTGCCAGCAGCTTCGGAGTTTTGCAGCAGCCCCTTTCATTGCTATGGCTGCGCTGCTACACAGCCATCTTTAGTTGCGCAACAGGTGTCTCAACCAAGATCACTCCTTAGGCCCCATTCACACGACCGTATGGTCGCCATGCCGTGTTGCGGACCGCAGACAACTGTCCACAAAAGACAGGCACTGTCCTTGTGAACTCAGTACTGCGGTGGGGACCCATTGACAATGAGAATAAAGGAGCCCTATCTTACCTGTGGCTGAACACACAGCTCACTGTACAGGAACGCTCCCACCTTATGAGTAACCTGGAGAAGGCATCTGTCTAAAATGAGTATACTGCGGACATGACATAGACATCACTTCATCTATCCCATACAAATGAATGGACCAATACTCGCTCAACTTCTCCATAAAGAGAGGGGGCCCGAGGACCTATCGTTCTCAGGATCGCTTGGGGTTCTGGTGGTTAAATCGAATAAATAAAATACATGACATTTCCTTTAATATAGCAAATACTCTGACCATTCATGTGTATGGTGTGGGGCTGTCACAAGTGTTGATTGTCACAAATATCCCAGCATAATTGTTATGGTAGATCACATTAGAAAACCCATAGTGTTACTAGACCTGTAAAGATCTAGGTTCCCAAAATGATTACCCGCTAACCAGTGTACAGGTCTCCCGCTGTTTGTGGAGCTGATTTTCCCTCACTGCCAAGCCAGGAGCAGAGCAGACACAAGGGGGGACATTTAGAAAATCAGCTACTCCAATTTTGTGGCGACATGTGCATTTTGGTGAAATTTTGCAACTTGCGATGAGCTTCGCGCTTTCAAAAGGGAAGTGAAAAGTAGGTCGGGGTTACAGATTAGAACACTTATACATCCTCACTTTTTAAACAGTCACATCTCCAAGCCAGGCAACACAATGCACCAAATTTAATAAAATCGGGCGCTAATTTGGAGCAGCAACACAAACCAAACAAAAGCTTAAAACTGACCACAAACGATAAATTCCCCCCATATTCCCCACAAGCAGGCTGCCTATTTTACAGACTGAATGAAGACCTGACTAACAGGAGGCAGGACAGATAACCAGCTAGAAAATGTGTGCCTGTTTCTGTAAAATTTCTGGGTATAGTGTCAATTTAAAAAAAAAAAAATGCTGATTTTGGGAAACCCCTTTTAAATCAACAAAAGGTTTTGCAGACAACTCCCCAGATTTGGGCTTTCGAGGCTCCTCTGGGTATGATTTTAGTAGGTGGGAAGGGGTTTGTGTACAACTCCAATTATATATATATATTTTACGTTTTAAAGGGGACCTGTCAGCTCTCCTGACATGTCTGTTTTAGTAACTACATGCATCCTCCATGTATTAACTAGCGTGTCTGTCCTTGTCACTCTCTTGTGTCATCCCTCTATTATTCCTACTAGAAGTTTATAAGTGAATTGCCAGCAGTGCGCAATGAATGTCAAGATTGGTTTTTACCAGTTGGGGGTGTGTCCTTGCACAGTCTGACACGAAGGCCCCTTGCAGACGAGCGTGTGTCACGCACGGAATCCGCATCGCAGCCCCTGGCCTGAACTCCCAGCACTGACGGGGGTCACATAGCATCATACTGATTTATGATGCTATGTAACCCTTACAGTTCTGGAATGTATTGGATAACATTAGCAGCATTATGTCAGTGTTATCCAACACATTCCAAAACTGTCAGGGTTACATAGCATCATAAATCAGTATAATGCTATGTGACCCCCGTCAGTGCCTGGAGTTCAGGCCAGGGGCTGCGATGCAGATTCCGTGCGTGACACACGCTCGTCTGCAAGGGGTCTTACCAATCCGTGCTGCCAGTGGCAGACTGTTTAGGGACACACCCTGAACTAGTAACACCTATCTGGAACCTCATTTCAGACTGCTAGCATCAAGACCAGCTATCAGTGATAACATAGCAGCGTGAGGGACAAATAGAATTACCCAAAAAATAGCCCTGTGCACTGGGAACAGGTACATTTTACTGGATTTCTTCTACTTTTACACAAGTATTTTTCCAATTTTCAAAAAATTTTGTAAGCTCAACAATGCATTGAAAATAACAGCATTGTACACACAAAATATTTCTTGATCCGCCCTTTCAGCCTCAGAGCTTAATCTATATGCTGTTACCTAAACCGAGGCTGTTACCGCTAAATATCAGAATTTAGTTGAAACCCTTCTCTGTTTCCATCTCACTGTAATTCGTTAGCTGGAGTTATATGCACATGGTTTCAATTCTGTTAGAAAAAAGATTACCATACAATATCAAAGAGCAGGAGCGCTCTAAACTGAAAAATAAACATTTAGAGATAGAAAGCCAAAGCAATAATGAATATCACATGGCCCCTGCCAATAAATCACCAGAGAGGGCCGTACCCAGGTAATGCCGGAAAGTGATTCAACACAGCCAAAACGGAACAGGTCCGATAGCCCCCTGCTCCCTCTGGAAGCCTAGGTGGGACACTAAACTTTGAGCAACCGTCCACTTTGGAATTCCACTTTATTGTGAGCAGGTCTCCACTTTAGGGCTCATGAACACAACCGTATGTATTTTGCGATCCACAGAAAACGCGTATGATGTCCGTGTGTATTCCGTATTTTGCAGAACGGAACAGCTGGCCCCTAATAGAACAGTACTATCCTTGTCTGTAATGCGTACAATAATAGGACATGTTCTATCCCCTTGCGGAACGGACATACGGAAACGGAATGCACACAGCGTAACTTCTTTTTTTTTGCGGACCCATTAAAACCAATGGTTCTGTATACGGTCCACACAAAAAAAACAACCCAAAAAAAAAACGGAACGGGCACGGAAAGAAAATACCTTTGTGTGCATGATCGCTTATTGTGAGCAGTCCATCAGTTGGGATCACAATGGGAAATCACTTATGAGTTGATCATTTACCCTCAGGAGAACCTGATGAGCCCCATTATAAATCAGTGAGGTCACCCAGTGCACTGATGTGACCCATTCGAAGGGTTGTGCCATCAGAAAATGAGCTATTGTTGAAATCACGTTTTTAGAATAAACATATTTTTCTGAATTTTTTGTGTTTATTTTTTTTTCCATGTCACTATCAATATTTAAAGGGCTTCTGTCATCAGGCAAATCGTTCTTAAACTGGCTGAAGCTAACAGGCTTAATCCCTTCTTTCTGTGCGCCTCTGTTTTTGTAAAAAATTAACTTTTATTTTATGAAAATGAGGCTGGAGGAGCAATGGGGGTGTTGCCCCTACTCCTAGAGGCTCTGTTCTCTCTCCTCTGGTCACGCCCTCATCATTCTTATTGACAAGGTCAGGCAGGATGATGCGAACACTCAATCGACATGATGAGGGCGTGGCCAGAGGAGGGAGAGCAGTGCCTCTAGGAGTAGGGGCAACACCCCCATTGCTCCTACAGGCTCATTTGCATAAAATAAAAGTTAATTTTTCTCAAAAATGGAGGCACATAGAAAGAAGGGACAAAGACTGCTATCTTCAGCTGACATTAGCAGCCAGTTTAATAATCATGTTCCTGATGACAGAAACCCTTAAAAAATGTATTTAATCCTGCAGTTTTCACAACGGTCACCAGGTCTAATGATAGGTCATGATTTCTAGTTCTGTACAGGTAACTTTTAAGTAGCCATTATCATTATCACCACAGGCAGGATTACAATGACAAATAACACCTATGTATAGATAACACAGGAACACAATAGATGATACCACAGCGTATCTACTCCCTCCTTGTACAATGACCTCTGCACAGGTCACAGAGCATGCCTAGAAAACTTTCCCATAGAAGTCAGTGGGGTCCCCTCCTGTCTATTGTGTCTATGGCCCATGGGACTGCCCTCAAAAGACAGGAAGTCTTAAACATATTGTAGGCCTAGTGGCCAGTGTGAAAATTGCAGGATTATATACATTTTTAAATATCGATAGTGACATGGAAAAACCAAAAAATATCACCAAAAATTAAAAAAAAATGTTTAACATACAAATGTGATTTAAATAATAGATCATGTTCTGATTACACATTTTCTTTGAGTTGTAGCGTGCAGTTTGCTGCAAAGACTTCTACACAGACTGCAGACCTGTCTAGGGGTAGGTTCACATGGAGGTTTTTGAAGGAACTTTAGGCTTCATGTCCACAACCGTATCCGTTTTTTTGCTCTGCAAATTGCGGATCCACAAAACACAGATACCAGCTTAGTGCATCCTTCATTTTCCCGTTCTGCATGACCAGTTATATGATAGAAATGACTATTCTTGCCCACAATTTAGCGGACATAAATAGGACATATTCTATCCGTTTTGCGGGGTTTCAGAATGAACATACAGATGTGGGGAGCACACAGTGTTCCGTCCAAATTTTTTTTTTTTATGGCCCCATTGTAATATATGGATCGGATGCGGACCGAAAATATGGTCATGTGCATGGGGCCTTAGAGGCAGATTTTCCTGAAGGTTTTTCAGCCAAAGCCAGAAGTAGATCCAACAGGAAGGAAACATATATAAGTTATTCCTTTATATTTCTGATTCCTTTAAAAACTACTGTCTTTGGCTGAAAAACCTGCAGGAAAAGCTGCCTCAAAACCTCATCCAAAAAACTCAATGTCAACCTACTCTAAGTTTATTTTCGTCCAGTCTGAGGGTGGAAAATCTTCAGCGCCTCCACCATATGTGGTCATTCCCTGGAAACAGATTTGGAGAATATGGTCCAGTGTCCTTTGTGCTTAGGATTCAGTTATGATCCATGAAGGTGCAGAAAAAAACCCTGTCACAGATTATCTGCCACGTGTGAACACAACCTAAAAGAGTCACACCTGTACAGAGGTTGTTATATGAGCGCTCTGTAGATCTCTAATTGAGTAATAAACCCTTCCCAGGCCTCCATGGACGATCAGTCTACAGTCAAGACGCCAGCCAAGTCAGTGCTAATTATTGCATTGTCTACTCCCTAATCAATGAAGATCTGCTGCCTCTGCAGTGTCAGTAGTGTACCAGTGTCTGTGTACTCGACGTTGGATTGTGTTTTCATTTGTTCCTTTATTCTTTTTCAATTATATTTATATATATATATATATTTTGATCTGGATGTTTGTGTAATTGTAGTTGAAAGATCAAAGCCCATTGATCTGAGTGATGTTCGTAACCATTTTCGGCACAGTTTTGGCCACCTGCTGTTGCTATTTTTCCCCTCCAGCTAGCCATTGAGCAAGCACCCCCTGCGCATCTCTGCTCGTAAAACATGATTGAGGAAGTATTTCAGATCTGTTTACGAGCAAGGAACGTCGCACGCCCGGAAAAAGGCCCCCGAGTATTGCCCTTCCCTGCACTCGGTCAGACGCGTTAATGCTGGAATTCCATAGAACTAGTGATGTCCCAGCTCATATATATGACTTGCTAGTGAAATACCAAAAAACCTAAACACTCATAGTTTAGGTTGGATGTAAAGAGCACATAGTGTGTGTATATATATATGTGTCTGAGTCAGTGTATAGTATTTTTTATGCATATTTGCTTATTTGCTATTATATTAATATGATTTAGAAAGAAGATGCCATATTAGTGAATGGGAATTTATTATTTTTCCACAGCATAGCCAAGTAAAATAATAATAATAAAAAAAGTGATACATTATTCACAATCACAGAAGAAATTGGGGGATATTTATCAAAACTGGTGCAAAGGAAAAGTGAAGTGATTCCTGATTGTAACCAATGGTCTGAGCTCTCATTTTTCTGAGGGAATTTTTTCTGAATTGGACAGAAAATAGAATAACATCGTTGTCCTGGCGAATAGGTTTTGGCTGTTTGGGGCTTAAACCCTTAACGTGACACGCCTCTTTGCATATTTCATGTTCTAATACCGTGTTATACATTTACGTGTTTTGTATTATATATTGTCTTATATTGCAGAGTAGTATTTGTAGGACAAAACCTAAAATGTAACATAAACAGAAAAAGTATAACGTCTCATTCACATGTTTATTACAGATCTGTATCATTTAGTATTTTTTTTCCAGTTGAAAACACGATCTCAGTCGAAACAGTTTTATACATTTTTTTTTTTTAAACATACTTTTTTTTTTTACGCAAGCTTTCAATACAGAGAACGTCCCAGCTAATCTATTTGGATATTTAGCCCATAGAAGTCATTAGATTTCATTTAAAATCCATGTTCTGTATTCACTTAGCTCATGGGTGGATTTGTTCTTTAACAAAAAAAGTTAATGCTTTACCAAAAAAAAAAAAAAAAAAAAAAAACACGGTACAAATACATATTAAAAACTGACAACTTATAACAAGATATGGAACAAAAATAGACATTACATACAGAAACAAGTAAGGAACAAATTGTAAAAAAAAAATTGTTGATCAGTTTTCAATTCGTTTTTTTCAAGTGTGAAAGAGGTTTGTGACTCTAGCGTGCAGACTTACACCTACTGATGCAAGATACTGACCTGGAGGAGTTTTGTCTGATGTACAAAAGTTGCAGACTTTTTGGCAAATGGTATTTTTTCAAAAACATGACACTTTTTTCAATTTTATGCTGCTTCCGCTGCTTTTGGGTCTTATCAAGGGGGTGTGGCCTTCCTTAGCCCAGTAGATTTAGGGTAAACACATTCAGGTTTCCTGATACAGTTTTGGATGCCAAAACCAGATTTATTTCTGATTTATCTATGATTCTTTTTCTCCTTTTATGATTCTCAACTGATTTTGGCTTCCAAAACGTCATCAGGGAACCTGTGGTTCCGTACCCTTACTATAATTTGTCATGATATAATTTCCGACAAGTTTGGTGAACCTTACTCTACTGCACTTTGTATAAAACACCAGGCTTAATAAATCCACCCCAATGTTTTTATACAATGATACAAGACCAAAAGCCATTGATGTGGCTGTTTGCTTTTCAGCTGACCTGCATCTGTATGCAATACAGAATATATTATACTGTATATCACTCAGTATTGTATGTCTGCCACGTTCCTTTGGCTTCTCAGCAACTACATATACATTGCAGGAATTCCTTAGAGCTTGTGAAGAACCACTTCAAAGTAATCCAAAAGTCAGATCTAGATCTAATCGCCAGCGCTCATCCTCAAGTATGACTTTGATTGGAAGGTCTTAGGTAGATAACCCAATATGTTCCAAGCCCTCTCTAATTATTGGGTGCAGATGATAATGTGATCATATTACTATGAGGGTTAGTTGTCACGTTGTCATGTCACTATGTATGTGTGTTCATAGTATGCTAGTATTGTATCAGTCACTTTTCCATGAGACATTCTGATCTGGGGTTTTCTGGGATTGTCGTACTGATGGCCAATGCTCAGGATAGGTCATCAGTATGAGATTGGCAGGGATCCAACTCCCAGGACACCCACCATTCAGGTGTACGAAGAGGTGGCTTCTCTCCGTGAGGGATGTGGGCTCCTCCTAGGCCATGTGATTTCACGTTCATCGGTCACATGGTCTAGGCGCATCTTAATCCTATTCAATTGCATGGTGTTGAGCTGCAGTAACAAGCGCAGTCACTATACAATGGACGGCTCTGTGCTTGGTAAGCTGCAAGGAGCCAGTGAGTACCATGGCTTCCTCAAACAGCTGATCAGCAGGGGTACCAGGAATTGGAGCCCTGCCTATCTCATTTTTATGAGCTATCCTATGGATAGGCCAATCATGGAAGACCCCCTTTAAGGACTTATCCCTTGAACCTTCTTACGCACAGAATAAACCAGTCTAATGATACCTAAAAAAAAAAATTATTTTAAAACTCAGATTTTTACCCTTTTTCATTCCTGTGTACCACACTGCCTTCCCTGTTCGTTTGTGGGTTGGCAGCAGCGCCGCACCATGCCTGTTCACTGCTCTAGAAGGTAAGAGCCTGGACAAACACTAGGGGGGCACGGTCACCGCCACTAAAGGGTTTCTGTCACCAGTTTTTTCGGTATGAATCAGGCTGACATTAGAGATGTGCTAATGTCACCTGATTCCAAATATATATCTATTTTATTTACTGGTGCCCCCATTTTTATATAAAATGAACTTTTATTTTATGCTAATAAGGCTCCTAGGTGCAAGGGGCGTTACCTCTGCTCCTAGAGGCTCTGTTAATTGACAGGACCAGGCAGAGAAGAAACACTCCATTCACCATAGCTTTTAAGGACCTTCAATGATGTCATGACCATATGATCAGTCACATGGTTTAGGAGGAGACAGGCTGTTTGTGTGATCCTAACCATGTGACTGATCACATGGTCATGACATCATTGAAGGTCCTTAAAAGCTATGGTGAATGGAGTGTTTCTTCTCTGCCTGGTCCTGTCAATCAACAGAGCCTCTAGGAGCAGAGGTAACGCCCCTTGCACCTAGGAGTCTTATTAGCATAAAATAAAAGTTCATTTTATATAAAAATGGGGGCACCAGTAAATAAAACAGATATATATTTGGAATCAGGTGACATTAGCACATCTCTAATGTCAGCCTGATTCATACCGAAAAATCTGGTGACAGAAACCCTCTAAGTTATAAAAAAAACTTTCTAAATGTTTCATACAACAGTCTTAAACTACAGTGCACTAAGGTACAATGCTCCTCAGTTATAAAGAGTCAATTAATAAATCTGTTAATAAATTAATAAATTGTTGACCGTGTGCCAGAAAAGCAAATCTAGATTTTGAAAAAATGTGGCAAGGGAAGAACAAAGCAGCAAAAAGTTGCAACTTTTAGCAGAAATGTGGCATATGCCAAAATTTGCAGCTTTTTAACAGCAGTAAACTTGAGTAAATTGGTTAATAAATTAATAAGTGGCGAAGCTTAGGCTGACATGTCTCCGGCAGACAATAGGCCAACTATCCAATCCAAATCCTCTGTCCTTTCTCCATGGCACGAGAGTACAGGGTTTCGAGAATTTGCAGCAATTCCTGCTGGACGCACATCATCAAACATGCATTTTCTCTGATTTTCCCTTATTCTTTTCTTGACGTTCTTGTATGAAGGAACTGTAAAAACCCGATGACACAGAAGCCTCTCTGCATCTACATGTAACATGTCACTCTCCTCACGTGCCGACATCACAGAAGGGTTTTTTTTGTTTTGTTAATAGCATTTATGTTTAGCAAACTGCACAAATGTTGCTTTTACAGCGCAGTGTATTTCTATGAATTCAGGAGTAATAGAGAACGTCAATCATCCCTCGTAATGAAGTGTACAGGGCTGGAACTGTCAAATTGGTACTTAATTAGAGGGTTGTGTTTCCTTCTTCTGCCCTGTCTGAAGCCGTGTCCCACTGCATCTGTCTAAGAAACTCGGATTTCGCCCGTAACATCCTAAATGACTTGTCTGTAGATGAGCATGTCAGCAGTGGTTTTCACTGAATTTTTTATGTTCGACAGTGCTCCTTGTGTGTTTCAGGTCATAAGATCTGCACAGTAATCTGCCTGAACCTTCACTTAAATATTTCCAGAATAATACATTCTAGGGCTAATTTTTCTTTTTATGCTTTACTTTTTTCGTAAATTGGGCTTTCATCATCAAACACAAACACTATATTTTAAGTTTTGCAGGCGAAACATAAGCAGAAATAATATAAAATTCAATATTTGTTTGCAATTTTTTTTGCAAAAAAAAAAAATATATATATATATTCCTCATACTCTGTCATACATGATGCCATACATCATTGCTGTATTTCCCACAATTTTGTTCTTGCGTGTCTCCCACGATTCACTGGTATTTGCCAGATCATTTCTACTCTGAAAGCAGATCATTTCTACTCTGGTATGGTATTGCAGTCCAGCTCCATTGGAGTCAATGGGGCAGAGCTCCAATTCCAGACACAACCCATGGACAGCAGTGGTGCTGTTTTTAGAAGAAAAAAAAGCAGCCATGTTTTTTTCTTATTCTGGACGACCCCTTTAATTTTTTTGTCCTCAGCTCTTTCTGAACAAACTTTGCCGCACATACAAAATTCATACACACAACTTTTATATTTTTATATACATTTTTATGTCTCAAAATGGTTTTGCAGCCTTCGGCTATACGCATCAGGCTGAATTAACATAGCACGTCTAGTGCTTGGACTAACTAATATTCACAGTGTTTAGATTCAGTTTCCAAGTTGTGGAACCCTGCTGCAGGGGGGTGGTTGTGAGGCCCTGTATGGTAGTGCCCCGTGAGGGTATTTCCCCGGTACACACCGGATAGACCTGCACGTTGTAGTAAGAAGTGGCAAACTTTTTTTCAACCCCTTAGCGATGTTATACAAAAAAAAAAAATGTGTGCAAGACCGAATATAGAGCTAGGAAAGAATTACAGGTAGAAATTGGTAAAGGGTTTGGAATCCCTGCAGTATGGCTTATATTCCTGCATAGCACTTCATACATCTGGCCTCTGTAAGTTCAAACCAGCATGGAGAGGATGTGGTCCATTTTCTTAAAAAAAAAAAAAATCACTTCCTTTTTGATCTGTTTTATTGTAACTTTATTTTCATTTTGTACTACATTGAAATTATTTCTCGTTCTAAAAAATTAAGTTCTAACAATGCAAGTTAGAAGAATATTTTTTTTCTGATATGTATATTTTGCATCGATAATGATTATTTATTATTAAGGCACCATTTATAGAAACTAACAGAAAAAATTACACATTAATAGTATGAGAAAAATTGTCAGTCACAATAATGGACGGTTTGAATTTACCTTTTAGTTTTCCATATGGTTTATTATAATCTCTGCATATCAGCAGTAAAGCGTTAAATGCAGGCAATGTGCAGGGTGTATTACAGTAAAGTGTACAAGCCCCATGCTATACAATCAGTAGGAAAGGTAATGGGGAACTCCCCTGCTTTCTCCCTTTTCAAATAAATAAAAAAAAAAAGTAAAAAAAATATATACACACATTTATACTAAATATCTATATATTTTATGTATTTGAGAAGAAGAAAACAGACCTATAACGTGGATACATTTGCGTCATGTGTTCCCTATTAGAGAATTTCAGATAAATAATTTTGGCTGTTCTACAAAGAATTTATGTACAAAGGTCGTAAATGCAGTTGTTATTATGCAAATGTAAGTTTTGGGAAAGAATTTTAATGTCTTTTTTTTTTTATTTGCACATACATCTTTTGGTATCTCTGTTGTAAATCTAGAGCATTGTATGTCACTGTTTTCTATTACTATAAAAAAAATGGGCTGGCTTGTAAGGAATAGATCTGCATGATAAAGAAGTATTACAGCTCGGCAGCGCTACTTGAGTGGCCTGCAGGTGGTGCTGTTACACGACTGTAATGTTATGTTGTACTTGTCACTTTTAACTCTTCCCTTTCTGACCTATATTAGTTTAAAGTGTTTTTTTTTTTTTAGTTTATATATCTCTTCATGTTATCTAAAAGAATGCATTGCATTTTTATTATCCCACGAAAAATATTCCTGTGCAATGAACGGGGTGTTTCGAATGAATGATTATTGCAGTATGCATAGGATAAAAAAAACACAACTAATATTTTTATTCCATGCATACTGCAATAATAATTTTTTTATGTACATTACATTTTCCCCTGGTAATGCCCCCTGCTCTTTATCCTTCTGATCCACCTTCTCCTGAATTTAATGGTGGACTAGCATGCTCAGTAGCTTCCATGCTCCCTTTCTCTCATCTCCATGATCTCATAGCAGGTGAAACAGTCCAGACACCTTTAGTTCGTTAATCCCTACTTCTAAATTCAGGAGTAAATTGTTGGGGCATTACATGGCATATGTATCTCTGGGGCTGCATATGAGCGGCTATTTTCTATGCAAGGGAAGACGGGACTAACGAGTGAATTGTGATGTTTTCGGGAAGATGGTGGCGCTTGATGAGCTACTGCCCACCCACCGAAAGGGAACAAAGTCCTCCAGATGAGTGAGTAAATAAGAGTTACATTCAAAAATGCATATAACCCATTTAACTAGTTGTAATATGGGCATGAAATCTCCATTTTAATGGTATACTGCACAAGCTGGGATGCATTTACAGTTGTTTAGGGCTGCTTCACACAATTTACTAATCTTGTCTAATATTTAGACTGTGTAAACGTAGACTAAACGGTCAAAAAATATATTCTAGATTGTTCACAGTGGCTAATGCTGGAGCATCTTTAGATGGTCTAATCTAAGTTTATGCCACTGTCTTGCATTACCAGAGGCATGTAAAGCATGTGACCGCTGAGGTTGCAAATTGACTGGCTGTGGTGACATAAATGTAGGCGTCACCCTTACGGTCCAGTGGGAACCAGAAGTGGAAGAGAAGGGGTCCTGGAACCGGAACGCTGGTGACAGGTGAGTCTTTCTTTTCTTTTTTTTTTTTTTTTTAATTTTCTTTTTTTGTTTACCTTTTGCACATAGCCAGAACATGGGTTCCCGGTCTCAGAGAGTCCATTTAAGGCTACTTTCACATCTGCGTTTTCCCTTTCTGATATTGAGACCCGTCATAGGATATCAGTACCGGAGGAAAACGCTTCAGTTTTGTCCCCATTCATTGTCAATGGGGACAAAACTGAACATGAACGAAACGGAGTGTACCAGAATGTATTCTGCTTTGGTTGCGTTCCCATGTCAGAGAGAAAAACGTTGCAAGCAGCGTTTTACTGGCCAGCATGGGATGTGGAGCAAGGATACGGCATGAAACACAATGTAAATCAATGTTGCCGGATCTATTTTCTCGGACGCAAAAGAAAACGGATCCGTCCCCCAGTCTTACAATGGTTTTAGTGCCGGATCCATCATGGCCATTTTAGAGGTAATATAACGGATGCAGCCGGTTGTATTATCATGAAGTAAGCGTGAAAGTAGACTAAGTCCTGTTAACGGCAGCTTATACAAGATGGGTACACTTATAATCATGTACAGAAAATAGAATTTAAAATAAATACAATCAGTACATAAAAATCGAATGGAAAAATGTGTCCCGATCTAATTTTAATTAGGAAAAATTATAAATGGCACATTCCTTTTAAAGGGGTTATCCTATGGTTAATGTAAAAAAATTAAAATCCGACAACATAGAGTAGGTGACAATCTCTTTCCGAGCTAGGACCAGCCCTGTACTCTCCTCATCCATTGCTCCAATTGTTCTACTAGATCTTTTTCAAGCTAGCAGCTCGGGGGGCATTTCCTTTCCTAGAGGGCGTGGTCTGCATGCTGCAAGTAGTGGCAGTTTAAGGATGGCACTGAGCATGTGCTTCCATCTCAGTGAGCAGGACAAAGACATTAGAAAAAGAGCAAACAGCAGGTGGCGCTATACAGATAGTTTTCATTGAATAACTCTGTAGCTATAATAATTTTTTAATTACACGCAATTACAAAAGTACTCAGATCCAGGTGCTAGTTTGAAAACTGTAGAATATTATCTAAAGTGTAACGCTCATTCTTTTTTTCTTTTTTTAAGGTTTATAGGGGCAGTGATACCGACCATTCTTGTAATATACTTTAGTTACTAAAATCGTACATTTCTGTTAGAAAAATAGCTCTTGGCAACTTTTGAGCCTTGGCAACGCTCCTCTGTCTTCCGTTTACATAACAGTGGAGACTTGCTGCACACTGACTGTTATGTGAACAGAAGACAGAGGAGCGTTGTTAAGGCTCAAAATGGGCCACTTTACAGCTATTTTTCTAATAGAAATGTACGATTTCAGTAATTAAAGTATATTACAAAAGTGGTCGGTATTGCTGCCCCTATACATTACAAAAATAAAAAAAAGAATGACAGATACACTTTAAGCAATACATTAGCTTCCGATAAGCGAGCCAAAAGTGGCTTCTAACAGAATATAGCAATCCGAACAATTCATTGTAAAATATCGTGGGTATTCTGTCCTGTGAAGATCCGTAAAGCTTGAGATATACAGGAATTAATTATAATTCTCTAATACAAAGTAGACTTTTTAGAATCCGTTTTACTTAACCATCCAGCGCTGGTTATGTAATGGGTGCTGTAGTATTTCCCAGTGACGGACCAGGCAGGTTATTCCAGTAAATGTCCGATACAGACCGAAAACGTTGTTACGCCGAGCTGTTTCCTTGACAGAAGATAGCAAGTTTTGACAAACATAGCCAGCACAGCGAGTGTCCAATTTGAAAATCATTTAAATAAATGCAAACCGCCATTATGGGGGGAACACAAACAGCCTGAAAGCGAGTTATCAGAATAATTGTCGAACTGTTATGAATGGAAGAGGATGTTGAAATAGGGCATGATTGGCTGATGTTACATATGTCCTTGATTACCTTCCCTTGTGCTTTTATCCTAATAAGTGACATTCTTTGTGTTCCCTTGGATGGCTAGACAGTCTGACACTGAAGAGGAATAAATATTGCGTGTGCTACACATTAAGCTGTCATCTAAGACAGCATTTAACACAAAAAAAGAAAATGGTGGAGGAAAAAAAAGGTAACTGGAGAAATTCAGAAGATCTGGAAAGCGACACGTCTGTGGCTTCAGTGATAATTGCTTGGATTTTTGACAAGTTTAGGTCCTGTGCAGTAATTCAGGTTTACTGTAGCTGGCTATGCGCGTAATTGGCGTACTGTAGGTGCTGTTAGATTTTGTTGGAAAGGTGGTGTTATCACATAGTCTTCAAATAGAAGTAGCATTTAGGGTGCCTGCACATGTTTTGCTGATTACATATGTTTTTTCTGCATGGATTTCGTGCAGAAAACCCGCATCGTAATACAGTACCAGCCAAGTGAACAAGATTAAGACAAATCTCATGTACACTTTGCTTTTTTCCTTAGGCGCGGAAATTGATCTGTTGTGTGGATTTTAAATGGGTTATCCTGGAAATGATATTGATGACCTATCAGATCGGTGGGGTTCAGAAGAGGCCGCAGCTTCTCCCTCGGCCAGGGATGGCCAACCTGAGGGTCTCCAGCTGTTGCAAAACTACAACTCCCAGCATGCTATCAGCCTACAGCAGGGCATGGTGGGAGTTGTAGTTTTACAACAGCTGGAAAGCCGCAGGTTGTCCATCCCTGCCCTGGGCCATGTGATGTCACCATACATTGTTCACATGGCCTAGTTGCAGCTTAGCGCCATTAAAGTCAATGGGGGAGAGCTGCAGTACCAAGCACAGCCACTCTACTAAGTACAGTGCTGTGTTTTGGAAAGCTGCCTCACCAGAGCGCCGATGAACGCGGAGACTCCCTATAACAGCTGATCGGCGTGAGTGCCAGGACTCGGATTATGTCCTTGGGTAACCCCTTTAAAATCCACACTATGTCAATTGTTTGCGCTATTCCACACCTTCTTTAGAGAGGTTTTCCCCGCAGACTTCAGTGGGGCTGTTCACATAAACAGAAAATCTGCCTGAAAATCCACAACAAAAAATGCATAAAAACTGCACAAAAAAACTTATCAAATCTATGTAACCGTCATTCTTTTTTTTTTATTCTTGTAATGTATAGGGGCAGTGATGCTGACCATTTTTGTAATGCACTTTAATTACTGAAATCGTACATTTGTATTAGAAAAATAGCTGTAAAGTGGCCCACTCTGAGCCTTAGCAACGCTCCTCTGTCTTCTGTTTACATAACACAGTCAGTGTTAGCAAAAAAAGAATGACAGTTACACTTTAAAGCAGTGAGTTATGTGAAAACAGAAATCAGTGCAAAATGTAGTGTTAAAGGCGTTGTCTCACTTCAGCAAGTGGCATTTATTACGTAGAGAAAGTTAATACAAGGCACTTACTAATGTATTGTGATTGTCCATATTGCCTCCTTTGCTGGCTGGATTCATTTTTTCTATCACATTATACACTGCTCGTATCCATGGTTATGACCAGCCTATAATCCAGCAGTAGTGGTCGCACTTGCACACTATAAGAAAAAGCTCCGCCCTCTCTGGAGGCTAAGACCATGGGAATGCACATAGGCTGGGTCTTTTTCCTATAGTTTGCAAGCACGAGTTTCAGACAAGTGCGTTGGCTGCATGTGGGAGTGTGAATTCCCATAGTGAACTCTGCTGCTTTGACCTGACCACCCTGCATTATAATGATTTATAATGCTGTGTGTCTCTGCCCAACATCGACTGTAATGATTTGTACTGAGGGCATTATTTGAGTACAGATCATTACAGGGCAGTGACAGACAGCATCATAAATCATTATAATACTGGCAGGTCAGGTCAAAGGAGCAGAGTTCATGACAGAAATTCATCCTCAGACATGCAGTACACACTCTCATTTGACACTGGCCTTATCCACCATGAATGCACCAAGCAAGTCTTACCAGTTGGGGTTGTGTCCCTGCTCAGTTTGAACTGGCTGGTTGGATGTTGTCAGACTGATGGACACTCCCCCAACTGGTAACACCTAGCTGGACCTTCATTGCAAACTGCTAGTAATTCATTCATAACTTCTAGAAGGAATAATAAATGAACTGTACAATACAGTCATAAAAGATAGATAGATGCCCCAGAATTGTCATTACATGGGGAATGCAACAGACACATGAGGAGGGGTGACTTCACTTTTATGGCCCCTGCTTGTTGTTGACACAGGGCCATACCTCTAGTATGAGCGGTTATGGTCGTCACCGTCTCGGCAGCCACCTGTTTCCTGTTCTGCGGCAGTATAAAACCTTTATGACCTAGCCCAATTCCTTGTATACTACTTTATTTAGTTGTATTGTCGATCAGTTAACATAATCCACCTGCTGGAATATAATATTTAAAAGCCAGCACACATTTTACAGCTAATAATGTTGCCATTAAAATTCGGATTACAGTGGGTTTGGCTGACTTTAATCTAGTGTACTGTATATAGTTGTATATAGCTGTTTAAGGCTCTGTTCATACAGGTGTATTTATGTAAGAGGTCTTAAAGGGGTTGTCTGGCTTTGAAAAGCTTCCCAAAGCCCCTAAATGTGATAAAATAAAATGAAAAATTCTATACTCACCACTTAAATGCCTGTCCCAGTCGTCAGCGCCAGTCTGTGTTTACAAAGCTACAGCCGTGATGTAGATGAGTACCCTACGTGACGCCTACAGCCAGTTGGTGGCCTCAGCGATCTCGTGCCATATTACCCCTGAGGCAGGTGATTGGCTGCAGTGGTGACATGGAGTATTAGAAACATCACTGCTGCAACTCCAAAAAAATATACTGGGATATCGGCACAATTGATGATGTAGGGGTACGTCTACAAAGCTAATACACCAAAAGTACCTCTGACACAGATTCCCGTTTAAATAAGCTTTATTAACAATTCAGTATTTAATAAATAATTAAAAAGTCGACACAAGTATATAAGTTGGCAGTGATCAGAAATCCAAGAGAGAATAAGGGGGTGGGGGGATGGCGCCACAATAACAGGTCATATTAAATCCACATTTGTGGATCAAAAAAATCAATAAAACAACTAGCCTAACAAAAAAGAAAAAGAAGTATTATGACCATAAGGGGACTCCAAAGGAGAATCCAATTAAATAACATCACATAGTATAGAATGCAATGGATTACAGAACGATATGGTGACACCCTCCTCCAAACGCCAATTTGCCCTAAGGCTTCTTCCGTGGATTTTTTTTTTTTTTTTAAACTAAGTCAGACACCCCTTTTAATGTATACTAAAGGATTCTGTTCCCTTATGATTGCTTTATATTGGTTCTGTACCATTATATTTATCTATCTATCTTATCTATCTACCCTATCTATGTACCCTATCAATCTACCCTATCTATCTACCCTACCCTATCTACCCTACCCTATCTACCCTACCCTATCTACCCTACCCTATCTACCCTACCCTATCTACCCTACCCTATCTACCCTACCCTATCTACCCTACCCTATCTACCCTACCCTATCTACCCTACCCTATCTACCCTACCCTATCTACCCTACCCTATCTACCCTACCCTATCTACCCTACCCTATCTACCCTACCCTATCTACCCTACCCTATCTACCCTACCCTATCTACCCTACCCTATCTACCCTAGCCTATCTACCCTAGCCTATCTACCCTAGCCTATCTACCCTAGCCTATCTACCCTAGCCTATCTACTTTATCTAACGATCTGTCTAATTTATCTATGTAATCTATTATGTATCTGTGAAAAATGCAAAAGATAGCCGTACCCAATAAACCATATGCAGCGAGCTGCAAGCCTGAGGGATCCTGCCTCAAGGACTCAACCAGACAAAAAAATAGAAAAAGAAATGGCAGCACTTTCCAAGAAATGTGAAAAAATACAGTTTTTTTTAGTCATCCAAAACAGTTGCTACATTTCAGCTCAACATTAGAGTTTTTCTCTAGGCTGCTGCTTGAGAAAAGCGCTAATGTTGCGTTGAAATGTTTCAACCATTTTGGGTGAATAAAAGTGCTGCAATTTTTAAAATTTTTTATTTATCTATCCGGCCATCGAACTTCACAAAAAGCATCTAATATTCAGGGACACATTTGGATGCAGACCAACTTAGCGCTATAGGTTTATACAAGGTGACAGTCGGGGTAATTTTCTATAGGTGTATATAACATACTAAAAATGGCGTCCACGGCGGTTAACGCTGCAGATCGCTACAGAGCATGTAATATTTGCCCAACTGGTAAATTGAACTGTAAGCCCCACAGAGGGAAATTGCTTTGCTGTGCTCCAAACAGCGGTTATCCCGGTAATAGTGCACGAAGTGTATTTATTTATTTATTTCCTTTGGCGTCCTTTTTGTATATTTTTTATTTTATTTTTTTTTTCTTTGAGGGATAAACGTCTTGACCAAATGATGCCATCTTTTCGCGTTCCTGGAAACACAAATTCCCAAGTGAAATAGGCGCATTGACGTCTCAGAGGACACCCGCTCTTTCCGTCGCGATGTTCCTAAAAAAAAAAATGTAATTTCTTTGTCCCTGGGTAAAACTAGCCCTAAGGTGTGTTGAATCTGGCATTTTATGTTGAAAACCGGAGCGCACAACAAGGAGCTTATCAGAACAAATTGCCTAGCCCATCCCCTTCCTCACTCAAAACCTAATGACCCTTTATCATCATGGTTTAGATTGCCGGACACAGATGTGAGAAAATACAAGTAATCGTCAGGTAACTACAGTCGCTCGACTGATGTTCTCAGAGAACTGACTGCTGGGAAGATAAAAAGCTACCTACTGAGCCTGTGACTTTCCAGCCGCAAAGCACATCATGATCTCATACCGCAAGTTTTATTTGCCCGAGAATCACAATAAGACATATTAGGATGTTCAGCGGGCTAGACCCGCTCAGATAACAGACTCGTCTTTTTCGCTTGTTAGGGTCCGGAAAATTAATCTATATTTATCGGCTTCTGAACAAGAGATTATTAAGTCCCCATTGTACTGCCTTTCACTTTTCCCACGCATTTGCCCAAGATTTGCCTATTTTTTCTTATATATTTTTTTTATTTCACCCCCATTTGCTTATGAGGCGTCGGTGCTTTATGAGAATAACAGGCAGGGATGTAACAAGTGCCTCGCCGCGGAGGGCTTTGTCATCTGTACGCCGCCACCTCATTAGGATTTCGGAGGATTGATCTAAAAAGCAGAATCTATAGGCCCTCTGTTGTATTGTATCGGTATTGTTATTGTATTGTCAACTTTAACAAAAATTTCACGATGTAAAGAGAAACCCTTTTGTACGTCGGAAATGTTCTAAAGGTTCACAGACTTCTCATGGCATAATGGGTGCAAAATATATATTTTAACTTTTATAGGTGGATTTTGTGGAGGAGTCGCTATACGTTTCAGCCTAGGTATTGGCTTAGGCGGGGTGCTAAATCTCTGAAACATACTGGTATTCTATATTTTTTCAAACCAGGACCTGGATCTGAATACTTTTGTAATGAGATGTAATTAAAAATTTAGAATAGCCACTGAGCTATTCAATAAAATGTATCTTTATGGCACCACCTGCTGTTTGCTCTTTTCCTTATTTTATGTCTGTCTCACTGAGGTGGTCGAACATGCTCACTTTAAAGCTTCAACTGTCACCCGCCATATGTTCTTTTAGAAGCTGTGGCAGTTATAGGGAGATAGCTGCAGCAGAAATGACTCACCCCCTGAGCTACCAGGCTGAAGATAATCTAGCACAGGGATCAGCAACCTAGGGCACCCCAGCTGCTGTCAAACTACAACTCCCAGCATGCACACTTTCTTGGCTGTTCTTGTAACTCCCATAGAAGTCAAAGGAGAATTCTGGGAGTGCCGGAGGTTGCTGATCCCTGATCTAGCAGAACAATTGGAACAGTGAATGTGGAGATCTCTGGATCCATGTGAGATTCAAGGGTGGTTCTAGCTTTGTTAGAAAGAGATTGTCATGTACTATATGATATCTGATTTTCATTTTTTACACCAATCATGGCATAACCCCTTTAAACTGACCTGCCCTGTATGGAGACTTACTGGAAGTGCTCACTGGTATGGAGACTTATTGGCAATGTTCCATAGGAGAGGAATATGCAAAGAGGTATCTCCCAAGAAAGAGAACCATCTTGCGGCACCTATTGGAAGTGGATCCATGTAAGATCAAGCTCCAACTTTCCAACGAGTTTTTGGATTTGGCAAGGTAATATAGCCAAGCCAGATATCCATCCGTAGACAGCTGTTTTAGGGCTAGTACCCTGAAACAACTGTCTACGGATGGGTATTGGAAAATTGGATGGTTCTCTTTCTTGGGAGATTCCAGTTTGCATAACCTATGCATTGCAAAGCCTGAAATCTACAGTGCAAATCCACAAAAACAATTGACCCACTGTGAATTTAAAATCCGCACTGATATTTTTTTGCACTGTGTGAAGAGGTTTGTTACCTGCCACCTCTTCTAACATGTCTGTTTCAGTAACTGCTTGCATTCCCCATGTAATAATTTTGGAGCCTCTATTCTTATATTATTTCTTCTAAAAATTATGAATGAATTGCCTGCCATGTGTAATCAAGGTCCATCTAGGCGTTACCCGTTTGGGGTGTGCCTTGCACAGTCTATCCAGTTAGTGCTGCCAGTAGCAGACTGTTTCAGGAAATACTCTCCACTGGTGATACCCAGTTGGACCTTCACTGCAGACCGTTGGCAATTCATTTTTAAACTTCTAATAGGAATAATAAAGGAATGGCTGAACAGAGTTTTATGTAAAGCTACTCTAGTATTATTATTATGTGGGGAATGCAAGTAGTTGGTAAAAACAGACATATCTGGATCGGTGACAGCTCCTCTTTAAACTTTCATGCATTTTGCTGCTCTAACACTCATATTACATATTTATCCTACATGTGGATGTAGCTTTAGGGAGGAAAAACACAAGTCCGTCTTGTTCAACCTTTTATCCTGCTGTGGTCCTCAAGGTAAAGGGGTATTCTAATAATATCAAGAGGTGGTATATCACTTGGATATCCTGTCATTTTCTGACTACTGAGATACCTACCAGTTACAGAAATGAAGGGGCCTTGTGCTCCTGAGCCTTTCCTTACACTGCGTCACTACCCTCACTGGGCTTTACTGGAAAAAGTTAAAAGGGTTGTCCAGGATTAGAAAAACTTGGCTGCTTTCTTCAGAAAACAGCACCACCACTGGTCGTGTCTGGTATTGCAGCTGTGCTCAGTTAATTTCAAAATGTAATCAATTTAAATTTTTACATTTATAGTCGATGGGGTACGGCGGTATCCGGCAACTGCCAGAATGGCCTGATGATTATGTTTAATGCGAGTGTGAACCTACCTTAAGGGCAGCCATACACATTCAATAGCTGTTGGCCGGATAACCGATATCTCTCCTGATTCTTTCCCGGCTCCCACATGTTGGGCGTATTCAAGGGCAAGAGAGGAGATAGCCACTACCAGACACTTCTGGCGGTGGCTTATTGACCGCGAGTACAAAGATATTTGGACAAAATATTCATTTCACCCAATCCCTCTCTCTCCTGACAGATGTTGAGAGCTCCCCATACTTATCAGACTATGGTTGGAACCTGCCGTTCATGGCGGGATTGGCCGACAATACACGAGTGTATGGAGGTCTTATTACCAAACACAGGCCATGGACAGATATAGTGCTGTTACTTTTTCTATGGTTTTCACTCTTGACAATTTGCAAAGCAAGGCTATTTAGCAACTTGGTGTCGGTCATACTATACCACCCTTCACTTATAGCCTCCCCTGAACAAAACTCCCCCCATCTGACTGATACAAAGGGACAGAACACCCCTCTAGTGGTTTATATGATTAGGTGCCTGTTATATATGTGTGTATGGTGTAATCAGACTCTTTGTATCATGTAGTACCCATCTTTGGCATCCATTGAAGTCATTAAAACCCATAGAACCCAGCACACCGATCTGATGCATCGGCTGCATCGATGGGGGTGGAGGCACTCCAGTTTATCACCACGGGACATTTAAAAACAGCACATATCCAACCATTTCAAGCGACAGCAAGGTCATCCGGTGCAGTCCTTGATTATCTCATTTACTGCTATTCATCTGTGATGAAATTTACCTTGGAATTGCGTGCTGAATCCATAATTAATTTCATTTATTAAAGGGTGCTCCGATTACACAAGCAAGTAATTAAAGCGTTGTATAATCCCAAGTTTTATATTGAGTTACTTGAGTTTTATTGAGTTAAAAAAAAAAAAGTTTCCTGCATTAAAGTTCCCTTGACAGGCGCCCATCTCCTGCCTGCCGTTTACCAAACCTTTATAACGCTCCAGCTTCTGATAACATCAAAATTGGGAACGGAGCATTTGTTTTCCCTGCCTTAATATGCATAAGCCTCAGTAGTGCGGCTGAATATCTGAAATGAAAGACTCCCCGGGGCATTAATAAGAGCCAGCTTTCTGTGTATTTTTTCTAATAAGATTAACCATAACAACCATAACTAGTTACAGCTGCAAAGCTAAAAATATATGTACTTTCTCAAGCCGTTATACTAAATCTTTTTATGGTATGTTTTTACTGCACTGAACCATCTATAATGCAGCCAAAATTAACGATTCCAACCTACTTCACTTCAAAAACTTTTTTTTTTTTTTTTTATTAATCTTGTGTTGGTATACAGTATACATTTTTTTCCTCCCTACCCTGTTTGTCGCTGAATGCTGCAATCACGCATTCGGCAAAGTTTTGTTTGAGCCTTTTTACTCTGAGTGATTAGCTGAAATAATGACCCTGTCAGCCTTAATCACATTAAAATGTGGTTAACATCATTTAATTTTTTCCACTTAATATGCAAAAATTTCCAGTAGATTTGCACTGAAGGCCATTGAAATTCCATTAGAACGAGAATAAAAATTTCAGGCATCATTTAGTCAGAGAGGGAATAAAGGTCTCAATTGGAAACTGCTGAATCTTTTTTATTAGGGGGCATATGAATCATCCGCTCACACCAGACAGTGCTGGGCATGAATTATATTTTTGTGTGCTCGTGTGCAGTCCAGGCTTCTTTTTAGAAGATACAATTGAATTAAGCATTTGACAACGGAAAGTAAGCGGAAAGTAACCTGCATGTTCATGTAGTATGCATCACTTACACCCGCATTTTTTGGGGGGCGGAAAGTAGTAAGCGAATGCTTTATTTGGTGAACTCCACCTCCATATCGTACAGGAAAGTTTTCCTTCTTACTTATTGGTGTTGGGACTACTTGCATTGGTCTTTACGTGAAATTACAGGCATTGGCATGGCTTGACTGATGCCAAACTGTTCACATCCTATCTGAATCTTCCGTCAGACATATGTGTTAAAGTATTCCCTGTTGTATACCTCCGAGGAAAGCCCCTATAGAGGAAATGTCAAAACACCTAAAAGAAATGCCAAAAGCTATAGCATGCTGCGTTTTTGAAAAGTCATAAAGACAAAAAAAAAAATAATTATCAGTAATGGCAGGAGGAAAAAAAAAAAAACATCTGGAGCTGGCTATTTTTACCACTGAAAAGTCAAAAATGCCAAATAAAAAACTAGGAAGACCTGTGTGTGAACCTACCGTAACTGTTAGCATAGTGTCAACTGAGGTTGACCAAGAGTTAAAAACAAAACAAAAAAACAGACTTTTTGTTGTTCACTGCAGTGCCAGACACCGCTCTTGGACAAAGAAAAATGCCACAGTCATTCACAAACTCACACCGTGATCGTGCAGTAACCAGAATCACAGCATTATCTTTTCTACATCGGGAGATACAGCCTTTAGAAATCGGATTGGGAGTGATAGCAGCTAAAAATGAATGCAGGTTTCACTTTTGGCTGCTGTCACTCCCAACCTGAAATCTAAAGGCTGTTATCTCCAGATGTAGAATAGATAATGCTGTGATTCTAGTCGTGTTTCAAAGCTAAGATTGCCAGATTTCAAACCGGACCATAACTATATCGTCTATAGAGACCGAGGTATGAAGGCTTAAAGCAGCTCCTGCCCACTTTAGTTAGCTGTGATCTCAGCCAGCCACCCCAGGGGGATCAGTGAGAAAGCTGACAGGTTGTAGGGAGTAAAGAAATGATGAGGAATCTTATATATGAGCCCTTACATGTTTGTCATCAGAAAAATAAAATTGTTCTGGGTCTTGGATTGCAGTGACACAAAAAGAGATTTTTTAAAAACAAGTATTTTTTTTATATACAAGCCAAGTAGTATTAACATAATAAAAACAACATAAATTTGGCATCATAGTCGAATTATGTTATTTATACCACACTCCATAAAAATAAATTCCATAAAATGTTAAAATTGCTGTTTTTTTTATCTTCCCCTAAAGATAATATAAATGATAGAATACATTATATGTACCCCAAAATGGTTAAAAAAAATCACTTCAACTTAGCCTACAAAATTCAAGTTCTCATATAGCTGAATAGAGCAAACAATTTAAAAAGTTCTGACCGCTGGAACACAGAGGGGGGAAAATGTTACTGGTCCTTAAAGTGAACATTAGTTAGGCCAGTAAGGGGTTAAATGCACTTCAGTCACCCGAGTTGTGCACCAGCTATATTTACTTCAGACATAAATTCAAAATCTGCAATAAAAAAGTGACTTTTTTTGGGGGGGGGGGGGGTCCAATTTTAATGTGACTGTGCATTGTATAAATATGATTGATTTTTCATTTCACCATTCTTATTTTTCCTTTCAAAAATGTATTTAACAGCCATCATATCAATCAAGATTTCATTTTAAAGGGGTTGTTCAAGATTGACATGTTATTTAAATACCAGCCCCTTCCCACTGGTCCTGTGAAAGGAAGCCTACTTACCTGCATCCTGGTGCTCATGTTATTTTCCGGCCTTTACTACTTCAGTCCACATATGTAAACTTCCACTACTTTATTTTGTGTAGTCAGACAACAAGAACTCACACAGACAATAAAATATAAAGAAAAAAAAAATGTTTAAAAGTTTGGTGCCAAACCTGGCTCCTGGGTCTTGTCCAATCCTGAATGAAACTATCCATCAAGGGGCTGTCCATTTTCACAATACTGATGACCAATCCACGCGATACCAGATCGGGCGGGTGTCTGACTCCTGGCACCTCTGCCGATCAGCTGAAGGGGCCATGGCACTCGTGTGAGTGCTGCATCCTCTTTAGAGTTTACCTGCATGCTGTCTATGTTGCAGGCCGGTGCAGGGTAATTCAGCTTTTTGTATTAGAGAGGAAGCTGTAATTGAAGAGAACGCAGTGCTCACACTAGAACGTGGCCCCTTCAAACAGTGGAGCCAGGAGTCAGACCCCCCACCAGAATACCTCTGTAAAGTGTACATAGAACCATAAATGTCCCTTCTCAGCGTGGCCACAGCTGATTGAATGGGAGGCAGATAGGACGCAGCTGCTAGCCGGTCTTTGGCGAAATTTTGTTGCGACTGTCCAAGCCAAAATTATGCTGTAAAATCTGTTTTGTGAATGTCCCCTTATTGGTTAGAAGACTTTTTGTTTTGCTTGTTTTTCTCTTTAGAACTAACAAGAAACGTGAAGTTCAGTGGTGACGTGTGAATCAGAGGTGGACAGGCCATAGCCATTACAGGGAAATTTCACAGGGGGCTGTCCAAGCCCTCCTCTGAGTGCATAGCAGTCTATTGCTCTGAGCGTGCTAGGTGAACGTGGCTGGCAGCAGAAAGCGCCCTCCTGCATGCAACTGTATTGCCATCCTCAGGACAGCGATACAGATGAATACTAAAGCCCAAGCTAAAGTATTTTGTGCAAGACTGTTGTATTTGGTTCTGTTTGGGTAGTAGTGATGGCTAACCTCCAGCACTCCAGCTGTGGTGAATCTATGACTCCCAGGACGCTCTATTCATTTCTATGGAGTTCTGAGAACAGCAAGGAAGTGTGCATCTTGGGAGTTGTAGTTTTACCACAGCTGGAGTGCAGGAGGTTAGCCATCAGAGGGGTAGTATGTTGTGTTATACTACAGTACTACAGATGTTGAACCTTCCTTCTGTCAATTTGGATCTGCCTACAACTTGGGGCCACTTTGTTTTTTTTTTCCCCCCGGGGGCACTTTAGTTTTTCTGTCCGCCCCTGGTGTGACTGAGAAAGTAGCTAGCTTTTCCCCCTACTGAACTTCAATAGAAATGAATAGATCTGCCAACCTGGGATATAAACATTAAGAGACTGGATTTTCGGCGTTAGTACTTGTGTTGCTCTTTATGTAGCTTCGGTCGTGTACACAATATCTCACTCCCAATTAGTAGACATATTTGTGTGTGTGCAGGTATACGTTTCATCTGTAAGTGTAGGGTAAGAGGATGTTAAGAAATGTACGCTTACCCCTTTTCATCTTCCTAGTCTTGGAGAATAAAGAACGTGAGTGGTCCTTAAACACTTACCAGTGAAGCATTAATTGGTCGTTAGATATATTTACCCAATTATTTTTAATGGCGATTAACCTAGCCTTAATATAGAACTGATATAAGGATATGCCAGGATTACACATAGCTTTTCTACAATCTGTCAGATCTGATCATTATCTGACATCTACATAAAAATGTCTGATCAGATGTCGCAATTGCTGGTGGTGGTGGTAGTAGCACGTAAGTGATGATCTCATCACCAGTATGAATAGCAAAAAAAAAATTCAATTGTAGGTAAATTTTCTATAAACTACTATTTCACTGCCTTACTGTGTTAATTTAAGAAAAAAAAAAAAAAATATATATATATATATACACACACACACACACACACTGTATTTTTCACTTTATAAGAAGCACCTGATGATAAGACGCACCTAGGTTTTTGAGGAAGAAGAAGAAAAAAAGATACTTTGAACCAAATGTGCTTTTGGGTGGTTTTAAACTGATTGGAGTCTGTGGATGATGCACTGTTATGGGGGATCTGTGGATGATGCACTGTTATGGGGGATCTGTGGATGATGCACTGTTATGGGGGGATGTGTGGACTGACGTCGCCCGCCCCCCATTTAATTAACAGGTTCAAGAGCAGGCTTATCAACAGCTCCTGCAATTATGCCGGACATCTTGATTTTAGGCATGTTTGCTTCATAAGACTCACTGACTCCCCCCCCACACACACTTTGGGTGGGGAGGGTGCATCTTATAAAGTGAAAAATACGGTATATATTTATATATAGTGTTCGATTAAACCCCTCTTACCTCCATAGTTCTGCACTGATACCAGATACCATGGCTTACCATGTTGAACCTTTCAGATGCCCAATAACACACAAGCAGTGTCGGCACCCCTCTAAGCACCCTTCCAGTGTGTTGAATATCTTACCCCATGTGCTTCAACCCTCTCTGCCATTTGACCCAACCAAGCGGAATCGCACCCGGTGTCCTGTAGCCTGTTGTGTGATATGAAAAAGGCAACCCTCAGGCTTACTGTATGTTAACCGCTTAAAGGGGTCATCTCATGATTAATGTAAAAAATAAAAAATCACACATTATACAGTACATGACAATCTCTTTCTGACAAACCAGCCCTGTACCTCACATGGATCCAGAGATCTCCACAATCATTGCTCTGCTAGATTTATATCAAGCTGAAAGCTCAAGGGGAGTGTCTTTTCTGCTGCAGCTCAGGGGGCGTGTCTCAGCTCTCCCTATCACACCTCAGGAGGCAGATGAAGGTTGAAACTGAGCATGTGCGGCCATCTCAGTGAGCAGGACAAAGAAATAAGAAAAAGAACAAACATCAAGTGGCGCTATACAGATACATTTTATTGAATAACTCAGTGGCTCTACTACATTTTTAATTACATGCAATTCCAAAAGTATTCAGATCCAGGTGCTGGTTTGATAATTGTAGAATATTTTTCGTGGGACAACCCCTTTTAGGCCACACACACACAGGAAAGCCATGTTCAGGAGACGGTATCTCAGCATGCAGAATTTCCTGTGGCACTGGACAAGTAAGCCATAGGCATGTTGCTGGGATCCGACGGAGCATCAGTGTCTTTTAGCATCTGCATTGGTGGGTGCCCTACGATGGCCATATACATGACATTAATTGGATTTACCTCTTATGGCTCCTCTCTCCATGTAAATGGATAGATCTACTGGCAGAGAATTCATTTATCAGTTTTGCTCAGTTATACATTTCTGCACTGGTCAGGTTGTCTCAATCATGTCTCCGATGATGGGGGTAATTTCATACGTGAGGGGTCAGTCATGATGCGCCATTCCATTGCCCACCAACACTGATTCATCCAGCATCAGAACTTTGCCCTTCCTCCAATGTTTTAGCGTTGGGTGCACCGTGTCAAACATCCATCACGTCACGGAATTCTGTAATAACATCACCTCGGCTGTTTGTTATACGATTTGCACCATCTTATTTGGTCGAGGCATACACGGAATAGGAAGAACGAGTCCCCAGCATTACAGCAGACAGCGCTTTCCAACCGTATTCCTTGTGAGAAGAAATAGCCGGTCTGATGTCAGTCACTTCAGAAACCTTTAGACCTCTGTGCTCATTTACTGCCAGAATGTAGAAGCTTTGCGTCGGCATTGTGAAGATCATCTGTCAACACTTTAAGATATTCTCCTTTGTTATTAAGCTTGTGCTTCTCTACACTGTCAGGTTTTTGCCTGTCTTGCCAATTATAGTTAAGGTACAATAGAGTATTCACTGCCTCTCAGTCTCTCAGTGGCGGCACAAAAAATGATTTGTAAGTCTTTATTCATCTGAATTTCACAATAGAGGTCCCGAGGAATGCAAATAATCTCTCCAAGGACTGAGCAGAAATCCTGTTAAAATGGCAGGCACCGCTTGCTGTCTGCTGGATGGAGGAGTAACCCTTTCAGGGGCTGGAAGCCAACAAGATAGTTAGAAAATAGGCCTGTGAACCAAATGAGATTATAACATGACGGTGCATTGCATGGGCGATCATTTCTGGTCAGCGAGGTCCACTATGGCCAACAATGGCAGCCATATTTTTATGTTGATGTTCATTTTGCCGTCAATTTGTAATCATCAGATAATGTATTTTACGCCACCATTGTTTTTCCTTTTAGTTCCTAATTTGTAGATCCCCCCCCCCCCCAAAAAAAAAAAAAAAAAAGTACCCACATTTTTTCAAAAATATGGCTGACCACCTCTGTATACATGTTGTATCACTTTATATCACATCCAACAGTTTGGAAAAATGAGAAATGTAGAACTCTACTCGCCTTCTTCAGGACTGATGTAGGCAGCCTTTAAACTGGGTGAGGGATGAGTTCCAGTACTCCTTCACGGCCACCACACACAACAGATCATCGGTATGGGTGCCGGATGTTGGACCCCCACCATATTGATTACCTATGCTGAAGATAGGCCTTCAGTATCAAAGTCCCAGACAAACCCATGGTAGGGTAGGCCCAGGAAAATTACATATTGGTAAAACATTATATATGAGTTGCTATCAGACTGGACAAGGCTAGATCAGTAATCAGGTTAGTCATCCTGCATTTTGGTGGTCTCTGAGGATATGTTCACGTGGCCTTTTTTCTGTGTGAACTTTGACAAGTAATAGTGGTACAGGCGCCAAACCTGGAGCGTCCAGCCATGGAGCCCATATAGATTCAAATTGTTGGCCTTGGCCCCTCTTCGCATATACTGACCTTTCCAATTGGAGTATCCAGTTATCATCTACTGATTGGTTTTAGTTATTGATGGCTGCAGTCCACAAGATCTCATGACCTTCAGCCTCGGGTCAGCCTCTGATTGATGCCGTGGATTCCACACATTGGACGTATATTTTAAACATCAGAACATACCCTAAGGATGAAAAGTGTAACAGAGATGTGTGTTGTGCAACTTTGACTTATCGTATTGTCCAGTATGAGAAGGAAACCCCTACAGGATGGACATATCCTCTACCAGGGTGATTACTGGATTATCATCAGCCTGGGTATGTTAAAGGGGTTCTCCGGGAATTAAGAAAATGAAAATACGTAAATATTACTTTATTATAAATATCTTCCCAAATACCTTTTATCTAGGAGAAACAATCATTAGGAGAAACAAAATGGCCGCCATCCTATTAGTCCACACAAAACCTGTTACTTCACAACACTGAGGTAAAGAGCTGTCTCATCCTCCTCTCTGCTCTGCTTGTCAGGGATTATGATCCTGAATAAAGCGGATAAGAACATTAGCTGAATCTCTGTAGGAATGGAGTTCATGAGGAGACATCCATTACCACAGTCTGTCCTCTCTGTACTTCATGTCTCCTAATGAGCTCCTTTCCTTCAGAGATTCAGCTGAAGATCTTATCTGTATTCAAGATCATAATCCCTGACGAGCAGAGAGGAGGATGAGGCAGCTCTTTACCTCAGTGTTTTGAATTAACTTGTCATCCTGTATGATTAGAACAGGTTCTGTGTGTACTAATAGGACCGCAGCCATTTTATTTCTCCTAATGATTGCTCCCTAGATAAAACGAACCAATATATCTAATGAAAGGTATTTGGAAATATATTTATAATAAAGTAATATTTAGGTATTTTCATTTTCTCAATTCCCGGAGAACCCCTTTAAGTACTTGGAGGCTTTTACCGATGGTGCTGCCTAGATTATATCTGGCACCCCATGTGTCTTCTGTTCTGTGTGTATATCAGACACCTGTTCTGGTTGCAGTGTCTGTACTCTAACTGCTATGTATATCTAACATCTATTATTACTCTATATATGTGTACATCAAACACACAATCTAATATATTTCTCTAGGGTCTCCATATTGCCCCAGGTTTTTTTGTTTGTATATACCATACACGCATGGGTCTTTCTCCATCTAGTCCTTGACATATTTGTCTTGGACTGGGGTTGTCTCAATTTACCCACTATCCCCCAATTGTTTCTCTATAGTAAGAGCCCCTGATGAACCCTAGGATAAGACCCCCTGGGGAGAAACGCGCTGGACTAATAGCTAATATCCTGAGGCATCAGAACAATAAAATTCTACCTTCCCGTTTCATGTGTACATAGGTCTATTAGTATACATAAGTACTTTTTGCGATCCCACCTTTTTACCTGGATACACCAGTGTGCACTGGGTATTCTAGGGACAACAAAGAAGACAGTGGGATCGCCCCTGTCAGGGTGATAGTTCCCCTCTTAGGTAGGATGGAATAAGCACTATGTAGGGTTTTTTCTGGGGTTTATAATTGTAATAATAAAGGTTATATTTTAGGTGAAGTTTTTTATTTTCTGTGACATATTTTGAGTACTCCTCCCAGATCTTTGGACAGGTAGACTTCTCAGGTCTGTGATACTATATTAATGGGGTGCAGTAATGTTTTGTTTTCTTCTAAACAGAGAATGTGTCCATTTTGGATTTAACGATGATTGACATTAGCTTGCTCTTGTTGAGCAATTCCTTCCAAGAGGTCACAGCTACTGTACTTTAAATGATGATTTATGGCTTTTCATGATGTTTGTTGTCAGGTTGGTGTGTTTTTCTTGTACAATCTTAGACAGTGCTAAAGAAATTGTGACACTGACAGTCCTGAATTTGTCAACCCTCCAGTACTGCCCCATAACGTTGTCTTCGCTTTTTTCCAAAATTTCCCTTAAGTCAGGAGGTGAGACATGCTGTATGATAAGAGGTAATTCTGTATACTGCGCTACCTTAGTACAGGTCTCTCAATTCTGTATGTATGTAATACAGAATGTATTAGATTATTGGATGTACTCTTTGTATTCACGCATGAGGCTCATGGTTACCTCTGTGGGACAAAATTAGAGAAGTGGCACATTTTAGAAGCAGTTCCTATAACGTGGTTGGTCCTAATGCAGCCAATGTGTTGCATGATTCTTTTTAGGCTACTTTCACATTAGCGTTTATATATTCCGGTATTGAGCTCCGTCATAGGGGGCTCAATACCGGAATAAAACGCTTCAGTTTTGTCCCCATTTTTTGTCAATGGGGACAAAACTGAACTGAAGAGAACGGAATGCTCCTAAAAGCATTCCGTTCAGTTCTCTTCAGTCTCCAGACCGGAGAGCAAACTGCAACATGCTGCGGTTTGCTCTCCAGTCTGGGCATCCGCACCAAGACTCATCCGGAATGACCCCCAATGCAAGTCAATGGGGACGGATCCGTTCGGTGTGATACAATAGTAAACGGAATCGTCCTCCATTGACTTTCAATGGAGTTCACGACGGATCCGTCACCCTGCACTTAACTGTCCTCGCAGCTCCCTCCTTCCTCCAGCAGGGGGCGCTGTGGGGAATCTTCCCGTTGTGCGCTCCCCTCTGGAGCTGCGGGGAGAGGTCGGGAGCTGCGGGGACAGGTAAGTTTAACCCCCTCCTCCTCAAAATAGAGTATGGTGCAGGTGTGGGACCGGAGCGCGGTTCTGGCCCCACACGTGCACCTGCGGCAGCACGGATCCGGCGGGACCCTTCACCGTGCTGCCGCTTGTGTGAAAGTGGCCTAATACATACGTGCAGTGTGTAAATCTAGCATGCATATAGTGAACATCCGTGTCCACACGGTTCCATGACGTGGGTCTGTCGTCTTGCCATGGGAAATACTCGTTGCCACCAAGTGACGTCTTGTGGATTCCCGTGACCATGACTGTAAATTTGTGCTGTGTAAACAGTGACATAACCACAGCGCTGGAACCATTTCTCATTACAAATTATATATAAAGCCCGATTCCGTTTGAGATAATGTATGCAAATTTCTGTTTTCTTGAGCAGAAATCGGAGCTTTTGCTAAGCCCAAGTTATATATTATTTCATTAACCTCCAGTCGCTGCAAAAGCTTCACTCGAGATCAAATCCCAGTTATTGCATTGTTCAAAATGAGATGTTTAATGGTGCCGCTTCTGTAATTTCTACGTTCTATTGTTTCTTTTATATATGCGTGAGATGAAATATGTATGTATCGGCAAGAGCAGCCATACAAATCTGTAGACGGCTTGGAGTGGATGTAAACGCAGATGGTCTCTGCTTATGTGCTAGTGGATGATATGAGGTGGTGTAGTATTATTGTTGGGTGGTTTTGATATTTTCTTGATTTGTAAGTGTTCTACTTTTAGGCAGAGGCCATTATCAGTTCATCATTGGTAAAATCCCTGTTGTTAAAGGGAGGCTGTCAGCAGTTTTGACGGCGCGAGATTGGTGATGTGTAAACCAGTTAAAGCACAGCTATGTTGATGGTCATACTATTTACACAAGCTAATGCACACAGCCGCAATTTGCTGTCCCAAATGCACGGGCAACATCCGTGCAGTTTCCGCATTCAACTTGAATGGGTCCGTGATCTGTCCGCACCGCAAAAAAATAAAACATATTCTATTTTTTTGCGGTGCAGTGGCACGGAGAGAAATCCAGGGTGAATGGGTGCCGCATCTGTGAAGCATCCAAGGCCCGTATATTGCGAACCTGCTGTTTGCCACGCAAACACGGGGAGAACATACGAACTCCATGCAGATGTTGTCCTTGGTTGGGTTTGAACCTGCTTATGAGGGAAAACAGGCAAAGGAGGTACACAATAGTGAAACACCACCAGAACTTGGCAAGATTCATTATATTCACAAGATAAAAGTTTTAAAATCGCATTGTATAAAACACCTCGGGTCGGCCCAACATCATTGGCAAGGTGTACATATGTGAAAGCGGTACACATAATATAACCATCTGTTTTGAACTCTACCTTCTGGTGGGGAGCTGCGCGATTTTATTCCTTTCAGGAATGTTGTTTGAAGACCTACCTCATCAAAATCTGCTGCGGGAGAAGATTGAGTGTTTTTGTTTTAATGTTCTTCCTCGTGTTTCCGTGGGTTTCCTCCCACACTCCAAAGATATACTGATAGGGAATTTTATGTGAGCTAAACAGGGGACAGCGAAAAGGTATTGTAGAAGGGATAGTTTTTTGATCCCATTTGGTATATTGGGTTGGTTTGCCAGGACCTGTTGATCCTTTAGGTTTCAAATTGCGTTTAAATGTCGGTGTTAATACTCAAAAGTAAGTGATGGCTCTGTGCATGAAAAACATACCATAGCATTTTATTACCATCTTATACATTCCTAATGGCAGTGATCAATTTACTAGTTAGAAGATGGACACTTTGCTTCTGCATTTATGAGGGGTTGTCAAAGATTGGAAAACAGCTTGACTCTTCGGCTCTGCCGGGTAGAACAGCTCAACACCATTCCACTGAATCACGATGAACTTTACTACCAGTCACAAACCGTGAACGAGGGGCATTGTTCCTAGATTTAAAGAAAATCATACCGTTTTTCTGCTTTTGTAAGCATTACCAACAATTGTCTTTACTCTGTGTTGTTTTATTTCTATTTTCAAATTTGGGTTAAATATGCTTTTTGTATGTAAGGCTCAAGCTACTTTGAGGGATTCCAACCCAAAAGTTGCTGTTGTTTCCCTTGGTGTGTTTGCGTCCTACAACTCTTGGGGTGGCCTTCGATTCATTTCCCAAATAATTTAACTTGCAACTGAAAATTCCAGTTTGGGTTTATATTCCTGACCTGGTCCACCATGTGGCTTCTTGTACCCTATACCTCCCTGATAGTGGAGAAATGTCCATATCTGTTTCAAATTGTAGAAGAACCCCACCACCCAAAATGGTCACTTTTTTATTATTTAAATTGTTTTAATTTATTACTTATTTATGTAGCACTAATATATTCTGTAGAGCTTTACAGATATTGTTATGATTAACTGCCCCCAGTGGTAGGAATGAGCGAACTTCTGTTTTTAAGTTCGGCGTACAAGGTTCGGGTTATCTAAGAATTCTGTTATGGATTCTGCTACCACGAACCATAAGTTATGATCCATGCTAACAGAATCCATAACGGAAGAATTCTTAGATATCCCGAACCTGAACCTTGAAAACAGAAGTTTGCTCAACACTACCCAGTGGGGCTGACTGTCTAAATTCCCTATCAAAAGGTCTTTGCAGTGTGGAAAAAAACACAGGCAAACACAGGGAGGACACACAAATTCCATGCGGATTTTGCCCTTGATTAGATTTGAACCTAGGACCCCAACACTGCAAGGCACCAGTGCTAACCATTGAACCACTATTCTGTTTTACTACCTTTTTTTTACCTTGTTACAGTGCGACGGTTAGCACTACTTGTTGGGCCACAACTAGACTTGACTCTTGAAACATAGGTGCAGTCCAAGTGAAGCCTTTCAATTAGCCGGACCTGCAACTCAAGCTGCTCGCGTAACCGTGCCCTAAGTCTAAAACTTTTTTCCCTTTATAACACCTTCCAATATTAATACTTCACTCATCTCAAAAAAAAAGGTCCAAAGTAAATGCAGAGAAGAGTGAAATATTAATGGAGTACACCTGAAGCAATCACGACCCGCTAATGCCTTGACCTTGGAAAGCAATACACAAGAAGGTGGCATCGTAAAACCGTGCGATTCTTATGAATATGTATGTGCTACTTGATAATAATGAATGTGGTACCGTCATGCATGCTCTACAAGATAATGTTGTGCCCTCTTTTGTCTACAGGTTGATAAAAATTAAGGAGTGGGTGGACAAGCATGACCCAGGGGCCTTGGTCATTCCTTTTAGTGGGGCCTTGGAACTGAAGCTGCAAGACATGAGTGATGAGGAGAAGCAGAAGTATCTGGAAGAGAAAGTGACACAAAGGTTAATTAGCATTCATTTTCCCTACACTTTATTATCAACTATTTCCTTGCTGTAATTTAATTGCTTGCACTGATAGAATAATAAATGACAGAGTAATTACCATTATAAAGAGGGAATCTTTTCCTTTTCTTTATCATGAGACAGAGTTGAAAAGATTTATTTTAAATTAAGTTTTTAACTGTCATCTGTCATCGCAGTGCGGTGTTTTTAATTATAGCATAGGTTTGGGGGGGGAGGGGATAGATGGTGGGGGGGGATACTTTTAGAGGGCGACAATCAACCCGAAATTCTTTCTTTCGTCATATGTTAGTAGTACAGGAACCTTATGCAAAAAAATAAAATAATGCAGTTTTTTTTTTTTTTTTTTTAAATCTTGAATGATGTTTCAATGTAAATAGAATCCTGCACGAAATACTCCATTCGAGGGTTTATTATTACTATTTTTTTTTTTTTAACCGAAGGGGTTAAATGAACATGGGGCTGGACGTTAGGTGGGTTCCCCTTGAGGTTTTGTGAGATCCAGTTCTTGAGTAGAGCCGATGCAGCCCGTCCCTCTCGGGGGTTATATAACTGATCACTTTGCTTTTATTCTTTCAGTGCCTTGGCCAAGATTATAAAAACCGGATACGCGGCTCTACAGCTCGAATACTTCTTCACCGCAGGCCCCGATGAAGTACGCGCCTGGACCATAAGGGTAAGCCTAGTACTTTATTCGTCCGCACCCTCCAGTTCCCCACTAGTGAATTGAGATTGATATCAGCCACTTTGTAGTCCGTCATGGCGGAGGTTAGCTAGTCATTACACGAGAGCCCTTTTTTTCTTTTTTTTTTTTGTGCGTCCAGGATAACGTTAATTATTCGAGAGCTGCTGAACGGTGAAAGTGGAGCGGCATTGATTGAGGCAGGTAACAATTGATTCTGCCTATTACATAGTCTGCATTTCTTCATCCTGTAGAATCTGGCTACCCCCCTTTCCTGCGGGCAGAGATAAGAAACGCCAGCATTGTACTTGGTTAATCTGTGTGACCGAGCTTCTTCTCCAGTTAAATTGATGCCGCTCTTCATTCTGCATTCACCAACTTTGTTTGGTTTGTAGGTGTTTCCGTCCTCCCCCTTTTTTTTCTCTCTCTCTCTCTCTATCCCCTCTTCTTCCCTGGGTTGCATTCTCAGCTGTGAAAGCAATATAACATCATTACACTCCTCACAGATACACAGCTGGTATCCAAAACGTAAAGCCAGTGTGTAATAATTCATCCCTTTAAGTGGTTTATAATTTAAGAGGTAGACTTTGTTCTGATAATGCTATACATTCCATCCTGACACTAATAAAAACCGCGATGATATGGGCTTAAAATATTGATATTCGCTGATTGTGCCCGCGGCGGCTGACTAATTTGCTCCCACAGGACAATGAGGAGGGAAACGGTTTTTGCTTTTAAATGGAAAATACCCTGTGTGAGGGCTCCTATTATTCCCACGTACGCCGGAGCGGACGTAGCTACAAATTATGTATTACAAAATATGTAATTATTACAAGAACGTACAAAGACTGCAGCATTCCTTTGATTTCGATCAAAGTAATACTATGTCTAGAGAGACGCTCGAGAGATTTAATTCTCTCTCCGCTGCTACAGGGACCTACAAATGTATGCAGAGCCTCTTAGCAGTGACGGGGTCAAAGGTAGCTCTAAAAATACACTATGGTTAACGGGGTTGTCAATCTGTCCACATGAAATTCTAGAATTGGTAGCGTTTAGATGGGTATAGTTCTCTCCGTACAAAGAAAATACGTATGTATTAACACTGTGTAATAAATTACCTGAATTCTTATTGTATGTTTTACACTACTGTATGATATATGTCTGTTTATTAGAAAGCGAAATATAATGATTTATATTTACTGTTTTACAGCAAAAAAAATAAAAAATATATACATGTAATATGATGATATTCTATATATATAAAATATATGATGTGATATTTCAAAAAGTTTGCTGAACTTTAAGCAAAGCAATTTTCCCCAGAAGCTGTGTAATTAAATGTTTGGAAGAGAAGACATTGCCATAAAAAACATACACAAAAAATAAATAAATAAAAAATTGACGTATGTTTTAAACACTTTCCAAAAATATCCAAATTTTCGAAGTCCCTTGCATAGTCCTTAGCACTAACTCTACCAGATCATTGATAAACCCTAGTCCATTGCCATAAAAAACATACACAAAAAAATAAAAAACTAATGTACGTTTTAAACACTTTCCAAAAATATCCAAATTTTTCAAGTCCCTTGGCACTTGCTCTACCAGATCAGTGATAAACCATAGTCCATTGCCATAAAAGAAACATACACAAAAAAAATAAAAAACTAATGTATGTTTTAAACATTTTTTAAAAATATCCAAATTTTTCAAGTCCCTTGCGTAGTCCTTAGCACTTGCTTTACCAGATCAGTGATAAACCATAGTCCATTGCCATAAAAAACATACCCAAAAAAAAAGAAATAAAACATTTCCGTACGTTTAAAACACTTTCCAAAAATATCCAAATTTTCCAAGTCCCTTGCGTAGTCCTTAGCACTAGCTCTACCAGATCAGTGATAAACCATAGTCCACTGTGTCCTAAACTAAGGAATAATGAAGGCTAGTTTTTGAGAACAAGAATGATTGCACACGCCCGGTATCTAACGTGCGCAGATATTTAGTAAGGTAAGCATCAGTGAGTAGCCATATTAGCCCAATACATCTTGCATTGTAAAAACTGTGCTTTACCATGTCAGGATCCTAAGCAGCTTCACACGCGTTATTAGGCAGCCTCGAGTTACTGTTATTCCTCAAACGTGGGTGGCGATGGGCACAGAACTTGCACGCCCTGGAGTGTCATGCAAGACTGATATCTTTTAATGCTGAAATTAAGCTCTCGGAATCGCGCACATTTTCAATAGTTTTACTTTTTTTTTTTATCCATAGAAAGCAGTTACAATAAAGTTGGTCCCCAATTCCTTTAGGAGCCATTCTGATATATGAGGTGAAACCTATGAAAACCATTTTAAGGGAAAGAAGCCTGGGAATGTAGAACTGTATTACAGTAGTGGTGGAATCTGCATTCAAATTCAGAAATTTTTTTTAAACTTGTAAATTTTGTGCCAAAATTAAACAAAAATTAAGCCAAAATGTCTAGGAAGCAAAAAATAAATAATTGTGTCCAAACGATTCGTAGGATGAATTCACACATTTCTGTTCAGCTTGTTATTAGATGCATTGACTGATTTCAATGGTGATTATAACATTTTTAGCTTCAACGTTTTAGCGTGAAACCTGAAAACGTGGAATTTTTTTTCAGTATTAACAGTGAATCTACATTGATAATTTGTAAGTTTTCCATTACTTTTAAGGAACATTTTGAGGGAAGCCCGTGCGCACAAGTCCAGGTCAGCGGACTGAACCACCCCTCCTGTAATCCATCTTCCTAAACAATTCATTTTCCCCCCCCCTGCTTTTTTTTTTCTTTTGACAGAAAGGGACAAAGGCTCCTCAGGCTGCAGGGAAGATTCACACAGATTTCGAGAAGGGTTTCATTATGGCGGAGGTAATGAAATTTGATGACTTCAAAGAAGAAGGCTCTGAATCAGCCGCCAAGGTGAGTTGTGACTGCTTCACGTTAGAGGACATCTTCTCATGGAGAAGACACCGTGCAGAGATGAAGGAATCTGATTGTCACCTTGTAGGCTAAAATTTTAGATTCTCAATCCCGGGAGCTGCACCGTTGACAGGTTGACAAGGCTGTAGCTTCTGTCTTCGCTTCAATGGCCAAATTTTACTTTACGGCAAATACAATTTGGTTTATTCAGTGTAAATTAAAAGGACCGTAAATATACAATACTTCTACGTGACGTAATGACATGATGCAAGACTTCATAAAAAAGGGCATTGTACTTTATATGTGCTTTGAATATTTATGTGGGGCTGTAAAATTTAAAATTGACACATCCTGAAATTAAAGGGGCTATCCAGTTTCTAAAAGGAATTAAAATTTAAAAAAAAGGAGCAAATGCAATAAAATAGAAAGAAAAAAAAAAAACACACTAGTGGTCATGTGTCATAATGGCCTCACCCTTCAGCACACTATTAACAAATTCCAGGGTAACTTTTGGAGCATCTGGGCTAAATCGGCAGGGTTATGAACAGGTAAGTAATGTTTTGGGGTTGTTTACTTCTTTTTTTATATTATGGTTTTTACTGAATTATTAATATTTATTTTGTGAGACTGCACAACCCCTTTTAAGCTTTTTGCCACTCCATTCTCTGTGACTGTGCGAGATAGTCAAGTGCTGTCCTCTAGAGGATGGATGGAGCCACAGGACGCCTGCTCGACCTGCCTTTCCATTCATACTGGCGCACAGGACTGCCGCTGTTGTGATTGATGGAGGTCCCAGTGGTCAGGCACCCACTAATCAGATGTTTATTCCCTATCCAGAGGATGGGGGAGTAGTTCATTTTGTGGAACCACCCCTTTGACTAAATCTTAGGCTGTTTTCATATCTGTGGCACTGCGATCCGGCCGCCAGTTCTGGCAGAGAATGCCAGGAATCAACTGGACACAAACTGCAGCATGCAGCGGTTTGTGTCCGTCCGATTCTCGGCTTATTTGCCGGATTGAGGCTGGATTTCCACCGAAACACATTATAGTTATTGGGGCCAGCGGGCCTTCCGATTGCATCCGGCAGTGCCAGACCTGGAGAATTACATAGTAACATAGTTTATAAGGCCGAAAAAAGACATCTGTCCATCCAGTTTGGCCTGTTATCCTGCAAGTTGATCCAGAGGAAGGCAAAAAACCCCTGTGAGGTAGAAGCCAATATTCCTCACTTTAGGGAAAAAAATTCCTTCCTGACTCCAATCAGGCATCAGAATTACTCCCTGGATCAACCACCCATTTCTAGTAACTATAACCTGTAATATTATTACCTCCAGAAATACATCCAGGCCTCTCTTGAACTCTTTTAGTGAACTTACCATCACCACCTCCTCAGGCAGAGAGTTCCATAGTCTCACTGCTCTTACTGTAAAGAATCCTCTTCTATGTGTATGTACAAACCTTCTTTCCTCCAGACGCAGAGGACGTCCCCTCGTCACAGTCCTGAGGATAAATAGATGATGGGAGAGATCTCTGTACTGACCTCTGATATATTTATACATAGTTATTAGATCTCCCCTCAGTTGTCTTTTTTCTAAAGTGAATAGCCCTAAGTTTGATAATCTTTCAGGGTACTGTAGTCCACCCATTCCAATTCCGGCAGGCTGTTCTCTGCGAGAATCCATGCCGCAGATGTGAAACTAGTCTTGGTGCTTGACTACTAGTGGTGAAGAACAACACCCTTTTATGGGGGTAGTGGTGGGGGATTTCCATCATGTTAAACTCTTTTAGGACTCGTACACGACTGGACTTGGCTAATGTGAACGCAGGTTTTAAAAGCCTATCTGTCTGACTTGTGCCCACCATCTGCCCGACATGATCACATAGTTTCTAAGTAACATTAATCAATATTTCAAGGACATGTTATGGCTCATTTGTCACACGACATTTGTATTTCTACAGTGGACTGTGAACGTGGACTCTTTGTATACTGTCATTTCTGTACTATGGTGTAAATCATCAAACTCTAAAGAGCAGGGGTAATGAGACCTCACATTTTAAAGCATTCTAAGCAAGCAGTGCAAAGGGCATATGCGATATGAGAAGAATTAAAGGGCTGCTAAATCTCCTCTGCTGGTGTGATACAATCTTGGCTGGACACCACTTTCTGAAAGGAGATCTAGGGGACCACCACTTAAAGAGGAGCTGTCACCTCCCCTGACATGTCTGTTTCAGTAACTTCTTGCATTCCCCATGTAATAACAATTCTGGAGCATCCATTCTTATGACTCTTAGGCCTTGTTCACATATCAGTTATTTGATCAGTTATTTTCATCAGTTATTGTGAGCCAAAACCAGGTGTGAGTCAAAAACACAGAACAGGTGCAGATCTTTTCATTATACCTTATGTCTGTGTAGCCTCCACTCCTGGTTTTGGCTCACAATAACTGATGGAAATAACTGATCAAATAACTGACCTGTGAACAAGCCCTTAGCTGTGCCATTCCTCTCTTATTCCTGTTAGAAGTCATGAGTGAATTACTAGCCATTTGTAATGAAGGTCCATATGGGTGTTACCAGTTGGGGAGGTGGTCTTCCCTAGTCTGACATTATCCATTCAGTGTTACCAGTGTCAGGCTGTGCAGGGACACCCCCTCCATTTGAACCTTCTTTGCAAACTGCTGGCCATTTATTCATAACTTCTAACAGGAATAATAAAGGAATGGACCATCATAGAGTCATTAAAATAGATGCCCCAGAATTGTAAATAGATATATTTTCTGTATAAAAGTAGTCAGAAATATTAGATTTTCTAAGATCACAATGGTGATTCCCCATCAATGTAATGTTCGTGGGGCCTAGCATGTCACAGGGTTATAAAAGGGTCAGATTTTATCTGCCTGAACCCTGTTTCCACATTGGTAAGTACTTCAGAGCAGAGTGACGCTGCTTATCTTGCCTCCTTTCTTGAGGTGAAGACTGTGTGTGCCTGACCATGTTGCTGTCTAGTTGTAGGTCTCTGCCGGGCTATCAGCTCTTAGATATTTAGAACCAAATTTAGAGGAGCTGTAAAATATTACAAGCTTATACACCGTATTTTTCTACCTATAAGACGCACTCCATCTCCCCCACCCCCAAAGTGGCGGGGAAGGGGGAACGTCAGTGCTTCTTACGGGGCAAATACTAATGAGCGGGCACTCGAACCGGGAAGGGGTAAATGAGACACTCCCCCAGCTCTGTACTCAACGCTTCCTGGTCCTCGGCTGCTCGCTGTGCTGTCACCACGCACAGTGCAAGGACTTTGACATGCTGTGCAGCGTCTGGTCACAGAACAACACGTGGCAGGAAGAAGAGCTGGATGACCGGACGGCAACATCTGGAGCAGGAGAGGTAAGTTGATTTTTTATTTATTTATTTTTTAATCTGATCTGAGCATGGGGGTCATTTACATGGAGGTTTGATGGGGGGCCTTATGGAAGTCTGATTGGGGTTCATTCACTGGAGGTCTGATCTGAGGTCATTTACATGTAGGTCTCATTGGGGGACTTATGGAGGTTTGATTGGGGTTCATTCACTGAAGTTCTGATCTGAGGTCTGATTGGGGGTCATTCACATGAAGGTCTGATTGGGGGACTTATTGAGGCCGGAACTGAAGTCTGATTGGGGTCATTCACAAGGAGGTCTGATCTGAGGTCTAATTTGGGGGACTTACTGAGGTCTAATCTGAGGTCTGATTAGGGGTCATTCACATGGAGGCCTGATCTGAGGTCTGATTGGGGGGCTTTTCCTAGGTCTGATTAACATTGGGGGTCTGAGCTGAGGTCTGATGAAAAAACTTTTTTTCCCTTATTTTCCTACTCTAAAACCTAGGTGCGTCTCATAGGGTGAAAAATACAGTGTGTACAGGGACGTAGCTATAGGGAGTGCAGAGGTAGCAGTCGCTACTGGGCCCAGGAGCCTGAGGGGGGCCAAAGACCCTTCTGCTGTATAAGAAGACACAAAAAGCACTGAGGGAAGGGGGGGCCCAAGCTGAACTCTTGCACCAGGGCCCATGAGCCATTAGCTACGCCCCTGAGTGTGTATGTGTGTGTGTGTATAGATATACACTCACCGGCCACTTTATTAGGTACACCTGTCCAACTGCTCGTTAACACTTAATTTCTAATCAGCCAATCACATGGCGGCAACTCAGTGCATTTAGGCATGTAGACATGGTCAAGACAATCTCCTGCAGTTCAAACCGAGCATCAGTATGGGGAAGAAAGGTGATTTGAGTGCCTTTGAACGTGGCATGGTTGTTGGTGCCAGAAGGGCTGGTCTGAGTATTTCAGAAACTGCTGATCTACTGGGATTTTCACGCACAACCATCTCTAGGGTTTACAGAGAATGGTCCGAAAAAGAAAAAACATCCAGTGAGCGGCAGTTCTGTGGGCGGAAATGCCTTGTTGATGCCAGAGGTCAGAGGAGAATGGGCAGACTGGTTCGAGCTGATAGAAAGGCAACAGTGACTCAAATTGCCACCCGTTACAACCAAGGTAGGCAGAAGAGCATCTCTGAACGCACAGTACGTCGAACTTTGAGGCAGATGGGCTACAGCAGCAGAAGACCACACCGGGTGCCACTCCTTTCAGCTAAGAACAGGAAACTGAGGCTACAATTTGCACAAGCTCATCGAAATTGGACAGTAGAAGATTGGAAAAACGTTGCCTGGTCTGATGAGTCTCGATTTCTGCTGCGACATTCGGATGGTAGGGTCAGAATTTGGCATCAACAACATGAAAGCATGGATCCATCCTGCCTTGTATCAACGGTTCAAGCTGGTGGTGGTGGTGTCATGGTGTGGGGAATATTTTCTTGGCACTCTTTGGGCCCCTTGGTACCAATTGAGCATCGTTGCAACGCCACAGCCTACCTGAGTATTGTTGCTGACCATGTCCATCCCTTTATGACCACAATGTACCCAACATCTGATGGCTACTTTCAGCAGGATAATGCGCCATGTCATAAAGCTGGAATCATCTCAGACTGGTTTCTTGAACATGACAATGAGTTCACTGTACTCAAATGGCCTCCACAGTCACCAGATCTCAATCCAATAGAGCATCTTTGGGATGTGGTGGAACGGGAGATTCGCATCATGGATGTGCAGCCGACAAATCTGCGGCAACTGTGTGATGCCATCATGTCAATATGGACCAAAATCTCTGAGGAATGCTTCCAGCACCTTGTTGAATCTATGCCACGAAGAATTGAGGCAGTTCTGAAGGCAAAAGGGGGTCCAACCCGTTACTAGCATGGTGTACCTAATAAAGTGGCCGGTGAGTGTATATATATATATATATATCATTGTCTATGGGATGTCTTGTTTTGCCTTTCTGTGATTGGGGTCTAGTTGCAATACTAGATACAGGCCATTGATAAAACAAGAGTGGCACTGTTAATGGAAGAAAGCAACTATGTTTTTCTAATCTCATACAACACATTTAAATCGACTACACAGTCAGGAGCTCAAAAATGATATGTATGTCTGTCCCTACAGCGGTTGCCTCCCTGATATGTCATTTTCTCGGTGTTGGCTCCTTGGCTGTTTTTTACCTCTGCTGTGCTCTGTGCCTACAGGAAGTGTGATGTAGTCTGAGACACACCTCCTGTCTCATTATTGGTTTAGGCTGCTGCTCTCTTCCTGCGCTGCAGCACTGCTTGCTCTGATTGGCTGCTGTGTATAAACAGAAGCCTATCACAGGCTCACCAAGAAGTCAGTGCATGGAGAGCTGATTGAAGTCTGATTGGGGTCATTCACAAGGAGGTCTGATCTGAGGTCTAATTTGGGGGACTTACTGAGGTCTAATCTGAGGTCTGATTAGGGGTCATTCACATGGAGGCCTGATCTGAGGTCTGATTGGGGGGCTTTTCCTAGGTCTGATTAACATTGGGAGTCTGAGCTGAGGTCTGATGAAAAAACTTTTTTTCCCTTATTTTCCTACTCTAAAACCTAGGTGCGTCTCATAGGGTGAAAAATACAGTGTCTGAGCACCAGATAGCGAAGGATGGCGATCATGAGCGCTTCATATCTGTATTCAGAACACCTTTCATAGCGCTAAATCTTCTGAACCTTGAGTAAATTTCCAAGGGTGAGTATGGATATATGCAGAATGACTAAAAAGTGCACATTACTAAACCACCAGTGAGAAAAAGATGATTATCGGGTGGTTGTTACATACTGTGGTAAACGAGGGTTAGTAAGGGGGACCCTGGAGGGTCATTTTAAGTAGTTTAGATCAGAAATGCCCAACTTGCGGCCCTCTAGATGTTGCAAAACTACAACTCCCAGCATGCCCAGACAGCCTACATCTATCAGCCTACAGCAGGGCATGGTGGGAGTTGTAGTTTTGCAGCTGGAGGGCTGCAGGTTGAGCATCCCTGGTTTAGATCTCCTGTTTTGGGACACTTTACAGCACACAGGCCCTGCTCGATATACAGCACTTGTCATATCCGAGGATGTTCATAAATGAGTCTGAGCACCAGATAGCGAAGGATGGCGATCATGAGTGGTTCATATCTGTATTCAGAACACCTTTCATAGCGCTAAATCTTCTGAACCTTGAGTAAATTTCCAAGGGTGAGTATGGATATATGCAGTGTCCTCTATAGATCCTACAATGTACATAGAAGCCACTGGAGACCACAGAACATTGTATACCGCTTCACTCATGGGACACTGAATGTGTTGACATGCAGACTAAGAACAATATAGGTGCGTCAGCGGACAGGCGAGGTCTATATAGGATGTGAGCAGGTAGGGTATATCGGCTGTATACTTTAGCCCTGGAGCTTCCGACATACACAGAAGTCGCTGCTGCTGCTGCTTTATAACATGGCTTATACTTCTTATCCATCCAATGGAGAAATGAGGATGATTTGCTGCAGCCCGATGTCTCCTCATTCTCATTGCTGGTTCCTTTATGTATTAATGGAGGTTTGAGGTCCAGCATAACGAGTGTGCATTTCTCATAGAGCATGGCAGACATCTACAGTCTCAGAGGTTCTACATTATACCCCCATCTAGACCTGTCCTAGCTGGATGGTGCCTACAAGTGAACTTGGCATGCAGTCTATGGAGATATGACCACTGCAAAACCATCCTCCTTGTGGACACTAGAGGGCGGCTGTCGATTGGCTCTGCCAGAAGATTGTGAATGCCGGATAAGGTTCTTACTGTGAATGTGACGTCACCGCTGCGTGTTATATTAACATAATTGTCTGCTTTGCATGACGTGACATAATTAAATGGAATTTCACCTAATGATCAGGTTAGGAGCGGAAACAAAGGCTGTTTAATTACAGTTTTGACATAGATCACCTGTTTGGAAAAATGATGATGGTAATATCAGATATTACTGGCAACAGTAATACATTAGCATAGAATTGTATCTAAGACCAGGAAATTACAGAGAGTAAAAAAAACCAACCCTTTCCTATTTAAAAAAAAAATACAGCAGGCCAATGCTTCACCAGTTATATTGCTTTTCTTTAACCCCTTAAACACCTACTTGTTTTGAGTCTTCAAACAGGGTTGTACACAGTTTTGCCAAAACCCCCGACCTCCCCCACCCCCCATTCCTGCCGGACAGACTTGCTAAGGGAACCATACTAAGGCCACTTTCACATTAGCGACAGCACGGATCCGGCAGGTGAAGCAGCGCTCCGGCCCCACACGTGTCACATACACACACACATACACATACACACAGACATACTTACATGCTCCCAGCAGCTCCGCACATCACAGGAGGAGGAGGACGGCGCGCACATAGGAATATTCCCCACAGCGCCCTCTGCTGGAGGGAGAATCTTCCTATTTGCCTGCAGTCCTCCTCCTCCTGTGATGTGCGGAGCTGCTGGGAGCATGTAAGTATGTCTGTGTGTATGTGTCATGTGTGGTGTGCTGTGGATGGATCCGTCATGAACTCCATTGAAAGTCAATGGAGGACGGATCCGTTTACTGACTGTGTCACACCAAACGGATCCGTCCCTATTGACTTCCATTGGGGGTCATTCCAGATCCGTCTTGGTGCGGATAAACAGTACGGAGAGCAAACCGCAGCATGTTGACAATGAATGGGGACAAAACTGAAGCGTTTTATTTCGGTATTGAGCCCCTATGACGGAACTCAATACCGGAATTCCAAAACACAAGTGTGAAAGTAGCCTTACCTTTTTCCCCGATCCTGGCTCCTTCCCTCTCCACTCATGTCCCAGAATGTAGACTTCCAGTTTGACGCCACTGCAGCCAATCGCTGGCTGCAGTGGTGACGTACTCCCCTTGCTTCATGTGGCCATTTGTCATTATGCATGGGGAGCAGGTCTCCACTGCAGCCTATCAATGTGATTGTCAAAATAGATGTTTACATCCAAGTACCCAAGCGGAGGCCGGAGAGTGCAGGAACCAGGGTTAGGAAACAGCTTCCCTTTGCAGGTGTGCCCAGGAAAGGGGGTTTGCCAAACATTCCCCCTCACCCACACAAAAACGTGCACACGGTAAATTCACATGGCGGATTTACTGCAGAAACTGTCCCACTCATCTGCATAGGCCTTGTAAAAATCCATAAGTCGGCAGCCAGAATTAACCCAGACAGAGGGTACAGATTTTTTATTTTCTACAGCAACCACCATGTGTGAATTCATCCTAATGTTGATGTACCAACATGGACTCTTATTTTTTGCGAAAGGTGCTGTAGTTTGTTTTGTTTTTATGCACCATTTTGGAGCAACTACAATTGGTTTGTTTGATCCATCAAATGCATTAGATGCTGCAACCACTATTGACTGTGACATTTAGGGTATATGCACACGTTCAGGATTTATGTGCGGACAATGCGCACTGAAATCTGCAGGTGTTTACAGGGAAATCCTTAGGTCAATCCGCATCCATTGGATTTTACTGTCCACATTGAAGTTAATGGAGGAAATCCGGACAGGAAAAATAAAATAAATTGACATGCTGCGGATTTTGCATCGTGTGCGTGAGAATTTCAAATTCTCATAGAATACAATGTACATGACCTACGGTGCGGATTTTCCGGACGCAATCCTGATCGTGTGCATTTAGCTCTAAGGAGCAAAGGTACAGCTCCACAGCAACATTTAATGTAATGTATCAATGGTGTTGCATTGCAACACGCAACATACTGCAACCCGACAGTTGCAAAAAATCCAGACATTTTGTGTCGCAGGTCGGCGTGACCTTAATGTAAGTGGCGAGTGACATGTGACACTTTTTCACAGCAAAATCACAGTTCTAAGCCAGTCGTATGACAGCAACTTGACAAGTCGCAGTGTTGCGTGACTTTTCTGCAACTTGCTGTCATGTGACACATGCCGCCATGTAGCCGTACCCTTAGACAGCACAGTGGCATGTTAGCCAACTGGCACCTGCTGCCCATGGTTTGGAAACAGTTCCTATACCTGTGCCATTCACTGGATGTAGTATTTCAACCTGGTGCGGTAAGAACGCCACAATTATGAGTTAATGGTATTTTTCTGGGAAAGCTGGGTGACAGGCAGTGTGATTTTAAAGTCATCAATCCCCCTTGCCCTTATTGGTTCATAACTAGTCAGACTGAATATTCAGCACTCTGGGAAAGTTGAGATCAGTGACGACCACTGTGAGAACTGAAGTAGCAGCTCTATACTGCAGAAGAGAAGTTTTAATAACTTGACTGCAGAGGTTAACTGTTTACCAGCGATTAATGGAGATGAGAGAAGTAGATATTTAGCAGGCTGAATCTGCCAGTTTCAGAGGGACCGGCCTTCACATGCAGCAGATTTTGTTGCAGAAAATTTCTGCAACTGAAAATCAGTTCCTTTCATGTGAATGGGGTTGTTTTGGTGGGAAGCGCATGGATTTCTGCAAGTGTCATTCAGATGAATGGAAGTCATTTTCAGGCAAGGAAATTTTCTGCAACAGAATCTGCCGCCCTAAAGTGTAACGAAGGATCAGACCGTTTTAGTTCAACATGCCCAATTTTGTTCGCAGCGCAGATGGTACCTGGCAGCGATGTATTGCCCTTTTCCATTTAGCTGAGCTGACTCTGCATATGTAGGGAGAAGTCAGGAGGAATAGCTCTCGGTCACTTGTGCTATTTGGCTGCTTTAGATAAATAGATTTGAAATAGGTATTAAATAGCTGGAGATGTTAGTGAGGAATGGAAGTACTTAAAGGAGTCATCCAACCCCCTATAAGGACCCCCCAAAGTTCGGGGACCCCGTTGTTGGCCTGCTATCGGCTGCTCCCCTCGTCGTTGGATGTTTTGATCCGTGCGAAAGGGAAATGCAGCAGTGGCCGTGAAGGGATCCAGAGCAACGCAGGAGCCGGGGAGCAGGGTAAGTATAGTGTATACGAGGGGCCCCGGTAATTATTATTATAGCGGTTGGATAACCCCTCATACAGCACTAACCTATAGATAATGGGGATGCAAAGGGTATGCTCTCAAAGCCCATTTACATGGGCTGATGCACAGGCAGGGAAAAGATTTGAACTCAGAATTGCCTGATTGTTAATGTCGGTGATGCAGTAGCTGCATTTACATGCAACAATCAGCTTCTCGGTATGGGAACAAACAATCGCTACTGTGATCATTCATCCCCCGTACAGATTCATTGCTTTGCCGGCAGCACATCTCTGTTCACACAGGGTGTTGTGCTGCCATCAGACAATGATTTTAGGAGCTGCCTAAAAGATGTGATCACACGACATGTGACCTGCAGCGCCTTTATAACGGGCAGTTATCAGGAAGAGTGTTTGTAAAAGTGTTCATCCCCCATAATTGCTCCAATCCTCGACTTCAGCCTTCAGCTCCCTGCCTATTATTTCACTTTCTACTGTACATATATCCAATTCAGCTCATAGCAAGAGATACATTGATTATAGCGAGGGATGTAGAATTATATTTATAGGGACATGTGGGTATAACATGATGGGGAACATTCATCAATAATGGCGTATTGTGAGCCAAAAAAATACTAACGTTACAAATCAAAAGAGCTGTTTCAGCTCATATTCCAAAAGGCGCACGCCACTTTTAAAATGTGACTTTTTAAAAAATATAAACTTGATTATGCGCCTATTTCTTTCAATTTGGGACATTTAACACCATTAGCACTAAAATGCAACTTTTTTAAACTGAAATGCGCCATTTCAGCCAGACCGCATTTGCGATTTTTGAAACATATTTGCGACATTTCCTGTGGTAAATTGTGACTTTTGTCCCATACTCGAGTTTTTGCTTTGCTTGTGTTGAATGTCAATTTACTGACCAAACCCTGCTATTTAGCTCATTCATAACATCCTGTTTTAATAAATACCGATCACTTTCCAAAACTGTTTTTTCTTTTCATAAATGTGACTTTTTGACAAAAAGTCCCCTCTTTCTGCCATAAATGCGACTTTTTACACAAAACACCACCACATAAGCTGCTTTAATTGTCCGCAACAATTGGAGCCATTTCTGCCGATAAGAGGATGATAAATGAGGCGTAATATGCGCCGATTTTATAGCCACGCCCACTTTGACATTGATAACTCATTTCTGACGTGATGCATACTTTATAGTGAAAATTCTGCAGAAAACAGTTGATATATTTGGCACAAATCAAAACGTCATTCTTTTTGGTGTACTTTACGCCTTAATTCTGGCACACCATGCGTAGCAAATGTCCCCCTTTATGTCAACGTGTTTGCCAACAAAAGACTTTAGCGAGATCCATAGCACATCGTACATCACTGCGTATTCTGTAATAGATTATATTTCGTGTGCGCCAATCACCCTAATAGAAGCCTTTCGTTCAGCACGCGCCGTCCCACAGGCCGCTCTCTACACGGAAACCGCTGAAGAAAGGGAAGCCGCGTGTTCTCCAGTAGCCTGTGAGTAACGCAGGCTTTTATCCAGCGGCATGAAAGTTATTTGATTGGTTCCACTATTGTTCGTTATGGAGCGTGTGACACCGTTAGTTGTAGGTGGCTCTTAATGTAAAGAAACATTACTGTCACTGCTCAAAAAAACCCAAAACGGATTAATTGAAGTGTTTTAAAATACATTTGACACCGGGATAAAAGAAGCGGCTTGTTTGTTTTCCCAAGCCTGGTATAGCATAGCTTTGTATGGAGTCCTCGGCGCTGCGGTGAGGGCGTCTGCTCCGCGCTATCAGGTTGATCACTTCAAGTTTGATTCTTCTGTGCCTGCAACACCAGCACGGCATAACTAATTTAATGCCAGCGCTGTGAACTATACACTGAATAGCTCTGTGTGGGCTTTGTAGTCTACAGGGATATTTCATTATTAGCAATCATATCTGCTTAGGCAAAGCTGGCTTCTACAGATGGCGGCTTTCAAGTGCAAATGAACTGGTTAGACGTGTCTTGTTTAATACATACTCAAGATTCACAAATGGGTATTGATTTTTCTACCAGTTGTTTCGGTTAGCAAAGGAAATGGATTAAATGGTCTCCTGAGCATTTAAAGGGACACTATTACATTTAATTAATTGTAAATCTAATCCCGTACTGAAAGAGGGGGGCAAAAAAAATAGAAATGCGTGTGGCTGCCGTCTTCAGGCAAGAGATTGCGTTTTGTGGTAAGGGCTGAAGTGTTCATTCGGTAAATCGTGTTTTGTTTGGAGAATGGCTGCGTTGTATGGTTTACCGTTATGAGCCGAGGTCATTTCTAGCAGTTTTCAGCTATAATTGGGAGTGATGCCGTCCATTCCAGCCATAGTGAAAACTATTTTGAATCTGATCGGCAATAGGCATGCATTTTTTTTTAATGCCAGGAAATCCAAATTGCCGCTGCAGGTAAAGAGACTTTTTGTTTGGACAGCATAGGAAGTGGCCTCGCAATTTTATAAAAGAGTCATTCACATCCTAATAGAAAATCGCTCTTATTATAATATTTATTTAAAAAGCAGAAAAATGGCCTAAAAGAGAGAGAGAATTAACAGTAGAGGTCTAATATTCTGACATCCTCCGAACAAACAAACTGCTGGATTATCAGATACACAATCATATAAGTACATAAATGTACATATACAGGTACACACATATATTGAGAGTCATAATAACAGTTTATAAGGCTGAAAAAAAGACATCTGTCCATCCAGTTCAGCCTGTTATCCTGCAAGTTGATCCAGAGGAAGGCAAAAATAATAATAATAATAATAATAAGGCCTGAAAAGGGTTCGCTCAGAGCCCTTTTCTGAATAAATTTGAAATGAATCAGATGGTCGATTTGGCCAATTTGGAAATTCACTCTTCTGTAGTTGGAGAATACTCCAGACATATACTTCTTACGTAAGAAAATAGACTTTTTGTAGATTTTCCTCTTTTAGCTAGCAGGTGACAGTCCACATATCTGCACACATTTGCATGCAGTTCTATGGGTTCCTTCCAACAGCAGCTGTAGGGTTGTTAAAAATTGGAAAATCAAGCTACAAAAAAGTCTGTGTTTACCCTCAAACGATGAAGTGGAAACCACTCTCGCCAACCTACCAGAACCCACTGGATCATCTTGTCAGTGTTGGACCATAAGGTATATAAAACACATAATATACCTTCCCTCCTCAAGTGTGTATAAATCTCCATAATGAAGCGTCAGGGTGAAGTCACTATCGTTCATAAGTTTCAGGTAGGTTCACACTTCATCCATCCTGCCGGAGCTCACGAAATCTGGCCTAGGTGGATACTGCCGTTCACTGCCGAACCCCATTGACTATTATAGTCAATAATGTGGATCGGATGTGGAACAAAGCTATGGGGGTCATTTACTTAGTGATATACGCCTAAACGTGAGCATGGCCATCCAGCCACAGTTCTGTTTTCCTATGAAGATACAGATATTTGGGCAGATTTATCAAAACCAGTACAAAGGAAAAGAGGAGCAGTTGACCAGAGCAGCCAATCAGGATGTTTTGTTTATTTTTCAAAGGGCACTAGACATTTGAGAACTGGAATCTGATTGGTTGATATTGGCGATTAATTGGCGATTTTTTGAACTTTTTATAAATTTAATACAACATGACATAGGGCTTCTCTTTGAATCCCCTCTCACCCTGCAATAGGCATAACACATTTTTTAAGTTAGTTTAACCCAGTCTGCATTTGAAGTGTTCCTATTAGCCACAAGCATGGGAGAGAGGCATTTGGGGATAACAATACTGCTTGGGGATAACAATACCTGTGTCTCTGGTGCAGATTCAGCCCATCTTGAATAATCTGGGAAAGTAAACAGGATAACATGTAATTCGGAAGGCATGTTCCAGGTGATACTGGGCTTCATGGAGATTACCGTATATAACATTTCAAACTGCAGTGTAAAGGGTTAAAAATAAATCTAGATTCTCCTTTTGTATAGTGAGATCTATTTATCATCTCCCCTTCCTACAAGATAGGATATGGGGCAGGGGTTTTCTCTCTAGGGGGTAATAGACTGACAAAAAAGGTAATTGTCTGCTATGTTTTTTTCCTTCTTCCTCTCTATGGCCCCATTCACACGTCCGTATGTGTGCACATCCTAGGAAAACGGTCAGTTTTTTGCGGATCCGTCGTTACGCAAAAAACTCAGTTTTTCCAGGACATCCATTCCGTTTTTCCATAAAAAACGGAAAGGATGTATCCATATGTCATCCGTTTTTTGCGGATCCGCAAAAAACGGAAGGAGTAATTAAATCTTTTTTTTCTTCTTTTTTTTTCTACCCTCCTGGAACGGAATCTGCAAATGCGGATGGCTTTCCGCATGTCTTCCGCATTTACGGACGTCCCATAGACTTGTATTGGGCTACGGACCGCACAACAGGAGGAAAAGTAGGACAGGAGGATTTCTGTTTGCGGATCCGCAAAACGGAACGGAACAGATTAACGGATGCGGACAACATACGGTGCAATGTCCGCAGATTATCAGGACCCTTTGAAATGAACGGATCCGCAAAATATCCGCAAAAAAAGTCCGCAATTGCTGAACAGATGCGGATAGATTGCGGATGTTTTAAACGGACGTGTGAATGGGACCTAACACTGTGGAAATATGTCAGCAGATCCCATAGATTTTGCATTGCAGCTGTTTTGAGGGACAATTGAGACATTTGTTTTCCACTTGCCCCATCCTATTGAATAAAGCTACTTGGTTTTTCCAGGTTTAGATGATTTTTTCCCCCCCTGATACAGCGCCACTCTTGCTCAAAGGTTGTGTTCGGTATTGCATTCCAGTGAATGAGACTGATCAGTAAAAGCAAACCCAATATCCTAATCCAAGACCAACTACTTCACACTGTAAAAAGAAATCACTAGAGACTTTGCGGTGTTCTTTTTCTAATCGGAAGAAATCCTAGAAGACATAAGAATGGAGGGGAGTAGAATACAGAGCCACAGGAATAGGGAGCCAGATAACAGAAAAATAGGGACGGGCCTTTACAGAATATGTACATGTATAGATGACATCGAACACAAGTTAGACAACCCCTTTAAACAGGGGCATAGCTAAAGGCTCATGGGCCCTGATCCAAGAGTACAGTTTGGGCCCCCCTTCCCTCAGCGCTTTGTGGCCAGGGGCAGGGAAGCATATAGCCTTTGTGCTGCCTGAGAAAAAAATCAGAATGGCAAAATACGCAATTTTTGACATAACCCCTTCCCTCCAGCCAGATGTACAACTTGACCAGCATGCACTTTCTATAAAACTCAGTATCTACTTATGCACCACAAGGGTCTTTGTGGCCCCTCAGGCTACTGGGCCCGGTAGCGACTGCTACCTCTGCACCCCCTATAGCTGTTTCCCCCAGAAACGGCACCACTCTGTTCAGCTGGTTGTATCTGGCTATTACAATTCAGCCTGAGTTCAGTAAGGCTGGGCTGCACTGCCATAGACCAGTGATTTTCAACCAGTGTGCCTCCAGCTGTTGCAAAACTACAACTCCCACCATGCCCTTCTGTAGGCTGATAGCTGTAGGCTGCCTGGGCATGATGGGAGTTGTAGTTTTGCAACAGCTGGAGGCACACTGGTTGAAAATCACTGCCATAGACAACCCTTGGACAAGAGTGTTGCTGTTTCTGGTGGGAAAAAAAGTATTTTGAATGTATTTAGTGAAAGTGATATCCACAACCGTCTGAATTCCATGTTCATCTGACCGATATGACGTGATCTGTCTATGTATACATAGCAGTACATACATTGCAGCTACGGTGATTTTTAATTTCTTCTCTGTGTTTTTCTTGTTTCCAGGCGGCAGGAAAATACAGGCAACAAGGAAGGAATTACACGGTAGACGATGGAGACATTATATTCTTTAAATTCAATACGCCTCAACAGTCCAAGAAGAAATAGTTACATTTTTTTTGCAGTTTTCTTTTTTTAAAAAAAAAAAACATCGAAAGAGATTTTTTATTTAAGCAGAATATTCTGTTATTAAATAAAATACCAAACCATCTTGTCTCCTCACCCCAAAATAAATGCTGTTTGTTCTGAAATGATATGTGTCACCTCACTGTGAAAATACAAGTTCAGTAAATGTGCTTTCCGAATGATTAAGATCCTACTTGAAATCCTAGATGCTTTTCAGGACTCGCACTAGTCTCATGATACTTCATTAATCTCCATCATGTATGCCAAGCCTGACACATTTGACAGTGAGGACAATGTGGCTGGCTCTTTTTTTGAATCTACAGATAATGCATGTTTTACAGTACTCCAGATGTCTACACTCAATAAAACATTTGACAAAAACCAGCCTCTGTGTGTTTGGGGATGTCTGTATTGAGTGGATGTGGTGTGCTGAATGCGATACAGCACCTGCTGGCTGCTGATTACAGAATTTAAGACATGTGTATGATACAGTAACTGCCAGTGTGGGGCAGCTGTCATTGTATCTGAAAAGTGACTCTTTCATGGGAATCACAAGATTAGCTTGCCAGCAATTGTGCGCGTGTATCCTTGCAAATGGATAGTTTATACCTAGACTTGGACGCCAAGAAGAAATGTTTTTCTAACCTTTCTTTAACGACACTGGGAGAAATGCATTTCAAGGAAAAGGGAATGTTCGGCATCTCCTCGTTATCCTTTTCTTTCTATAGATTTAGCACCATAAGTTTCATTATTATACTTTTGATCTGTTGTGACCGCATGCTGCGGTTTGCTTTCCGGTCCAGGCATCCGCACCAAGACAGATCCGGAATGACCCCCGATGAAAGTCAATGGGGACGGATCCGTTTGGTGTGATACAATGGTGAACGGATCCGTCCTCCATTGACTTTCAATGGAGTTCATGACGGATCCGTCACCTGCACACATACATACAGACATACACATACACAGACATATACACATACATACTCACATGCTCCTGGCAGGTCACCATAGCGCAGGAGGAGCAGGACGGCGCACACATAGGACGATTCCACCCCGAGCCCAGCAGAGGGAGCTGTGGGGAATCGTCCTATGTGCGCACCGTCCTGCTCCTGTACTGTGCTGTGGAGACCTGCAGGGAGCATGTAAGTATGTATGTGTATATGTCTGTGTGTGTGTCTTTGTGTATGTACTGTGTGACATGTGTGGGGCCGGAACCGCGCTTTTCCCTGCGGCAGCACGGGTCCGGCAGCACCCTTCACCTGCCGGATCTGTGCTGCCACTAATGTGAAAGAGGCCTAACAAAGCATGTCTAGAAAACTCTTCCATAGAAATCAACAAGGTCCCCTCCTGTCCATTGTGTCTATGGCTCATGGTGGCTGCTATAAAGCATAGCGCTAAATGCTGTTAACAGCTCAGGCAAGATGGTTGCCCCCATAATCATGTTTAGGAAATAGAATTAAAAAAATTATATACAACCAGACAATAACACCAGATCAGAAATAAAAAAACGTGTGTCATTTTGGTGACACATTCCCTTTAAATTAAAAAAAAAAAGTAGGTGAAAAATACACAAGAAAGAGAATGTCAAGTGGCCAGAGGTTGCATAGAACATTAAGTTCACATTGTTTTTTTTCTGTAATGTTCTTAATGTATACATCCATCTGTGTGAACCTGAAACAAAATGTCCAAAAAAAAAAAAAAATCGGTTATAGACTAGTACATTCTGATTTGTACAAAGATAAAAATTAAAAAAAATGGATTGAGATTCCCCAGTGGTTGATACCTTTTAATGGCTCACTGAAAAGATGATGACACATTAACCATTAAAAAGTATCAACCACTGAGGGATCTCAATTTTTTATTTTATTTTATCTTACTGGCTAACAGGGTGTATATATATAATGTTCCAGTCAATGTCATTAAGGGATCCAAAATCATTACCACATTGTTGATTTGAATAACCACAGAACTGAACTTTTCCACCCAACAGGAAGTGGTCAATAAGTAAAATCCTCCACCAGTGCAGTTCCCTGGAGCTGTAGGCTGAAAGATTCCCTAAGATATTTAAAGGGAATGTGTCAACAGAAAATGACCCATTGTTTGAATCACATTTTTCATTTACATTTACATCCTGCAATTTTCGCACTGGACTCTAGTTCTAATAATAAGTCATGATTTCCTGTTGTGTACAGATAACTTTTCAGTAGCTATTATCCTTATCACTGCAGACAGAATTACAATGACAAGCAACACCTCTGTGTGGATAACACAGGGTCCACCATTCACAGCGGGTGATATCGCTGCTTTTCAGCTCTCCTAACGAGTAAGAGAGCATGCCTAGAAAACACTGTCCCATAAAAGTCAGTGGGGTCTATTGTGTCTATGGCCCATGTAGCTGCTTTCAAAAGACAGGAAGTCTTGAAGGGAACCTGTCACCATGAAAATTCAATGTAAGCTGCAGGTACCATGTTATACAGCAGGAGGAGCTGAACAGATATATATAGTTTTGTGAGAGAATATTTGGTAAAACTTGGGTTTTATACATTTAAATTCCTACTCATTCTGAGCTTTGAAGTCCAGGAGGCGGTCCTATCAGTGATTGACAGCTCTCTGTATATACAGTCATAGAGGGAAGGCTGTCAATCACTGATAGGACCGCCTCCTGGACTTCAAATCCCAGAATGAGCAGCAATTTAAATGAATGAAATACAGATTATTCTAAATCTTTGCCCAGAAAACTATATATCAATCTGCTCAGCTCTTTCTTCTGTATAACATGCTGTTTTCAGCTCAGACAACATATTCAATGCAACAGGCTCCCTTTAACATATTTTAAACCTAGTGGCCAGTGAGAAAACTGTATGATTATATAAATCTTTTTACGTATAGTGACAAAAAAATTATTTAAAAATGTGTAACATAAAAACGTGATTTACACAATAGGTCATTTATTGAATACACATTCCTTACAAAATAATAGTCAACAAACTGAAGATTTTCCAGGAGGTCCATGTCCAGGTTTGATGTGGGAAGCACTTATAGCTTCCAGTTCGTCTGCATGCCTAATTGATATACTGTATAAATGGATTTAACGTCACAATCGTATTTACATCCAGCTGTATTCCATCCAGCTTCTGTAGTACATCATTCATATCCTTCAAGTATGATGGTAGTGTCTCCACTGGGTTTGGCCTGGTGATTACGTGGCATGCTTGTGGATACTGGGCAATAGATAAAACATAGGATGTTCAACCACCAGGCAATCCAGATGTCTCTTAGTGATTACCCACTTATTCACTGACAAAATCTGAGGTAGCTGTGTCTGAAATGATACCAGATTAAAGGTATGTTTCTTGTAGCACATCTGACTTCTCAACTACTGCAACACTTCCCTCTTACAGTATACATTACAGTAGGCCAGAGGAGCACATTCCCCCCTTTGTCAGAGAGTTTGATGACAATGTACTGTTGGTTGGTGCCCACACAGCGGGGCAGATTTACTAATCCTGTTTAAGATTTAGACTAGACAGTCTAAAGATGTGTCAAATGTATCCCAGCTATCGATACTGGGCTTTATTTAACAAAAACTAGGCCAAAATGCAGAATCTGTTCAAAAATTGTAAACCCTTAATTATTTGATCATCAGCAAGTATGACAACCTCTATGAAAACAGAAGTTTTGACAGTTTGCTGGTCTGGAGCATTCAGGCAAGGAGGAAAGGCATCAGCTAAGATCTTAAAGGGGTTGTCCCACGAAAAATATTCTACAGTTTTCAAACCAGCACCTGGATCTGAATACTTTTGTAACTGCATGTCATTAAAAAATTTGGATAGCTACTGAGTTATTCAATAAAATGTATTTGTATAGGACCACTTAATTTCTTAGTTCTTTGACCAACTCACTGAGCAGGCCGCACATGCTCAGTTTCAACTTTTAACTGCCTCCTGAGCTGTGATAGGGAGAGCATGGACATGCCTCCTGCTGTGATAGGTAGAGCTGAGACACACCCCCTTAGCTCCAGCAGAAAAGACACTCCCCTTTAGCTGTCGGCTTGATATAAATCTAGCAGAGCAATGAATGTAGAGATCACTGGATCCATGTGAGGTACAGGACTGGTTCTAGCTTTGTTAGAAAGAGGCTCTCATGTACTATATGATGTCTGATTTTCATTTTTTACATTATTCGTGGGATAGCCCCTTTAAGTAATTGTGACGAAAAGAAAAGAGATTGGATCAGCTCACCTCCATGATTATACAGTGCTCAAGATCTGGGCTTTAAAGCCGAAACAACAATGGTAAAAGCGTGGATGGAACATAATAGAAAAAAAGTTAAAACCACTCTCACTTACGCATTTTGGGTAAGCATACCCTTACTCAAAGCAAGAGTACTATGAGTAAGGGCATTCTTCACCCCAAAATGGAGATTGATGATTTGGGCTTGTTGTGCAGCCACAGTACCTGGGCACCTTGCAGTCATTGAGTCAACCATGAAATCTTCTGTATACTAAGGTATTCTAGAGTGAAATGGGAGGTCATCTATCCAATAGCTAAAACTTGGTCGAAATTGAGTCACACACCAGGACAATCATCCCAAGCATACCAGCAAGGTGCTGCGATCGCCCAGTCACAGTCCAGACCTCAATCCAACTGAAATGTTGTGGTGGGACCTAAAGAGTACTGTGCATAAACAAATGCCCTCAAACCTCAATGAACTGAAGCAACGATGTAAAGAAGAGTGGGAACAAAACTCCTCCAGAAAGATGTGAGAGACTGGAGAAGTCATACAGGAAACAATTACTTCAAGTTTTTGCTGTACAAACTGTTGATTCATGGGGTGGATTTTCCATTTTTGGCTTAGTTTTTGTGGAATAAATGACATGGTGGAATCTGTCTATGTCAGTGATGGCTAACCTCCAGCACTCCAGCTGTGGTAAAACTACAACTCCCAAGATGTACACTTGCTGGGCTGTTCTAAGAACTCCATAGAAATGAATGGAGCATGCTGGGAGTCGTAGTTTCACCACAGCTGGAGTGCCAGAGGTTATCCATCACTGGCCTATGCTATTGCTCATCTGAGGTTCTAATGACCTATTTTAAGACCACTTAAGGACCAGATGCTTTTTTTTATTGTCCTGATAAGTAAAACCATAGAATTCAAAGAGGGTGTACTTTGGTATTCTCATGACTGTATGTATGTATGTATGTATCCTCTAACCACATGACATTTGCTTTCTTGCATGCTTTTCACCTGCATAGGTGAAAGGTTTGTTGAAATGTAATAGTGTAATATTACCTGCATAGGTAAAAATATTTGTTTCAATGTAATAAAAAATTTGGGGCAGTTTTATCAAAATTGGTGTAAAGGAACATAGGATTGTTTCACATTTGTGTTAAGCAGATCCGACATGCTGTTCCAGCCGGGAACAACCTGCCGTAGCCATCACTGTCCGGCGCAGCCAGAATTAAACGCAGATGTGAAACAGGCCTTACCTATAGCAACCAATGAGATTCCACTTTTTATTTTTCAGAGCATTTTAGAAAATGAAAGGTAAAATCTGAGTTTTGATAAATTTTCCCCTTTATTTTTTTAATTTTGGTGTGGACCTTCCAATACAAACTGTTCTTGTTGCCCATATCAACCAATTTGCACTTATATAGCTCTGCTATATTCCGCAGCGCGAACAGACAATGATGGACTATAGTAGTGATGGCTAACCTCCAGCACTCCAGCCATGGTAAAACTTCGACTCCCAGTATGCTCCATTCATTTCTATGGACTTCTGAGAACAGCCAAGCAAGTGCGCATCTTGGGAGTTGTAGTTTTACCACAGCTGGAGTGCCAGAGGTTAGCCATCACAGGCCTATAGTATGAAGGCATACACATTGCCCACAATACAATTTAAAGAGGACCTGTCGCCTCTCCTGACATGTCAATTTTAGTAACTACTTGCATCCTCCATGTAATAACAATTCTGCAGCATCTATTCTTATGACTCTATGTTGTACCATTCCTATATTATTCCTGCTAGAAGTTGCCAGCAGTCTTCCGTAAAGGTACTGTTGGGTGCAACCAGTAGCGGGTGTGTCTGACTCTGCCCAATCAGTGCTGCTGTTGCCAGACTGTGCTGGGTAACCTTTTTCCAACCAACTGGTATCACCCATCTGTACCTTTACTGCAAGCTGCTAGCAATTCATTCATAACTTCTATAAGGAATAATAAAGGAATGGCACATCACAGAGTCGTAAGAATAGATGCTACAGAATTGTTATTACATGGGGAAGTAGTTACTACAACAGACAGAGGTGACAGCATCTTTTTTTTTTAAATAAATATCAATTAAACATGGAGAGTAAACCAAAAGGAGTTATATGGGATCTGATTTTTTTCCTCCATAAACAGCACCACTTTGTCCTTTGTCCACCATGAAGTCTGTGACCAGGCCACTAACTATAACAAAGGGGAGCCCATTGAAGGGTTTTTCACTATGAAAGCAGAGAGAATATATAACATTGTTAATGGATCTTTGATTAAAGGGACAGTAAACCTGAAAATACATGACGACAACTGTAAACAGGAGAAAAACTTGCACTGGGTTCTCAGTCTGTAGTTCCTGAAGCAAACCGTCTAGAAGAAACCTTGCAGAGAACACAGGGGTTAATTTCATTCTGAACCCTTCCATTTTTGGCTAACAGACGTCTGAGGAGGTAAGGCTTAGTAACTGGGAGGGGCGTGCCACTTCTGGTTTCTTATTTCAGACAAAGCAATTAGAACGAGACATAACCTAAGGTTAGAATCACACATTCAGCTTTTGGAGCCCAAACCAGGAACGGATTCAAAAGGAATGAAAAAATGAAGGACTAATACGATCCCTTCTAGCTGGATCCGATTCTGGCCTTGGTCCAAAAAACTGCATATCTATGCTTCCAGACTTGCATGTCGGACTGATCTGATACTGTACTTATCAAGAGGGAGAGACTGATGATGTTCTAGGACACGCATAGAGGAAATCATCATTTATTTTTTTTATTATTGCAATATGAGACAGAATAGCATCAAAGTAGAGGTGGATATTAAGAGAAAGAACAGTAGAGAAAATTTTGGATGTAAAGAATATACATTTAGCTGTAATCCTTTTACATAAAAATGAACAGCACAAGACCAAGTCCCGTTGGAAGAACAGTTTTAATACATCTGATTATTATTTATTTTATTTTTTTTATTTTGGCTACTTTCACATCAGCATTTTTAATTCCAGCAGGCTGGTCTGACATTCACCGTCTGATCCCACTAACTATAATGGTATCCAGTGGGTTTGTGGTATGAGTACCAGGTTTGTACGGCCAAAAGCTGTCCGGGTCTTCATTGGATCCCATTGTGGTCAACGGGGTTCAATATTGAAGTATGACAGGCTGTTCTTTTGCCGGCTGAGGTGGTAAAGCTTAGCAACTGGACGTGTTATTTCAGACAAAGCAACGAGACCAAGACATTACCTAAGGTTAGAATCGCATATTAAACCAAGGAGTGGATTCAAAAAGAATGGAAGATGAAGGACTAATACATTCCCGTCCTGCTGGATCTGACTCTAGACTTGGTCCAAAAACCTACATCTACGCTTCCAGCCTTACATATCGGTCTGATCTGATATTGATCAGGAGGGACAGACTGATGATGTTCTAGATCACTCAGAGAGAAATTCTTCATTTATTTTGCAGTCATGATTGCAATATGAGACAGAATGGTTTTGTAGTCAATGGGATGCGGTGGTAAAGTACGGCAGGCTGTTCCTCTTCCAGAACAGCCTGAAAAATTTAAATACTCTGATGTGAAAAACTTATAGACTTCACCTACATAAAAAGTTGCATAAGTGATTCACTTATGTGATATTTGTGTTCCTCTTGTTGTTATAAAAAAAAAAATTCTGAATAAATATATCTGAATTTTTTTTTTTTAAAAAAAGTCATTTTTACATCTTGTTTGGAGAGATCTCACACACATTTTTTATTTTTAAATCAAGAGGATAGGAACTTGACACAACAGAGAGTAAACATCCCTTAGGGTGGGTTCAGATGTAGGTTTTTGCTGGAGTTTGTCTGCACTTTTGCATTTTTAGCGGCATTTTTTGCACCTATATTTTTGGTGTGTTTTTTTGCAGTCAAAAAGCCAGCACCAGATTTTAGCTAAAGGTCTATGGGAAATATGAAATGCAGGACACACAAGAGTTTTTTTGCTACTGGTGTTTTTGTTCATTAAAGAAGAACTCCCGCAAAAAATTTTATTCCATGTCCTGCTAGAAATGTACATGATGTAGGGTGACCAGACGTCCTCTTTTTCCTGGACATGTCCTTCTTTTGAGACCTAAAAAATTGTCCGGGGGGAATTTCAAAATTGTCTGGGATTTTGTTCGACTGCCTCAAACTGTTTGAGTCAAACATAATACATGTATATTATATACATGTATTATGTTTGACTCAAACAGTTTGAGGCAGTCAAACAAAATCATTTTAACTGTTAAAATGGCCTTTAGGGGTTAAAAACAATAAAAAACCTTCGGTGACGTCACCAAAGGTCCTTTTGCAGGTCCTGCAAGAGGAAAGAAGAAAGAAGACACCGGCTGCGCGAACAAGTGGAAAAGGTGAGTCTTTTTTAATATTTGTAACTATTATTTTCTGTTATAACCATGTTATAACGGAAAATAATAAAGGGAAGTTTGGGTCCCCATTCCCTGGGGTATAGTGTAATGCCACCCCCCCCAAAAAAAAAAAAGGTGTCCTCCTTTTCAGAAACCCCAATCTGGTCACCCTAACATGATGTAATCTGTAGTGAATGTCATTTTCTTACCAGTAGCTGAATTTTTGAGTTATATCATCCTGAAGTTTCTTATCTGTGTCATGTGACTAGGAATTAGAGCCACCAACTCACACAGCACCTTATGTGTGGACAGGAAGTCTAATTCTCTATGCATTCCTATGGGAGCCTCACTTTCAGTCTCATAGGAATGAATAGAGAAGTGACTGGCTTCCTGTCCAGGGTCAGTTGGAGGTCAGGGAGTTGGTCACATGACCCAGCTACAATAAGAAGAGAGTGGAAACTCTCAATTTCAGCCTCTGATAAGAAAATGACATTCACTACAGATTATATCATGCACCTTTCTAACAGGTCAGAGAATAAATATTTTTGCGGGAATTCTTCTTTAAGAGGGGATTTCTTTGTCTTTTGGCTACATTTAAAAAATGGAGCATGCTGGAGCTTTTAGAAATGGGGAACAGCTATATAAAACAACTTTTTTTCATTCAAAAGTTTTATTGTATTTTGATATAGTGCAATACAAAAAATACATAAAAACTGTAACTTTTACTAAACGCATATAAGGGTGGGTTCGCACTAGTGTTAGGCCATTCCGTTATAGGTTCAGTATATAACAGAATGCCCAAACGGAATGCAAAACGGAAGCCTTTAAGAGGACTTTGTTTCCGTCCTGCATAACAGAAACCAGACGGATCCTTTATGCTTGCCCATAGACTTCTATGCCTCTTAAAGGTCTGGGCAGTCCATTATATTTGTTATAAATGGAACCAATAATGTTAGTGCGAACCCACCCATACTAAAATCATGAGGTAGAGGTCTCCATAACACAAAACAGAGATAGCAAATAATGTAGGCCAATTAACTTACTACACCAGATGCCTATTGGTATTCTTTTTGTGAACAAAGGATGCCAGCAATCCAAGGAGAATATATAAGGAAAATGTATTCTTACTGATGTAGAAAAGATACATACACAATACCCCATAGAAACACAGCTGGCAGAATCACGTTGGTGGTGTGGAGCTGTTTAGTTGTGGTCTACTGTTCTTAGGTTCTAGATGTAGCAGCAGGGGCCAACATGGAAATCACTCTCCCTAGTATGTCTTGTCAGAGTGAGTGCACCCTAAAGGTCTACTAATACGGAGTCATCACCCTTACAAGGGCGGCCCCATCCAATACCTGTCCCTGTTATACAGGCCCGGATATCCCTACTTGAGATAAACAGTAATGCTCTAATTCCTGGACATAACAAATACGTTTAGCAATTAGACCGCAATCTTCTTATGATCCACCATTGAGTGTACTTTACCGTAATAGGGTGGGCCATACACCAACCTAGTGTGAGGCAGCACTGTTACTAGGACTGCCTCAGTCATTTACCCCCATTGTTCCCTGATGAGTGTGGGGTAAATTTAAACAGACGAAACGTGTAATAATTATTTCTCCTTTGTTATGCCCAGAATTGGAGTTCCTCAGGTTCACGGCATAATCTGGCTATGCCAGATATGGTGAACTCCAGCGAGCTGTTTCTCAGCTGGATGCTGATGTGAACATAGCATAAGGATGAATTTCTCCTGAAACTTACAATTTCTTTAAAAAAAAAGTGAAAGCAGAATAACAGCTGTTGTCTCACAACTTCAAGCCACTTAGGGTACGGCCACACAGCCAGGTTTCTGGATGCAGTTCTGTAAGCCAAGACCAGGCGTGAATTCAAACAAAAGAATAAGTCCTTTCTAATACTTTCTATCCTTTTATGATCCACTCCTGATTTAGGCTCCAAAACTGCACCAGGAAACCGGATGGTGTGGCCGTACCCTTATTAAAAGTACAGATTTTTTTTTCTTACATTATTGGTTTCTGAACGCAGCCTCATATCAAGAGGAATATCCTACAAGAGGAAAAAAAGTTTCAAAGTGCAGAATCATTCATGTCTGGACTGTTGCCATAATTCTTGGTTGTGTTTTCCACTCCTAGAGGAAGTTTGCGAAATTTTCATGTGTGTAAACATTTCAACAAGACATTAATAGAACAGTTACACTCATATATTCTGCTCTGCTGTGAACCCAAGAATTTCCCATTGCATTTGTGAGGGTGGGTTCACATATTTTCTTTATTATGTTTTCTTCATCTTCAGCTGATCAAATCTGAAGTGGTTTCGTCAGCTTTTTTTTTTTTTTATCAATTCACTGATTGACTTCAGTATTAAAGGGGTATTCCCATCTGGGACATTGATGGCATATTGTTAGGATATGCCATTAATGTCAGATAGGTGTGGGTCCCACCTCTGGGACCTGCTCTTATCTCCAAAACAGGACCCCAGAAGTGAAGGAGAGTACACCTCGCATGCTGGTCAACCCCCCTTTCACTACTAAGGGAGTTCCAAAAATGTTCACTAATTTTTAAAGCAAAGAAATGAGAAATGGCCACGCTTACGCAGTGTGCTCTCCATTCACCTCTATGGGACTTCAAAAAATACCTGCCTATGCTCAGAAGTCTCCCATAGCTATGAATGGAGAGCACACTGCACATGTATGGTATGCTCTCAGATGGGCCAACGCCTCAAAAAAAAAAAATGATCATGATGGATCTAATAGCTCTAATTTTTTTTAACTGTCTTAGACAGGGTGCTGAATCTCTTAAGGAGACCAGTCCTGTATGGAGACTTACTGGAAGTACTCCATGGTATGGAGACTTAATGGCAATGCTGCATGGGAAACTAATATGCAAAGAGGTATCTCCAAGAAAGAGAACCATCTTGCTAGCGTCACCTATTGGAAGTGGATCCCTATTAGATCAAGATCCGACTTTCCAACAAGCTTTGGGATTTGACAAGGTAATATAGCCAAGCCAGATATCCATCCATAGAAAGCTGTTTTGGGTACTTGCCCAATCAGGTAAAAGTTTTTACTGTTTTACCCCTAGTGTATATTACTATTATATACCTATATAGGGTATACTACTGTCATATACTTATATAGTGTATACTACTGTTATATACTTATGTAGTGCATACTACTGTTATATACTTATATACTTATATAGTGTATACTGCTATTATATACTTATCTAGTGTATACTACTGTTATATACTTATATAGTGCATGCTACTGTTATATGCTTAGATAGTGTATATTACTGTTATATACTTACATAGTGCATACTACTGTTGTATACTTATATAATGCACATGGCCCATTTAATGACTGCATGTACTTGGTGGCTTCTAGATCCAGTCCATTCCCTCCATAACTTTTCCCATCATTTTTGTATTTTCTTGGCTCTTGTATTTCCTCCTAGCAATTTAATCAACATTAGACACGATTCCTTTACGAGCTCCTCGCTCATTGAAACGTGTTAAATGTGCCAAATGACGGCTGTCCTCCACAAGCACTTTTTATTCCCTCTTTGGGGCCATTACTGCTATTGTTCTCTGTTGTTCCTATCAAGTGGCCTTGTAAAAAGGGATCATTTTTTACACTGAAGGCGATAATTGTTTTCCTCTGAAATGTGCTAAAAGATAAAGACCTTGGAAATTAAAACACATTGCCTGATGCGATACGTGTAAGGTTGTAGGCTTCAGCCACCGGTTAGAGCAAGATTGAAAAAGATTAGCAGTCTAGAATTTGTCATTAATAGGCTTTATTGTGTTTTTTTTTCCAAGCGTTTTCCAGGTGCCATTTTTTTATACAGATCTTTTTTCATGAGGGTTTATTTTTAGAAAAATGCATGAAAAAACTACAAAAGTGAAACACCACCAAAACAATGCAACATTTGCATTGCATTTAGTACTGTCTTGCAGCTGCACATTTTTTTGTGAAAAAAATACTGTAGAAAATGCTGCGGTTTTTTTTATAGCCAGTATCTGTGAAGACACCCACAGCAATTCAATGTTAAAATATGTTAATGTCTGCATCTGATCTTTTCAGACACACCATCCTTTTTTAAATCTGTCAGGTCTCATGCACATGACTGTAGGTTCGACCCATGTCCAATCCACATTTTTTGCAGCGAGCACCGGACACTAGGCCCTAGTAGTTATAATGCCCCCTGTAGTGCCCTCAGTAGATATAGTGCCCTTAGTATATATGATGCCTCCCATAGTTCCCTCAGTATATGTAGTGCCCTCTGTACGAAAAAATCCCCTCATAGTGGCCTCTATAATGTCTCATGTAGTGGCCTCTGTGCATATAATGCCCCCAGTAGTGCTCTCTGTATATATATATTGCCCCCATAGTGCCATCTGTACAGATATTGCCCCTCATAGTGCCATCTGTCCATTCTGTTATAATGCCCCCAGATGTGCCTTTTGTACATATAATGCCCCACCTATTGTGACCCCATAGTAATGACCAAAAAAAAAAAATACTCAACTCACTCCTGCCATCTGCAATGCAACATTTTTTATGTACATCCCTGTGTCATTAGCCACATGTGACAGGACCAATATTATAAATAACTACAGCAGATTAGCACAATCTTTATATTTGCTTGACACATACAGTAAGAATGAGAGTGAACTTCTCAGCATGTGATAATCTCATTAAGATTTAATATCTGGTACCAGATTGAAGAAGTTGATGATAAGTACCGTAGATATTTAGTACCCCAGACCTGGGGGTACTACAATTGTAAATAGTCTTGTATTTTATTGTTATGTATTTCATATGTTTTTGGCCGTATCTTCCAGTTAATGTATGGATGGCAAAGGTTGGCCAGAAACAGAGCTAATCACTTTGGTCCTCCCCTCTTGGTAGGAGTGAGCTGGTCCTGCTTACTGCCAGGAGGGGGAGTTCCTGCTGAGACAGAGGAAGGACAAGCCAAATAGATCTACTTACTCCAAGCCTCAAGTGAAGTCTTGAGACGCTAGACAGCAGATTGAACTCCTACAATCAGCTTTAAAGACGCTGTTGCAAGGTGAGGGATTACAGCAAAGACACCCCTCATCCAAAACATTACATTAGGCCAGTAGGACCTAAGTGCAAAATTTCCGCCATCCAACCTGTCTCCATATCCTGACTGGTGCCAAAGAGAACATTTGCACTTGATATCTGCTGCTACTGTATGTATTTAAAGTTCCATATTGCACTTAACTGTTACGTTTAATTCTGGCCTCATTCTTCAATACTACATTTCCATTGCACCGATCCCCACAGAGCAACAACCTGAGGGAGTACTCTGTGACACAACTTTTCATCAGGGCCACTACTACTCCCATCCTCTGCACCGGCTCCTCTGGGACTTCCTGCAGATACATTACATTTGCTGTTTCTGAATTGCTGAAGGAACAAGGCATTCTGCGCTTTTACAGTGACTGAAAAATGAGTGGTTTCTAAAAAAGACTTCTAATTTAGGCACTAAAGTACCAAAGGAGTAAGAACTCAGACCTTTGGCCCAAAGATAAAAAAAAGCACACTGCTGATATGTAATATTTTACCCCGTACTCCAATAGGGTAACCGGCTTATTATTATGGCTTCCAATATTCTTGTTATCTTGACATCTAAGATACGCCCACTATCAGAGGTTCGCAGAAAGATCAACGGTTGCCTTACAACCACCCCGTCCCAAAGACACCTCATTTATATAAGACAGATTGTAAAAGCCATGTGCTATGACCTTTACTTGGGGAAGGAGTGCTCCACCATATGTAGCACTTAATCAAAACAGACTTTCTTTAACAAACCGTTAACCTCTAGCCCAGACACTGTCGGCCAAAGGACCATTTACCTTGATGGTGGCATTGGCTTTGATTAAAACCCTACATACATACCATTTCAGGATACGAAATCTAGATTTTATTTCTGCAGGTGTCAAATTAAGGTAAGGGGAAAGTCAAATGGAAACAAATCCTCTGTGTTCAACATTCAATTGTAACGCTAATTTTAAGAAATCCTCTGTAATAATGATCTTTAAATTTCCTTGTAAGGAGAAGGTAAAAAAAATGGGAGCCTGATTTTCAACTAAGATGTAAGGCTTGATTGCACCTCCTTGACGTGAAGGGGTGTTTCTAAATATATACCATTTTTAATCCATTTAAAATACGTTTTGTTCACCTCTAGCCCTGACACAATGAGATACTTCTTACGTGCATGTCTAAAGCTCAACCTGCAAGGTTTGCACTACTTAAATAACCATTTTATAATGGCAGACATTTGACAAGTAGGCACGGGCAGGATTTTACTTTAGGTAGCTGACACCAGAATTTGACAAGGATGTTTTATAATGATAATATTACACATTAGTAAGAATTTAAGATGTGAAAAATTTTGACTGCATTTTTAGTCTGAAGGTCAATGCTCATTGGCAGTCAATGACCTAGCTCTGTAGAAAAGGTCTGTGCTGCACAAATTGAAAATCAGGCAACCTATAAGGCTGATTTCATACTAACGCAGGGAGCAGCCCGCTGGAGATGTCTAGATCTGACACTATCTGACACCTGCTGGCCCCATTCACTATAACAGGGGCCGGCGAAGATACGGCACCAACCCAGCGAACATGCGAAGAAGTGTCTGGAGTCAGCAAAGTTCAGACGAATGTCGGCGTATTTGCCGGGTTCCGGACAGATCTCCACCGGTCCCCAACTTTTTGGGCTTACTTTCTAAATAAAATGTTGTGACTTTTTGCATTTTTACACCACTGACTCCAGTTCTGAAATATGGGTAGGAAAGTGGGAGTGTCTAACTATGTTAATGGGTTTTACTCCAGATTTATCACTGAGACTTTTTTGAATAGTCGCAAAAAAAAAAGTTGCAATCTCACTCCAGTAGGAGGGTGGAGTAGGAAGACTGGAGGTGTTTTTCTAGACAAGCGTGTTAGGCTTTAGGAGGAGACAAATTTATCAAACATCATGAGACATTTGATAAATGTGGCACAAAGTACGACAAGCAAAACGGACTTCAAATATTCCCCGCATGATACATTCCTCCCAATGCATTTACAAAGCAAATAAGCGTAAATGTTCTGAATAGATGGTGAGCGAATCCTCAGAGTCACTGGCCTGGTGAGCCCAAGGAAACCCAGTCCTATAATGTATCCAAATACACTTTAATGAGTATTATTTAGTATACTGGGGTGGTATCATTAATGCAGTTGGCATTAAAAGTTATCATAGATCCTGCATGCCTAATTATGACTGCCTTTATAGGCCATGGATGTCTATGAGAACCCCAGGCTTAGGGGCCTAAATCTGATGACTACCCTAGCAACCTATATAGCTACGATACTGAACCTTACCTTGGTGAGATATCAAATGAACATCTGGTCTGCAGTTCCAAAGAAAATTCTTTCCAATTTCTGTAGGTATAAGTACAGTTTTTTTTTTGTTGTTTTTTTGTTTTTTACCACTGTAGCTGCCATACTTCCAGGTACTTTTGTAGACCAGTTTTATTGCCTTATTGATTGAAATTCTAAATGAACATAAACTTCTGGTTTCCAGCAGTCTTAAATGTTATGCTATGGAATTGCCTTGCTATTACTGATATTTCTTCATTTACAAGTGACCATGATAAGCCATTCTTATACCCGCACTTTGAATTTCTGCAGTCTGTAGGTTGCTAAAATGTGTAGCAGAGGATATATTACTCAAGTTTATTTTACAGTTTCTGGTTCTTTAATGCTCCATTCAGAATCTTTGTTTTTCATTTTTACTAGATATACAGATATTGCAGTCAACTTTTTTTCCCTTGTATCTCCAGCTCTAAATGTAATTTAAATGTATCCTTTTACATGGTTTAATGATCAGAAAAGCCCGCTGAGACAAACTTTTGTTAATTTGATCATGGGTGTGTGTAAACATGATCAACAATGTGTCATATCCTTCATCTGCCACCGATCAGAGCTTCTTTTTATAAACTGTGACTGTTGCAGGGAGAGAGCTGCAGCAGAAAGGACATCCCCCTAAGCTAGGACACACTCACTAAGCTGTGCAGAAAGGAAACTCTACCTGAGCTACATCAGAAAAGGCAAGCCCACTGAACAAATGCAGAAAGGACATGCTTGCTGGGCTATGCAGAAAGCACACTCATCGTGAGCTGCCGGCCTGAAAAAAATCTAGCAAAACTAAATGGTGCAATGCATGGGGAGATCTCTGGATTCATGTGAGTTACATGGCTGGTTCTAGCTTAGTTAGAAATAGATTGTCATGTACTATATGATATGATTTTACACCAATCATGGGTTAATCCCCTTTATTCTATACAGCTATATATGGCCTTTTTATAATTCAGCTCAGTTTTTTTTTTTGTTATTTTTTTCCCCAAAGGTGGCCTATTGGTGTGAGATATTAAAGGAACCTTACACTTGTCATCAATATTTCTTGTGGACAAAACTGAAACCAAATGAGCACAGGTTGAAGAGAAAGACTAATAAGTTTTAGTTATGTGCTAAACCTTTAGAAAGTCCTTCCAACCCTCCGCAGCTTGCAGGGCGTTCTGTGTACAGAGTAGGTGTGGTGCAACAAGCTGCCTGGATGGAGGAAGTACAGCCTCATTCTTTCCCCTGATAAACTGTCACACCAGTGTCACAGTACACTCTTATGTAAACGGAAAATGTGCACCAAATTACCGTTAGTATGGTTTCTCCAGCTATAATAGATGAAATATGTGAATATTCAATTCTTCTAGTTACTTGAGAATCTACTTAAAGGGGTTGTCCCATGAATAATGTAAAAAATGAAAATCAGACATCCTACAGTACTTGACAGTCTCTTTCCAACAAAGCTAGAACCAGCCCTGTACCTCACATGGATCCAGAGATCTCCCCATTCATTGCTCTGCTAGATTTATATCAAGCTGGCAGCTCAAGGGGAGGGTCTTTTCTGCTGCAGATAAGGGGGCGTGTCTCAGCTCTCCCTATCACAGCTCAGGAGGCAGTTGAAGGATGAAACTGAGCATGTGCGGCCTTCTCAGTGAGCAGGTCAAAGAAATAAGAAATTAAGTAGCTCTATACAGATACATGTTATTGAATAACTCAGTTACTCAGTAACTTAATTACATGCAATTACAAAAGTATTCAGATCCAGGTGCTGATTTGAAAACTGTAGTGCCCCTTTAATGGCTTTGTCCATTTTGAGCAATCTAAGGGCTTGTTATAGAACATGTCCTATTCCTGTCCATATTGCAGAGAAGAATAGTTATATATAGCGATGGGAGTGAGAAAAATGCAGCGTGCACACAGAAGGTATCTTTTGGTGAAGGTATCAGTGGTTTGCGGATGGCAATACGGACAAAGTGGTGTGCATGAGGTCTTAGGCTCTGTTGACATGATATTCTGACATATACAATGCATTTGGAAATTCTTCAGACCCATTCATTTTTTTTACATGTTGCGGCCTTGTGCTAAAATAAAAAAAATAAAAAATTCCCCATCAATCTGCACTCCTCATAATGAGAAATTTTAGAAGTTTTTGCTAATTTATTCTGAAAGATAAGCTAAAATTTTGCTTACATGAGTATTCATACCATTCGCTATGACACTTGAAATTTAGGTCTGGGGGCCTCCACTTTTCTTGATCATCTTTGAGATGTTTCTATACCTCAATTGGAGTCCACCTGTAATGAATTCAGTTGATTGGACATGATTTGGAAAAATACACCTGTCTATATAAAGTCTCACACCTGACAATGCATATCAGAGAAAAAACAAGGCATGAGAAGGAAAAACTGCCTGTAGAGCTCAGAGACAGGATTGCATGGAGGTACAGATCTGGAGAAGGGTACAAAAACTTTCTGCTGCACTGTACATTCCCAAGAGCACTGTGTCTTCACAATGATTAAACTCTTCTAGGAGTTGACTCACATAAACTAAGTAGGGCGGCTATAGTGATTATAAAGTGGGGCTAACACACAGGGCCCTGATCTAACAACATTTCAAACAAAAAAAGCCCTCAGTACAACAATATAGAAAATATGTATAAACTTTATTAGCTCACAAGTTAAAATCCAATTAAAATATCACAATATAAATAATGATGGTGGATAGGCTATACACATGGTGATTAGCCACACAGCGTAGCCACAAGAACGGTAACACCACTGGTTATACACTATAATATAAGGTCCAATATGACAGTGCAAAGTAAATACAAGGATCCTAAGTATATAACAATGAAGGCCAATGTATGTTACCCAACCGTGGCACGCTGATCCCTGATGCGCATTTCACCTTATCGCTTCATCAGGAGTTGGCTGTTCCACCAAACCAAGTGATTGGGGAGAAGTGCCTTGGTAAGAGAGGTGACCACGAACCCAATGGTCACTCTGGCTTAGCTCCAAAGATCTTTTGTGCAGATGGCAGAAACTTCCAGAAGGTCAACCATCACTGCAGCATTCCTCCAATCTGGGCTTTATGAGAGTGGCCACAAAGAAGCCTCTCCTCAGCAAAAGGCAGTTCTCAGTGCAATGCATATTTTTCAGTGCACACATTATCAGAAAAGAGTTCCTTCCAGATAACCGCCTGCTCGTCACAGGTGGAAAAAGCTGCATTCACATGTATGGGAAAGAGCGATGGCCACTGCAATCACTCATCTTCATACAGGTTCAACGTTTGTGGGCAGCAGATCGCTGTTTACACTGCATGATCTGCTGCCCAGAAACAAAGACTTAGGTGTCCGCATGAAAGATCACTTCACCCAATGAACGATTGTTTTCCTTGTTCTACGGGTGATCTGTGGTACCTTTACATGGGCAGATTATCAAGAACACTCGTTGGTAACGTTAATTTCTGATAAGCTGCCTGACAATCTTACAGTGTAAAGCTGCCATTACTATAAACCAAATAATATTATCAGATAAAGATAAAACGTTCACATTTTTATGTCTTGTGCCCGATTTTTGTTAAATTAAGAAGAGTTATAACTTTAAATGCTTGCTCTAGGTGCAATATTTGGGCACAGCACTTGCTTGAAGTTGGCAAGCAGGATAAAAAGTTTTACTTCCTGGTTGTGTCAGTGTAAGGGAGAAGAAAACTCTTACCAATCAGAGGGTTTGTGACCTCTGTACATTTTGGGGGGGGGGGGGTTGTCTTATTTTTTTTCCCGATTTCCTCAGTTTTTGTGATTTTTTAAATATAACACGTTTGAACTCTGCACATCTTCAGCATTTATTTTTAGGAGGTGTTGCCCGACTCAGGTTCTGCCTGGGTCACACTTTTCGTCACAAACCAAACATTATTTTTAATAAAATGTTATGCTTTGATAGAAATTTTCATGAAGGTACCTATGAGTGTAAAGTGTTGGTTAGCATTTTCACAAAAGACCAGGGGGGTCATTTACTAACCAGAAATACCCCTATATTAGGCATATTTCTGGCGCAGATTTCTTTGCGCCGCAATCTGCGAATTCGCCCTGCTCATGCCAGGTCTAAAAAAAATGGGCGTTGCGTGGGTGGGGAAGGGGACGGGCCAGCAGGTTTATGTGTAGAAAATGGTCTAAATGTAAGACAGCAAGGAAGCTGTCTTACATTTAGAAGCGGCAGTGGATCCGCCAAAGTTATGGAGAGGCCAGCGCCTCTACATAACTCCGTCGGATCCACCACCAGCTATAGAGCAGCGTCTAAAACTCCAGTCTTAAAAAATGATCCCCCAGGTGTCTGCCTTCAGAAAGAATTTATTAATGTAATATGATTTTTTTAAATTTAGGTTTCATTTGTGTCAAAAGGGTTTTCTTTATAACTAATGACCTATCCTCAGGACAGGTCATCAGTAACTGATCCTGGGGGTCTGACACCCAGGATCCCCGCCGATCCGCTGTTTGAGAAGGTACGGTCACTCCTGTGAACTCCCATACCTTCTCTCAGTTTATCAAGCACATCGCCTTACATTGTATAGCGGCTGTGCTTGGTATCGTAGCTCAGTCCCATTCACTTCTATGGGGCTGAGCTGAGCCTAGGCCACGTGATCGATGAATGTGTCGTCATTGGCCTAGGAAAGGCTGAGAGAAAGGCGCGGCACTACTGTGAGCGCTGGTGCATTCTCAAACAGCTGATCCGCAGGGGCAGGGCCGCTTCTGTCATGAGGCGAGATGAGAATCTCACCTCAGACGGCAGTTTTGTATTTTTGAGTTAAACACTGCTAGTGGATGCCGCCTGTGTTCCCTGTAAGCTGCGCACCCCCCCTCCCCTCCTGGAGCGCAGGGAGCTGGGTCCCATCACTCACCCACAGCTCAGCTCCCTGAGCTCCTCCCCTTCTTCAGGTCGGCAGACACTGAATCGTGAATTCAGCCTGCAGCCACAGATCACGCCACAAGCCTGTGTGGGCGGAGCTGGCAGCCTGGGAATCTGCATAAGCTCCGCCCACACCATCATGCGGAGCCATCTTTGTCTGCAGCAGGGGAGAGAAGACTGTGAGGAACGGGACAAGGTGAGTAGGTACTGTGTTAGGTACGGAGGAGGCACAGATGGCATTTCTCCTACAAAGGGGACACAGTGGAGAGGGCATTAATACAACAAAGGGGCCACAGAGGAGAGGGCAATAATACTACAAAGGGGGCACAGTGTGTATTACTATTACAAAGGGGGGCACAGTGGGCATTACTACTAGAAAGGGGGACACACAGGGCATTACTACTAGAAAGGGGGACACACAGGGTATTACTACTGCAAAGAGGGCATTACTACCATAAGGGGGGCACAGTGGGCATTACTACTACAAAGGTGGCACAGAGGGCATTATTACCATAAAGGGGCACAGAGGGCTTTTCTACTATAAAAAGGAGCACAGAGGGCTTTTCTACTATAAAGGGGAGCACAGATGGCACTACTACTATAAAGGGGCCACAGAGGGCTTTGCCACTATAAAGGGGGCATAGAGGGCATTGCTACTATAAAGGGGGCACAGAGGGCATTACTACTATAAAGGGGACACAAAGAGCATTACTGCTATAAAGGGGACACAGAGGGCATTACTACTATGAAGGGGGCACAATAGGCCTTACTACTATGAAGGGGCACAATGGGCATTACTACTGTGCAGGGACACAGGGGGCAATACTACTATGAAGGGGGAACAATGGGCATTACTACTGTGAAGGGGCACAAAGAGGGCATAACTACTGTGAAGGATCATAACTATTATGGGGGCACACTGGGCATTACTACTGTGTAGGCGGCACAATGAGCATTACTACTCTGAAGGGGGCACAGAGAGGGCACAACTACTGTGAGGGGCACAAAGAGAGTATTACCACTGTGAAAGGGGCTCAGATGTGTCTGCCCTGTGTGTATCACCATCACCATGCCCACAGTGTTCCTATGTCTTGACGCAGCTGCATCTGTGTGGGGCAAGAAGAAGAAGGAAGAGGAGGCAGCGCTGCCAGCATGGAGTCCGTGGGAGAGGCATCGGGAGGCACACTAAGGACGCAGGTAACACTACCACATGATCTACACTAGTGCTAACTGTGGTTTTACATAAGACTGCAGGTAACACTATCACATGATCTACACTAGTGTTATCTGTGGTTTTACATAGGACTGCAGGTAACACTATCACATGATCTACACTAGTGTTATCTGTGGTTTTACATAGGACTGCAGGTAACACTACCACATTATCAGCACTAGCGTTATCTGTGCTTTTACATAGGACTGCAGGTAACATCTCGTATTCTGTACTCAGAGATTTATCATTGTGCTACCTGTGGTGTTACATAGGACTGCAGGGAATATCTACTATATTATCTGTACTTGTACTGCCCCAGATCTGTCAGGACAGTCTTGGAGTTCGGGGTACTGGGTGTTGGACCCCACTGATCAGATACTGATGACCTGTCCTGAGGATCGGTCATTAGTTATAAAGACTTAGAAAACTCCTTTAAAGCAGATTTGCCTTTGAATCTGAATCCATTTTTACAGATAGCAGTCATCTACATAAAAATCAGATTGTTACTTCCTGGCTCAAAGTACTTACAGAGCTTTCTCTAGTAATTTTCATTCTTTATCCAAGCAACTGTTGCAGGAAAGATCTATCTGATGGTAAGTAGAACATGGGAATTAAAGACTATGTCGACTATCGCAACTAATTTTATGTTTCTTCAATTCATCTGAAAATGAAGCATTTTTGTAAGTATTTTATTTTTTATTTCACTTCTACAGCTCCTATGCACAATTATGTGTCTCCATGTAAAGTGGCAACAAACAAAGCCAGTGTAGTCCCACTTCAATGGGACTGAGCTGTGTCTAGGCCACGTGGCCAATGAACCTAGGGCCTAGGGAAAGCTCAGAGAAGGATGTGACACTACTGTGAGCGCTGGTGCCTTCTCAAACAGCTGATCGCTGGAGGTCCCAGATGTTAGACTCCTACCGATCAGATACATATGACCTATCCAAGTGGTAACTCATGAGTTAAAAAAATCTCATAAAACCCCTTTGGCTGGCCATACACTTTCAAAAGCCATCTGCCGACTGCTTACAGCAATTATTCCTTTTGAACTCTCCATACACATGGACACTCAGTTCGATCGAGACACATCTGGTAGCAGCTTATCTCCCTTGAGGCAAGTTCAAATTTCCCGCATCTGCCAAACAATGGAGAATATTAAAGAGATAAAATAATTTTTACTACTTTGGGTTATCAAAATATCAGAAGTCCTAAAGATAAAACTTGTGAACAAGAACCAAATAAAAGGTTACAGCTGTCTATGCTATAACTGGTAAAAATTGCTAAAGGGACATGAGAGGTCAAAATGTATGTCAAGGAGGGGTTAAAAAGCAAGCTTTAATCGTGAATGAACAAGCAATTGTATAAGATTAAAAAAAAACACCTATGCTGTGCTAGCCATTAGTTCTGAAATACCGGTTTGCTTAGTTAGTTATCTCATCCATCAATCTCTGCGCTCTGACTTGCTACCCCTCCCTATTGCCGGTGGCATCTATTGTAACGTAGGATATTCATTCAGTAGATTTATTTTGTAGCCACTGTAGCTTTAAAGAGAATATTTTTTATGCTCGATCATTCCAGGGAAAACATTTATCACTTATCCGCAGGTTAACTGTCTGAACGCTGGGGGCCGAACTGCTTGGACCTCCACTGATCACCAAAAAGTGGTTCCTGAGACCTCATTCCTCCTCATTGCAGGACTGTGGTGAGGAGGAGTTTGATTGGAATAGTGGTCATGTAGGCACCCTGCCACTCTCATCAATGTCTTTGGGGCTGACACCCCCTAAGTGCGGTTGAAAAGTGAGGAAGAAAGGATGGGAGCCTCGGTGGAGATCCCATTGGTGAACAGGTAAATGGTTTTCATTAAATAATACCTTACGGCTATGAACTCTATTGGGGATAATTTTTTGTTGTTGCGCTTTACTCATTTTGGGCTAAAAATAATTTTTGTCAGATGATCTTTATTAAAACTTTCAAGAGCTTTTCTTATACAGCTTTTTGTGTATTTGCAGACTGGTAGGCTTTCCCTTCACAGTGAATCCCGTCAGAGAACGCTTTAGACGGGTCAGACTTTATATCTCTAAATTCCTGACAGCTCATAAACAATCATAGCTAAACTCTTCTCAGTATTTTGCGAAAACGGAACAACTGGCCTCTAATAGAAAAGTCATATCCTTGTCCGTAATGCGGACAATAATAGGACATATTAAATTTTTTTGTGGAACGGAAATATGGTCAAACGGAATGCACGCAAAATATCTTCCATTTTTTTGCGGAATGGTTCCGCATACAGTCCGCAAGAAAAAACGGAACGGACACAAAAAGAAAATACATTCATATGCGTGAGCCCTAAATGAGTGTTCATGAGCTATCAGAGGTTCAAAGATAAAGGTTACACGTGGAGCCGTCAGAGCTTCTGTCTGACGGGTTCCATGTAAAACAGAAAAGCAAGCCGGTAGATACACTAAAAGTGAAGCCTGTAGAACAAAAAACTGTTGACAATTTTTAAATAAAGACCAAGAGCCCAAAAACAAGAAAAATCCAATGATGAAAAATATTGACCCCACAGGTGATCATAGTCTTTAAATTCAACTTGCATTTACTAAATAAGGTTCTAGTGTAGGACTCCAATAGCTCCTAGCCTGCACAGGACCTCTCACCACAAACATGTTCTTATTTTCCCATTTACATAAATAGTGGAAGGCATGTGGACACCCCCATAGTGGTCAACAATAGGGAAAGGTGATGTTAGATTGATAAGTGTCCAACCAGCTGGACTCTGTTTCCATACCTTCCCTAGAATTGTATAGAGTGTTAGGATGAGTTCACATCACCGTTTATTTTTCCGTTCTTCTGCATGCAGGACTTTTCCATCTAAAATAACGGATCTCAGAAGGAAATGGCTAAAACAGATGCCAAATGTGCATAACTGATGCTCTGGGTCTGTTTTTTCTTTATTTTTCTATTCTTCTGACAGATCAGAAGAACAGAAAAATAAATGGTGATGTGAACTCACCCATTGCGGGAACGCTGTACGTTCTTCTCCACATTACAGACATACTGGTGTGAAGGAGCAGAGATCACTGTTCTAGCGATTGGTGGGTACAGAACAACCATTTTATGTTTTTCGGTGATAATAGACAGGAGAAGAGGTTTTTTTCACCAAACATTCACTTCACAACAGAACTTCTATTGAAAGAAAATGTAAAACCTGTACATGCTTGTTGTTATTTTAGCTTTTTTCCCCACATTGTTTTCAATGGGTAAAAACATAATGAAAAAATAAATGTTTTTATTGAGCTACTGTGGTTTTCCATAGAAGCAGTAGTTCCAACACAATAAACAATGGTACGTTTTTGAATAGCCATAGGATGCCATAATGCACTTTGTTGACCACAGGATCTACCATTGTTGAGACTTTCTTTGAAGCCACTGTCCAGTCTGGCTAAGGCCTTATTCAGACGCTTGTAACGTGAATGCATTTTAGTCTCCATATTAACGCCGGAAATTCTGGTCCGACTGTGGGTCTAATGACCCAAACTAACAGCCTCATAGGGCTCTATAATGCTGTAAGTTCAGAACATTAGACCTGTGATCGGTCTGGGAATTGCGGCTGTAATATGGACAACTAAAATGCACCCGCATTACGAGTTCTGAATGAGGGTTAAAGAAAGACTCCCACAAAAATTTTTATTCTCTGACTTGTTGGGAAGGAACATGATGTAAATTGTAGTGAAGGTTATCTTCTTACCAGTCACTGTATGTGTGAGTTATAACCTCCCTTCTCATCCTCAGCTATGACTTTCCAAATAACACAGCATCTTATGAGTTGGGAGAAAGCCGGTTTCTCTATGTATTCCTATGGGAGCCTCAATGTCAGTCTCATAGGAATAAATAGAGAAGAAATTGACTCCCTGTCCTGTGTCAATTTAGAGGGAGAGTCACATGACACAGCTGAGGATCAGAAGGGAGGTAATAACTCACAAATACAAACACTGGTAGGAAGATTATCTTCACTAGAATTTTTACATCAAGTACCTTTCTAACAGGTCAGAGAATAAAATTTGCTGTGGGAGTGATACTTTAACTCAAAATATCATAATAGGATCTTTGAAAGTTGTTTTTAAGATCCAGACAACCCCTGACGCATCTTATGTTAAAATATTAAAGGGCTGTTATAATATGGATGACCTATTCTAAAGATACATCATCCATATCAGATCAGCAAGGAACCAGCTACCACCACCACCACAGGTGATCAGCTGTTTGAAAGGCTGAGGCCCTGGTGTGTGCACTGCGTGCTCTTTAGTGTTTACCTGCAGGCCATCTACTTTGTAGCAGCAGTGTGGTGTATTTACAACTGTTCGTTCCATTCACTTGAACTACACTAGGCCCTCAATATCGTGCAACTGGAAAACCCCTTGAAAGGGGTTTTACTGGATTTTCATACTGATAACCTATCCTCAAGACAGGTCATCAGTATCTGATCGGTGGGGGTCTGACACCCGGGATCCCCGCTGATCAGTTGTTTGAGAGGGCACCGGCACTCCTGTGAGCACCACTGCCTTTTGCCATACATTGTATAGCAGCTGTCCTTGGTATCGTGCTCAGCCCCATTAAAGTGAATGGGGCTGAGCCCGATACCAAGCACAGACGCAATACAATGTACGGCGCTGTGCTCGGTAAAGCAATGAGAAGGCAGAAACAGCTGATCGGTGGGGGTCCCAGGTGTCGTACCTCCACCGATCATCAGGGGCTAAAGGCTCATGGGCCCTGAGTTCAGCTTGCCCCCCCCCCCCCCAGCGCTGGTGCACCTAGATTTTCTGTCGGCCAAGTCAAAAATCGACCCCCCCCCCATGCCAAATTCTCACCCTAACCTTTTCCCTCCTAACATTACGTATATCACTACAGAACATACAGGGTAAGGCTACATTCACACGACAGTTGTTTTTGCGGCCTCCGATCTGCATATTTTGCAGCTCAGATGCAGATCCATTCACTTCAATGAACACTGTGTGCTGTCCGCATCTGTATGTCCATTCCTATTTTTAGTTTTGCGGACAAGGATAGGCATTGTTACAGTGGATCTGCAAAAAAACGGATGCCATACGGAACATCATCCTTTTTTTGCGGATCCGCAATTTGCAGACTGCAAAACACAACGTTGGTGTGAATGTAGCCTAATACAGCACCCCATACCTCTTACATCCAGTATAATACAGCGCCCCATACCTCTTACATCCAGTATAATACAGCGCCCCATACCTCTTACATCCAGTATAATACAGCGCCCCATACCTCTTACATCCAGTATAATACAGCGCCCCATACCTCTTACATCCAGTATAATACAGCGCCCCATACCTCTTACATCCAGTATAATACAGCACCCCATACCTCTTACATCCAGTATAATACAGCGTCCCATACCTTCTTACATCCAGTATAATACAGCGCCCCATACCTCTTACATCCAGTATAATACAGCACCCCATACCTCTTAACCAGTATATACAGCGCCCCATACCTCTTACATCCAGTATAATACAGCGCCCCATACCTCTTACATCCAGTATAATACAGCGCCCCATACCTCTTACATCCAGTATAATACAGCGCCCCATACCCTCTTACTCCAGTATATACAGCGCCCCATACCTCTTACATCCAGTATAATACAGCGCCCCCATACCTCTTACATCCAGTATAATACAGCGCCCATACCTCTTACATCCAGTATAATACAGCGCCCCATACCTCTTACATCCAGTATAATACAGCGCCCCATAACCTCTTACATCCAGTATAATACAGCGCCCCATACCTCTTACATCCAGTATAATACAGCGCCCCATACCTCTTACATCCAGTATAATACAGCGCCCCATACCTCTTACATCCAGTATAATACAGCGCCCCATACCTCTTACATCCAGTATAATACAGCGCCCCATACCTCTTACATCCAGTATAATACAGCGCCCCTTTACCTCTTACATCCAGTATAATACAGCGCCCCATACCTCTTACATCCAGTATAATACAGCGCCCCATACCTCTTACATCCAGTATAATACAGCGCCCCATACCTCTTACATCCAGTATAATACAGCGCCCCATACCTCTTACATCCAGTATAATACAGCACCCCATACCTCTTACATCCAGTATAATACAGCGCCCCATACCTCTTACATCCAGTATAATACAGCGCCCCATACCTCTTACATCCAGTATAATACAGCGCCCCATACCTCTTACATCCAGTATAATACAGCGCCCCATACATCTTACATCCAGTATAATACAGCGCCCCATACCTCTTACATCCAGTATAATACAGCGCCCCATACCTCTTACATCCAGTATAATACAGCGCCCCATACCTCTTACATCCAGTATAATACAGCGCCTCATACCTCTTACATCCAGTATAATACAGCGCCCCTTACCTCTTACATCCAGTATAATACAGCGCCTCATACCTCTTACATCCACAATAATACAGCGCCCCTTACCTCTTACATCCAGTATAATACAGCGCCCCATACCTCTTACATCCAGTATAATACAGCGCCCCATACCTCTTACATCCAGTATAATACAGCGCCCCATACCTCTTACATCCAGTATAATACAGCGCCCCATACCTCTTACATCCAGTATAATACAGCGCCTCATACCTCGTACATCCAGTATAATACAGCGCCCCATACCTCTTACATCCAGTATAATACAGCGCCCCATACCTCGTACATCCAGTATAATACAGCGCCCCATACCTCTTACATCCAGTATAATACAGCGCCCCATACCTCGTACATCCAGTATAATACAGCGCCCCATACCTCGTAACCCATACCTATCCAGTATAATACAGCGCCCCATACCTCTTACATCCAGTATAATACAGCGCCCCATACCTCTTACATCCAGTATAATACAGCGCCCCATACCTCTTACATCCAGTATAATACAGCCCCCCATACCTCTTACATCCAGTATAATACAGCGCCCCATACCTCTTACATCCAGTATAATACAGCGCCCCATACCTCTTACATCCAGTATAATACAGCGCCCCATACCTCTTACATCCAGTATAATACAGCGCCCCATACCTCTTACATCCAGTATAATACAGCGCCTCATACATCTTACATCCAGTATAATACAGCGCCCCTTACCTCTTACATCCAGTATAATACAGCGCCCCTTACCTCTTACATCCAGTATAATACAGTGCCCCCATACCTCTTACATCCAGTATAATACAGCGCCCCATACCTCTTACATCCAGTATAATACAGCGCCCCATACTCTTACATCCAGTATAATACAGCGCCCCATACTCGTACATCCAGTATAATACAGCGCCCCATACCTCGTACATCCAGTATAATACAGCGGCCTCATACCTCTTACATCCAGTATAATACAGCGCCCCTTACCTCTTACATCCAGTATAATACAGCGCCCCTTACCTCTTACATCCAGTATAATACAGTGCCCCATACCTCTTACATCCAGTATAATACAGCGCCCCATACCTCTTACATCCAGTATAATACAGCGCCCCATACCTCTTACATCAGTATAATACAGCGCCCCATAACCTCTTACATCCAGTATAATACAGCGCCCCATACCTCTTACATCCAGTATAATACAGCGCCCCATACCTCTTACATCCAGTATAATACAGCGCCTCATACCTCTTACATCCAGTATAATACAGCGCCCCATACCTCTTACATCCAGTATAATACAGCGCCCCATACCTCGTACATCCAGTGTCGTCTCCTCTAATATAGATCTTTTCTTTCCTCATCTTCTCCTTTCAGACCAGACACCATTTTTCAGCCATTTCTCATCTCCGCAGTTTGACAGAAAAAAAATCTTAGTTTACTTTTCCATCATCCTCCCATCTTCTGGACAAATCATCCTACCACCCCAGTACTGTGCCACTAGTACCACACAGATAGTGCCCTTCAATAATTATTGGCACACAGTGTCCTAAAATAACTGCGCCCAGCAAATAGTGCCCCGTAATAGTGTGAACATAACGTGCCCCAGAAATAACTGCGCTGATACTGTGCCAGGGTGCCCCCCACAATAATAGTGCCCCCAAAGTCCCAACTAATAATTCTCTGCCAGGGTGCCCCCCACAGTAATAGTGCCCCCCAAAGTCCCAACTAATAATTCTCTGCCAGAGTGCACTTGTTAGTAATAGTGCCCCCAACAGTACTAATGTCCCCACTGTGCCCCAGAAGTAATAATGCTTCCAATGTGCCCCCATAGTGCCCCCCAATAATGTGCTAGTACGAAGTGCCCCAATAACGTGCCAGAAGTACCCCCAAAACTTCACCCCAATAATGTGCCAGTAAGAAGTGCTCCCCACACATAGATGCCCCCCAAATTATGTGCCAGTAAGAAACGCCCCAATAATGCACCAGAAGTTCCCCCCATTGATTCCCCCCCAAAATCATGTGCCAGTAAAAAGTCTCACCCCCATAGATGCCCCCCAAATTATGTGCCAGTAAGAAATGCCCACCAAATTATGTGCCAGTAAGAAATTCCCCCAGTGCCAGTAACAAATGCCCCCAGTGCCCCTATGTGCCAGTAACAAATGCCTCCAGTGCCAGTAAAAATGCCCCCAATAGAGCTCCGGTCCGTGATTGCAACAGTAAAAAAAATAAAAACACTAATACTTACCTCCATGGAGCTGGCAGCGATGTGATGCAGGCCTCTTCCGGGCTGTATCCTGCGCTGTACGGCTCAGGTCGTCATCGCGCCGCCTGAGCTGGCCTCTGATAGGCTGCAGGCCTAGTGCCTGCAGGATATCAGGGGAACGGGCAGGGGAGACGCCTCTCCCTCCCCTGCCCCCGGCGATACAGATGACTATGGAGATGAATGCTTCCACAATGGAAGCGCTCATCTCCCTCTGCCCCGCTGCCACCCCCAACTGTGCGCAGGGCCGCGCCGCACCTTGCCTAATTGGCGGTGTGGCCCTGTAAGTGGCAAGGGGGGCGCGACCGCTGTGACCCCTATAGCTACGCCACTGCCGATCATATATTGATGACCTATCCAGAAGATAGGTCCTCAGTATCAAAATCCCGGAAAACCCCTTTAGGCCCCTTTCACACGAGCGAGATTTCTGCACGGGTGCAATGCGTGACGTGACCGCACATTCATTTCAATGGGTCTGTGTACATGAGCGTTTTTTTCACACATCAGTTCTGCGTTGCGTAAAAAAACGCAGCATGTTCTATATTCTGTGTCTTTCACACAGCCCTGGCCCCATAGAAGTGAATGAGGCTTCAGTGAAAAACGCATTGCATCCGCAGGCAAGTCCGGATGCAATGCATTTTTTACTGATGGTTGCTAGGAGATGTTGTTTGTAAACATTCAGTTTTGTATCACGTGCGTGAAAAACGCATCAAAACGCATTGCATCCAAGAGGAAAAAACTGAACGCAATCGCAGACAAAACTGACTGAACTTGCTTGCAAAATGGTGCGAGTTTCCCTGAACGCATCCGGACCTAATCCGTCATGCTCGTGGGAAAGAGGCCTTAATATATTCTTTTTTTTTTCATGTGTTCCCCTGTGGATATGCCATAAATGTATAGGTTCTTTTTTTGTGGTGTTTTGGCTGCTATTTTTTTTTTTTTACTTAGAGAGAAACCGATAGAAAAGCACCCCACACAATGCCACTTCAAAGCGTGCCACTTTTTGTTTAAAGCTTGAACCTAAAAAAATGCAGTAAAAGAGAAAAAACTTTGTTTGTAGTTCATTCATATTTCCCAACTGAATTTCAGCTAACATACTGTAGCAGCATTTAAAAAAAAAACAAAAAGTACACAGAAAAAATCAAAATAAAATGCTGTGCTAATGGTGAAACTATCCTAAGGCTGTTTAGTCCTGACCTAAATACTGCACGGGAGAACAGAAGAAAACTCTTAAGCTCCCCAAAATCGAAAATAAACCTAAACCTAAAAATAAAGTTTCCACCAAAATAAAAGAATTCTCTAGTTCTCCCACCACCAGCCTAGTCTCTTCTACTGTCATAATGACATCAAGTGACCACAGTGGCCAATCACTACGGCAGGATGCTAAGTCACTAAGGATGTGACATCTCCACAGTCCTGTGACATTCTTATGGTGCACACGCAAAGTTCACTACAATCTAAGGCCTCATTCAGACGAGCAAGTTTTTCATCCAGATGCATGTTGTGAATGGATAGCATCCAGGCTGGATCCTAAACCCATTAATTTCAATGGGTCTGTGTACATGAGCGTCATTGCGTTCAGGAAAAATGGCAGCACGTTCTATATTGTCCGTTTTTTAACGCAGCTCTGGCCCCACAGAACAGGACCTGTGTGAAAAACTGAAGGCTTCCGGATGCAATGAGTTTTTCACTGATGGTTGTTAGGAGGTGATGAGGCCCCATTCACACGACTGTCTTTTTGGTTCGCATCTGATCCACTTTTTTTTGCGGATTGGATGGGGACCCATTCATTTCAAAGGGGCTGCAGAAGATGCAGACAGCACACCGTTCCGCAGCCCTGCAAAAAAAACAAAAAAAACCCATGTCCTATTCTTGTCCTCTTTTGCAGACAAGAACAGGCATTTCTAACAAACGGCGGGACTTGCTGATCCATAAAATGCAGAACACACGCAGTCGGTATCCGTGTTGTCAGTATCAGCAATTTGTGTTGTGTGAATGACTCCCTTATTCTTCAGTTTTTCTTCACACGGGTGAAAAACACATTTTGTCATTTTCCGTCATTTCCCCTGAACAGATTCTGACACATTCTGTATCGCCTAAAGAGGCCTAAACATCATAGTGACAAGAAGCGCAGAAGAACATTATCCAGTTTTGTCTATCCCTTTTGGATCACTTAGGGGTTGATTTCTACTGCTGGAAAGACTTCTTCAGGATATGTCCACTTAAAGGGGTTGTCTCACTTCAGCAAATGGCATTTATCATGTAGAGAAAGTTAATATCAAGGCACTTACTAATGTATTGTGATTGTCCATATTGCTTCCTATGCTGGCTGGATTCATTTTTCCATCACATTATATGCTGCTCGTTTCCATGGTTACAACCACCCTGCAATCCAGCAGAGCTGGCCGGGATTGCACACTATAGAAAAAAGCACCAGCCTATGTGCGCTCCTACGGTACCGGCCACCAGAGAGTCTGGCTTTTTCTCCTATAGTGTGCAAGCATGACCACTGCTGCTAGATTGCAGGGTGGTCGTAACCATGGAAACAAGCAGTCTATAATGTGATGGAAAAATGAATCAGGACAGCAAAGGAGGCAATATGGACAATCACAGTACATTAGTAATGGCCTTGTATTAACTTTCTCTACGTGATAAATGTCACTTGTTGAAGTGAGACAACCTCTTTTAAGACTCTGTGGATTTGTACATGGAAAATTTACAGCATTTTTCAGTACCAGCAAAGCAGATGAGGTTTTAAGAAATTTTATCCGCATGCTGCTGAAATAAATCTACAGCATGTCAATGTATGTTCCAGATTTCCGCTTGTTTTACACAGGGTAAAATTAGCGCAAATCCACTACAAACTCTGTGTCAAATCTGCCTGTAATTCAAGTGGATTTTCCCACAGATCCACAATAAAAAAAGTTACATCATTTGTGGACGTACCTTTATTTTTTCTCAGGTTTCTTGTGTTGTTTTTTTTTTTATACAAGATGTTATGAAATATGAAACAAACTACAAAGCATTTCTTCATGGTGTTTTTTCTGTTGCGTTTGCACACTTTTTCGTTTTTACAAAGGGCAGCGTACTCTAGGTATACCGTTTCTCCCTTGGTCATCTCTATAGAAGTTTAAAAAGCACAAGAGAAAAACATCACGAAAACTGTAAACACCCCTCTCCCCATACCTATGTTTACCACTAAGAAAACTCAGTAAAAAACTATTTTTGTAGCAGTTTTTGGGCCAAGCCAATTGTCTTTCCGCACTATGGGTTTTAAAACCGCAACGGACCCCATTGTAGAAATGCCTGTTCTTGTCCGCAAAAGTGATAAGGACATGTTCTATCATTTGCCCGCACAGAAGCGGACAGAACGTAGATGACATCTATGTGCTGCCCACATCGACATGCAGTCAATTTCTGCACAGAAGAAAAAAGCAAAATGTGCATAAGATTTGTCTAATCTCATTCATGTTGCTAGTACTGTATTATGTTGTGTTTTTTTTCTGCACGGAAAAAATACACGTTATCCACATCGTGCACAGGTACCCTAAGGGTAGGTTCACACAATTTTGAGCGTGTCAACATCCGCTGTGTATTTCACGTCAGGAACCGCTGCGGTTTCTACCGAGGGTTTAAATTTCAAATGGTGCGCCCCTACTCTCAGTTTAGCTCCAGCGAATGGAGGTAGGCCTCAAGCAGGCTACAGCCACGGCTTCCCTAGGTGTCTGTGTGGTTACCAAGCCAGGAATGAAGGTGTACATTTTTGGTGCACGGGAAAAAGCCTTAGCCGCATGAACTGTGACACGGCCTCCCACTGAAGACAACTGGTGGCGTTATCAGCGCTGAAACCCATGTCAAATAAACTGTGTGTGAACACACCTTGAGGGTAGATCCTATGGGGGCAGATATGCTGCAACACGGATGACATAGGCTACTTTCACACTTGCGTTTTAATATTCCGGTATTGAGTTCCGTCATAGGGGCTCATTACCGGAATAAAACACTTCAGTTTTGTCCCCATTCATTGTCAATGGGGACAAAACTGAACTGAAGACAACGGAATGCTCCTGAAAGCATTCCGTTCCGCCTTCAGACCGGAGAACAAACCGCAGCATGCTCCGCACCAAGACGGATCCGGAATGACCCCCAATGAAAGTCAATGGGGACGGATCCGTTCAGTGTGACAAAATCAGTAAACGGATCCGTCCACAGCACACCACACATGACATACACATAAACATACACATACATACTTACATGCTCCCGGCAGGTCTCCACAGCGCAGGAGGAGCAGGACGGCGCACATATAGGACGATTTCACCCGGCGCCCAGCAAAGGGCGCTGTGGGGAATCGTCCTATGTGTGCGCTGTCCTGCTCCCCCTGTGCTGTGGAGACCTGCCGGGAGCAAGTAATTGTGTATGTGTATATGTCTGTGTGACATGTGTGGGGCTGGAGCGCGGTTCCGGCCCCACACATGTCCCTGCGGCAGCACGGGTCCGGCGGCACCCTTCACCTGCCGGATCCGTGCTGCTGCTAGTGTGAAAGAGGCCATAATCTCATCCACACACTGAGAAAATCAGCTGTGTACACCGACCTGCAGGGAGGGTTTTAAGTCAGCAGCATGTCAATGTAGGCCTAGTTCACACCTCAGTGATTTCTATCAGTGACTATGAGAAGTGTTGAGTGAAGCGACTTCTGATGAAGCATTTGCTCAACACTAAAGCATCATTCACACAGTCAGTGTTCGGTCAGTGATTTCCATCAGTGAATTTTAGCCAAAACCAGGTGCAGTTCTAAACGCAGAACAGGATCTTTCCCTTATACCTCATCTCTCTGGAGGCTCCAATACTGGTTTTGGCTCACAATCACTAATGGAAATCACTGACCAAACACTGACGTGTGAATGAGGCATAAGGGCTCATGCACGTGGCCGCTGCCGTATTGCGGCCCACATACATTGGGGGCACCAATACATGGGCACCGGCCATGTGCACCCCGCATCGCGGACCCATTCAATCCCAGAGATGCGGTGCGGAACAGAGGCACGAATCTGAAGCCCACGGAGAGGCACGTGGTGTTTCTGTCCATGCCTCCGCACCGCAAAAAAGATAGAACATGTCCTATTGTTGTACATTTTGTGGACAAGAATAGACATTAAGAGTACACACAAAAAAAACAAAAAACGGATGCAACACGGACATCATCCATATTTTTTGCGGACTGCAAAATTCATACGGTTGTGCGAATGCCCCCTTAGGTCTCATGCACACAACCGTAGGTATTTTGCAGTCCGCAAAAAAAAAAACAACGGATGATGTCCATGTGCATTCTGTATTTTATGGAACGGAACAACTGGCCCCTAATAGAACAGTCCTATCCTTGTCCGTAATGCAGACAATAATAGGACATGTTCTATTAATTTGTGGAACGGACATACGGAAACAGAATGCACACAAAGTAACTTCCGTTTTTTTTGGCGGACCCATTCAAATGAATCGGTCCACAAACAAAATGGTACGGACACGTTGACGTGAATGTTTGTGCTGCAGACGTCCACCATGTTATTTCACCTTATGTAATGCAGAGGGTGAAATCTGTAAGGCCCTTTCACACGAGCGAGTTTTCCACACGGGTGCAGTGCATGACGTGAACACACAGCACCCGCCCTGAATCCTGACACATTCATTTCAATGGGTCTGTGTACATGAGCGTTTTGTTTTGTTTTTTTACGCATCAGTTCTGAGTTACGTGAAAAACACAGCCTGTTCTATATTCTGCGTTTTTCACGCAGCCCTGGTCCCATAGAAGTGAATAGGGCTTCAGTGAAAAACGCATTGTATCCTGAAGAGCAGATGTAATGTGTTTTTAACTGACGGTTGCTAAAAGATGTTGTTTGTACCTTCCGTTTTTTATCACGTGCGTTAAAAATGCATCAAAATGCATTGCACCTACGCAGAAAAAACTGAACGCAATCACAGACAAAACTGACGGAACTTGCTTGCAAAATGGTGCGAGTTTCCCTGAACGCATCCGGACCTAATCCGTCACACTCGTGTGAAAGAGGCCTAAATCTGGGGTGGAAACACAGGTAAATCCACACCGTTCCCAGAAGCGACACAAGAGATTTTTATTTTTTTTTAAATGGCAAATCTGCCACAAAAACCACAGGAATGGGTGCAGATTGGCAGCTAATCTGCATGGACTCTCTACCTTTTTAGGCCCCTTTCACACGAGCTCAGTCCAGATGCGTTCAGGAAAATCTGCACGCATCCGCACCAATCGCAGTCAGTTTTGACTGCGATTGCGTACGTTCGTTCAGTTTTTTCCACGCGGGTGTGATGCGTATGGATGCATTTCGCACGCGCGTGATAAAAAACTGAATGTTTACAAACGACATCTCTAAGCAACCATCAGTGAATCACGCACTTGCGTGTGGATGCAATGCAAATTTCACGCAGACCCATTCACTTCAATGGGGCCAGGGCTGCGTGAAAAACGCAGAATATAGAACATGCTGCGATTTTCACGCAACGGCGAACTGATGCGTGAAAAACATCGCTCATGTGAAAAGACCCATTGAAATGAATGAGTCAGGATTCAATGCGGGTGCAATGCGTTCGCATCACGCATTCCACCCGCGCGGAAATCACGCCCGTGTGAAAGGGGCCTTAGTTTTCTTCAAAATTAGGATTTATTTTGAGCTCTTGGCCTTTAAAAATTGCCACAAATTTTGTGTTTTTTATGGCATATTTTTTTTTTATTAACATATGATGTACACATTTGTAGCATGTTTAATATGCAGCATTTAAAAAAATCCTAAATTACTAGAAAAAAAAACATTTTTTCCTGCAACCATGATACCTCCATTCATTATGTGGAGCATGTGGACTGTTTCTGGCCTTATGGTTATACGGCCATTTTCATACCGATACAATTTAATATATTTATTTTAAAAACACACACTGTAAGGTGAAAGCCGCAGGCCGTTTGTCAGCCTGTGAGGTAAAAAACGCTCTCTCCCCTTTAACGGCCACTATAACCCTGAAGGCAGGACTAGGCCGTGAGCGCGGGCGCACGCAGGGCCTCCCAGCAACCAACGCTCGGCGCAGGCCCCGGGAAGCATTCGGCGGCGCTCGTGCCCGCACATCCCTCTCATTGTCTGCGATAGTAAACAGAAGGGGCGCGCACGTCACGCACAGCCTCACAGGAAGCCCGCGTAGTCTCGGGGAGACAGAGAAGACGAAGGAAAAAAAAAAAAAAGGAGAACCCGATTATTGACAAGCGCCTCGACCAATAAGAGCCGAGCATCCGCCCCTCCACGACCAATGACGCGGAAGGAGAAAGGCGGGCCTTCCGTACGTCTGACGTCACACGTCCCCCGTACTGGCTGCAAGCCCCACCTTTTGTGTTTCCCGCACCGTCAATCAAAATAGGAAAAAAAAAACGCGCCTGGTTCTCTCCGTCCGCAGCGCGCCTGTGATTATACACTCTAATCATGTTACGCGTCTAATAAAGCGACCGCGGCCTGCGCAGCCCTGCCCGCCCGCCCGGGCCTGGTGGCTTTCATCTTGTGGATTGTATTTTTTTTTTTTTTTTTAATATCCTGCCACAAACACAATGACCGGTACGTAACCAAAAAAAAAAAAAAATCACCCGCCCGCACGTCTTTCAGGGGGGGAAGGGAGAAGAGGGGAAAAGAGCGCGAAGAGCCTCGCTAGGAGTTCTCGGCGCGCACTGTGGGAAGGGAAGCGGGGCCGTGGAGGTGAGGAAGGCAGCGAGAGAGAGAAAGGAGGGGGGAGAAACCCCGCAGGCTTCAGTCATGGCGCTTGATTCTGTCATTTTGTGTCTCCTCAGCTCCCGAACAGCCCGTTAAGAGAGAGGAAATGGCCGCCATGGAGGTTGACGGGCAGAGCGAGTATCTGCAGCACGGCAACAGCAGCGACGAGAGCGACCAAGGCGGCGGCGGTGGTGGCGGCCAGGTAAGGACTAGGCCCCGTAGGCCTCATCGGCATCATGTCGGCCCCGGGCCTCTCCGTGGCTCTCTCTCCCCCTCCCGGGCGTGGGCGGCGGGCACATTACACGGGCACAGGCAGGGCGTAGAGGGCACAGGGCACTAAAAGACACCAAAATAAAGCCCACAAGAAGCGTTACTTCCTGTGTCAGCTCCGGAGGAACGGCCACCCACTTCTCCCCATAGGTACCCGCCCATTGTGGGTAGGACGCTCCGCCGTCAGCGCTCCCTGTGCCTGGTAGCTACCTCGGTGAGGGACGATGCCGGAGCGGTAAGTAATGAGCCGCGGCTGGATCATAGACAACCCCCCTAGGGGGAGGGAGGGCAGATGTCCTCCTGAACCCCCCACCCCTCTACCTCCTCGGCTCACCCTCCCACCGCTCCTCCTCCCTGGTGGCCGGCTCTGGAGGGGGTCACCCCATTCGTGTCTATTGCCCCCTCCACCCACCCCCCCCTCTGATGCCAGTCCTGCCCGGTTGATTACAGTGCTGCCAGCTAGGTTGGAGGGCACCTGCCTCTCCATGAGGGGGTGCACCTGACAAGTGTCACACCTTTTGTGTTATAGCATGCACCTACAGGTTTTGGGCTTCATTCACACTGATGCATTGACCTTGGACACATTGTCGTCTCCATCTGCAGCAGGCTGGCTCTTGTCCCCTGTTATCAGCTTTGCCCACCAGGGCAGCCTGTGTGATTTCTGCATCCCTCCAGCTATGGTGATGGCATGCTGAGACTTGTGGTTCCACAAACCTCCATAGGCCGGAGTGGTAAATGGGTTTGGGGCGAATAGCAGTCCCTGTATAATGTAAGATTCTTCATTTTTCTGATGCGCTTCTGCTTTGATCCAGGCCGATGTGGACATTGATTCCCGGCCTAAAAGAGGCCGAGGAGCTGCATTCATGCGACCGGATCCGTTTTTACGGTCTGCCGATCCTGGATCCGCAAAATAAGGGCACTGGTTGTGTGACATCTAGATTTTGTTACTGACCCATTGTCTTCAATGGGTTGCATTTTATGGCCAAGTATAGGGCAAGTTCTACCCTTTTTTTGGAACAGACATATGGATGCGGATAATGGGTGCGTCTGCAGCAAAAAGCGGATGTCACATGACCAGTACTCACTTTGCAGACCGCGAAGTTGATACGGTTGTGTGAATTTGTAGCCTTAAAGGGGTCCTCTCACTTCAGCAAATGGCATTTATCATATGGAGAAAGATAATACAAGGCACTTACTAATGTACTGTGATTGTCCATATTGCCTTCTTTGCTGGCCGGATTCATTTTTCCATCACATTATACACTGCTCGTTTCATGGTTACAACCATCCTACAGTCCAGCAGCGGTGGCCATGCTTGCACAATATTGGAAAAAGGTGCCAAGGGAGTGCAGATAGTCCACAACTTTTTCCTATAGCGTGCAAGCAAATACGGCCACTGCTGTTGGATTGCAGGGTGGTCTGTAACCATGGAAACGAGCAGTGTATAATGTGATGGAAAAATGAATGAAGTCAGCAAAGGAAGCAATATGGACAATCACAATACATTAGTACGTGCCTTGTATTAACTTTCTCTACATGATAAATGCCCTTTACTGAGGCGAGACAACCCCTTTAATCACATAAATCCCTAAGGGGACACTTATCAATGTAGGTATATTTGAAGTTAGGTTTAAAGGGGTTCTGTAGTTCTATAAAACTGATGATCTATCCCCTGTATAGATCATCAGCCTCTGATCGGCGGCGTTCCGACACCCGGGGCCCCCGCCGATCAGCTGTTTGAGAAGGCAGCGGCGCTGCAGGAGCGCCACGGCCTTCTCTGTGTTTACCGCAGGCCCAGTGACGTCACAACTAGTTTCACTGGCCTGGGCGGGGCTAAGCTCCATTCACGTGAACAGAGCTTAGCCCCGCCCAGGCCAGTGATACTAGTCGTGACGTCACTGGGCCTGAGGAAAACACAGAGAAGGCCGCAGCGCTCCTGCAGCGCCACTGCCTTCTCAAACAGCTGATCGGTGGGGGTCCCGGGTGTCGGACGGCCGCCGATCAGAGGCTGATGATCTATCCAGAGGAGGATAGATCATCAGTTTTATAGAACTACAGAACCCATTTAATGGGGTGATCCATGTTGTGCGGAGGCCACTTACTGGTTCACGTGCCTTACATTGGTCACATGATACTACTCTGCAGCGCAAGTCTGGATTTCTCACTAGCGCTTTGGCCAAAGAGTCAGACTCGCCCATGCGCTGTGGGTTCTACCCCCAGGCTAGGAACAAATGGCCAATGTATGGCACATGATCCCGGAAATGGCCGCCCCACGGGAATGTGGTGCAACCCAGATAATCCCTCTTAAAATTGGATTCACTATATTAACCTAAGCAAAATTTGCATGGTTTATATAAGTTCAGCGCAAGTGCGAGATTGTTGTGCCTATTAGAGTTGTGACCGTCTGCTACTTCTTTTGCCACATTTTTAAAGGTCACACTTAGACTTGTATGGGAGCGATTCTTCCCATAGAAATGAATGGGGCAGTTAGGTGTAATTACACCTGCTCACCGCTACCCATGTTACAGCCAGCGTGTAAACAGTGAAGAGGAGGCAGCGCTGGTACGGCGCGCCTCCTCTTCAAACAGCTGATGGGCAGGGGTTCTGGGTGTCGGACCCCCGCTGATCTGATATTGATGACCTATCCTGAGGATAGGTCATCAATAAATCTAACTTGGAGAACCTCTTTAAAGAGAACCTGTCACCTCAAAAACACAAAAAAAACTGCCAGCATTACCTTAAACTCGGGTCCAGTGTGTAACTAATGATGCTTTTCATCCATTTCAGTGATTCCTCTAACCGGCAGAAAAAGACTCTTATCCCCATGAGCGTGCACTTTGCAGTCAGCTTGAAGTCAAGTAAAGCACCGCCCCTCTTCTTCTTGATTGACATCCTTCCTTTGGGCCGGGGATCACATGCGCGGTGCGCTCCTTGTTTCTGAGCGATCCCGGGTCCGGCTCTCCAGCTTGCAGGCTTTCTTATGCGCACTGCGCATGCCCCAGCAATTCAAACGAGCGCGCGCACGAGTGCCCACCGTCGACGGACGGACGCACGCCTGCCTGACCGCTCCTACGCTTGCTCGTCTGAATTGCTGGGGCATGCGCAGTGCGCATAAGAAAGCCTGCAAGCTGGAGAGCCGGACCCGGGATCGCGCAGGAACAAGGAGCGCACCGCGCATGCGATCCCCGGCCCAAAGGAAGGATGTCAATCAAGAAGAAGAGGGGCGGTGCTTTACTTGACTTCAAGCTGACTGCAAAGTGCGCGCTCATGGGGTTAAAAAAAGTCTTTTTCTGCCGGTTAGAGGAATCACTGAAATGGATGAAAAGTATCATTAGTTACACACTGGACCCGAGTTTAAGGTAATGCTGGCATTTTTTTTTGTGTTTTTGAGGTGACAGGTTCCCTTTAAGTAAAACCTGACCAACCTCTCCCTTCACTTCTGGAAATGCCGTGGGAAGGTGCAGCTCGCCAAAAGACACAAAATCCCATATGTGGCAGCACTTGCAACATTTTTACAACTCTGGCGTACCAGATTAATGCGCCCCCCCCCCCAGAGTATTCTTCATTAGATGAGCGTTTGGTGCATTTGAGGTATTTGTAACCTGGTGGAGGAAGGTAATCTGAGGCTGTTATCTGACGTGGAGTTTCCTCTCTGCGTTCGTGGTCTGTGATCTTGTGAGTTGTTGTGGTTTTGCTTGCAGCGCTTGTCACGTGTTTTCTTTGGCCGCAGCGTGATTGGTAACCATGTACAGTACTGGTCATGTCTATGGCACTAATCGATTGATCCAGGACAGGGATACTCAACCTGCAGCCCTTCAACTTTTGCAAAACTACAACTCCCAGCATGACCTAATAGCTGTAGCCTGTGCAGGCATGCTGGGAGTTGTAGTTTTGCAACACCTGGAGGGCTGCAGGTTGGGCATCCCTGATCTAGGAGAATTGTTCTGTCCAACTCCAGAATCTTTTCTCTATTGCTGATAAAAGTGTAGAATTGTTATGTTTTATCCGTTCTCCGGACCAGGAGGGAACAGGAATATGCAGCCTCTTATATTTGTAAAAATGGTTCCCATTGTTTTTATATAATGAGCAGTGACGTGGTAGTGAAACATTTTGTACTTATGATCTGAGGAGACCAAATTGTCCTTTTTTATTGGCAGCTTTAAAGGGATTATCCAGTACTTTTATATTGATGGCCTATTAATGAAACTATTAGGTTAAAGGGTCATTCCCATCTTAGAAAATGGGGGCATATCACTAGGATTTGCCCCCATTGTCTTATAGGTGCAGGTCCCACCGCTGGGACTCACACCTATATCCAGAACGGAGCCCCCAAACTGAATGAGGGCGCACTGCGCATGCGCAGCCACCCTCCATTCATTTCTATGGGGCCGCCGAAAATAGGCGAGCGCTGGCTCGGCTACTTCCGTCGGCTCCATAGAAATTAATGGGAGCGGTGTGCGCGCTGTGCTCCCATTCATTTCTATGAGCGCAGCGGGGAACTGCGCCTGGTGGTGGCCGGAAACCCGGGGTCCTCCAGGCGCAGCGCTCCCCGCTCCGTTCTGGATATAGGTGCAGGTCCCAGCGGTGGGACCCGCACCTATAAGACAATGGGGGCATATCCTAGCGATATGCCCCCATTGTCTAAGATAGGAATACCCCTTTAAGTACAGAGCCCATTTTTGGTTTTGCATTTTCGTTTTTGCCTCCCCACATTACAATAGCCATAACTTTTTTAATTTTCTGTTTCCATAGCCATATGAGGGCTTATTTTTTGTAGGTTAAGTTGTACTTTTTTAAGGGCACCATTTAATTTACCATGTTTGTCATTGGAAAGTGTGAAAAAAAATTCTTTGTGGGGTTAAATTGAAAAAAACAAAACGCAATTCCTCCAAGGTTTTGTCAGTACAACATTTACTGTCGCTAAAAATGACACGTTGTTCTTATTCTGTGGCTCAATATGAATACAGCAATACCAAACTTGTATTTTTTTTATTTATTTTTTACTACTTAATAAAAATAAAAACCTTTGAAAAAAATCAAAGTTTTCTTTGCATAGCCATGTAGTATTTATTGGTGCCATCTTTGTGGTACATATGACATTTTGATCACTGTTTAATTTTTTGTGGGGGGGGGGGGGGGTTGGTAACTGAACAAAATTTAATCTTGTTGGTTTTTTTTTTTTTTTTTTCCCGTTATGGTGTTCACAGCACAGTAAATTTTAAAAAATATTTTAATAGTTCAGACATTTAAAGGGAGTCTGTCACCTCATTTTCACCTATATACCTAACAGCAGTGCCCCACAGAAGATTGCATACACATCCCAGACATATCTGTGTGCACTGTGTCTGTATTACATGTCACATCCCAGACATACCTGTGTGCACTGTGTGTCTGTATTACATGTCACATCCCAGACATACCTGTGTGCACTGTGTGCCTGTATTACATGTCACATCCCAGACATACCTGTGTGCACTGTGTGTCTGTATTACATGTCACATCCCAGACATACCTGTGTGCACTGTGTGTCTGTATTACATGTCACATCCCAGACATACCTGTGTGCACTGTGTGTCTGTATTACATGTCACATCCCAGACATATCTGTGTGCACTGTGTCTGTATTACATGTCACATCCCAGACATACCTGTGTGCACTGTGTGTCTGTATTACATGTCACATCCCAGACATACCTGTGTGCACTGTGTGTCTGTATTACATGTCACATCCCAGACATACCTGTGTGCACTGTGTGTCTGTATTACATGTCACATCCCAGACATACCTGTGTGCACTGTGTGTCTGTATTCCATGTCACATCCCAGACATACCTGTGTGCACTGTGTGTCTGTATTCCATGTCACATCCCAGACATACCTGTGTGCACTGTGTCTGTATTACATGTCACATCCCAGACATACCTGTGTGCACTGTGTGTCTGTATTACATGTCACATCCCAGACATACCTGTGTGCACTGTGTGTCTGTATTCCATGTCACATCCCAGACATACCTGTGTGCACTGTGTGTCTGTATTCCATGTCACATCCCAGACATACCTGTGTGCACTGTGTCTGTATTACATGTCACATCCCAGACATACCTGTGTGCACTGTGTGTCTGTATTACATGTCACATCCCAGACATACCTGTGTGCACTGTGTGTCTGTATTACATGTCACATCCCAGACATACCTGTGTGCACTGTGTGTCTGTATTACATGTCCAGGAAAAGCACTTTTATTCTGCAGGAAAACAGCTCCCAAGTGCCCAGCTGAAAGTGAAACTAAAAACAGCTTTCTCTCCTGACTGATTTCTAACAGCTATATCTTCTGATATACTGGATATAATGCTTTGATTTTTGTATCATTTTAAAGCTTGGAATGTCAGCTTTCAAAGAAGGTCAGAACCATTGTTCTATCTGCTACTAATCCCAAGATATGAGCAGCTAAAGCTGCCCTCCCACCTCCAGTCTGGTTTGCAGCAGAGCCGGGCACTTGGGAGCTGTTTTCCGGCAGAATAAAAGTGCTTTTCCTGGACATGTAATACAGACACACAGTGCACACAGGTATGTCTGGGATGTGACATGTAATACACACACACAGTGCACACAGGTATATCTGGGATGTGACATGTAATACACACACAGTGCACACAGGTATGTCTGGGATGTGACATGTAATACAGACACACAGTGCACACAGGTATATCTGGGATGTGACATGTAATACAGACACACAGTGCACACAGGTATGTCTGGGATGTGACATGTAATACACACACACAGTGCACACAGGTATGTCTGGGATGTGACATGTAATACAGACACACAGTGCACACTGGTATGTCTGGGATGTGACATGTAATACAGACACACAGTGCACACTGGTATGTCTGGGATGTGACATGTAATACACACACAGCGCACACAGGTATGTCTGGGATGTGACATGTAATACAGACACACAGTGCACACTGGTATGTCTGGGATGTGACATGTAATACACACAGTGCACACAGGTATGTCTGGGATGTGACATGTAATACAGACACACAGTGCACACAGGTATATCTGGGATGTGACATGTAATACAGACACACAGCGCACACAGGTATGTCTGGGATGTGTCTGTAATCGTCTGTGGAGCACTGCTGTTAGCTATATAGGTGAAAATGAGGTGACAGACTCCCTTTAAGGATGCAGCGATACTTAATATGTTTATTTTTTGAGCTTTTAATTTAATTTTTTTAAACTTATTAGTCCCTTTAAGGGGCTTGAACCTGGTATCTTTTTATCCGGTGTCCTATCCCGAGATCTGTTAGGGTGAGCATTATTTCTACACTGTCCCTGCTGAGCTGTGCTTTGTGCACACAGCCGCAGGGAGCTTACCACGGCAGCCATGGAAACCGATCGGAGCCCTGAGATTTCATTGCTGGGGCTCCAATCGGAAGGTAGAGGGATCTGTATCCCTCTGCCTTACCTCCCAGGCGCTGTGATTGGTGTTCATTGTGGCACCTGAGCGGTTAATTGATGGGGTTCGGCAGGATCGCCACTCCCAGTCATCTTAGTTGGGTGACTGCTGTATACAGTCTGCACCCTCTGCATAGAGACCGGGCTCACCACAGCAGCCCACTCCATATATTCCAATTTGAAGGAGGAGTTAAATATTTTTTTTTTTATTTTTTTGTTTATCTGGTCTTAACAAAGATGTTTCAGTTCCAGCTTCTTTCTTAGGGCTCATTCACACGAATGTAAGGGCTCTGTGCCCGTATTGCGGACCACAGATGATGGGTCCGTGATCCGCAAGATACGTCAAAATATAGGACATGTCCTATCTTTTGCGCAGCAGAAGTGCCAATCGGAAGCCCACAAACACTTGGAAGCACTTTGGTGGGCTTTTGGGTCCATGTCTCTGCACTGCAAAAGATTTGACATTGTCCTGTCTCTTGCCATATCTTGCAGATTGCAGGCCCATTCATTTCAATAGGTCTACACTGCAATATGGTATTCACATGGCCGGTGCCCACACGGTGTGGACCGCTAATTGCTGTGCAGCACATAGCGCTTACGTTTGTGTGAATGAGCCATTACTTGTAGACATCTCTGTAACATGATGCTTTTTCAAGGAATATCATCTATCTGCAGTGTATATATCTTAAAGGGTTTCTCCGGGAATTAAGAAAATTAAAATACTTAAATATTACTTTATTATTAATATATTCTCAAATACCTGTCATTATTAATAATTGCTTTTTTGTCTGGGGAGCAATCATTAGGAGAAACAAAATGGCCGCTGTCCCATCAGTTCACGCAAAACCTGTCCTGATCACACATGAGGACAATTTACTTTACAACACTGAGGTAAAGAACTGCCCCATCCTCCTCATCCTCCTCTCCTACTTCTCAGGAATTATGATCCTGAATACAGATGATAAGAGCTTTAGCTGAATCTGTGCGGAATTTAGTTTATGAAGAGACATGAAGTACAGAGAGGACGGACAGGACGGACTGTGGTAATGTGTTGTGGTAATGGAGACTGTAAACAAGTGCTGCTGCTCATTAGCCACACCTCACCCCCCTGTCTCGTCTCCTCATCTTCTCCATTCCCACAGAGATTCACCTGTATTCAGGATCACGATTCCGAACAAGCAGAGCAGAGAGGAGGACAAGGCAGCTCTATGGCTCATTGTGGTGACGGAATTTGTCCTCCTCTGTCATTAGGACAGGTTTTGTGTCTACTAATAGGACGGCGGCCATTTTATTTCTCCTAATGATCGCTCCCTAGACAAAACAAGCCATTATAACTAATGAAATGTATATGTGAAGATTTAGAATAAAGTAATATTCAAGTATTTTCATTTTTTTTATTCCTGGAGAACCCCTTTAATGTAAGCAGGAGGCCGCCCTATGTAGCAGCATTTGTATTGCAGACTGTGCAAACTCTAGTTATATGCACTGAGTGAACTCAAAGATGAGTGGATGGCAGAGTCATCCTTAGGAGAAGTCGCTGGAGGAGAATTGGTAACAGCAGAATAGGCAGATTTTTAGTTGTCACCCATGCAGTTTGTTGCTATGCAGTGGACTAGGCACATTCTGTCTGGTATTTTTTCTTCTTCAGAAACCTACAAGAAACACCAGTGGTGTCAGTCAGATTTATTGCAGGTGAGCATTTACCACATGCCAAGCCGGAGGGAGACAAATCTCCTGACATAAGTGAAGGAACCATAAGAGGCATGGATTTCAGGGACAAGGACATATTTCACCTTTTACAAAACATTATTGTGGCCTCATTTGGAATAGGCAGTTCAGTTCTGGCCACCAGTTGTTAGAAGGGGAACGCCCCCATCCTGGTGCCAAGGTAGATTGAGCATGTGCCCTGCTGCATACATTCTCTGAGACTGCCAGAGATAGTAAGGCGTTCAGGTATTTCTGACCGCACAGGTTGCAATAACGCCTTTACAGGTGTCATAGACACCAGTGCAAGCAATGTTATACTTTACAAAAAAAATCTCATGCGTCCAGAGCGAGTGCAGTATGAGTGCAGCCTGTGTAGTCTGTTCAGTCCCTTCCACTCCATGTGGACAGCTGGAAGTGAGCAGACCTCACAGGCTACACTATACAGCAGTGCAGCTCATTGCTGGAGCCCGGCACTAACTGAAGCCCATCTCCAGCTGTAACTGCCGGGTCAGAGAGAACTCCGATCCCAGCCACTTACTTTACCAGAATACCCCTTTAATTCTTGAAAAACTGCATTAAGCCTGCAAGCGGTGACCCAACCAGAACCCATACCTATACATGTAACCAGAGTTGCAATTTACCTTGCAATCCATATTTCTAGGCTCCTGCAACACACTGAAAGTGTCTTGGCTCCTGATCTTCCCTCACAATGCCTAGCTTTCCTGCTATGAGTGTTGATGACTACTGATTGGCTGCCTGGTATACAGTCCGGTCACGCCTCCTCTACTCAGTAATCAGCAGCACACTAACATTTAGCTAGAGAACTGATAGCAACACACTGAGCATGCTCGACCTGACAAAGGCTCAGAACTACAGGTCAGTGCCATGGTAACTTATAGGGATGAGTGAACCGAACCAGATTCGTTACGAACTTTGCCAAAAGTTGGTTCGTCACCGAACTTTGAGAAAGTTCGTAACGAATCTGGTTAAAATTACAACGGTGACGCAAAGCTGTACTTTTTTCACAGAATAGACCAGGATACAAGGGATTATTACTCCTATAATCCCTTGTATCCTGGTTTTCTGTGAAAATCAAGATGTGTGACGTCACCCCCACAACCAAAAAAAAGTTTTAAAAAAAAGTTTAAAAAAAAACTGAGGCTCCATAGTCCAATCCGTTGATTCACCTTGGCCAAGCGTTCTTCCCAAGACTTGAGGGCTGCGCCTTCCTTCCCGAACCAGACTCCGAGGATCTTGATGAAGTCTGGTTTCACGGTAAGGGAAGGGGGCAGAAGAAGCCAGTTGCCAGTCCCCGAAGAGCATGGCTTCCGACTTCCCGCAGTTGACTTTGGCCCCTGAAGCTTGTCCGAACTCCTCGCAGGTCTGGACGAGTGCAGTCACCGAACGCCGGTCAGCGCAGAAGACGGTCACGTCGTCCATGTACAGCGAGCACTTGACCTCGAAGTGTCCTGGTGCGGTGATCCCTCTGATCTCTCCATTCTGCCGGATAGACTCTGTGAAGAGTTCTATAACACAAACAAAAAGGAGAGGTGATAGAGGGCAGCCTTGTCTGACCCCGGAGCAAACCGGAAAGGGGTCAGTCTTCCAGCCGTTCACCAACACCGTGCTGCAAATATCAAGGTACATCAGGTTAACAAACGAACAGAACCTTTCACCTTTGGGGCACCTTCTGCCAGGGAACTCTTGGCAAACCTTGATCTGCCCTTGGAGTCTCTACCACTTTTTAGTGATGAGGAGGAGGAAGTCCACTAAAGTCAGCGGGTGAAACGTACTGAGACTCCAGAGGAGGTGTTGGCTGTAAGCTCCTGTCCCGTGACCGAGAGTACACGCTACACGTTGCTGCTCTGCTGGGTGCCGTCAACCTCGTTTAGCCGCAACAAAAAAAGTAAAAAAAAAAAAAAAAGTTAAAAAAAAAAAGTTAAAAAGTCCATATTAGGAAAGGCTCTGGCTGTTTCAGTCATCCCTCTGGTTTCATGTCTCTCCTGGCTAGAAGCTTTAGCTGACAAAGTGAGGTCACCATCCTGTAAGGTTTTCTCCGCTGTCACATCCAATTGGGTATCCTTGTGGACTCCCAGCCTTTCAGGGAGTCCCCAGCCGCCACTACATCTCTGGCAAAGCTGTCCCATCACTGCACAGTAATGTTCAGAAAAAGGTTGGCGACTCATTGGGACTCTCGGTGTCCAAGACCGTGCACCTGAGTACTGATGTCTGGTCCTCTAATTATGGGCAAGGGCAGTACATGTCTGTTACTGCCCATTGGGTCAACATCCTCCCAGAAGACCATCAGGAAGTTGGCCCATTCTTGCCACTGTCACCTCCACGGTGCTTTAGGGGGCCAGCAGCAGGAAGCACAAGTTCTGCCTCCACCACCTTGCAACCATCCGCCGCTTTGACTGCAGTCCAACCTGCCCCGGTGTCTTAGCACCGATGTCAGGCCCGGCGCTCTCAGGCTGTCCTTCTGGGTCCAAAAGAATACTGTCCAAAACATACTGGGTGCAATCAAGAGCTGCTGAAGCTGCCTCCTCAACTTGTCTCTTCTCAACCAATACTGGCCTGGGTGCAATCAAGTGCTGCCTCCTCCTCCTCCGTCAATTGTCTGTTCTCAACCATACTGGGTCCAATACTATTACTGCTGCTGGTTCCACTCTCAAATGTCTGTTTTCCACCCTACTGGGTCCAAGGCAATGCTGCTCCAGCGGACATCTTCAATGCTGTCAAATGTTGTCGACCTGGCTGAGGTTTCACTATTTTTGCACTTTGATTTTTTCCACTTTTGTCATTGTAATAGCAACTGCAACTAAACGAAACTATACCCTATCAGACTCCTGCTATTGTAGCTGCAATTATTCAGCCGTTATAGCAAGGTTCGTTTTAGGTTCGGTTCATACGAATCCGAATTTCACGAAAGTTCGCCGAATCAAACCGAACTTTTCAAAAGTTCGCTCATCCCTAGTAACTTATGAGGAACACAGTGGGTAGCAGAGGACGAAAAACTACTGAACGGTAAATATGTGAAATTGACATTATATTAGGTAATTAGTGATGATGAATTTATGGTAACCAGAATACCCATTTAACTCTTAGAGGCTGAGGTCTATAGTGACTGCAGAAGCTAGGCAGTTATAAGGAGAGGGATCCCACTGCCACCACGGGCCCCACACGAACATAATTGTTGGGTGCCTATACGTTTCTATGGCAGCTAGGGGCCTAACAAAGGGCCACAGACAGACTAATAGACTGCCTGTCCCAGTTTAAGTGATATACCTTATATACCAATGCATTAAAGCCTATCTCCTAGTGGGACATTATTTAAAGTGCAAAAAAACCCAAAACTGGACTGCCTTTTTCCCCTTTACCGTGCAAAAAAGTTAAACTATATGTACCCCAAAATGTCACTAAAAAATAAAATTTGCTCCACAGAAAACAAGCCCTCATACGACTATACTGAGAAAAGAACTATAGCCAGAAATAAAAATAGCCACCCAGTGTCTTATTTCATACCCTTCAGAAACGGTAAGGCCTCATTCACACCTCCATCAAGCATATCCGGCAGGCTGTTTGGCAGAGAACAGCCTGCCAGATTTCACCGGATCCGGCATTGCTGTGTTCCCTAGTTCACAGCCGGATCCCCATTGACTGTGCTGAGGTCCAGCAGTGATCCAGACGACTTCTGGCATAGATACTGGGTTGTGGCCGGACAAAAACTGTTGCATCCAAGGGTTTTTTTTTTTTTTTTGGTTTGTTTTCTTCTTCTGGCCAAAAGCCAGCTTAGTGCAGGATCAGGCAGCCGGAGAGGTGGACGAGGCCTAAAGAGTATTTTTACTCTTCCTGAATCATGAGTGCGACTTCTGTCCAGCAATCCATTAGAGAATGAATGAAGTGGCAGAGAGCATGCACGACCCGTGGGTCCATCAGGGAGATGGGACAGGAGCCCTGTTCCTGGGATCAGTTGTCACAGTCTGTTATCCCAGATCCTGTGGATAGAGGTTAACTTTAGTACTTGGCACAAACCCTTTATGAGCTGTGAATCTTTAATAGTCACTTTAGGAGCTGGTCTCAGCCATAACAGTGATGGCTTGGAAGAAGGTTTAGAAGATTTCTTGAAACGAAATAACATCAATACTTATCTTCATGTTTGATTGCTGATCCAGTAAAATGTACCTTTTCCTTTTTACGTGTCCTGTGTCATCTCCACTAACTAAATAGCAATGAAAGAGTAGTAGAAATCTTGCAGGGCTGAGGCTTGGCCTTTCTGGCCTGCACTTGCCCACATGTTGGAGGGCTCCCCAGTTACATCAGTGGGAGCAGTGCTGCAGTAACCAGCTCCATCCCCTACATGCATGGGACTGTGTCATTCTGGAGCTACTGCAGAACAGCTGATCTGCAGGGGGTGCTAAGTGTTGAACCACACCACTCAGATATTGATGGCCTATTCCGAGCATAGGCCATTAAAGGGGCTTTCCGAGATTTTAATACTGACCTATCCTCTGGCTGACACCAGAGACACCCGCTGATTAGGTGTTTGAGAAGGCAGCGGTGCTTGCAGTAGTGCTGTGGCCTTCTCTCTGCTTTTCCCTCGGCCGAGTGACAACCCATTCATCAGTCACGTGGCCTAGGTGCAGCTCAGCCCTGTGGAAGTGAATACCATGGACAGGAGCTATACAATGTACGGTCCTGTGCTTGGTAAGCTAAGAGAAGGCTGCAGCACTCACAGGAATGCTGGTGCCTTCTCAAAAGGCTTTATCAGTGGGGGTCTCAGGTGTCAGACCCTCAGAGGATAGGTCATCAGTCTTTAAAGGGGTATTCCCATCTCACAATTGTAGTTTGTATAGTTAGATATAGCCATACCAATATTATTACTAATATAATGTATTTATATAAAATGTACCGTTTAGAAGATTTTCCTATTTGTATATCCGTTGTCCCACACACATCAGTCAGGCCGTTGCCCCTAGTTACGGCCACCACGGCCATGTAGTAGTGATGTCCGGCTTGCTCCTGTTCAAACCCGCTCTGAGGTAACTGCTGTATTGTGAACACACATTACATGAACATGTGGAGACACATCTTAGGGAACTTTCACATCTGCAGTTTTTGGACGCTACCAGTCGAAAATACAATGGTCAGGATCTGTCCAAAACGCAGACTTTATAAACGGATCCTGCTCCATAGAGATGAATTGATCTTGGAGCAGGATCCGTTTCTCTGCGTTTTGGAAGTGCAGACAAAAATGCTACAACCCTAAGATGTGTCTCCTCATGTTCATGTAATGTGCGTTCACAATACAGCAGTTACCTCAGAGGGGGTTTGAAAATAAGCAAGCCAACCACCACTACTACATGGCCACGGTGGTCGTAACTAGGGGCAACGGCCTGACTGATGTGTGTGGGACAATGGATATACAAATAGGGAAATCTTCTAAACGGTACATTTTATATAAATACATCCTATTAGTAATAATACTGGTATGGCTATAACTAACTATACAAACTACATTAGTGAGATGGGAATACCCCTTTAACTCTCGGAAAACCCTTTTAAACTTTCTTCCTGAAAACTTCTGGGCATATAATGGGCTCAAGATGTATCAGACATATGTTTAATATCATAGCATATGTTAAATTCTCACAGCTCATCAGTGGGGGTCCTGGGTGTCTGACCCCCACTGATGAGGATAGGTCATCAGTATCAAAATCTTAGAAAACTCTTTTTGGTCTCTTACACACGGGCGAGATTTCCGTGCGGGTGCAATGCGTGAAGCGAACGCATTGCGCTCGCACTGAATCCTGACCCATTCATTTCAATGGGGCTTTTCACATGAGCGATGTTTTTTCACGCATCAGTTCGCCGTTGCGTGAAAATCACAGCATGTTCTATATTCTGCGTTTTTCACAGCCCTGGCCCCATTGAAGTGAATGGGTCTGCGTCAATCACTGATGGTTGTTTAGAGATGTTGTTTGTAAACATTCAGTTTTTTATCTTGCACGTGAGAAATGCATCCATACGCATCACACCTGTGCAGAAAAAACTGACTGCGAATTGGTGCAGATTTTCCGGAACACATTTTCCGGACTGAATCCTTGACGCTCGTGTGAAAGAGGCCTTAAGGTCTTATTTCTTTGAGTTGCACTTGGTTTTAGCTAAAAAAAATAGGTGCAGATTAGAGATGAGCGAGCATGCTCGGGAGCAATTTTCGAGTAGTGGCGTACGCATCTTCTAATCTGTATGCATCTTGTAATTTGTACACATTAGCGTTAGTGTACAGATTAGAAGATGCGTACGCGTTAGTGTACAGATTACAAGATGCGTACGCGTTAGTGTACAGATTACAAGATGCGTACGCGTTAGTGTACAGATTACAAGATGCGTACGCGTTAGTGTACAGATTACAAGATGCGTACGCGTTAGTGTACAGATTACAAGATGCGTACGCGTTAGTGTACAGATTACAAGATGCGTACGCGTTAGTGTACAGATTACAAGATGCGTACGCGTTAGTGTACAGATTACAAGATGCGTACGCGTTAGTGTACAGATTACAAGATGCGTACGCGTTAGTGTACAGATTACAAGATGCGTACGCGTTAGTGTACAGATTACAAGATGCGTACGCGTTAGTGTACAGATTACAAGATGCGTACGCGTTAGTGTACAGATTACAAGATGCGTACCGTAGTGTACAGTTACAAGATGCGTACGTTAGTGTACAGATTACAAGATGCGTACGCGTTAGTGTACAGATTACAAGATGCGTACGCGTTAGTGTACAGATTACAAGATGCGTACGCGTTAGTGTACAGATTACAAGATGCGTACGCGTTAGTGTACAGATTACAAGATGCGTACGCGTTAGTGTACAGATTACAAGATGCGTACGTTACTACTCGAAAATTGCGGCCGAGCATGCTCGCTCATCTCTAGTGCAGATCTTTCCCTCATGCCTTAACTTTGTGTAGGCTCCACTCCTGGTTTTGGATCAAAATCGCTGACCAAAACACCAACTTGTGAATACAGCACATGACCGTAGCAGGTCCATTCCCGTATTGTGGCTTGCAAACAGCTGGTTCGCAGTATACGGGCACCAGCCGTGTGCGCACTGTATCACAGATGCTGACCCATTCACTAGATTGGGTCTGCAATCTGGAAGATATGGAGGAACGGATCTGAAAAAATACGGAGTGCTTCCGTGGGTTTTCTATCCCTGCCTTTACACTGCAAAAAAAAAAAATAGCGCATGCATTCGGATGTGGATTGCAGACCCCATTCAAGTCAGTTGGTCCTCAGACGACGAGCACAAGGTTGGTGCCTGTGCATTGTGGTCCACAGCAGTGTGCATGAGGCCTTAGGCCTAATGGTAAAATCCTGGACAACCCCTATAAGTTTTTGGGCGTACACATCCCTTGTATACCTTTATACGTTTGTATTACTAAAAATCAGATTTCTGCTTTCGAATAGTTTATGCTCCTCTTTTGAGACCTTGAGTTGCACGAGCCAGATGCTCATAGAAGTCACCTGCTGAATTTTAATTGGGGAGAAAGGGTATGTGAATGTAGTCATCTGTGTGGATGTGTAATACTGGCTGATTAGGCATTTTTTTGCAAGGGAAGAGGATTATGTTGGAACAGAGGCTAATGGGTGAACAGCTGTTTAAGCTAAGTAGGAAGGTGTTGCCAAACGGTGAAATGGAACAATGCTACAATAACATCTCTGACCGATCCTAGGTGCTGATCTGACCTGGATGAGTGTGACGGATCTGTATTACTCACTGCAGCATACTGAATACTGTATAAGCCGCTGCCTTGTGGCAAGGTTGGTTATGCAGCACCTGGTTTTTCAAGCTGATGAAATTTGGCAGAGAATAGAACAAGGTTTCGGAACATATTGAGCATTTCCGCTCATCCTAGGTACTTCACTTACATAAATGCTGGCTTATAACCGGGCTAGTGAAATACCCCAAGCAGCCAGTGCTCAAATTGAGCAGTAATTTGGCCTCTAAGGGTACGGCCACGTGTAGCATGAAAATTCCCTGCAGATGTGGCTAACATCCACTGCCCCAATCATCACCCTAAAGCAGCTGGTTTATGCGGTGGCATTAGGATTGGAATCTGTAACATCTGCAATAGTTAAAAGCCACATATAAAGCAAACAACATAAATTAACAGGCTGCAGGTTGAAAACACCTCATTTTGATGCTTCCAGTTGATGTCTTTAAAATGGTCCATGCTGATGCCACCGTGATCATCCACACCGATCACAATAGAACTGTCCTCTACCTGTGAATACCATAGAAGAAATGTAATATGAAGGAGACGCAACCAGCGCTGCAACAAACCCCTTTATTCTCAGGACTGGTGGGGGTCCCAGAGTCAGACCCCCATATCCTAGAGCAGCGGACCTGCATGTAAGCGTTAATTATTCATATTAAACTAATTGGACATCACTGCCAATGATAGTTGATGCTTATTAGGGATCATTCAGACAAACGTGTGACTGCCGTGCCTATGTTGCGGATCCTCAAAACCCAGATACCAGTCGTATGCACCCCCTGTTGTTGTGCGGAGCCCTTGACTTCAGTGGGTCTGCAGTCCACAAAATGAGACTAAATATTCAGTTGTCCAATTGATCATTTGAATGATTCCTGCCCCCTTTCTCAGGAAAAAAAATAAATAAAAAATCCAGTTCACTTTGGACATTAGGTACACCATAAGGCCTTTCACAGCTTTTCAGTCTTTCCAAAATAACTGGGTTCCCAGAATGCCATAATTATAATGTTGGAAAGTGACTGACAATAAAGTGCAGGAGGAGTCATTTGGAGAATTGATTCAGGGCTCATGCACATGTGCACACTACACTGTTTGCGGATACAGACCTGTTGACTTGAATGAATCCGTGATCTTCAAGAGATGGTCAGCACCGCAAGAACATGGTCTATTTTTTTTTTTTTTTTTGCAGTGTCGAGGCCCGGATGGAAATCCCACAAAAGCACTTTGTCGTGCTCCTGTGGGCTTCCGATCCGTGCATTGGCTCCATGTCCTGAGGATTGCAGACCCATTTAAAGGGAGTTTGTCACCTCATTTTAACCTATATAGGTAACAGCAATGCCCCACAGAAGATTTCACACACATCCCAGACATACCTGTGTGCACTGTGTGTCTGTATTACATGTCACATCCCAGACATACCTGTGTGCACTGTGTGTGTATTACATGTCACATCCCAGACATACCTGTGTGCACTGTGTCTGTATTACATGTCCAGGAAAAGCACTTTTATTCTGCAGGAAAACAGCTCCCAAGTGCCCGGCTCTGCTGCAAACCAGACTGAAGAGGGGAGGGCTGCTTTAGCTGCTCATATCTTGGGATTGGTAGCAGATAGAAAAATGAAAGCTGGCATTCCAAGCTTTCAAATGATACCAAAATCACAGCATTATATTCAGTATATTAGAAGATATAGCTGTTAGAAATCGAGTCAGGAGAGAAAGCTGTTTTTAGTTTCACTTTCAGCCTGGCACTTGAGAGCTGTTTTCCTGCAGAATAAAAGTGCTTTTTCTGAACATGTAATACAGACACACAGTGCACACAGGTATGTCTGGGATGTGACATGTAATACACACACAGTGCACACAGGTATGTCTGGGATGTGACATGTAATACAGACACACAGTGCACACAGGTATGTCTGGGATGTGACATGTAATACAGACACACAGTGCACACAGGTATGTCTGGGATGTGACATGTAATACACACACAGTGCACACAGGTATGTCTGGGATGTGACATGTAATACACACACACAGTGCACACAGGTATGTCTGGGATGTCACATGTAATACACACACACAGTGCACACAGGTATGTCTGGGATGTGACATGTAATACAGACACACAGTGCACACAGGTATGTCTGGGATGTGACGTGTAATACAGACACACAGTGCACACAGGTATATCTGGGATGTGACATGTAATACAGACACACAGTGCACACAGGTATGTCTGGGATGTGACATGTAATACAGACACACAGTGTACACAGGTATGTCTGGGATGTGACATATAATACAGACACACAGTGCACACAGGTATGTCTGGGATGTGACATGTAATACACACACAGTGCACACAGGTATGTCTGGTCTGTGACATGTAATACAGACACACAGTGCACACAGGTATGTCTGGGATGTGACATGTAATTCACACACACAGTGCACACAGGTATGTCTGGTGTGACATGTAATACAGACACACAGTGCACACAGGTATGTCTGGGATGTGACATGTAATTCACACACACAGTGCACACAGGTATGTCTGGGATGTGACATGTAATACAGACACACAGTGCACACAGGTATGTCTGGGATGTGACATGTAATACAGATACACAGTGCACACAGGTATGTCTGGATGTGACATGTAATACAGACACACAGTGCACACAGGTATGTCTGGGATGTGACATGTAATACAGACACACAGTGCACACAGCTATGTCTGGGATGTGACATGTAATACAGACACAATGCACACAGGTATGTCTGGGATGTGACATGTAATACAGACACACAGTGCACACAGGTATGTCTGGGATGTGACATGTAATACAGACACACAGTGCACACAGGTATGTCTGGGATGTGACATGTAATACACACACAGTGCACACAGGTATGTCTGGGATGTGACATGTAATATACATACAGTGCACACAGGTATGTCTGGGATGTGACATGTAATATACATACAGTGCACACAGGTATGTCTGGGATGTGTCTAATCTTCTGTGGGGCACTGCTGTTATATAGGTGAAAATGAGGTGAAAGACTCCCTTTATGTCAACAGGTCAGTATTCATGATACAGAGTGCACAGGGCCGATGCCTGTATATTGCAGACCCGCTGTTTGCGGGCACAGGGCACACACAGTCATGTGCATTAGCCGTTATACTATAATTTGAGCCATCCATATAATGCAGTCTCATTTATATTATTGACGGTAAATGGCAAATATTTACAGGGGTTGTCTCATCATAGACAATGGGGGCATATCACTAGGATCCAGAACAGAGTCCCGCAAGGTGGTGGCTGGAGTACTCCGGTCTGGCCACCACCAAGCCGGCCCCCCATAGAAGTGAATGGGAGTGTACTGCGCATGCGTGCCCCCCATTCCAATTCATTTCTATGGGGCTGACAGAAGTAGCTGAGCCAGCGCTCGGCTCTTTTCATGGGCCCTATAGAAATGAATGCAGGGCGGCTGCGTATGCGCAGCCTGCCTTCACTTTCGGGGCTCCGTTCTCAATATAGGTGCAGGTGCCAACGTTGGCACCCGCACCTATAAGGCAGTGGAGGCATATCCTAGCGATATGCTTCCATTGTCCATGATGAGACAACCCCTTTAACATATGTCTGATCCTGTGTCTATTGGATTTTCCTAGAGTTAAATACTGATGACCTATCCTCTGGGGGTCTGACACCCGGGACCCCCACCGAATAGCTGTTTGAGAAAGTACCAGCTCCCCGGTGAGCACCGCGGCCTTCTCTCAGCTCACCAAGCACAGCACTGTACATTGTATAGTGGATGTGCTTGGTATTACAGCTCAGCCCCATTCACTTCAATGGGACCTACCTGTGACCGGTGAATGTGTTATTTCTTAGCCTAGGGAAATTTGAAAGAGGCCAAGGCCTTCTTGAACAGCTGATTGGCAGGGGCCTGGGGTGGCAGTGACCCCCACCAATTAGATACTGTGTAACAATCTAGAGCAGTGATTTCCAACCAGTGTGCCTCCAGCTGTTGCAAAACTACAACTCCCACCATGCCCTTCTGTAGGCTGATAGCTGTAGGCTGCCTGGGCATGATGGGAGTTGTAGTTTTGCAACAGCTGGAGGCACACTGGTTGAAAATCACTGATCTAGAGGATAGGCCATCAGTATTTAAAGGGGTTCTCCAGGAATTAAGAAAATAAAAATACTTAAAGGGATCCTGTCATCTCCGAAACACCCCCTGAACTAGAGTAAGAGGTGTATAGTGTAAGTGATGCTGAATCCAAATGTGTAAGTTTTATCTTCATACTCACTTCCATTCTGATCAGGAGGAACAAAATGGCCGCTGTCCTATTAGTCCACACAAAACCTGTCCTAATTACACAGGAGGACAAGTTAAAGAGCTGCACCATCTTCCTTTTTTACTTGTCAGGGATTATGATCCTGAATACAGTTTAATATGATCTTCAGCTGAATCTCTGTAGGAATGGAGTTCATGAGGAGACATGAAGTACAGAGAGGAGGTGGGGATGTGGCTAATGAGCAGCAGCTCTTGTATGCAGTCTCCATAACCACAGTCTGTCCTGTCCGTCCTCTCTGTACTAAATGTATCCATTCCTCCAGAGATTCAGCTGAAGATCTTATCATCTGTATTCAGGATCATAACCCCTGACAAGCAGAGCAGAGAGGAGGATGAGGCAGCTCTTTACCTCAGTGTTGTGAAGTAACTTTTCCTCCTGTGTGATTAGGACAGGTTTTGTGTGTACTAATAGGACGGCGGCCATTTTATTTCTCCTGAGAATTGCTCCACAGACAAAACGAGCCATTATAACTAATGGAAGGTATTTGGGAATATATTTATTATAAAGTAATATTTAAGTATTTTCATTTTCTTAATTCTCGGAGAACCCCTTTAAGTCTCAGAAAACTCCCTATAAATGTCACTTCCTTCTTGAATTTTAAGTGTATAACTAAAGCTGCTCTTTACTAGAATAACCCACAGCCCTATACACATTGTCTTCATTGCAGAACCAAAGGCCAAGGTCACACATATCAGAATCACAAATCCTGTGTTTTATGCATTTTTTTTGCTACAGTTTCATCATGGGTTTTCATCCCTATACATTTATATAAGGCTGAAAATCTACAACATAATTGACACGTGTGGATTTGAAATTCCACGGCATGGTCCACTTTCCCTTCTGATTGTTTTCTACTACATATGAATACCCGTCTACGTGTGCTGTGATCTGATGTGGACCTGCGGTGTGGAATCTGCGGCACACATCCGGGGCATCTAAATGTAACGGTGCTCGGTGTAAATAACACTGATACAGATGAATATTTCCAGTATGAATAATAAAAGGAGCATTTCCCTCTGAGCATTGGCACCAATGTCTCATGTTTCATGCTGAAGGAGCCCTAGCATCGCGGGTATAACGTGAATGTGTTCATGAAGACTTGGTGAGTGTATTGTTTCCTCTTTGATTTATGCTGGATTTTGCCCTAGAGCATCATAACTTACATAACCGGCTCTGTGCGGGCGTCCGTACTGGTGTGCGCTAGCGACAGCAGCCAAACTCCCCACTACCCTTATGAGTACATGTGCATTGCCCTGGTGCCCTCTGTGGTGCTGGTCATACCATCCTCTGTAGAGAGCAGAAACCTCCTGCTGCTTACCAGTCATCACATTAGCTAAAATACATATCTTTGGGTTTGCAGTCAAATAAAATCTATCTCTTTGAAAATGCACACCTTTTTAGTGTTTTCTCTTGTGTAAAAATAATTTAAAATGCGTTCCAATGATTTTGACTCCCATATTCAGATGAAATATCTAGATTGTAAGAATGCTTTTCTCCAGCTAGACTTCATGTGAGTTGTGGCTACATTATACTAGATAGTCTATTTGCATTCACTTGTCCTTGAGATAACATTGTAGTTTTTTTCATCTCTAATATAACAATTGCACCCAAAACGAGCAGTTCACATGTGGCTAGTCCTCCAGGCCATAGAACTGTCTATTAGGGCACTGTGCACACGACCGTGGCCGTACTGCAGCTGCAAAATACGAATACCTTCCACTTGCACTACACTTTTTTTTTTTTTTCTCACTCCAATCACTCTAAATGACTCAATAATGCCCCCAAAAAGCATTAAGGCCCCCATAGTGCCCCCAGTAGTTATAATGCCCCCTGTAGTAGGCCCAGTATTTGAGGAAAAGCCACAATGCAGTGCCCCCAGTGGTTATAATGACCCCTAGCAGTGTACCCTGTATTATAATGCCTGTAGTAACCAGTACACATAATACCTGCAGTGCACATTTGTAGAATGCCCCCCGTAGTTATCTGGCCTGTATTATAATGTCTCCCATAGTGATCCCTGCAGTATGGAGATTAGGACATGTTCTATAATTTGTGAAATTAAAGGGGTATTCCCATCTTAGACAATGGGGCAATATCGCTAGTATATGCCCCCATTGTCTGATAGGTGCGGGTCCCACCGCTATATCGAGAACAGAGCGGGGGAGCTCTGCGCCTGGAGGACCCCGGGTTTCCAGCGCTCAGCTATTTTCGGCGGCCCCATAGTAATAAATGGAGGGTGGCTGCGCAGTGCGCCCTTTTTTTACTTTTGTGGCTCCGTTCTCGATATAGGTGCAGGTCCCAACGGTGGGACCCGCACCTATAAGATAATGGGGGCATATCCTAGCGATATGTCCCCATTGTCTAAGATTGGAATAACCCTTTAACATACAGATGACATCTGTGTGCTTAGGGGCCACAAGGAGACATTATACTGTATGTTGTCTCCATGTTGCAGCCATACAGTATAGTCATGTCTCTTTGTTGCCCCCATAGTATGAGACCCACAAGGAGACATTACTGTATACTGTAAGGGTGCAATACAGACATTATACTGTATGGGGCTTATACAAAAAAGTCTCTTGTTGCTCCCATACATTATAGTAATGTCTCCTTGTGGCCCCACTGTCCCACACCATGTAATGAGGCCTAGGCCGAGGAGTGAGTGGTGAACAGGGCTTTCATTCACCAACATCATCACTCCCTGAGCTCCTCGGTCCTCTTGTGCAACATGCACTGTGACACGTACTCGTGTAATGTGCGGAAAATACAGTTGTGCATCAGTTCTTATACATATACTTTCCTCATCTTCTCCATTCAGAGATTGGACTGCCATGGTAACTTTTTTCAGCTGAAGGTTCCTCACTTTTCCATCATCCACCCCCTCCTGGTTCCCCAACATTGTCATCCTGCTGCTACCCCCAATACTGTGCCTGCTATGCTCCCCAGTATCCACAAGCACAATACTGTAGAAATAATAGTGCCATACAGGCTCCCTGTAGTATCCCCAATATTTAAAAAGTCATGATGTAATGCCCCCAGTGGTTATAATGGCCCCCTAGCAGTGTACCCTGTATTATAATGCCCCTATATTGCCCAGTATACATAATTCCTGTAGGGCTCTGGCGTGTATTTGAATGCCCTCTGTAGTTATCTGGCCTGTAATATAATGCTTCCCATAGTGACCCCTGCAGTATAATACCCCCCTGTAGTTTTAGTATGTATAACAGGCAGAGCGATGACGTAGTCACTTTCCTATGTCATCACGCTGCCTGTGACCCAGTGCTGGGGCGCCTCGGTGATGTTTTACTGCCTCATAGGCTTCAGGCGGGGACAGGAGTCAGACTCCTGTGGCAAACTGCTGCCCCCCCTGAGAGGCAGCAGGGCGGCTGCCATCTGAGGTGACATTCTCATCTCTCTTCATAGCAGAAGCAGGCCTGATATAACTAGAATACTGTGGTAATTAAAGGGGTTGTCCTACAATAAATATTCTACAGTTTTCAAACCAGCACCTGGATCTGAATACTTTTGGAATTGCATGTAATTAAATATTTTGAATAGCTACTGAGTTATTCACTAAACTGTATCTGTATAGCGCCACCTGTTGGTTGTTTTTTTTTCTTATTTCGTTGTCCTGCTCACTGAGAAGGCCGCACATGCTCAGTTTCATCCTTCAACTGCCTCCTGAGTTGATAGGGAGAGCTGAGACACGTCTCCTGAGCTGTGATAGGGAGAGCATGGACACACCCTCTGAGCTGCAGCAGAAAAGACACTCTCCTTGTGCTGTCAGCTTGATATAAATCTAGCAGAGCAATGAATGGGGAGATCTCTGGATACATGTGAGGTACAGAGCTCTAGCTTTATTAAGAGAGCGTCCTGCACTATGATCTGATTTTCATTTTTTGCATTAATCAAGGGATAACCCCTTTTAGCGCCATCTCACCGTTGTATTTCACACCTACTGGTTCTATGGTTAATCAGACACGGATGCAAAATATGATTGTTTTTTTTTTTTTTTTTCTTTAGCAAAGTTCCCTGCGCCTGCTATCCTGGCTCTATCAGCAGACAATTGTCACTGTTTATCTAAGACAGGGGTAGGGAACCTCCGGCTCTCCAGCTGTTGTGAAACTACAACTCCCAGCAAGCATACTCGCTCTGCTCTTCTAAGAACTCTCATAGAAATGAATGAAGCATGCTGGGAATTGTAGTTTCACAACAGCTGGAGAGCCGGAGGTTCCCTACCCCTGATCTAAGAGAAACCTAAAAACTTGCACATTTGTGTGTCTTCATCCTTTGGGTTGTGTTCAGAGTCTTTTGTGTCTCACAGCATATTATGGAGATTGACGAGGCTAGTAATTATTCAGCGCCTTCATGCAGCAATAATGTTTTGGCAGGATCTTGAGGGCATTTGGAAACGGGTGTGAAACTATTGATCTAGATTAGCCTGGGTTCCAATTGATTTAACCACCTGTTTTGCCCGAGTCCAGCTCGGGCAGTGAGAAAATGAGCTAACTGGAGGCGGCGAGGGCTGCTTTAGATGGTGATCTCCTCAATGGTAACAGCTATAAACATACAGCTGACAGTCCAGGCTTTCATACAAGACCAAAATGACAGCTAAAGTCCAAGAAACAGAGGATAAATCACTGTTAGAAATCAAGTCCGGAATAATCACAAGTAAAACCTGTTTTTACTTTCACTTTCAGCTGCATTCACAGCATCCAGATTTCTATCAGTGATATCTTTCTCCTGAATGTATTGCTGTCATTTTGGTATTGTCTGAAAGCTTGGACTGTCTGCTTTCAAATAAAATCAGTTGTATGTGTCAGCTGCTATAATTCAGGAGATAGCAGCATCTAAAGCAGCCCTCCCCCCTCCAGTTAGCTACTTTTCCCTCTGGCAAAACGGGGTTAAAAAAAACAAAAAAAACTTTGCAATCAACATGTTTGATTTTAGGTATTATCGGAGAATGACTATTGTCCCACATTAATTAGCATTTTTCTTCTGTACAGACCGAGGATTTGACATCGGTGCAAATGACTGGAGGCCCTAATAGATGGGAAGTTTTGACTCCAGCCCAAGCTGCATTGAAAGACGAAGCTGGAAATATAGTTCAGCTTCCAGGTGGAGCCACGGTAACATCAAGTGGACAGTATGTGCTGCCCATTCAGACTCTTCAGAATCAGCATCTCTTTTCGGTAGCGCAAGGAACAGACACTTCTAATGGCACGCTTTCTAATGTCCAGTATCAAGTCATCCCACAGCTTCAGACCTCTGACGGCCAGCAAGTCCAGCTTGGCTTCGCCACATCTGATAACGGTGGTTTAGATCAAGATTCCGGCCAGATTCAGATTATTCCTGGAAATTCTAGTCTTTTGTCGTCAAATCCAAATATATTAACACAAGCTGGTCAACTTCAGCAGATTCAAGGAGTTACAATTGGTGGCTCAGCCTATGGAGGACAAACCCAAGTTGTTGCTAATGTCCCACTTGGTCTTCCGGGTAACATCACGTTTGTTCCCATAAATAGCGTTGACCTCGATTCACTGGGTCTGTCTGGTAGCTCAGAAGCCATGACGGGCATTACTGCAGATGGACACTTGATAAGTGCAGGGCAAGCCATAGATAGCTCTGATACTTCTGAAAGGACTGCAGAGCAAGAGCATGTTTCTCCTGAAGGCGGTGAAACAAACTCGGAAACAGATATGTTTGTGCCAACCTCTTCGTCATCTCAGCTTCCTGTCACCATAGACAGCACAGGAATGCTTCAGCAGGGTGGAAACAGTTTGGCAGACAGTCCATCTGGGCACGTGCAAACAACCGATCTTCAGGGAAACTACATCCAGACTTCAGTTTCTGATGAGTCACAGAACATTCAGGTCTCCACGTCGCAACCAATGGTACAGCAAATCCAGCTTCAAGATAGTCAGCAGCCCACCAGTCAAGCCCAGCTCGTGCAGAGCATTGCCCAGCAGGCAATCCAGGCCGTTCAGGCAGGAGGTCAAGGCATATCGTCACAAGCTTTGCAAAACCTTCAATTGCAGCTGAACCCTGGAACATTCTTAATCCAAGCCCAAACAGTGACTCCTTCTGGCCAAATTGCCTGGCAGACATTTCAAGTTCAAGGTGTCCAGAACTTGCAAAACTTGCAGATTCAGAATTCGTCTCCTCAACAGATAACATTGACACCTGTGCAGACACTCACACTTGGCCAAGTTGCCGGAGGGGGTACGCCAGTTAGTTTAAGTACTGGTCAGTTGCCAAACCTGCAGACCGTTACAGTAAACTCTGTGGACGCTGCTGGTATCCATTTTCAGCACGGAGAGCACTCGGACAGCCCTACAGGTGGGTTTCAATTTCATTTCTTTAAAACTGAATCGATTGAACTCTCTGTTAGGATTGAGATCTCAGAGCCGGATGGTCAGCGAGCCCAGAAAGTGGGGTTACTTCTGATTGCTGATCCTAAATAGTCAGTCATATTGGCTCATTTAGAGGTCTGACTGGCACCTACATTCTACAGAATTTTGTCTGCCCCTTAGTAACAATGCCCTCATTTCCTTCAAATATTTACAACCTAATGCCTTTTGGTCTACCAATTATAAATATACACCACTTAAAGAAGAACTCCCCCAAAAATTTTATTCTCTGACCTGTTAGAAAGGTACATGATATAATCCGTAGTGATTGTCATCTTCTTATCAGTGACTGTTTCTGTGAGTAAAAACCTCTCTTCTTATTGTAGCTGGGTCATGTGACCAACTGCCTGACCTCCAACTGACCCAGGACAGGAAGCCAGTCACTGCTCCATTCATTCCTATGGGAGCCTCACTTTCAGTCTCATATGAATACATAGAGAATTAGACTTCCTGTCCACACATAAGTCTATGTGTGAGTTGGTGGGTCTAATTGCTGCTCACATGACATAGATAAGAAACTTCAGGATGATAGAAGTCAAAAATTCAGACACTGGTAAGAAAATGACATTCACTACAGATTACATCATGTACATTTCTAGCAGGACATGGAATAAAATTTTTGTCGGGAGTTCTTCTTTAAACCCTGTTATTTTGAAGGCTTCGGTAACATCTCCATCAACGCATCCATGCATTTTGATGTCAGAATGAGCAATATTTCTGATCCTCAAATTTTCATTGACAACCAAGGAAGTTGCAAGTGGGGGGGGTGGGCAACTAATATGTACCGAATAACAAAATTTACTGGTGTTAAGGTAGTAGTGCTTTTGATCAGGAATATATTGCAGCTGGCAATGGTGAGGGGACTATGCTGCAATACACAGGAGAGCTAGTGCAGGTGCTCATTGGATTCAATTAGGGATAGCATTGAAGTACCTATTATCTTTAAAAAGGGGCTCTGCAACAGTTGAGGTGCATATTAAAGGGGGTTATCCAAGCCCCATAATGCCCCTCATACTGGTTATACTTACCCTGGCACCTGCATCATTTCTGATGCACACACGTGGATCAAAACATTGGGGGGGTCAGCCAATAGCAGGCCGCGACAGGAACGAGTCTCCCTAGCATCGCACATGACACAAGGGAGGCTCTTTCCCGTCACAGCCTGCTATTGGCTGAGCACTTTGTACTTATACGGTGCTCCGGATTAAAACCCAGCACCAAGCGCTGAACATGTATACCGCATGGTCGTTATTTGGTTAAATCAAGGTAAAAGCACTTACCTTGATTTCATAATTACCCTATTTTAGAAAATCGCATTCCCCCCTACTGCACTGCTGGAAACAGAATATAGGTGTTTTGGGAGGCTTACTAGTTTGTGTGCGCAGCCACTGTGCAGACATGTTTGTCTTTGTGGTTAACAGACTCGTACAAACCTGCGTAGCTCCAATCCATCCTGGTCCTGTTTCTTTCTAACACTAATACGTGACTACAGGATCAGACTACACACAGATTTATTGTGCTAGCATGGACATCTAGGTCTGTGTAGGAGACGTGTGCATAAAACCGTTTTTAATCACATCATTTAACAAAGTGTTTGGATTAACGTTGTGCCAATGCAAAAATTAAAAAACGTACCCATTTAGTACAGAAGCCAATATACTAAGTAGTGTTTCAGTAAATACAAAAAAAATGTATTCACTTAAAGGGGTTGTTCCACAATAATTCCCTGTTCATGCAATGAGGTGGCTGAGGCCTGCACACTGCTGCCCCATGCAACTCTGTGGGACTGCTGGAGATGACTTGGCTTCTCTTTGGCGCTCCTATGGAGTTGAATGGAGCAGCAGTGCACATGTGTGAGGCCTTCAGTGAATGCTTCTCCAGCTTTTCTTAGGCCTTGTGATGTCGGTCACGTGACATAGGCGCACATCGGCCTCATTGAAGTGAATGGGACTGGGCTGCAATACCAAGCGCAGTCACTATTAGAGATGAGCGAGCATGCTCGAGTGCCATTTTTGCGTATTTGTGTACGCATTTTAAAATTCGTTCGCTATTCATACGCATATTTTAATCTATACGCAAATGCGTACGAATAGCGTACAAATTCAATTTGTACGCTATTCGTACGCTATTCGTACGCATTTGCGTATAGATTAAAATATGCGTATGATTAGCGTACGAATTTTAAAATGCATATGCAAATACGCAAAAATGGCACTCGAGCATGCTCGCTCATCTCTAGTCACTATACAATGTTCAGCACTATGCTTGGTAAGCAGGAAGCTACTACTAGTGCCGCTGCCTTCTCAAACAGCTGATTGGTGGGGTGTCGGACTCCCACCAATTGGATGCTGACAACCCCTTTAATGTGAGTGAAGTACTGGAAAAGCAAATGGGTTCATCTCCTTCCTATGAAAACAAAAATCAATGTTCTTGCAATTATTTGCAACGTGTGAACTGTATTATTCTGTGGAGCTCTAGGCTGTATTAGGTGCTTTCATTATTTCTGCATTTAAAAAAAAAAAGCGTTAAATTTGAAAACCTCATTCTGTTTTTGTTTTTTTTACATTCTAATTAGCTATACGTATTAAGGAAGAAGAACCAGATCCAGAGGAGTGGCAACTTACTGGGGATTCGACAGTCAATACCAATGATTTAACTCATCTGAGAGTCCAAGTTGTTGATGACGAACTCGACCAACCAAATCAAGAGGGAAAACGACTTCGGAGAGTGGCCTGCACTTGTCCCAACTGTAAAGATGGAGCTGGGAGGTTTGTATCCCACGTTTCACACCAACAAGCTATTTGCAGTTAGATGTGTGTTTTGTTTTTTTTCCCATTAAGACGGGTGTCATGATATATTAACGTTGGCGATATATTAAAAAGAAATTATGTATCTATTTGTGTTAATAAGTCATATTAGTTATTTGTGTAGATAAAATATCAATTAGTGTGTTACAGCGCACAGTACACATTTCTTAGCTGTGTTTTATTTACTATATCTACTTGTCTGGTTACTCTTTAATATCTTAGGGGTACCAACCTGGGAAAGAAGAAGCAACACATCTGTCATATCCCAGGATGTGGTAAGGTCTATGGTAAAACATCACATCTAAGAGCTCATCTGCGCTGGCATTCTGGGGAACGTCCATTTGTTTGTACTTGGATGTTCTGTGGCAAAAGGTTTACGCGAAGTGATGAGCTACAGCGACACAGAAGAACACACACTGGTAAGGATCACTGGTATTTTTGCCCGTTCTTTTTAAAGTGTTTACAGTAGTGTAAAAAAAAGTGCTTTAAAAAGGAAATAAAGCGTAAAATCAACTTATATTCCAGTAAATGGAAATGTTACACACTCAATTCCAAATCAACACAGTAACACAATATATCCAGTTTTTTGTTAATCTTACACAGAAAGAAAAGGGAATATTAGGCTCTTAAAAAAAATAGCAGTACCAGCAAACTGGTATAAAGGAGAACTGGCTTAGCTCATAGCAGCCAATCAGATTCTACCTCCCATTTTTGATAGCTCCTTTGGAAAATGATATAATACAACACAGACAAACCATTACCTTAAAATAATCAAAGTTTATTTCATATTATGTTAAAAAATACACACAAACAATTAATACATATATAGCGATGGATGGAAGTCCCAAGCGGGCACACCACTAAATCAATCGCCAAGTGCTCAGGGTGTCACAGCTCAATTCATAAAAGTACATCAATCACAGTATATGTAATGCCCATTAGTCATATCATAAGTATATATTTAAAGTGCCAGTGCATAATAATCCTAAAGGGGCAAACATACATTATATAAATACATAATGCTACAGAGCATGCCTACCAACCCTGAGCCCTCCACCCTCGACGCGCGTTTCGCTCGCTGCTTCCTCAGGAGATCTCAAATATGTTGAGGTGGCAACATGATTTAAGGAGTTCTCCTGAGGAAGCAGCGAGCGAAACGCGCGTCGAGAGTGGAGGGCTAAGGGTTGGTAGGCATGCTCTGTAGCATTATGTATTTATATAATGTATGTTTGCCCCTTTAGGATTATTATGCACTGGCACTTTAAATATATACTTATGATATGACTAATGGGCATTACATATACTGTGATTGATGTACTTTTATGAATTGAGCTGTGACACCCTGAGCACTTGGCGATTGATTTAGTGGTGTGCCCGCTTGGGACTTCCATCCATCGCTATATATGTATTAATTGTTTGTGTATTTTTTAACATAATATGTATTAAATAAACTTTGATTATTTTAAGGTAATGGTTTGTCTGTGTTGTATTATATAAGTAGAGGGCCTTGGTCGGTGTTTGCCTTTGGTAGAGCATCGTGCCTCAAATTTTTTGATGTGAGATTGATCCTTTGGAAAATGAGTAGAATGGTTGCTATGTGCAACTAATTCACTACCTTTTTACACCAGTTTGATAAATGACCCCATCAGATATTTAATGTATAAACTGAAAAAAATGTTTGAGATTTGACTTTACTTTGACTTACTGAACTAATAACCATTGCTTCTGAGGACTGCATGACATCTGTGTTGTATGGAGTCGACCAATATCTGGCCCCTCTGAACAGGTATTCTAGTCCTGGACGATTGGACTACATTCCTTTTCTTCTGCATTTTCCAAGGGATTGAGCTGGACCCTCCATTACCTCAATCCTGTTTGTAACCAAGATGTTTGCTTACTGGTGTATTTTTGAGTCATTGTTGTGTTGAAACACCTATTTCAAGGGCCTTTCTTCTCTGGCATGGGGCAACATGATTTCCTCAAATTTTAAAATATATTCATACTGATCCATTATCCCTTGTATGCAATAAATAGACCTAACACCATGGTATGAGAGACATCCCCATATCGCGATTTTTGCACCCCGATGCTTTACTGTCTTCACAGTGTACTGTGGCTTGAGTTCAGTGCAGGGCGTCGTCTGACTTAACACTTTGTTCACATCAGCGTTCAGCCTTTTGGTTCTCCGCGTCCGTTTAGGAGCAGGAGAACGGAAAGGACAGATTTAGCACATAACTGAGCCAAACGGAGCCTAAGGACGGTGATGTGAACGAAGCCTTACTATCTGCGGCCTCTAGATGAAAGCAACAATTCTGCATTCATCAGTCCACAAAATGTTGCACTTTTTCTCTTTTGGCCAGGCAATGTGTTCTTGGCAAACATTAACCTATTCAAGACGTCTTTTTATTGCCAACAATGAGACTTTTCAGGGAGTTCTTGCTGGTAAATTGCCTTCACTTAAAGCAATTGTCTCATTTCAGAAAATGGTAGAAAAAGAGGACCTGCCTTTGCTCCTGACATGCCTGTTTTAATATCTTCATGCATCCCCCATGTAATAACAATTCTGGAACATCTATTCTTATGTCTGTATGTTGTCTCATTCCTGTATTATTTCTACTAGAAGTTATGAATGAATTGCTAGCAGTCTGCAGTAAGGGTACAGAGGGGAGGTAACAAGTTGGGGGGGGGGGTGTCCCTTCACAGTCTCACTCTATCCAATCAGTGCTGCCATTGTCAGACTGTGCAGGTACACCCCCCCCCCCCAACTTGTTACCTCCCCTCTGTACCCTTACTGCAGACTGCTAGTAATTCATTCATAATGTTTTAATTTTAACATCTTGTAATTTTACTCCAGCCACCTCTCGGCATGTTTGCCATGCTGCGGCCAGAACTACAGGCCCGCCCCCATTATAGTGAATGGGGATAAAGCATAGTTCCGGCCACAGACGTGCACTAGCAGCAGCACGGATCCGGCGGGTTCACCCGCCGGAACAGCCTGCCGGACACCCGTGCCGCCAATGTGAAAGTAGCGTTAGTAGCTTCATACATTCCCCATGAAATAGCTCTGGAACATCTATTCTTATGTCTCTTGTCCAATTCCTGTATTATTTCTACTAGAAGTTATGAATGAATTACTAGCAGTCTGCAGTAAGGGTACAGAGGGGAGGTAACCAGTTGGGGGGGGGGGGGGTGTACCTGCACAGTCTGACAATGGCAGCACTGATTGGATAGAGTGAGACTGTGCAGGGACACCCCCCAACTGGTTACCTCCCCTCTGTACCCTTACTGCAGACTGCTAGTAATTCATTCATAACTTCTAGTAGAAATAATACAGGAATTGGACAACATAGAGACATAAGAATAGATGTTCCAGAGCTATTTCATGGGGAATGTATGAACTTTCACATTGGCGGCACGGGTGTCCGGCAGGCTGTTCACCCGCCGGATCCGTGCTGCTGCTAGTGCACGTCTGTGGCCGGAACTATGCTTTATCCCCATTCACTATAATGGGGGCGGGCCTGTAGTTCCGGCCGCAGCATGGCAAACATGCCGAGAGGTGGCTGGAGTAAAAGTACAAGATGTTAAAATTACAACAGCCTGCAGGACCCCCTGTGCCGCCAATGTGAAAGGAGCCTAAAACAGGCATGTCAGGAGCGGTGAAAGGTCCTCTTTAATCATGCAGCCAAAGTAAATACAATGCACTTTCTAACATATTGTGGTTGTCCATATTGCTCATGGTTCTGATCACCCTGCAATCCAGTAGCGGTTGCACCAGCCTATGTCCTCTCCCACGATCTGGCCCACCAGACAAGCCAACGCTTTTTTCCATGGCAAGCACAGCCATTTCTGCTGGATTGCAGGGTGATTGTAACCATGGAAACGAGCAGTGTATAATAATGAATCAAGGCAGTAAAAAAGGCAATATGGACAATCACAATACATTAGTAAGTGCCTTGTATTAACTGTGTCTACATTGAGTACCATTTGCTGAAGTGAGTCTGATTGTAACAGCACTCACTGGTAACTTCAGATCTTCTTTGATCTTTCTGGAGGTGATCAGTGGTTGAGCCTTTGTCATTCAAAGGCTGTATTACATACAGAGATACAGCAGGCAAATGTCTGAAGGGAAGCTTTCCTTCCAGGCAATCGCCTGCTCGTTAACGTAGAAGACAGCTGTTATTACATACAGCGATCTCCATAGTATGGGGAAGAGCCATCATTCGTCCCCATACTGACTAGCAGTTTGTCAGCAGAAGATCATGATTAGACAGCACAGTCTGCCGCCGGCAAACGTTCATTTTTAAACCAGTTTAAAAATCTAGATTGCACAATTAACAAGCATTTGCTCATTCATTATATAATCGGCGGCAGTATTACACTGCCAGGTCATCGCTAACGGCGTTACTATGAACACTCATTGGTGAAGATCTGGCAGACAATGTGCCAGTTGTAATACAGTCTACTCTTCTTTCCCTGCTTCCTTTCTTGTCTTCTTAGGTTTTGGTTGCCACTAGAGATGAGCGAACATGCTCGAAACGAGCACTGTACCGCTCGGCTCCCCTGCGCTCGCATGGGTGCCGGCAGCAGCTTCCGTCCTCCTCTGGAGGACGGAAGTGACTGCCGGCGCCTATACTAACGCAGGGGAGCCGAGCGGTACAGTGCTCGTTTCGAGCACGTTCGCTCATCTCTAGTTGCCACCTCAACATATTTGAGATGATTTAAGCTGAGCAGTCTATGACTTACTGCACTGCTGAGTGTGGTGTGTTTTTTTTTTTTTTTTTTTTTCTTTTTCCCCCTTTTCCAGTCACCTTTTAATCAAAGTATTCTCTTCATCAGAGCAGTATCTAGAATGATCATTTGCAATCATCCTACCTTAAAGGGAGTCTGCCAGCAACATAGCCAGTTTTAAACCGATCACATAGTTCAGTATGACACAGATGTTACCTGTGTTTAGTTTTTCAGGTCCTCTAAATCGTTTTTATCATGTGCCAATGAGTCTTCACAAGTGCCCAGGGGTGGAGAGTTTGCTGCAAGTGGCCAGGCCCCCATTCCTTACACATGCCTAACTCTCCCCTTCAGTGTTCTCCAGCCAGCCCCGTGTCTGTGTGACATCATCTTTGTAGACCCTTTGCGCATAACTGCCGGGCATGCCCACTGTAGGTAGAGGCACAGAGATATGCAATGCGCATGCATAGGTTACTGGTACGGAAGTGTAGCATCACAAGCAGACAGCACTAAGCGGAACATGCGCACTGCAGAACTCTGTGCCTACAGTGGCACCTGGTGGTGATGCGCGACGAAACGAAAACAATGATTTATCAGGTTAAGGGCTCATGCACACGAACGTATTTTCTTTCCGTGTCTGTTCCGGGGTTTGTTTTTTTTTCTTTTTCTTCTTTTTTTTTTTTTTTTTTTTGCTGAACCATTCATTTCAATAGGTCCGCAAAAAAAACGGAAGGTACTCTGTGTGCATTCCGTTTCTGTATGTCCGTATTTCCATTCCGAAAAAAAAAAAAACCATGTCCTATTATTGTTCGCATTATGGATAAGGAGAGGACTGTTCTATTAGGGGCCAGCTATTCCGTTCTGCAAAATACGGAATGCACATGGATGTCATCCGTATTTTTTGCGGATCCGTTTTTTTCATACGGTCGCGTGCATGAGGCCTAATAATGTTGGGACTATTTTTTATTTTTTTTAACACCACTGTAACTTAAAGGGGTTATCCAATCTAGGATATGCCGACATTGTCTTATAGGTGCTGGTCCTACTACTGGGACCCGCACCTATATTGAGAACGGAGCCCCAAAAGTGAAGCAGGGCACACTGTGCATGTGCAGTGGCCCTTCATTCATTTCTATGTGGCCGCTGAAAATAGGCGAGCGCTGGCTTGGCTATTTCTTTCGGCTCCATAGAAATGAATGGGAGCCGTGAGCTGCGCCTGGTGGTGGCCGGACACCAGGAAACCCGGGGTCCTCCAGGCACAGAGCTCCTCGCTTCGTTCTCGATATAGTTGTGGGACCTGCCCCTATAAGGCAATGGGGGCATATCCTCATTGTCTGGGATGGGAATAGCCCTTTAAAGATCACGTCAGAATTATCAACCCTATTAACACACTCGTGCATAAGGCCATAGACTACTTTGTAGATTAGTTGCTCTAATAGAACAGCTCAAAAGCAGCCACCGCTGAGAAAAATAAATGGTAGACGTCACTGATATGTTAGTGGCTGAATTTATTTTTAGACCGTGTTCACATGACAAAATAATAGTGTAATTAGGTGTAATACGCAATAATGCTTTACAACAACTTCCCATTTTCTTCATTTGAATGAAATACGCACCGTAACTCTCACAGTCCAGTATGTTTATGCCATGGATTTCAAAAATACTTCAAGAAGTGACGTCACTACTTTGAAGCATGATTTTTCCAAATGACACTCCAAATACGCTTATTTGTTATGTTATTGTTATTTTGTAGTTCTTTACACAGTGAAAATGCTGCTGTAAAAATAAATATACCTAAAAATATATGGAGGCAAATGTCTCGAAATCTGTGTGAGTGTCGTAAACCTCAAGTTCTAATTTAAAGCTTTATTTTTGTTTCTTATGCTACATCATAAAGAAGTACATCTTCTAATTTTGATTGAATTTTTCTTTCCGTTTCAATCAACAGGTGAAAAGAAGTTTGTCTGCCCAGAGTGTTCTAAGCGATTTATGAGAAGCGATCACCTTGCCAAACACATTAAAACCCATCAAAATAAGAAAGGCATTCATGCCAGCAGTGCTGTATTGGCATCCATAGAAGCTAAGCCTGATGACACATTGATAACTGCCGAAGGTACAACCCTTATTCTTGCAAACATTCAACAGGGGTCTGTATCCGGCATAGGAACTGTAAACACGGGCGCCGGCGGTCAGGATCTCCTCTCCAATTCCGAGATTCCCCTTCAGCTTGTCACTGTTTCTGGAAATGAGGCAATTGAGTAACTATCACACAACACCTATTAATTGTGGTTATTTTTATACAGTAGTGAGGGGAAAAAAACAAAAAACATTGTTCTTGAGTTCTTAGATATCTTTTTATTGATGTGCAAACTTTTTTGGATTGACAGTAACTTGGTTATACATGACACTGAAATGCCTTACTTTGTATGCTATTCCATAAGTATGAAGAAATGGTAAAATTGCATGGCTTTTGTAGGTACTTTTGGAATCTAGAATTGATGAAATTTTACCATGACACATACGAGTATAAATACTATTGACAGATGGATATGGTAGTCTAACCAAATGCATCAATCCTGTGTGGTTTAGTGTAAAAAAAAAAAAAAAAAAAAATCAAAAACGAGAAAAAATTAAGAACATGTTGGTATTTATCTATTGTAAGATAACAAAGTTGATGGGTAACAAAGAAATTATGTTATGGTATGAAATTTTGTAATTTTCTCAATGACTGGAATTTTTATTATGCATAACTGACAAATCACGTTTCCCAGCAAGACACGCCCTGGCTTCGGTTTCACCACAGCTTCACCAACTTACCAAATTAACCAACCAATTTGTTTTAACTAGGTGAACCTATGTACACAGTTTTAAAAGTTTATCTTGTAAAAAAGAATAAAATAAAATCTACAACAAGGTTTTTAGCCTGGCAGCAGCCACTGTCTGGATTGTTTAAAAAGCCATGCGCAAACAGTAATTTGCCAAACCAAATCTTGCTAAAGTCGTCATGGAGGCAATATAACCAATGTAGAAAGACTTTTGTAGGTTGACACGTTTTTTTTTTTTTTTTCTCTCGAATGGTTAATTGTTTTGATTAAGCACCCACGTTATCGAATACTGGTGGACCAAAAAAAAAAATAAAAAATCGTGAACTGTTTGTCATTCAGCAGCACATCTATCAATTTTGAGTACTCGGACATGAAAACCGTTGTAAATGAAGTAGTCTAGTATATGCAAACATGATCGGAGTCCTTTCCATAGTCACAATATGGGGCATACAAATACTAGTCATGGGTTATAGGGGAAAATACAGGGGTGGGGTTTTCTTTCGTCTTTTTTTTTTTTTTTTTTTTTTTTTTTTAAACTTAGTTGATGAATCAGCATTTAAACGACCTATTTGCTTCTACCCATTAAAAATTGTATGTATCTAATACATGTACCTGATAAATATGTATGTTTTTTTTTATTATGTTGCTGTATTTTCGTTTTATTTTTTAATGATTGTTTATATTTTCAACTATAGAAAGTGTACAAATACAAAGTTACATTGCAGGTATGTATGGTCTATACCATTTTTTTCTAAGACGTAGCGTAATAAAAAAAAAAGAAAAATGAATAAAAACTGCAGCACCTACAACAGTTCACCTATTTACTGGCTTCATTTTGGGTCTATTTCTTATTGTTATGACCACCTCAGATTTAAAAAAAAAAAAAAGCTACCTTTAAAAGTGTATGTTTCAAAGTGTATTATAACAGTGTGGTAGTTTAATAAAACACTATTTTCTTTCTTTTGACTTGCTGTTTCCATACGCATTGAATTTATTTGTCCGTTCCAGCATAAGTTCATCTAGCGTTTATATTCTCTTCTCACAAGTTAGCTTCAGCACAGTTGGTGAAGTTAAACCGCCTTTAAATCACTGAATGTATGTATCATAAGAACAAAGTATAGATCACGCATTTAGATTGCTTTACATTTTATGGCAAGTTGTTTTTTTTTTTTTTTTTTTTTTTTTTTTTTTCTTCACCGGCTGAAATATGATTAAACCTTATTTATTTTTTCCCCCTGAAAATGTCTCTTTAGAAAATGGACAGTCATTCCGAAATTCCAAATTAATTTCTAGTTAAAAGGGTTTTTACAGTAAGTCTAAAAGTCAGATCAGTAGGGATCAGGCATCCAGAGCCTCCATTGATCTTGAGATAGGAGGACCCATTCTCTAAGAAAAGGTTGCTTAGTACTTTGACACGAGTTTCTCTTCCGTGGAGGGCGATCACCTCTTTGTTCCTCAGATTGGAGGCAGACGCAGCTGCCGGAGTGAATTTTATTGCAGGTCTTGGTATTGGTATGTCAGAAAGCTTTTTTTTTTTTTTTTGGCTAGAAAACCCATTAAGTGTCCCCAGCATAAACTAGTGTTCATCAGTTGGTAAGCTGTTCCGAGCCTCCGTTCTAGCGAAGTGTTATTTCTGGGTGTGTATGGGTTCCACGTCATAAAACCTTTCCACGTTAGCGAGAATGACCCGATCGTCATAATAAGTTTGAGTTCTGTCCTGTGGATCCGAGAGCTGGCTGTCTTATTGTGGGCATGTACATATAAAATATATGCTCAAACCAGTTTGCAAAAATGTCAAGATTTGGTTTGTTAGAATGAGGAAGAAAAACTAAAGTCGAGATGGTGTCCTGTGAGGTGTTGTAGCTGTTTGAGTTCCTGCTTCTGAAATGAAACATTCCCCTTAGCGTCCTTCCCTCTCCAGCTTCTATTCAATATTTGTTAACTTTCAATGAAATTCTCTTGCAAGCCCCGGATGAAATCCAACTTTGTTCTTTTTTTTTTTTTTTTTTTTCTCTCCATTGACTTAATTGACATATACACCTTTTAATATTGAACTGTGAACTGTCATTTTTGTTATGTCCGCACTTTTTGCAATCCGATACCCAATTAAGCTGTAACAACCTTTTATAAAATTGTATATGATGTCAAATTGTGTCTTGTACACTCTGAATCTGGCGTCCTTTTTTTTTTTTTTTCTAAAAGTTTTTTCTTTTTATTCCATGTGTTTTGTTTCTTGGTTTAAAATTATACTCATGATTTTTTTTTTTTCCTGCCATTAAATAGGTTAAGATTTTTGTCTTTGTTTAAAACAATGCATTTTTATACTTGCTCCTATGTGTTTCGTTATGGTATATTTCTGTAATATGCATGTAGGTGGAATTTTGCTGCATAGGTAGATTTAAAGAAAAAATAAAGTACAAATCTGTAAATCTGTAAACGTTTTACTTGATATTGGCATTTGCGTTTTTATTAATTTACTGCGTCTCTTCTGATTTTTAACAGATATAAACATGGGATGTAAAGTCACTTATTTCCTTTTTAAGATGATCCTGTCGGAAAATTCAGTGCAGACCTCGTGGTATAATGCAGGAGGAACTGAGCAGATTTTTATCTACGTAATTTAGTATAGCCTGTCATTCATTTGTTTATACTCCTGCTCTTTCTATGCTTTTGATTCCAATGGGTGGTCTTATTAATGATTGATAGCTATCTCTGTGTGCACACGTCAGTCATTAAAGAGGCTCAGGATAGGTCATCAATGTCAGATCAGTGGGTGTCTGACACCCGGCATCCCCGCCGATCAGCTGTAGAAGGAGACGGCGTGCACAGAGTGCACGTGCCGTCTTTCTTCCACTTCACCGCTGCTGTCTATGGCAAAGACCATAGACCACAGCGGTGGACAAGTAGAGAAAGGAGACCACACGTGCACTCTGTCTCCTTATACAGGTTATAGGTGGGGATGCTGGGTGTCAGACCTCCGCCGATCTGATATTGATGACTAGAGATGAGCGAATTTCAGATTTTGAAATTTGTTCATGCTTCGTTTGATGGTAAAAGGTAAATTGCATTATGGATTCCGTTACCACAGACCATAACGCAATTCTATGACTGAATGCCTTTAGAGACATTCCGTTACTCATTGCGTCATAATAGAAGTCTATGGGCTGCATAACAGATCCGTCTGGTCTCCACTACGCAGGAGAGAACTCCCCTGCATAACGGGACTGAACCGTTATGCAGGCCATAGACTTCTATTATGATGCAATGAGTAACGGAAAGTCTCTAAAGGCATTCAGTCATAGAATTGTGTTATGGTCCATGGTAACGGAATCCATAATGCAATTCACCTGTTACCACCAAACGAAGCATGAACGAATTTCATAACATGAAATTTGCCGATCTTTATTGATGACCTAAGGATAGGTAATTGATAGTAAAAGCCCGGACAACCCCCTTTAATTTTATAGTTGCTCCTTCCTTAGATGAAAGCTTTATCTCCTCCATTCTCTATATTCACTCTTGTGGAAAACCACTTGTGCATCATTCAATTGTATTAAAAATACATCAGACTATGAGGCATTTGCTATGCCTGCCTAGGCTTTCATTTAAAAATAAAGATGACTACCCCTGCTGATCATCTATGGTCTCTTCCTAAGCCAGTGATGTCACATCAATCGGTCACATGGCCCTCCCTGCATCTTGGTCACATTCAAGTGAATGGGATTGAGCTGCAATACCAAACACTGCTGCTACCGATGTACGGCACTGTGCTTAGTATACCATGAAGAGGCCGCAATGCTCGTTAGAGCGCCACAAACTTTTCATGTAGTTAATCATGGGGGTGCTGAAAGTCTGACCCCCAAAATCTGACATTATTGACCATTCCTAAGGATAGTACTTTACCATTGAAAAAATAAAATGCAAAATATAGTCCTTTTTTTTTTTTTTTTGCAGTCAACCAAAATAAGAGCTCTTAAATAGATACATAGCCCCATGGTCAGTTAAATGTCATCTGTCAGCAGATTTGTACCTATGACACTGGCTGACCTGTTACATGTGCACTTGGCAGCTGAAGGCATCTGTGTTGGTCCCATGTTCATGTGTGTCCGCATTGCTGAGAAAAATGAAGTTTTCATATATGCAAATGAGCCTCTAGGAGCAATGGGGGCGTTGCCAGTACACCTAGAGGCTCCGCTCTCTCTGCAACTGCCATGTCTAATCCACTTTGACAGGGCCAGACAGTGTAAATGTGATCACGCCTGGCCCTGTCAAAGTGCAAAGAGAGCAGAGCCTCTAGGTGTCACAGGCTCCTAGAGGATCATTTGCATATATTAAAACTTCATTTTTCTTGGCAATGGGGGCACATATGTACATGGGGCCAACACAGATGCTTTCAGCTGCCAAGCACATTTAATATTCACATGTACATGATGCAGAAATTTTCATGCTCATAAATCGACCTGTTGGTATGGCTTTTGAAATCTGCAGCATGTCAAATTTTTTTGCATGGATTGTCATTGCGCATTTCACTCTTTGGAAGACGGAGGTGAATATCCGCAGCATAGATTTGGATGAGATTTTTAAAAAGCTCATTCACTCTGTTGGTAATGTAAAACGCTATAGAGCTGTTGCAGAAAATTCCAAAGTGTATCCATCCCTTATGGAGGTATTAATGTATCCACAGTGACATAGAACTAGTTTTATGGACGGTAAGGATTGGTGTAATTGAGGATAAACATTCCTACCAACACTCGTTCCTGATAATTGTCCGGTTCGAGTGATCACATAATTCCTTCTTTGTGGGCAGCACCCATCTCTTCATTAACAGGGATGTGCTGCTGAATAAGGCCACGTTCACGTGGTCAGTATTTTTAATCATTATTTTGAAGCCAAAACTAGGAGTGGGTTGAATACACTGAAGAGGCACAGATAGGTTTATTCCGCTTCTTTCTCTGTAGGGTGCTTTACTGGTTTTGGTTTAGGGCTCATGCACACAGCCATAAGATAAGTGTTTGGTCTGTAAAATACAGATACCGGTTGTGTGTCTGCCGCCATTTATTCCTTACTCTTGCAGAAATTTCCAGTCCGTTTTGCGGAGAAGAATAGAGCATGTTCCATTCTTTGCGGGGCTTCGGAACGGACTTGCGGAGGCAGACAGCACACTGGTGAGCTGTCTGCATCTTTTGCCGCCCCATTGAGATCAATGGGTCTGCATCCAATCTCGACGGAAACTACGCCCTTGTGCATGAGCCCTTACAGATACTGACGCAAAATACCAACCTTGTGAAAGAGGCCAAACAATGTGTCTGTATAGGCTGATCACTAGTATTCAACTCAACCCCTCTGTATTTGGATAATTGGTCAGTCCTGCAATCGATCATGATCCATAGGCCCCTTTCACATGAGCGAGATTTCCGCGTGGGTGCAATGCGTGATGCGAACGCATTGCACCCGCGCTGAATCCTGGCTCATTCATTTCAATGAGTCTTTTCACATGAGCGATGTTTTTCATGCATCAGTTCGCCGTTGCGTGAAAATCGCAGCATGTTCTATCGCAGCCCTGGCCCCATTGAAGTGAATGGGGCTGCGTGAATTATCCATTGCATCCGCACGCAGGTGCAGATGCAATGCGTGATTCACTGATGGTTGCTAAGAGATGTTGTTAATGTAAACATTCCGTTTTTTATCACGCGCGTGTGAAATGAGTCCATACACATTGCACCTGCGTGGGAAAAAACTGAACGAATGTACGCAATCGCAGTCAAAACTGACTGCGATTGCGTGTGGATTGGTGCGAGTTCTCCGGAACGCACCCTGAATGCATCTGGACTGAATCCGTGACGCTCGTGTGAAAGAGGCCTTACAGAAGGGTTGAGTTGAATGCTAGTGTGTGCAACAGGGGCTCAAAGCTAAAACACATTTGTGCTATTTTCCAGACCCAAGGCCTCATCTGTCAACAGGTTCTATGTGGTATTTTATCTCTGCCAAATTTCACTTAACCAGTTTAGTACCACATACTGCAGGAGCAGGTCAGAGGAAAACGGAAAATCAGTTGCTCTCTATTGGACCCAATGTTCACAGGTACCCCTTTGCATCTCGAATAACCTAAAGTGACCCTTGACTCATCCCCCTTGGGATATACTGTTGATTCACAGCGAACGTAATTTTTTTTTTTTTTTTTTTTTGCCTCAATCAAACAATATTTCTGAAGGGGAAGGAAGGTGTTTTCTAGGGTTTCTTAAAAATGACCTAAAGTAAGAGTGCAAGAGTAAGTCTTGGTGGCAGATGCTGTATACACATGTCCTTAGCCTCTTCTCCAGCATACTTTTTCCTCAGAACTGTTCAGCTTTGCTTAACATTACACATTACTTTCAGTGGAAGCTGCAACCATCCATAACTTATATTTAACTCTTTAACTGTGCATAAGGAAAAATTAAATGCAGATCACATTAAAGATTTAAAATAAACTGTGTTAAAAGAAGACATTTAAAAAAAACAGGATACTTTCAAAAGAAGAAATTTTCATTTCAGAAACAAGAATGTATCTGTCCGCAAGTTGTATGAAGTATTTCAGCTCTGCCAAATTTCACCTAGCCAATTTAGGACCACACACTGCAGGAGCAGGTCGGGTGCCCAGCTTTCAGCCAGTGAATAGAGGCCGTGTGCCTGTGTTTATTGGAAGCATAGCTACTGGGTCTTGGCAATCCCAGATTAGCTATGCCAGTGACTGTTGTGCTAATACAGGGTTGTTTCCCCTAACAAAAATTGAAGAAAAAAAAAAAAAGTGAATGCTCCTGCTACGATATGGAGGACAAATTTTATTTAACAAAAAAAAATTAAAACTCCACATTAAAAATGAGGAGTAAAAACAGTAGGTTAACTGGACTAAATAGATTCTTGAGTAAAGTTTTTATTTTAAATGTTTTTTTTTTTTCAGGCAGTAAACTGTAAAAAAAAAAAAAACATACAAACATGCTGGTGTGTGCAACAGGGGCTCAAAGCTAAACACATTTGTTCTATTTTCCAGACCCAAGGCCTCATCTGGCAACAGGTTCTATGTGGTATTTTATCTCTGCCAAATTTCACTTCACCAGTTTAGTACCACATACTGCAGGAGCAGGTCAGAGGAAAACGGAAAATCAGTTGCTCTTAGAGATGAGCGAGCATGCTTAAGTGCCATTTTTGCGTATTTGCGTACGCATTTTAAAATTCCTACGCTATTCATACGCATATTTTAATCTATACGCAAATGCGTACGAATTGCGTACAAATTCAATTTGTACGCTATTCGTACGCATTTGCGTATAGATTAAAATGTGTATGAATAGCGTAGGAATTTTAAAATGCATACGCAAAAATGGCACTCGAGCATGCTTGCTCATCTCTAGTTGCTCTCTATTGGACCCAATGATCACAGGTAACCCATTGCGTCTCAAATAACTTAGTGACCCTTGACTCGTTCCCCCTGGGATATACTGTTGGTTCAGTATGAACATACACATTAAAAATGAGGAGTTAAAAACAGTAGGTAAACTGGACTAAATAGACTCTTGAATAAAGTTTTTTTCAGGTAGTAAATAGAGATGAGCGAACGTGCTCGAAACGTCCTCAGGAGGACGGAAGCAGCTGCCTGCGCCCATGCCAGCACAGGGGAGCCGAGCGGTACAGTGCTCGTTTCGAGCACATTCACTCATCTCTAGTAGTAAACTAAAAAAAAAACACCCCACTCGCCCAGATTTATTGATCCTATAAATCTCAAACTTAGGGCTGTTTCACATGAGGGAGTCCATTGGGGTAATCACAGGATCCTCCGTTCTGGACTTGCAGGAGCGCACTGCATTATCATGATTTATAATGTTATGTGCCTCCGCATGACCTTGCTTCTGCAGAATTATCATGACCTAAAGCTGTCCGTGTAATCCTGTAGCCATAAGGTCATGCAGAGGCAGATAGAACTGTAAGTCATGATAATGTCCTGCGCTCCTGCAAGTCCAGAACGGAGGATCACGCTCGGAGCATGATTCCTGCAATGGACTTGCTCATGTTAGACCGGCTGTCTAGACCTTCACCAGACATATCACAGGGGCTCAGGCTCGATGATAAATCTGGCGCAGGAATAGCTTTTTCACTTGCCAACTATTAGTTGGCTTTTTGTTTGAGAGAGATTTTTATGCCTGAATTGCACTGCCCTTTTGGCCCAAAAGGTGCATCTTAGGGCTTTTTAACACGAGCAGATGCTGTGCTTGGAATCCGCTGTGTGAAAGAGAGCCAAGCCCCGTGCAGGACAGCAGAGGCACGGAGCATTAATTGCCTCTCTGTGATCTTTTTACTACAAAATCAGAGTGCGATAAAGTTGTCACTGTTATTTGTAGTAAAAAGATCAGAGAGGCACGGAGCATTATCAATCATGTTAATACTCCGTGTCTCTGCTGTCCGGAACGGGGCTTGGCCTTCCTACAGGCAGCGAATTCCAAGCACGGCATCCGCTCGTGTGAAAGAGCCCTTGTGGCCCTGTTCCTTCCCCATGGAGCCCTGCCCACTTTTCACTAAGCCCTATCCGTTTGTGAGCATGTCCGAAAAAGTGCAGAAACCCCAGATGTGCCAGTTTAGTAAATCTAGGCCGCAGTCCATAACAAGCCAAATTGTCCTAATAACAACCATGTTCACTCAAACTATACTGTTTACATATCAGAATGACAAAATAGAGAACTCGTTCTGATCCTTTTATAGTAATGTCAAGTTGAAAATTGAAATAGTAAAGTATAATTTTATTGATTTATTTTTACTCTTTACCCCTTTAAGATACCTACACAGATCTGTTGTCTTATTTGGCCACTAAAAAAATGGCGCAAAATTACAAGTGCATGGAAAATCACCTGAACAAAATGAAATTGCTAGAGCGTGCTGTAAAAATTAAAAAAAAAAAAGCAATTGAAACAAAATACATACCACAACTGAAGAAAAAAAAAAAAGCAGCAATATGAAAATACATACACGTTTGTACTGCTTTTGACAATTGCCTTAGGATATGTTCACATGGCAAAAATCCACCGCTAAAAAAAAAAAAAAAGAAAAAGCAAATCACTAGGTTGATCTTTGTGAGCAGCACATTTTTAGTGGTGGAAATGCTGCCAGAACTGTGCACTTGCTGTTTTATACTTTCCCCATTGATTTCAATGGGACACGGCTATAAGCTGCTTCAAAGAAGTTGCATGCCACTTCTGGAGCGGATTGCAAATCGGCTGCGGAAGAAACGCCACCAGGCGTACATGCAGGTGTTCTCCCCCCTCCCCCTTTGAAGTTAATAGGAAGGAATCATACACGGATCCACAAAAAGTACTGATGACGTCCGTGTGCATACCGTATTTTGCGGATCGGAACAGCTGGCCCCTAATAGAACAGTCCTATCCTTGTCCGTTGTGTGGACAATAATAGCACATGTTCTGTTTGCTGAACGGACATACGGAAATGGAATGCACACAGAGTTACTTCCGTTTTTTTTTTTTTTTAAATATATGGTTCTGATTATGGTTCTAAAAAAAAAAAACGGAATGGACACAGAAAGAAAATACGTTCATGTGCATGAGCCCTTACGCGGCAAAAAAGGCAGTTTTCCATGACACAACCCACGCCAGGTTTTTTGCTGTGTGAAGAAATCTAGATGTGACTTTTTTCATTTAAAAAAAATAAATAATTGGCCCTGTCCGAAAATATGCAAAGAATTATTCTGGCAGCCAACAGTAAGGTGCAAAAATTCATTTGGTTAACTAAAGTTAGCGTTGTCACCACATGCACAAAATGACTGAAAATGTGGTCATGTAGGGTTTTTTTTTCTTTAAAAGGGTTCTACCAAAATACCAACCTATCCACACAATATGGGATAAGCACATGATTGATGGTGGTCTGTCCGTAGGGAGCTCTAACAATCGTAAGATTGGGGGTCACCTGTGCCCATGTGAATGAGGCACCAGGCCAAACATATGCGCTGCCTCTCCATTCATTCACTATGGACCCGCTGGACAGCAGAGTACAGTGCTTGGCAATCTTCAGCAGTCCTATAGAGAACGAAAGGAGCGGCAACATGCATGCTTGAGCTTCTGCACCATTCAGCTGACCAAACGGGATCCCCCTTCTTGTGATCAGTGGGGTTCCCAGCGGTCAGGACCCCAACACTCGGTGCATATCAGTTGCACAACCAGTTTGAGGGGTTTATTGGAGCTGAGCAAACCAGACACAAACATCGGACGGATCTGGTATTGTTTCTGGAAGGAAACCCCATTTATAGTGTAGAGCCATATATGTATTAGACATGATGTGGACTGGGCCTAATAAGCTTTAAATTCCTCAACCTTTTCTCTCACAGGTTCATCAATTGTTAGTAGCCATGCTCATGTGTGAGTAACATATTATCAGAACTGATTTTTAGCCTGAGGATAAAAACACTACTGTTCTCATTTACTGACGTCTTGGAAATGGTGAGGAATTGGAACACAATAGTAGGGTATATTAGGAAGCTGTTTTTCCCCTCTGTACCAGTGGAAGACACATGTCACTGTTGCAGGAGCAACAACCTGGTGAGTGTGCTCCAGTGAAAACTGGTGCTATTACTGGAAATCAGTACACCAGGATACTGGACTATTATCCGAGGTAATACATGAGCAGTGCTGTAGATAAGGAGTCCAGATCAACATTTTTTTGGTTTCCTACTGCCCCCGTTGTTAGCATTCAAAGCCGTGCACAGTCCACACTGCTATGCTGCATTATTGTAATAGGGAGGACTCCTGTGCCCATGCACCACAGCCCCAACAGTGTATTTCAGTTCAACCCCGACGGTGAGGGAATAGAGGGCAGTAGGAAAATACAAAATAGTGATCTGAAATCCTTACCTTCATGTATTCCTGCAAATAATAGTCCAAGATTGTGGTGTTGGACTCCCTTTAAGGGCTCATGCACACGGCCGTTGCCGGCCCTTGGCCGTCTTGCGGCTCGGATACTCCGGGTCCGCAATACACGGGCACTGGCCGCGTGCAGCCCGCATCGCGGACCCATTGAAGTGAGTTAAATCATGGAGATGCAAAATGGAGGCACTACCGTGTGCTTCCGTGGTGTTTCTGGCCGTGCCTCCGCACCGCAAAAAAGTAGTCCATGCACTACTTTTTTGCGGTGCGGACTGTTGGATGCAGATCCGCATGGGTGAATGGGTCCGCGATCCGAATGCGGCGGCCCCACAGTCAGTGCCTGTGAATTTGCAGTCCACAGCACGGGCACTGACAGCACACATTCGTGTGCATGAGCCCTACGGACTTATTTTGTGTCCATATTACAGACGGGTGTACTGGCCGAACCGCGGCTCTACTGAGTTGAACTCGTAGCATCATAGGGATCTATGATGGTTCGAGAATGGTTCTGTAGACCGGCTGTCTGCCCATGTTACAGCCATCTGAATGAGATCTTAATGGGGTTGTACAAGTTGTAAGAAAGCTCCCCCAGCGTAGCTATATATGATAAAATAATTTTTTAAAAAACTTACACACCAGTTAGTTCCCCACCACTACAACCCCTTTTTATTTACAGGCTGATACATTGATACTGATATACTGTCTGTTTCCCTGTGCATAATGTAATATTATAAGGTTTTGTTAACACCATGCAGTTTTTAAATGTCAAGCTGAGACCTGGATTGGTAAAACTATTGTGTGAATGAGTCCCAAAAATAGGAGAGGGTTCCAGAGACTAGTAGCATATATATATATATATATATATATATATATATATATATATATATATATATATTTATTTATTTTTTTCCATTGAATTAAAATGTTTCAAAAAGTGACATCTTTGCAAGTGTTTGTCATTAGTCATTGCATCTAAATGAGAAAGATGATCCTTCTATTATGTACGGGCTCTATCTGGTTTCTTCCACCAGGTGTGACGCGATCATGGCTGAGTGATGATGACTTACAAAAAGGTTTTGTATTTCCACAAGCAAAAGAATATACCATGTCATTACCGCTCTTGTAAACTCAGCTTCCTGCTCTTCAGACTTGTCCTGAATTAGGCTCCCATTTACACAACCGTATTTTTGCGCTGCATTTTTTGCAGATCGGATTCAGACCCATTCATTTCAACGGGGCCACAAAAGGCGAGGACAGCACACTGGCATTTGTAACAGTGCGGGACTTGCAGAAGGGGAAAATGTTGTATGCGCACAGACTTGGGTGGTGTGAATGGACCCCTAGGTTAGGCCAAGTTCACAAATCAGTTATTTTGATCAGTTATTGTAAGCCAAAACCAGGTTTGGGTCTAAAACACTGAGTTAGGTGCAAACCTTTACATTACACCTTATCTGTGAGTAGGCTTCACTTCTGGTTTTGGTTCACATTAACTGATGGAAATAACAGACCAAATATGCCTATGCAACAGCGGACAAGAATAGGCATTTTGAACGGGGCGCCCGGCCATGTGTTCTGCAAATTGCGGAATACACGCTGGGTGGCATCCGTGGTATTGTGGATCCGCATTTTTGCGGATCTGCAATACTACAGCCGTCTGAACGGCCCCTTAGGGTTCATGCATACGACCATGCGCCCGCTGTCTGTGGACGTGGACCCATTCACTTGATTGGGGCCTGTGATCCACATCCGATGGTCTGCGGAAGCACTCCGTAGTGCTTCTGTGGGCTTCTAACCCATGCCTCTGTTCCGCACTGCACAGTATCTCCCGTATTGCGGACCCATTCAAGTGAATACATCCATGATACGGAGTGCACAAGGCCGGTGCCCGTACATTGCGGATCCGGGCACAGCCGGGCAACAGCTTTGTGCTTGAACCCTCAGGGTGCGCTCACACATGGTGGAAAATTCTATGTTATGTTATTCAATGGGACTGAAAGGTGTCAATCCCTGCGCTGTGTTACACTGTAGAATTATTATTATTTATTATTAAAGCGCCATTCATTCCATAGCGCTGTACATATGACAAGAGGTGTACATACATAATACAGACAATTGTGCTAAGAATGAACAAGACAAGTTACAGACTGGTACAGAAGGAGAGAGGATCCTGCCCGCAAGAAAAATCTACACGAATTAAAACTATATAAATAATGATTTGTTGCCGATTTTCGGAACCTGGATGTCTCCATTCATTTCAGTGGGGAATGTAATTTAAACAGAAATTCACATCAAAAATCACAAAAAAATCCACAACAAGGTCCACACCTTTGTTAAAATCTGCATATTTTGCAACAGATTTTTTTCACCAAATATAAGTGCACTCTTAGGGGGTCATTTATCAAACTTGTGTAAAGTAGAACTGGCTTAGTTGCCCATAGCAACCAATCAGATTCCTCCTTTCATTTTTCGTCTCCCCCTTAGGCCTCATTCACACGAAAGTATTTTCTGTCCGTTCCGTTTTTTTTGCGGACCGTATACGGAACCATTCATTTCAAAGAGTCCGCAAAAAAAACAGAGAGTTACTCTGTATGCATTCCGTTTCCGTATGTCTGTATTTCCGTTCCCCAGACACGGTACTCTTCATGGCTTGAGAGGCACCTCACATCTTCCTAAGCCATGTCTGTATTTCGATGCACAAAATACGGACGGCTTCTGTGTGCATCCTGTATTTTTCTCGCTACCATCAATAGAAAGGTCTATTCTCGACCTAGGTTGTGTTCATTCATTTGCGGCCACACAGATCCGAAAAAATGCGGATATGTGCATGGCCCCATAGAAATCAAGGGTCAGTGTGCTATCCACAAAATATGCAGATAGTACATGGTTGAACAATTCTGTCACATGCATGAGGCCTAAGTATCCCAATTTTTGGACATCCCCTGATGAGTCTTGCACTACAACAAGACAAAATGCGTGAGGAAAGGATGCAACAGGGACATTAGGGGAGACGTCATTTTATGGGAGAGTGTCCCAAAACATAAAGATTTAATAAGCTTATGTCTTGCGTTAAGACCAACGTTATTCACCCTTTTATATCCAGGACATATTGGAGCCACTGTACTATTGTACATACTATTTTAATTGGCAGAATCTCAAATATGGTAGTAATGCATTCTTGTGTAGTCATGCATACCACTGTATTTTCATGCAGGATTTTTTTTGTTTTTTGTTTTAACTGCATGAAATAAATTGCAACACATGTAACAAGCCAAGAGCCTGTCACAGTATGTAGTTCCTGTGTATCTGCAGTGTGCAGCAGAGGGGGCTGGAACCAAAGTTTACAAGACTCATGAGGAAGCTGCTTCAGCCTGGACAGAAAGAGGTCAGGCATACCTCCCAACATCCCAATTTCGGCACCTGTCCCATGATCACATGATGGCTGAGGTATGTCCCAGTCTCAACTGCATCTGCGTTCTGAGACCACAGATACATTTGAAGGCAATGGTAATGCAAGGAGCACCATGCAACGGCATAGGGCTGCAGCTATCGATTATTTTAGTAATCAATTATTCTATTGATTAATCAAACAATTAATTGAGTACTCTAATAAGAAAAAAAAGAATTAAAAACATTTTTCCTTCATAAAACTCATCAGCAATCCCCCCCCCCCCGGTGCCACCATTAGTCCTCAACTCCTACCAGTGCCGTCAGTCCTCTGTGCCATCAGCTCCGCCCAGTGCCATCAGCCCCCCCATGTCTTCACTCCCCCAGTGCCATCAGCCCCTCCATGCCATCATTTCCCCCAGTGCCATCAGCCCCTTCATGTCATATCTCCCAGTGCCATCAGCCCCTCCATGCCTTGTCCCCCAGTGCCATCATCCCCTTCATGTCATATCTCCCAGTGCCATCTGCCCCTCCATGTCTTGTCCCCCAGTGACATCAGCCACTCCATGTCATATCTCCCAGTGCCATCAGCCCCTCCATGGCATGTCCCCCAGTGCCATCGTGTCCCCCAGTGCCATCCAGAGGATAGTTCGTCAGTATTAAAATCTCTAGAAATATAGCTCCAGTGCTTCAAAATGGACTAGGCTAGTTTCTGACAACTAGAAGGCCATGTGCACACGCAGATTTTTTTTGTAGCCCATGTAGATTTTGGTGTAGAATTGGCATGGAAACCCAACGAAATCCGCACGAAAATCTACATTGAAAATACACATAAACGACATTGTCTGATACAATTGCAATAATAGGATCCTTTGGTTCTGCTGAACCTAACTTAGATCACAATAGGGTTCTAAAATGCTGTAAGTCTTGTTCAGTAGGACCATGGAATGGTTTTGGGGATGTTAAAATTGTGCTTCGCAAAACTATTCCTAGGCTGCATTCAGAAAGCCATATATTAAGGGTTGTCCCACGAAAAATATTCTACAGTTTTCAAACCAGCACTCGGGTCTGAATACTTTTGTAATTGCATGTAATTAAAAATTTTGTATAGCTACTGAGTGATTCAGTAAAATGTATATGTATAGCGCCACTTCATTTCTTATTTCTTTGACCTGCTCACTGAGAAGGCTGCACATGCTCAGTTTCATCCTTCAACTGCCTCCTGAGCTGTGATAGGGAGAGATGAGACACGCCCTCTGAGCTGCAGTGGAAAAGACACTCCCCTTGAGCTGTCAGCTTGATATAAATGTAGCAGAGCAATGAGTCGGGAGATCTCTGGACCCATGTGAGGTACAGGGCTGGTTCTGGCTTTGTTAGAAAGAAATTGTCATGTCCTATATGATGTCTGATTTTCATTTTTTACATTATTCGTGGGATAACCCCTTTAAGCCTTAAAAACGGGATAAAATCCTCAATATCGTTTTCCAATTCTTTTGTTTTGTTGCCTCTACAATTGGGAAGATGGTCTGATTCAATCTTAATGTGCATTTTGAGGGTTATTTTTGGACTATATACCATATAACTGCTCTAAAACTATATGTACTAGAATGTGATGCATAGGAAGCCCCGTCCACGTAACAGAATATAGCTTTCACCATGCTTGGCTAGAGCTTAGAGGCCGGCTTGAGTTATTGGGTTACATTAGCAGAGCTGTGACAAACATATGGGAATAAAGTTACCTCAGGAGCTGGACAGCAGCAGATTATTCTATAATTCATCCGTACTTACACTGCCATTTACTCAGAGAGCCGTAGGAGCTGCACAGGGAGGTCCATGGCTGAGATCAGCAGAATCATGTCATCTGAGTTATCTCATCTGAGAGAGAGGTAAGTCCAAAATGAGGGATAACTGTTCTGAGGAATGCAAGGAATTGATAACATTTTAATGAGGCACTCATCTACACTGCAATGCTGCTTTCACAGTCCGTAGGATTTTAGATGTTTATTATGCTCTTTTCTTTCAGTCCAGAGAGTGAAAATGGACAAGGCGTCCTGCAGCCTGAGTCACCATTCAGCAACCTGGTCGGGGATGAGCGCATAGATTTTATTAAAGAACTTGCCTTCAAGTCTCTCAAGCTGAAAGCTGAAAAATGGAACCGGTTTGTATCCTCGGAGGACAACCAAAGGCTGCTGCTGACTTTCTTGGAGTCTGCAGAGCAACAGAAGATGCTGCTATATACCGGGCCTGGTGGCACACTGCAGGCTACTGACCAACTGGTAAGTAGATCCTTTCATCATAACGTGTTTAAGTAGTGTATACACTGTGTGAGGAGAGAACATATAATAGATATTATATATAATATAGTGTATATAGATGACATGGAGATATATGGCGGCACATAACATCATAGGCATTTATGTGGTCTCCTAGTAGAGATGTACAAAACACATAATGCTAACCCCTGGGGCCACCAACATGCCAGGAACCCCTAGTTCAATATAACAAATAAACTTCCACTTTAAGGGTACCTGGACACGATGCGGATTATGTGCGGCTTATCTGTGCAGATTCTCATGCAGAAAAAACGCAGTGTAATACAGAATCATAAAAGTGTATGAGCTTAGACAAAACTCATGTACACTTGTGTTTTTTTCTTCCATGCAAAAATTGACCTGTGTGCGGATTTGGAAATCCTCAGCATGTCAATTATTTGTGTGATTTTTGGCACAAATTTCACCCTTTTCAATGGAAGGATGAGATCTGCAGAATTTGGGAAAGTCCACCAGTCCCTGTGTGCAGGTAGCCGAAGGGTCACTTCACAGGAGTAGTAATGCGGCCACAATCATCTGTGCTGCACAGTCTGCTAATTAGTAATCTGTACGTTTATGGCATATTCATTAGCACACCCATAACACAAGCACGGTAATGTCAGATATATGGATGTTTTCCATAATTTATCAATGACACCATTGGACCAAACTTAAAGGGGTTATCCAATACTATAAAAATGTCCTCCTTATGCCGGCTCGTGACAGTGAATATACTTACCCTGTGCTGCTCCTGGTCCCCGCACCGCTGCTGCTGCTTCTCCCCATGCGCGGATGAAAACATCCGGTGTCGGGGGAGCAGCCAATGACAGGCGGGGATGGGGACGAGCCTGCCTAGCTTCACAAGTAATGCTAGAGAGGCTCGTCCCCATCCCCGCCTGCCATTGGCTGCTACCCCCGACACCGGATGTTTTCATCCGCGCATGGGGAGAAGCAGCAGCGGGTCGTGATGCGGGGTAAGTATATTCACTGTGAGGGGCCGGCATATGGGGGACATTTTTAAAGTATTGGATAACCCCTTTAATTGGAGGCAAATTATATGAAACGCTAAAAATTCACTACATTTTCACACACAAAAAAAACAGAAATTACAGGCCCAAGCCATATGTTCCAAAACAGTTGAAAAAACCCTCCTAAAAATATATTATTTTTTTTAATCAACTACAAAATCGCCACAATTAAAAGAGTGTGGCACATTTACTAAGCCAGACAGCATAAACTAGATGTACCAAATTTATCACTGTGGCGCATTCTGTATGATTGATATTGTTGATTGAGCAAGAATTTTAGACACTCAAGCACAGTCGAGCATTACGTAGGGGCTAATTCTTTTTTGGCACATTTATTTAATAATTATATTTAAAATGAGATTTTACAACAACAATATGCTCCAGATTTTGGTGCAAAATAAGCCATGATTCAGGCACAGCCACAATGGTAAATGTGGGCCATGGTGTGCTGAATGCATGCACACTCCAGCATCTCCATGTGTGTTTGTCTACTTTGTTACAAAATTGCAAAAATAGTAATTATGCTTAAACTTGAAGATTTACGTAATTGTACACAATTTTGGTAAAAACTCTCCCTTTTACTCTCCCTATGCACACTCTCTCTTAAACATTCTCTTTTCATAAGTATAAGGGGTGAAGTTTTTAGGCTTGACGAGCGTCACGGATTAGGTCCGGATGTGTTCAGGGAAACTCGCACAATTTTGCAAACAAGTTCAGTGAGTTTTGTCTGCGATTGCGTTCAGTTGTTCATTTTTTTCCACGCGGGTGCAATGCGTTTTGATGCGTTTTTCATGCGTGTAATAAAAAACTGAAGGTTTGCAAACAACATCTCTTAGCAATCATCAGTGAAAAACGCATTGTACCCGCACTTGCTTGCGGATGCAGTGAGTTTTTCACTGAAGCCCAATTCACTTCTATGGGGCCAGGGCTGCGTGAAAAACACAGAATATAGAACATGCTGCGTTTTTCATGCAACACAGAACTGAAGCGTGAAAATGCTCATGTACACAGACCCATTGAAATGAATGGGTCAGGACTCAGTGTGGGTGCTATGTGTTCACGTCACGCATTTCACCCACGCGGAAAACTCGCTCGTGTGAAAGGGGCCTAACTGTTGCTCTTCACTGTATGTGAGATGTACGTGACCAGCCAAGTTGTCAGAATTTAGAGAAAACTTCTAAATTTGCTATTCTAAGAGAGTCAGGGAGGGATGATATGAATATTTAAGAGCAGCCAATATGATTAAAAACATACTAAAATATACTAAAACTACAAACAATGGGGACCATTTAGTATGCTGAAATACGCCTAAATTAGGCGTATTTCAGGCACAGATGGCGGTGCAACTAACCGTATATCTATCTATGTACTATCTGCAACTTCGCCCAGTTCATGCCAGTTCTAAAATTGTGGGCGGGGAAGGGGATTGGCCGGTAGGCCCATCTCATTCACCATTTTCTATGTCTGTTTTAGGTGTACAGTCATGGCCAAAAGTTTTGAGAATGACACAAATATTATATTTTCACATGATCTGCTGCCCTCTGGTTTTTATGTGTGTTTGTCAGATGTTTTTATCACATACAGAAATATAATTGCAATCATATTATGAGTAACAAAAGCTTATATTGACAGTTAGAATGAGTTAATGCAGCAAGTCAATATTTGCAGTGTTGACCCTTCTTCTTCAGGACCTCTGCAATTCTCCCTGGCATGCTCTCAATCAACTTCTGGACCAAATCCTGACTGATAGCAGTCCATTCTTGCACAATCAATGCTTGCATTTTGTCAGAATTTGTAGGTTTTTGTTTGTCCACCCGTCTCTTGATGATTGACCACAAGTTCTCAAAGGGATTAAGATCTGGGGAGTTTCCAGGCCATGGACCCAAAATCTCTATGTTTTGCTCCCTGAGCCATTTAGTTATCACCTTTGCTTTATGGCAAGGTGCTCCATCATGCTGGAAAAGGCATTGTTGATCGCCAAACTGCTCTTGGACGGTTGGGAGAAGTTGCTCTCGGAGGACATTCTGGTACCATTCTTTATTCATGGCTGTGTTTTTAGGCAAGACTGTGAGAGAGCCGATTCCCTTGGCTGAGAAGCAACCCCACACATGAATGGTTTCAGGATGCTTTACAGTTGGCATGAGACAAGACTGGTGGTAGCGCTCACCTCGTCTTCTCCGAATAAGCTGTTTTCCAGATGCCCCAAACAATCGAAAAGGGGATTCATCAGAGAAAATGACTTTACCCCAGTCCTCAGCAGTCCACTCCCTGTACCTTTTGTAGAATATCAGTCTGTCCCTGGTGTTTTTTCTGGAGAGAAGTGGCTTCTTTGCTGCCCTCCTTGAGACCAGGCCTTGCTCCAAGAGTCTCCGCCTCACAGTGCGTGCAGATGCACTCACACCTGCCTGCTGCCATTCCTGAGCAAGCTCTGCACTGCTGGTAGCCCGATCCCGCAGCTGAAACACTTTTAAGAGACGGTCTTTCTTGGGCGCCCTGGAGCCTTTTTGGCAACAATGGAACCTCTCTCCTTGAAGTTCTTGATGATGCGATAGATTGTTGACTGAGGTGCAATCTTTCTAGCTGCGATACTCTTCCCTGTTAGGCCATTTTTTTTTGCAGTGCAATGATGACTGCACGTGTTTCTTTAGAGATAACCATGGTTAACAGAAGAGAAACAATGATGCCAAGCACCAGCCTCCTTTTAAAGTGTCCAGTGGTGTCATTCTTACTTAATCATGACAGATTGATCTCCAGCCCTGTCCTCATCAACACCCACACCTGTGTTAATGGAGCAATCACTGAAACGATGTTAGCTGGTCCTTTTAAGGCAGGGCTGCAATGATGTTGAAATGTGTTTTGGGGGATAAAGTTCATTTTCTAGGCAAATATTGACTTTGCAAGTAATTGCTGTTAAGCTGATCACTCTTTATAACATCCTGGAGTATATGCAAATTGCCATTATAAAAACTGAAGCAGTAGACTTTGTAAAAATTAATATTTGTATCATTCTCAAAACTTTTGGCCATGACTGTAGAAAATGGTCGAAATGTAAGACAGCTCGGAAGCTTACATTTAGAAGTGGTGCTGGATGCGCTGGAGTTATGGAAAGCCCTGCGCCTCTTCATGACTTCGGCGGAACCACTGCCAGCTATGGGCCTTTATTAAGACTGGCGTCTAAAACACCGGTCTCAATAAATGTGCCCCAGTGTTTTGATTATAGATATTCTTAAGGGCATAGGAGGATAAATGTTAGATTGGTATGAGTATGATGACTGGAACCCCCACCAATCACTAGAATGGGAACCACACTTTCTCCAGCCACATGACCATTACTCCATTGTGTGGTTGGGAAGAGGGGGGGGGGCACCGTTCTAGTTATTGGTAAGGTCCCAGTGGTTGGACACCAAATAGTTTTACATTTATTACCTATCCTGTGGACAGTTGATGTGTTTTGGATGGAATATCCCTTTAACTCTAACATTCATATATGTCTAGGATTCTTACTCAGTATTTTACTCCACACAGTTATCAGTGACATGGAAAATGAAAGTTTTTTGCTTGCTGAAGAAAACACCTAAGAAGATTTTAGCAAGGGATTTTAAAAATGACATTGTCCTGAGTGAAGTATCTTCCTTGGTCCTCGAACAAATCTCTGCCCTCATAACAGAGGTAGGTCTGATCTGCAAAAAAAAGGTTCCCTTATCCCTAGACCAGTTTATATATATATGTATTAGCTAACATTAGAATATTTAGCTCAAGCAAGAGACCATTACAGTTGTGTTAATCTTCAAATATACTACCAAAATTAACTCCATTAGGGTTGATGTTCGCAATAGTGGAGTTGGGAGAGGAACAGCTTGTTTATATCTTTGTATAGCATGCAAATAGAAGAAGTCCTTCTGTCGCAAGTCTGTATATATGCTGCATATTTTGCACTCACCTATGGTAGCTGTACCATATGGAGAACACCTAATCAGTGCGAGGAGTCTTATAGGTAAGGCAATGCTCTTCTGGAATTCTGGGAAGAGTGTGTGCAAATGAGCTCTTAGCAAGTTCTGCTTCTAATGTCACCAAATGTAAGGTCAATGTTTAACCTTTTAAACAGGCCTTGGGACATGACTTGGATAATAATTAAGCCAGCATCTCATCTCCAGATAATAAATTATCCAGCATCTCATCTGCAGATAATAAATTATCCAGCATCTCATCTGCAGACAGCTGTTTTGAGATTATTGCCCCTCATCAGTGCAGATCAGAGAGTACTGGCCTAACTGGGTGAGAGGCCTAGGTCAGGATTCGGGGGGGTCCTGTATCTCCTTATGGAGAGTGCCTAATTGGTGGGAGGAGTCTTATAGGCCAGGCAATGCTCCTCTGCAGATGAGGTGCTGGCTTAATTATTATCAAAGTCATGTCTCAAGGCCTGTTCAAAAGGTCAAACATTGACTTGTAGGATAGCTGCCCTACATCTGGTGGCATTAGAGGCAGCGCTTGCTAAGAGCTTATTTGCGTACCCTCTTACTAGTACTGAAGGCACATAATTTTTGATTTATTGAGACTGCTGCTGATGGTCCTGCTTGTTTAGTGGTTTGTTTGAATTGGTATTTACAATCAGTGCTAATAGAAAAAAAAACTGTTTCCTTTCTGATACTGTTATCAATGGTCATCAGACATGGTCGTCTTTTACTTTTGTGTGGGTGCCAATTAAAATGTGAATTCAGACCCAATGAGGAAGAACATGGCCTGGGTCTAAAACGCAGTTTAATTGATAGAAAACATTTTAAAAAAGAATGTTAACCTACAACTTTGCCTGATGACCATTGATGGCAGTGCTGAAAAGGATCCAGTTTATTTTTTTATTAATCATATAGAGATATAACGCATTAGTGGATGATTGAGACTTATGTATACAATGTCACTGTCACGCTCTGGTGTGGAGGGAATAGCCACATCGAGCGTACGAGGGAAGGGAAAAGACCAAAACCAGGGAAACGGTCACCTCCTTCAGGGAACCCTGAAACTAGGCCCTGACTGACTACCAGTATGAACAAGCCTTAGTGGTAGAAGAGTTCATTCTCAGGAACCTAATAATAAATTCACCCTAAAGATCCCTGCAGCTAGTGACACAGGAAAGAGTCAACCCATTCCTCCAAGAGTAAGGACGAACAGGAGACTCCAGAAGGAAAACCACAAAAGGGAAAATGTTTACTTATCTTAAGGCAGATATCGCAGGAACCGGATCTCAGCTGAGATCCACACCACACACTACAAAGTAGGCAGAAAGTATAAACCGCAGTGAATCCTGGGAGAAGAAGGAATAAATAGAGGAAAGACACAACAGCTGAGGGGAAGAGGTGTGGTAAACAGCAACCAAACCAAGGGAAAAGCATGTCAAATTATGTCACTTTTGAAAGCCGCGCAGAACGTCTGATACCAGACGCAAGCCCACTCGTGACAGTCACCTACTTTCCTGCAGCCACGGCCCTCTAGATCCTGAATCCTTGTGGGGCTGAAGTTAAGCATAGTTTATTTGTAAATTGCAATATGTCTAGTTCTAGTTATTGAAGCTATATTTATTTCCTGAGAACTCCTTAACACAGGCAAAGATAATTTTAAAGGGACCCATTATCACAGCTTGATGTTCATCAATGCCGTGCTCGTCCCTCTGTGCATGGATGATTCAAAAATCATTGACAGATTATAGGACCGTGGTACAATCCGTGGATCAATCACTCCATTGTAACCTCGCATCTGTTCACCTCGGCGTGAGATCATTTTATAAGTACAGAATCGTTTCATCCACACTAATACAGTGTATTTTATGAATTATTTCATGGTGTTTGGGATCCTTTGAGAATACACCCTTCCAATTGTACTGTATGAGAGAGGTGGCATTTGGTAAAGACCAGTTAGGTAAAGGTCGCTCATGAAAATGGTTTGCAAATACATCTTCTCTGTCTTTAGCTAATGTCTTCCTTAATTCAATCTGCAATGTGCTCACCAGGTGCTACTGGAGATTATTTCAAATCCACTGGTATATAAAGACTGGCCAAAGGATTACTTACGAGATATAAAAAGCCATATTGAGAAGCTGAAATGTAAAATTCTCAACTTGCAAGGGCTCATATCTGGTAGAACGTTCTTAACACTGCCGGCATATCCTGAGGGCGACAACACCAGCATGTGAGTCGGGTATTCTCTGTTCTATGTTGAATAATGTTCTTCAGCTGTAAGTGTGCAGGTGTATTTCCACCTGTCAGCAGAAGCGTAGCTAGGCTTTCCTTCACCGTGGCAAAAATTTAATTTGACAATTCCCCAACACGCTACAGTTTAAGACACAAATTCATATAAATTACCCTGTACAAAGTGGCTTACCCAGAACAGGCAAGTCATTGGTGAAATGTAAAAGCCACCTCATGGAATAAGCTCTACTCCTCCATGTGACCTCCTAGTTAGCTGAACCCCCACTACGTTTCATAGGCCTTCTGCTACATTCATCAACAACTTTGCCACCCACCCTGCCAGGACGTGCATTACGGTTAAAGGGAGCAGCCATACCAGTGGTATAACTCAGTTCTGGTGCTATAGTATAGTCTTAACAAATTAATTATTTTCACTTTGAGGGTTGCTTACAAAGCTTAATTGGCAACAGGAACCTGGCACCAAATCTATGCAACCTCTTATCTTCTCTCTCTGGGGCAGCTCAGTCCAGGTCCTAAGGATAGGTTCTCACAAGGCACGAGCAACCCTTTTAAGCAGTCCAACGTATTATCAATATATATTAAAACATCATGTTCGTCTGTGCTGAGGACAGAGGTTATATCAACTCTTAAAGAAGAACTCCTGCAAAAATTTTTATTCTCTGACCTGTTAGAAAGGTGCATGATCTAATCTGTAGTGAATGTCATTTTCTTATCAGAGGCTGAAATTGAGAGTTTCCACTCTCTTCTTATTGTAGCTGGGTCATGTGACCAACTCCCTGACCTCCAACTGACCCAGGACAGGAAGCCAGTCACTTCTCTATTCATTCCTATGAGACTGAAAGTGAGGCTCCCATAGGAATGCATAGAAAATTAGACTTCCTGTCCACACATAAGGTGCTGTGTGAGTTGGTGGGTCTAATTCCTAGTCACATGACACAGATAAGAAACTTCAGGATGATATAACTCAAAAATTCAGCTACTGGTAAGAAAATGACATTCACTACAGATTACATCATGTACATTTCTAGCAGGACATTGCTGGAGTTCTCCTTTAACTATTTAAGGCAACTATTTAAGTACTACCCAGTGGCATACATAAGTAGTATTTTTATTTTCTTCAGCGTCAGCCGAAATGAGAGGATTTCCCTGCACTCCATAGAGACGATGATAATCCAGTGGACCCACCAGATAACTGATATACTTAACAGAGACTCTGCTCAGAAAATTTTACAGGGTGATCATCCTGGACCATCTGCCGAGCTGGAGTTCTGGACAATGCGGAAAAAAAATTTGCTCAGTGTTCGTTGTCAGGTAAGGATACAATGCCTCCTTATAGTCAAGTGCTGTAAACCTGAAGTCTATCTTATCGTTCTTGTGCTGTAATACAGTGTGTTATTCACTGTTATCAGTCAATCAATATATATTAAAGGGAATCTGTCACCAGCGACCTCCCTATCCAACTGTTTGCATAGAAACATAGCTGTGTTTCACCTGATAAAAACACAGTTTTTCTTTTGTCGATCCAAGGTTCCCAAGTTATGATACCTTTTCTTAACATGAAAATTAGACCTTTGATGCAATATGGGTGTCACCATTGCTTTTGTTGCACCCAAGCTCAGCTCCTTTCTGTGGCCCTGGCTGGTTTGATTGACAGGGCCAGGCTGTGGCAAAGCAGCCAGGTTGGGGCTGGCCATAGAAATGAGTGGCGCTTGTGTGCAATAAAAGCAATGGTGACGCCCTCATTGCACCAAGTGCCTAATTTGCATATTAAGAAAAAGTATTGGAACTCAGAAATGGAGCCTCAGATCAACAAAAGAAAAACAGCTTTTAATCGGTTGAACCACAGCTATGTATCTATGCAAACAGTTGGATAGGGGGTCGCTGGTGACAGATTCTCTTTAAATATTGTCTGCTCTTTGGTGGTCCAGTGGGAAAATAATGTTTGATCCATCACAGCACAGTGAGTGAAGGCCCTTTTGTGCAGGCTGATGATCGGGAATGGAAATTCATATAAATGTTCATTCCCCTGATCATTGCTCCGTGTAAAAATGCCACTGATCACCCGACAAATAAGCAAAAACTGGCTTGCCCACACAATCGTATTAACACTCTTTAGTCCCCATACTAACAATAATTATGACATGTAAGCAGTACAATTATTACAGTTGTTTTACTGCTGTTATCCCCAGCGATCAGCTGTAATCTGCGGAGGAAATGGGCTGCAAATTTTCAAATCCTTTGAAGCGCCACAGCAGGAGAAATGAAGCTTTACACAGTGCCCTTTTGCAGTAGTGGGCTGTCTTTTGTAGCCAACTCTCTGCTCTGATTAATAGATGAGGGTCCTAAATGGGCAACCCACCTCTTTTAGTTACAACCCCTTTATGGTATCTTTGAAATGATATCCACATTGTCTGATTTCTTTGGAAATCTTTGAATAGTTTGGTGCTGCATGTTCTCAAGTTTTGCACTGATATTTATAATTCTGTTTATTCATTTTGTTAAATTCTTTATTCCACACTTGATTTTATAATTTAACCATGCAATATAAATGATCTTAAATTCACATATTCCTGTATCACCTTTAGCTCCAGACACTAGAATTCCAAAAAGTGATCGATAAACTGAGTAAAATGAGAAGCAGTTATTACAGTGGTTTCATGGAACTGATTTCTAGTGTGGATGAAGGTAAGCAACACAAAATCCTGTCCAAGAGGCACAAACTAAAGCGTCATAACATTCATTTTGCTTGTACATCTAAATGACTTGCATTTTGTTTTGCCAAACCATCAAACCATGCTACAGCAATACTTGTAGGTGGTCTATCACATGTGATGAGAGGACTATGGCTAGCTCTCTGTGGCATTGGCTTTGATAACTTAAAAGGGTTGTCCAGCCTTTTTTTTTGCCTGAGCATAGACATGTCCCCAAGTGGCACATCCCTGCTGGGCATCCCTTGCAGTGACGCATGTGACCCCATCTGTGCGAAAGTTGATAGACAGCAACTGGAAAACAAGCAGGTGAGTATGGATTTCTCTACAGATACAACTGGCTGAAGGGAAGTTAAAAAAAAAAAAGCTGGACAACTCCTTTAAAGGGGGTTTCAAGCACTTTTATGGTCTATCCTGCAGTTTTGTCATTAGTATCTGATCAATGGCGTTCAGCTTCTGGCATCCCCGCCAGTCAGCTTTTCAGAAGCAGCTCCAGCACCTTTAAGTGTACCTGAATGTTATTAAAACTTATTGTAAATGTGATAACTTTTTTCAGTTTTCCTAGCGATTATGGACACCTGAAGTTCAGGTGTTTGTCATGCTTTGGAGTCTATACTCTCGGACACCGCTGATACATCAGCAGTGTACTGGTGCACAGCTTCCACTGGGGCCGCAGTGAGTGATGTACAGGCAGGAGTACACATCGCTGCTCCTGCCTGTACCAGCTCCGCTCTCTAAAAGCTCTGCATAGCACATCACCTATGTACTATGCCAAATTTTGACAGTGCAGGCACATGTAGGGGCAATGATGTACTATGTAAACTCCTGCCTGCACTCACTCTGCTCTGCTAAAGCCTTGCATACCACATCGGTACAGGTTTTTAGCAGAACGGAGTAAGTGGGTGCAGGCAGGAGCTCGGTATATCACAGTGCTGCTCCTGCCCATGCCCGCTCCACTAAAGCCTGGTATAGTACATAGGTGATGTGCTATAGAGAGCTTTTAGCGAGAGGAGCTGGTACAGGCAGGAGCAGCGATGTGTGCTCCTGCTTGTACGAAGCTTATTGCGGTTCCAGTGGACTCCGTACAACAGTACGAGTGTAGGGATTCAAAAGCCTGATAGGCACTTGAAGGTCAGGTACCTATTTTGTTAGGAAAACATAAAAAAAATGAAAGCATATTAGAAATATTCTTTTTATTACATTTACAATAGGTTTTTATAAATTTTATCATTAGTACAACACTATTAATAAATCTGCACCTATGTGATTACCTAAAGAGGTTGTATAGCTTTGATGTCATTTTCCTCTAGCACTTTCTGAAGCTCAAGAAATTGAATTGTATTTACGGCCTTTGAAATTTTACATTGCACATTTGGAGGAGTCCAACTTCCCAGACATAGAAGACTTCTTCAGACCCCTTTTTCATATAATTTATCTTATATGGACCAATTCTATCCACTACTGCAGCCCTCAGCGCATCATTGTTCTCCTGCAAGAGTTCTGCAACCTTCTCATTGATCGGGTAAGAAAGCATTGATCTCTATAGTATAATAGATATTAGATTAAATGACATAAGTATCAATGTGTAATTCTCATATACATAGATCAAATCACAAAATTCTACAGAGATATATAAAATAAAACATGAATTATATAATGCATAATAGACATACCCACAGAATTGACTAGTGAAAAATTCAATCATCCTTCTTAGGGCCCATGCTCACGAACCTATTTTCTTTCCATGTCCATTTTTTTTTTTTGCGGACTGTATGCGGAACCATTCAATTCAATGGGTCCGCAAAAAACAGAAGTTACTCTGTGTGCATTCCGTATGTCCATTCCGCAAAAAGAATAGAACATGTCCTATTATTGTCTGCATTACGAACAAGGATAGGGCTGTTCTATTAGGGACAAACTGTTCTGTTCTGCAAAATACGGAATGCAAACGGATGTCATCAGTATTTTTGCGGATCCGTTTTTTGCGGATCGCAAAACACATACGGTTGTGTGCATAAGCCCTTAGGCTGAGATTACACTCCAGTTATTTGATCAGTTATTTCCATCAGTTATTGTGAGCCAACACCAGTAGTGAAGCCTGCACAGAGATAAGGTACAATGGACAGATTTACACCTGTTTTGTGTTTTTGACCCAAACCTGATTTTGGCTCATTATAACTGATGGAAATAACTGATCAAATAACTGAAGTGTGAACTTGGCCTTACTGTTTCCCAGTATACATAGCAGGTAATATAGAGTTTACATACAGCTGTCTTCTCAGATCCTACATGTCCACATATGACTTAATGGCTTTTAATGTACAGTCTACATTAGCCATTTGACAAACTGTTTGGAATACAGTAAAGCCTTTCAGACTAAGTGATCCCTTAACCCCACTTGGCAATATTAATCTCCTGATATGGGGCATGCCATTTTTGTCATTTCCTGGGAATATGCCTCAAATGCCTATAGTTGGAATACAGTTTTTAGGGAAATCTGTCACCATCGAGTCAACCTCTACATCAAACAGTTTGCAAAGACACATAACTGTGGTTCACCTGAATCAAACACAGTATTTCATTTGTTGATCCAAGGCTCTGTTCCCGAGTTATGATATTTTTTCTTAACATGCACATTAGACCTTTGGTGCATTGAGGGCGTCACCATTGCTCTTGTCTCACCCAAGCTCCACTCATGTCTGTGGCAAGCTTCTCCCTCACAGCTTTGATTGACAGGGCCAGGCAGTGGCAAAGCAGCCAGGGAGGGGCTGACCACAGAAAGGAGCAGAGCTTGGGCGCAACAAGAGCAATGGTGACGCCCTCATTGCATCAAGGGCCTAATATACATATTAAGAAAAATGATCATAACTCGGAAATAGAGCCTCAGATCAACTAATGAAAAATGGTGTTTTAATCAGGTGAACCGCAGCAATGTGTCTCTGCAGACAGTTTGATAGGGTCAGTGGTGACCGGTTCCCTTTAAGCTGTAGTGTTTTATGTATGTGCATTTTTAATTAACTCCTTTATTTCAAATGGATATAATTATTAACATTTTGCCTTCTCTGCTCTCAACTCACAAATATCAATGCAAATGTCTGGAAGACTGAAAACTTTCTTATTCCTGAAGACATCTTTAAAATGGAGTTAGAAGAGGGCTTGGAAAGAGTCCAAATGGCCATTGCAATGTTCAAATGCTTCAAGAAAACATATACATTATATGTCGAAAAAGTAGCCCTCTCTTCTGCCAACTCTGACAGAATAAAAGTGTGGGACTTCCCATCTAACCTTGTGTTCTTCAGATTTGATAGTGTCCTGCAACGACTGCAACATATCGAGGTAGGATTATTTCTTTCTCATTGAAATGTTTATTAAGACCAGTACAGCAGGTACAAGAATATACAGTGTAGGGTAACAAAACGGAAACATTGTCCAATGTATACATACTTGCAATATCAAAATACTGGTGATCCTTGAATACAGTGTTGTGTCAATGACCTGTCAGCCAGGTCTCGTGGATAGGAGTGGGGGGAACCTCAAAGCAAGAGGACAATGAAAGAAAAAAAATAAAACCCAAAGAAATAAACTACGAAAAAAAAAACCAATCAGTAGCACCTAGTCTCTCCAATTCTGAGTCTAGAGGTAAGACAATGAGAGGATGATTCTAGAAAAGCGAACCTCTCAAGGTAAATAACATAGCAAGATGTGGTGTGTCTCCTCCCCCAGCATCATGGAGGTTTGTTCCCAAGAAAAGGTCAGGCACCCACAGCTCCTCAATCAGGCTTTTGATAGGAAAGGTCCATCACCTTGTGGGGAACGAGGGTCCCACATTTTAAGTGTAGGAAAGATACTTCGGGGTGGCCAAGAAATCTATCCAAGGCCTTCAGGTAGTATTAGAGGATTCAGAGGAGGAATGGGAGTCCACTGTCAGTTCTTCTATCCTTTGCAGATGGAAAAATGGAACCACTCCAAAATGGAGGGAGGTCGGACGCTCTTCCATAGGTGAGAAATGACTGCTTTGGCCACCAGAACCAGGAATCTGACCAGGTCCATAGTTCGGTAACCTATAGCACCAGGGAGCATACATAACAAAAAGGGGTAGGGGTCATTTTCGATCACCATCCCTGTAATGTTCTGAATGAGGAATATCACTTTACACCAAAAAGGTTCAAGAACAGAATACTTCCCATAACAGTCTTGTCCGTCCTCTCTGCAGTTTCATTTTGTTGCTACACACAGAGCTGAAGATGTTATCAGCTATGTTATCAACTGTGTGTAAGATTGTAAGTCATGACAGGTAGAACAGTGAGGATTGCTGAGATAGCTCACTGCTCTGAAGTAACCTGCCCTGCTTGGCGATTAGGACGGATTTTGTGTATGCTAATAGGACAGTTTTCATTTTATTTCACCAGATGATTGCCCCTTAGAGAAAAAGAGCCATTATAAATAATGAATGCTATAGGAGAATGTGTCTATAATAAAGTAATATTTAAGTATTTCCAGTAGTTTTATATTACTATTAAATAAAAGCTGAATGTTATAATGTTATATTTTGTTTGAACCTCCTTTTTGTTATTTCTAAGATCACTTTCACCAAAAATCAGACAAATTGGACACAAATCAATCAACGATTAAAAGTAATGTATATATATATATATAAATATATATAGATATACTGTATATAGATATATATAGATATATATATAGCTCAACATATTAATGATAGGAAACCCTGAACAAAATACGCATACAGTGAAGCAAACCCAATATCAGTTACATCACTTTCTGCAGTAGGGCATAGAAACAATGGTGTTTAGCACAAATACCATGTTTATTGTCTCTTCTCATTAGTAAAGGGGGCAGTCTACAATCAAGGGACTCCCATACAGTATGTACAGAGGTTTCTCCAACTCCATTGATGGGTGAATGAATCGATGAATGAATGAATCAAGTAATATAATTGAGAATAATTGAATGACAAGGTACTAAATAGGCAAACAAAAGAAAACGGCCATAATACTCTTTCTTGGGTAACTGATTATTGCAAGTTTCTTTGATCTATTTCTAGACTTGTAAATATGTTTACTGAAGGTACAGAGTATTAAGCATCAGTCTGCCCATGTACTTTGAGTATTATTCAACATCTTAATCATATTACCATTATGTTAAAAACAGTATAGCACTACATGTAACTAATCATTAAGAGTTTTTGCAGACAGATATACATATAATATATTCTCTGAATCCCTTGCCTGAGCTGGTCCTGGTTATTAACATGGTTATCAGAAAGCTATCTCTAAACCCCAGGTTGACATTGCGCATCTGCTGCATATTCATATAGAGGCTTTCACACCCATTGAATATTCATTTATGAAAATGGAGGCATTTCTAACTGTGCTAATGATGCTTAGCACGTCTATTAAGCCAGAGACATCAGTTAGAGATGATGGAGCACCAGGACATTTTTTTGTAATTATTGTAAGTGTGGTTGATTTTCATGGCTCTGTAAGTTATGTAGAATTGGTAGGCCACTCTAATGTCCAAATAAAGGCTGATTTTATAAAGCTGAGGTCAGTAGGACTGAATATCTGCTTGCTGTGTCATTATGTATTTCACAGGAAATTATTATTACATTTACTTATATGTCAGTATGCCTTATAGTCTTCAGACTCTTTTTTCACATTTTGTTATGTTGCGGCTTTGTGCTAAAATAAAAATAAAAAAAATCAAAAATCAATTTTCCCCCCAAAGTTTCCCCCGCAAATTTATTATAAAGGATAAACTAAATTTCACTTGGGCGTAAGTATTCAGACCCATTGATACGGCATTTGAAATTAAGCTTTGAGGGCCTCCCATTTCTCTTGATCATCTTTGAGGTGTTTCTACATCTTGATTGGAGTCCACCTGTGGTAAATTTAGATCACTGGACATGATTTGGAAAGACTTCCCTGTCTATATATACGGTCTCACATCTGACAATGCTTAAATGAAAAAAATAACCTATGAGGAGGAAAGAACTGCCTGTAGAGACAGGATTGAGTGGAATCACAGATCTGGAGAAAGGTACAAACATGTCTACTATAAGTTCCCAAGAGCACAGTGGCCTCCATAATTCGTAAATGGAAGAAGTTTGGAACACCAAAGTAATCCAGGGTAAAGGCTTTGGTAAGAGATGTGACCAGGAATCCAATTGTCACTGACTGGGCTCCAAAGATCCTGTGTACAGATGAGAGAAACATCTAAAAGGTCAACAATCACTGAAGCACTTCACTCAAGGTTGCAAAAAAAGCACCCTAAAGAACTCTAAAACTGTGGGAAATGAGATTCTCTGGCCTGATGAAACCAAGATTGAACTTTCTGGTCTCAAATTGTAAGTATCATGTCTGGAGGAAACCAGGCACTGCTCTTCACCTGCTCAATATCATCCCTTCTGTGGAGCATGGTGGTGGCAGCAGCATACTGCGGGAGTATTTTTCAGTGGTTGAGACAGGCAGACTGGTCAGAGTTGAGGGAAAGCTGAATAGAGCAAAGTCCAGAGAGATTCTTCATAAAAACCTCATCTAGTGTTCTCTGGACCCCTTACTGGGCTGAAGATTCACCTTCCAACAAAGCCTTAAACAGACAGCCAAGACAACACAGAAGATGCTTAGGGACAACTCCATGACAGAGAGACAGAGCCCCGACTTGAATCTAATTGAATATCTCTGGAGAGACCTGAAAATGGCTGTCTACCAACTGTCTACATCCAACCTGACAGAGCTTGAGAAGATCTGCAGAAAACAATGGCATAAAATCCACAAATCCAGATGTGAAAAACCTGTGGCATCAAACCCAAGAAGACTGGAGGCTGTAATCACTGCCAAAGGTGCTTCAACTAAGGACTGAGGGTCCTAATACTTATAAATGCAAGATTTAAGTTTTTCCTTTTCAATAAATTAGTAAAGATTTCAAACATTCTGTTTTCACTTTGTCACTATGGGGTATTGAGTGCAGAATGATGGCGAAAAATTACTTTTTTTTTATTTTAGCAAAAGTCTGCAACATAAAATGTGAAAATGGCCTGAAGACTTTCCAAATGGACTGTAAATATACACAATTGAGTCCCGTTATTATGACCACATCCTACTTTCAATGTGGGCAGGGCGTAGCTCATGAAGAGAGTGATGGTGTCGTGAGCTGGCTTAGTATATAAGGTGTGTGATAGGCTGTCTGCATGTGTATCCCTTCTTGCTGTCATGGGTAAAAAGGGCGATTTATCAGAGGTACAGAGTTAATGATTATTTGCTTTCAGGCCAAGAGTGGCAGTGTTTCTGAAATTGCGCAGTTTGTGAACTGTTCGACATTGAAAAAATTGTGAATAAGTGGTGTGGAAATTTGCGGAGCATCACCACGGAGTTATTGAGAGCATACAGGCATGCTACAGTGGAGCAGCTCACCACCAAAATGAACCAGGGAGCTACCAGACGTGTCTAAAACAACCATTTAGTGAACCCTACTGTGTATTGGGCTCCGAAACAGATGGATGGTGACTCCACTTCTGCTAATAAAGTTGCATCGGTACAAAGGCTTCATTTTTCGAGGCAGTATTCAAATTGGACCTCCCCTGATTGGCAAAGTGGTTTGCTTCTCTGATGAGCCATGTTTTCTGCTTCATAGAACAGATGGACGTTGACGTGTCAAACGAGAAACATTAGAGAAGAAACATCCTGCAACCATTGCTGGAAGAACACAAGATGGTGGTGGCCGCATTATGGTCTGGGGAATGTTTTTGTGGCATTCTCTGGGCCCACTCATCCATGTAGAAGGCACTCTCAATCGATTTGGGTATGAAGCCATCCTTGCTGATCAGGTACACCCATACATACAGAGTGTCTTTCCTGGGGTGGATGGGATCTTCCAGCAAGACAATGCGACATGTCACACGGCTAAAAACGTCCAACAATGGTTGAAAGAGCATGACCAAGACTTCCAAGTACTACCCTGAATTTTCCAGACTTGAACCTAACTGAGCATCTGTGGGACGATCTTGATCGTCGTGTTCGCTCTGTGGATCCTTCTCCAGCAGCTGTGGCTCCAGATTCCTGTGACAACCTACCAGGACCTTATAGAGTCACTCCCAGCCCATCTAGCTGCTGTCTGTGCTGCACACGGCGGTTACTCTGGATATTAGCTGGTGGTCATAATCATGTGACTCAAATGTGTATATAGATTGACATATAGAGATTAGTATATACGCAAAAATATTTTTGTTTGGTGTACTGTATGTATGATATGGTGAAATCATTGGAACAACTTCTTTATGGACCTCACCAGAGTCTCTTCGTGCCCATGAGCATATGATAGCTCCATCCAACATCCAGGTTATATTCAGCCATAATATGGCACTTTTAAAGGGCTCTATTATACTTCCTATCAGATTCTGTGTGAATAAGACCCATTGGATTCTGTATTGTGGTGCTGTTCTTCCCAGAAACATTGCTTCTAGGAAAAAATAAGTCCAAAATATGGTGATAAATGGGGCACTGGTAGTAAGGAGACACAGGGTTTCCCTACATATGGTTTCCAGCCTGGTGTGTAAAAAAAAAAAAAAAGACGGGGGTGGACAAGAGAACGTCTCCGTTGGATATGGTACATGTCCTTTTAACCTTCCTGCCATTTGTTTATGAATTATTTATAAAGTAGAGACAGCACTCATCAAGGCTTGCTTGTACATAAAATGTATGTCTTTCACAGCCACATATATAAATCAAATTCAGAACCAGATAGAATGTGTCCCAAATTTCTGTTATATAGGAAGCATGGTAGTTTTATATGTAACCAGTTTAAGCCTGAAGAAGGGCGCTTTGTAACCGAAACGTTGAACCATCTATGTTGCATCAAAGACAAATACAAGCTGCCTCTCTTTTATGATTAACTGGTGTTGGGGAGGGGGGAGGGTTTTTTTTAGTAAAGATTTTCTTCTTCATTTTTAATTTTCTGTATGTTAGGAACTGTTCATAGCAGCCATTGACTTTCTGAAACTGGAGAAAATAGAAATTGGTGGATTCAGAGGTAAAATCCTCAGTGAAGAGGTTCATATCATGAGTGAGGAATCAAATGAAATTTGGCGAATGTTGCAGGAGAGTAAATACAACCCCATGGATTATACTAATGCAGTAAGTATTTTTTTCAGATGCTGACATTTTTTTATACAAAAATTCTTGCAAATATATTTTCAGAAAGCTAAAACAAATCTAAAGATCCCTACTAAAACCTACTGAATAGACAATGGTACAGTTGGAGCAGTACTGTTGCCTTCCAGCACTGGGGTCCTGTATTCATGGAGTTTATAAGTTCTCCCCATGTTTGGGTTTTCTCTATCTATTCCACTTTCCATCCACATCCAGAATACATACTGATAGGTTAATTTGAAATGTAGACTGTGAGCCCCTAAAAATGTTGCATGCGCCTACATTATGTGACTTCTGTACACTAAAAACTGACATAGTAGGCCATAATAAATAACCCCCATTGTGTCAAATCTTTTACTCTCCATAGAAATTTTTTTTCCAACATGTTTTATGCTACTAATAATTTTTAGGGTTTTCTGAGTGACTACATGAAATATCATCAGCAAATAAATGGCTTCGACCACCATTTGAGCAGAATTTTGAACTTCGCTTTTGATGAGTCAAATGGACTTGAATCTGCATTTAAGGTAAGTGAATAGCTTTGTATACAAAGGCTATTATATAGTCATTTTGTACCAGAACAATGGCACAATGACCCAGTTGTATCTATCTATCTATCTATCTATCTATCTATCTATCTATCTATCTATCTATCATTTATATACATCATTGCTATATGTATCTGTCTGTCTATCTATATATCTATCTATCTATCTATCTATCTATCATTTATATACATAATTGCTATATGTATCTGTCTATTTAACGGTCTAATTGCATCATTTTATCGTTTTTCTTTAGATTTTTTTTAAATTCTTGATAATATATAAGGTTTCACACATAAGCCGCAATAATAATAACCAACAAAAATTCTAAAATCTTATGGCTGCCCATTGCATGCATATCAACATTTGTTTTTGTTTTTAAGGAATCAACTCCAATTTAAAAAAAAAAAAAAAAGCCTGTTTCACTTTTTTGGTGGAATTCCAACAGGCGCAGAAGTGTCTTACAAATGACATTTTTGACTCTTGACCTCATAGCACCGTACAAAAAGTCTACCTTCGCCTGCTAGTCCTGGGGTAAAATGTCAGCACACTATACAAACGATGTTAAGGAACCTATGCATTTTTCTTTCTGTATGATTGTTGGCCATGGTCTAAACATTGTAAAGAGTTGAATAGTTTTATAAAACTCCAAAAAAGGATGCAGAGGACATAGTAAAAAATACAATGTCAACATAATAAAAGGTACTCACTAGGGGTAAAAAGAGGAGTATAAGGAAAATAAAAAGGATGACAGCGGGGAAAATTGCTGTCAGGGACAACATCCCACTGTGTGAAAAACAGTTTTACTGGCAACGCTGTAAGAAGTCAGCTACAAGAGTAGCAGAGACATTTTAAAATCATCATTAAATTGTAGACGGGACAGTGACTGTCCAGGTGGTATGACCACAGCGCTTGGCATGTTTATAATGAAGACTGGGGGTTCCGTGCTTTACACGCTATCAGACGTACAGTCTTATGAAGGTAACTAACCTTTTACCTGGTGCGGGGGCATCGGAAACAAAATAGAAAAGATGATTGTCTTTCAAATGCAGCAATCGCAGGAGAATTATGCGTCGGCACCCACTAATTCCACTGCCAGTCATTTGACAGAATTATGAGCATTTTAAAGAAACCATAACCAACAGGTAATAGTTATGGGCGAGTGCTGGGCTTATGCAATCAACCTTATAACATCCTCTAGCTAAAACTTTCTTCTCCACTCCCCAGAAGTAACGTCTTTCTCGTTTGTACTTCTACAAACTTTCAAAATCAAGAGCAATAAAAAAAGAAACAAAGGGCAAACAGAACAACGAAGATGAGCGAGAGTTAAAAGAGACTGGGAACGGGGAAACAGAAGTTATCAGGATATAAAATGTATATAGAAAGTAAAGACTAGGACTATAAAGCCCCAGCTCTGATGTCTTTTTGTAGCATCATGACATTATATGGGTTTGTGTCATTTTGTCTATTGTTGTCTTTGTTACTTTTTTTTTTATAAACATGGGGATATATTGGGCTCTTTTCACATTACTACTACCAGTCATACATTTTTAGGATTTTTTTGAGAGCTGAACACAAAATGAAATCTGAGCTGTAATTTGTTGCCATGGAAAGCAAAAACAGTTTCATCCTTTAGATTTTCTTTTAGTTTGCCATAGAACCAACATAGGCCAAATTTGTCTTCCTGACATAAGTTTGAGATATACATATGGATTCCACTTTAGCATAACCTGCTATAAACATACATTATATGCTGCAATACATTTATATAGGAAGTTATTGGGTCAGATCATTTGGTGTAAGTTTTCACTTCAGGGTCCATCTGGGGAAAAAAGCGAAACACTTAAAGAGGTAATTCCATCTGGGACATTTAGGGCATATCATTAGGATATGCCATAAATGTCAGATAGGTGCTGGTCCCACCTCTGGGAACTGCTCCCATTTCCATTTCCCTCCACTCAGCACGATGAGACCTCCATGGAGTCCCGTAACATTGAATGGAGACCAAGCTGCACACGCATGGCCACTCTCTATTCACCATCATGGGAATTCCGAAGACCCAAACCATAACATCACATCTGAGTTTGCTACAACTTTTTATGCATTCATATGAATTCAGCATCTGTATGAAATTGGAAGGACTGGGATGGTACAGTAAGGTCCTATAGACTTCTACAGGTGCCATATTATGGCTCATTATAACTCGGAGTTGCTTCATTTGCTCTGCTGGATTTATATCAGGCTGGCAGCTCGGGGGGGGGGTGTCTTTTCTGCTCCAGCATGGAATTGGGCATGTAAGTCCACACTGGTCAGATGGACAGAGAAATAAGAAAAAGATCCCGCATAAGGTGGAGCTATACAGATACATTTTTTTAATAACTCAGTGGCTATACTAAATTTTTAATTACATGTGATTACTAAATAATTCAGGTGCTGGTTTGAAAATTGGAGAATATTTTTGTGGGACAACGCCTTTAAAGAATTTCCCATTTTCTTGTCATTCTGTTCTAGTTATCAGTCACATGACAAATAGTTATGTCCTTGTCCAATTTAAAAAAAAGTTTTACTATCTTCCTCTTGAATTTACTGACAAGAACCGTTCCTTCCTAACCACTCCATTTATCCATGTGCAATATCAAGGGTAGATCAAAAAAGAGAATATTTTTTCAAATACGTTCCTCAGCCGCCCAACTTAAAATGGCGAGCATCTGTGAACATCTGAATGATTGCTGCATACCCAGGTCTGCGGGAATAGAACAAACATCTCTGGAAGATGATTTTGTTTTGATGGACCCAGGCTGACAAAGAGATTGTCGCCAAGCGGTTTAGTGCAAAGTACTTGTAGGATCGGTGACCTCCTACATCCCACATTCAAAGCCTTCAGCAATCTGCAACATCTCATCCTGTTACAAAGGAAACGCAATCAGAAGAAGCGTGGTGAAATAGCTGGCTGCTCATTGACTGCGCGTTATCAGCATATTACTCCGGCACAATAGTTTAATAACAGCCATAATGTGTCTTCATTTTTACTGGATAAAGAGGCTCTCTGGAAAGTGCTTGAAACCTTATCTACACAAGAGTCAAGCCGCTTGTATTGAGCTCTGATGAAAGCTGACACACATCTGAGTGAAGTGCTTGGTTTCATGTTCCATTGAAAGCCACTGAGTGCGTTTGTTCAAGAAAAGAGAGAGAAAAAAAAGCTCAGACTCTTTGGCAGATCCAGCTTTTCCTGGCTGAGCCCCCTTCACATTGTGCACATGAAAATAAATATTTGGAGTGTTATTACCGTGCAAATTAATCCCCTTTCTGAAATGTTTGAGTCAATTAGCATATCATTCTCGCCTTTATGTGTTTGAACTGATTGTGGAGACAGAAGAATAAGAAAATACAAGCGTTATAATTGTGCTCCAAAATTCTGAAAATTTTACGTCTACTTTATTGCCCTTTGCTAGAATGTTGGGCAACTACTTATACAGCAATTCCCCCAATGCACTCCTTTTACCTCCAATGACTCTCTTTAAAACCAGGAACTTAGGGAGAACAAGAATGGGGTTGAATTTTCCTAAGGGCATATTCACACAGCCGTCCGCAATACACCGGCACTGGCCATGTGCACCCCGCATAACTGATAGCAGACCCATTCACTTGAATGGGTCCGCAATCCCAGAGATGAGGAACGGAGGCATGGATCGGAAGCCCACAGAGGCACTACAGAGCGCTTCCATGGTGTTTCAGTCCTGCCCCCACACTGCAAAAAAGTAGTGCATGCACTACTTTTTTGCAGTGCGGACCGTGGGATGCGGATCACGGATCCTATTCAAGTGAATGGGTCCGCGCTCCGAATACGGTGGCCCCACGGTCACTGCCTGTGCATTGCGGACCGCGTGTGCATGAGCCCTTAGGGAGAGTTCACATCTCAGTTTCATTTTCCATTCTTCAGATCCACCAGAAGAACAGAAGAGGAAAAAAAAACAGGATCCTGTGCATCAGTTGATTTGGCATCCACTTGGACCATTTCCATCTGAGATCCGTTTTTTTAGACAGAACAAAAGGACTGCATGCAGGACTTTTCTTCCCGTCTAAAAAAAACGGGCTCAAGTGGATGCCAAATGTCTAACAGGATCTGTTTCTTTACAGGATCCTGTTTTTTGTTTATTTTTTTGTTCTTCTGACGGATCAGAAGAAGGGAAAATGAAATGGAGATGTGAACTCTCGTGCATACGACTGTATGTATTTTGCGGTCTGCAAAACACGGATCCACAAAAAAAATGGATGACATCTGTGTAACGTCTGTGTTACATCGTCTGCCTGTCCTTGTCCACAAAACGGACAAAAATAAGACATGTTATATTTTTTTGCAGAACGGACTTCCAGACATATGGATACGGAATGCACAGTGAGTCATCTCCGTTTTTTTTATTGTCCCATTGAAATGAATGGTTCCACATGCGGGCCACAAAAAAAAAAAAAAAAATGGAATGGACACCGACCAAAATACGTTCGTGTGCATGAGCCCTTAGACAGCTTGTGCCCAGCAGTGTATAGGCACAGGCAGTGTAACTTAAAGGGGTTGTGCAAAATTTTTATTTTTTTTTTGCAACCCCCCCACAGCTATCATTACCAACTTGGAAGTAATCTTCACTTTACAGGTCCAGTAATGTGGTGATGGGAGGTTGCCAAAACACCTACCCCCCCACACTTTCTTAACCCCTTTTAGGGGGCCCTAATGCAAAATCTTTAATAGGGCTCCCCACATATCAGTTGTCATGTAGGAATTTTGTAGAGAACACCAGGGTTAGAGAGTTTTCCTGGATTTCTATATTTATGGCCTGTCCTCAGCCAGCCTCTCCCTTTCCTTACTGTCTTTTAAGACAAGCAGCTGCAGGAAGAGCCTCCCTCATCTTCCCTGTCATCAGTGGAACAAAAACATTGTTCAGCCCACCCCTTGCCTAAGAACAGCCCACAGCTAAAACTGGAATGAATCAGCAGTATTTACAGCATGTTGATGGCCTATCCTCAATATCAGATCAGTGGGGGTCTGACATCCTGCACCCCCACTGATCAGCTGTTCCAGATTATTTTCGGGTACCAGAACTAAACAGCTCTGGTGACTATAGCTCCGATGCAATTTTCTTCAATAAGAGCAGCACTGCAGTAACCAGCTTCAAAGCTAATCGGGAACAGCTGATTGGCAGTAGTACGAGGTCTCAGACCACCACAAGTCTGATATTGAAGATAAACCATCAATATAAAAACCCAGGAATACTTCTTTAATCTTATATTCATTGGTTTGATTTTTGACAGGGGACAGGACTAGGCAAGGAACAGAGGCTAACAATGTCTTTGTCCTACTGGAGACATGGAAGATGAGGGAGGCTGATCCTCCGGCCAGATGTCTTACAAAACAGTGAGGAAAAGGAGAGGGCCCGTGGTGAGCTCTTGAGATACATAGAGAAAATTAATTTTTAAGTGGAATTTGAAACAAAATACTGTAGTAGTCAGGGCTCATGCACACAAACGTATTTTTTTCCATATCCATTCAGTTTTTTTGTGGGCCATATGTGAAGCCATTCACTTCAATGGGTCTGCAAAAAAAACTGCTCAGAGCTCCAGTAGATTTCTGGCTTCATTTGCACCAGAAAATGAAGATAAAGTTGTCGGGGGCACCTGGACATGCCCCCTTTCCGCATTTGGCACATGCCCTTCAGGGAAAATGTCCAGAGTGGTGTAAAATCCATGAGATGCAACATTTTTTGAAAACATTTGCAAACAAGTAGGATACGACTTTTTAACACCATTTTTCTGTCACAAAATATAATTCTCTCCCTATGTCCTCTGTGCAGCTGCTACCTCTGCAGCGATGCCCCCGCTTATCTCTGATTGGACAGCTTTGGTAAATGAGGCCCAAGGTTTCACACCCACTACTCCCTACTCAAATAAATTACATAAAAATATTCCATGGCTAACAGGAGGGCAGTGTGAGGAACTCCAAGAGACGTGAACCCACTCTGGTAAAAAATACCAGAGGTCGAGGTCCAGGTTTGTAAGATACTCGGCAATTTTGTCTTTTCAAACCTCTCCTTCCCTATCTTTGGCATAATGTGGAGTGTTTTGTCAATTGAACGCGTTAAAAAAAACACTGAAAAATTTACATTTCCAAGAACAACTACTTTAAAAAAAAAAGACTACTGGAAAATGCAGTAATAGCATGCGGTATGTCCTATATAAAAATTATATATGCATAAAATACAACTCAGATATTCTGGTGTTTCAGCTTTTGCAGATATTTGGTGCCTTACTAGAGCGACCTGTGATCAATTCTCTCTTTAGTAAAAGTTACGCAAAACTGCTTACGATGTTTGAAATGGAAATCAAGGATTGCAGGAAGATGTATCTCAGCCAAAAGGAAAAAGTATGTATAACACTCTGCATGCAATTGTTCTGGGTTTGCATAACCTGTAGTAGAACACAATGGTAGGGATTAGAGTTGAGCGAACGTGCTCGTAACGAGCACTGTACTGCTCGGATCCCCTGCGCTCGCATGGCCGCAGGCATCCGCATCCGTCCTCACCTGACTGTAAGTCAATGGGGGCAGATCCGTTTGGTATGACACACGAGTGTTTCACACCAAACGGATCCGTCCCCACTGACTTGCAGTCGGATGAGGAGGACGGATCGGGATGGCTGCGCCCATGTGAGCGCAGGGGATCCGAGCTCTACAGTGCTCGTTACGAGCACGTTCACTCAACTCTAGTAGGGATCTGTCTATTCTCACAAACATATTGAAAGATTCCTCTTTAAAGGGATTTATGTCATAGAATATTACGTGGAGATCTGGGGTCCCTTGACCTGATGGCCACCATATGGAAGTGGAGAATGAATGGATGTGAGCTCCATTCAAGTCTATGGGAGTATGGAAACACCTTTATTTTTTTTTGACAACATACAAATAAAAGTTCACCAAAATGTCATAACTGCATTGTCAGATTGTAGATTACAGGAATTTTACTGTACATTGAAAACATAAATGAATACACATGCCAAACAAGTTAAACAAAGTGTCACTTTAGAGTAAGCCTGAAAATTAAAGTGTACTTTTTCTTATTTTCTTTTTGTAGCTCCCCCTCCCCCAGCCAACTACACCTGCAGAGAAAGTCTTACTCACCTGCTGCTCCATTACGGCTCCCTGGCTATCTTCATTGGTCTTCTAGTCCACACTTGTCAGCTTCCGTATGGGTAGGGTTATTGCCAATGATGCAGCAGTGATGTGTCCCCAAACAGCATATGGTCCAGCAGTGACGTGCCAGGCCACTTCGGGACATGTCACTGCTGAGGCCAGTCATTGGCTGCAGTGGGGCATTTGACCCTGTCTATTCAGAATTTGAAGACCAGTGAAGAGAGCCAAGGAACCAGAATAAAGCAACATGGAGCAGGTGAGTATGGATTTCTCCAATATATAGCTGGTTGAGGGGCTAAATTAAAAAAAAAGTGCCCTTCCCTTCCCTGTGCTGCACTCACAGGGGAGATCTGGGATGCTGTTGGTATGGTCTTCATAGTGTAGAGCTGATTTTGCTACTCCCCAGCTGACCTGTGGCATAGAAGGAACAAGTTGGCTATCGTCGGTTTGCTTTCCTTGACTAACTATATTACTCTGTGGGGTTGAAAGAAAACAGTCACCATGTTGTTAGAATGAGACATTATATATAGACATTTTTAGATTTTGAGTACAGCTGGCTCAAATAGAAATTATTAAAATGTATTTTATTTTATATTGCTGTGCTGTTTTCATTATAACTTAAAGGCTATAGACGCCCTCAGAACATTTTTTTAATGATTGCATTTTAATCATTTTGGCTAAAAATCTGATATACAAGAGTAAAAATAGATCTTTTTGCAACCTGTCACTTAGTGTTTTCTTTGACTCTCGTTAGCTGACTGCTCATGTGTAGTTCTTATCTCTGATCTCCTGACCTCATAAACTCTCATTATAGCTCTGTTCTTATAAAAAAGAAAAGCTGAACCTGGACAAAAACCCTTCTTCACCCAGACAGCCCCTCTGAAATGCTCTGATGCTCTCCCTTGCCCTGTGCTGAATCACGCAACGCAAGGGATTTTTCATCAGATCTGGTGACGTACCGGATCTCGCTATGGGAATGCTAGCAGCGACCCCGGCACTAATGGGAACACTGCTAGGTAGAAGCCTCTGCTCCGATGCTCATCTCAGGGGGGGGCTGCCTGGGTGAAGATGGGGATATGTTCAGGTTCAGCTCTGAACCCAGACAACCACTTTAAATAAGCATTTATAAGAAACGCTTAAATATTTTTAATAAAGGCCTATTAAAAAAAAGATTTTAGCCCAAAAAGAGTAAAATCATTAAAAAAATGCTCCCTGAAATGTACCAAAGTTTTTAATTTTATAAATGGTATGATATTCTACTTTTTTTTTTGCCAGAAGGAAAATGGAAATAATGTGCTTCATAAAAACATGCCTCTTATCTCTGGGAATATCCAGTGGTCTTACGAATTAAGAGAGAGATTAACGAAACACAGATCATCATTCAAACACATTAATCATGAGTAAGGCTATTTTTCTGTAGAAATCACATATTTGTACTTTTAAAAGGGTAATGTGATTTTGAGAGTTGATGAATATGGATTTTCTTGTGTTTTGGGGTTATTTTTTGAGTGTATTCTAGTAAGAAAAATGCAAACTGATGACCCGCAGAGCTTACTGGAAATGTGGTAAAACGTTATTCAAATAAAGTGAAATACTGCCAGTGACATATTTGAAATCTAAAAGTAAAAGAAGACATAAAATACAGTTCATTACAGACCAGCTTTATGTACGGAAAACTCTACTGTTGTCACAGGGCACTTATTAACAACTGCAACATAGTATTCAACTTTGCAGTTGGTAAATTCAGGACAAATGCGACCCTCTTCTGCAAACTACAACGGGTTGTCCATTTATGGGTGGAGTGAAAAGGCTCTCTCAACTTGTCAGGGTTGTGAGCGAGAGTGGGGGGCCGGAGATGCGTGGACCACTGAAGCTCACCCCCCTGCCTCCCTGTGCCTGCAGGAAGCATCTGTGTCAACTGTACCAAGCTGACCTTACATGCTCCTAGGAAGGTGTAACATCACGTCTTGGTAACCAGTGACGCAACCGCATCACGTAAGCCCGACGTAGTTGACATCAGGCGGGGCTGCGAGATGCGGGTTTCGTCACAGTAATAAATTGGTGTCCAGGAAGTTCACACATAACAGGTAGCACACACATAACATCTCTGGGCAGCTCACCTGGCGTTGGCTTATGCCTCAGGTCACTATGTGTCTTCTCAGCAATTATCTGGTTAGCTCTGTCATCCCCCAGCAAGGAGGCGAAGACCTGTCTAACTGCAGTTTGTAGCAAATCAGGAGTAATTGACTCTGGTAAGCTTCTCAGGTGCTCATTTTTGCCTACTACGATTCTCTTGGTATTCAACTTGTAAAGGTAGGTTGTTAATGTGTATTTGCTAAGCCAGAAGAGTACCTTGTACCGATTCCCCATGTTTGATAATGGCGGTCAGGATTACTAAATGTATCCCATTGTTCCAATATGAACTGTTTTGAGGTGAAAGTAAGTAAAACATGATTTTTGTTTACAGTATGGACTGTGGCAATTGATGATAACGGAGGGCTGGTTGGAAAGGATAAGGGTCTACCTTTGCCAGTTTGTCAGGCTTCTTATTTTAATAAGCATAGAAGGAACTAATGCCCTGGCATAAACAGATCCTCATGAATCTGTCTCTGTCTTCAAAGATCCTGTTTTCATTGGCATAACTTTTCAATGGTATAACTATAGTGGGTGTGAGGGTTGTGTTCACACCTAGGCCACTGTACCACATAAAGAAATTACAAGTGTTTATGACTGTGACATTACTGTACACATTATCCTTGTATTATTGTAGTGCTTTAGCTTTCTGTAGGTGTTACACCACTGTAACGTGAATTCAAAAGATTTGAGAATCAATAAGTTTACACAGGCTAAGTGACTAAATATATTTACTAAGTGTGATTAAATATAAGATAACACAGACATATCACATACAGAATATAAACATTACTAGCCTAAATATGCAATAGGGGGTAGGGCTCCGGTCGGCCATGCTATAATACATGACTGTCTACTACGTCATAACACATGGCCGACACCCAAGGATATAGAAGAGATAGGGCAAATCAATACTTACATCCTAACTAGGATGCAATTTCAAGTGGGGTCCCACCTAATTGTTGGTGCAGACCACAGTTATTCCCATCAGCTCCTCCTCCAGTCTGCATCACACGTGTCTCTAAGACCACTCAGGAATGTTGTCTGATCAGCACAATGGGGGGTGGGTACTACATTAAAAGAAATTACAAGAAATATCCTTACATAGAATACTAAAAGTAATAAAGAGACAAATTTAAAGGGAACAGAATTAAAGGGGACAGAACCAATCAGTACTTAAAAATACCCTTACAATACAACCACCATGTTCACAAGACATTGGGGCAACTGCAAAATTTTAAGACATTTTGTGATCCTCACCACTTTTCACAGTGGTCTATGTTTAAGAGCTAAAAGTGAGATTAGACCTAAAATGTGGCTCTTACTATGTGCGACTTTCGCAAAAATCGTAAAAAAGTCGCAGCCTACGCCAGGCAACTCCCTGGTCTACTTTTACACCTAAAGGTGTAACCCACATTACTCTCATGCCACATATATTATTAAGGTGCACCAATTGATAAATTTGGTGCAGGCACACAAAACAAAGCCAGACTTAAAACTGACATTAAAACAAATGATAAATGACCCCCATTACATTATGTTTCTTCTGTGACATCACTGTCTGCATTGTCACCTTACTATGACATCACCTTTCCTACAGCTCCACAGTGTTTATAGTGCCCACACTTTATGTTATTCCTTTGTGACATCAGTTTGTTCACTATAGCTGTACTGTGGGCACAATTACCAACTATGACATCACTGCATGCGCAAGCCTTTTCTATGACTTCACTGTGTTTATCATGCATTTGTTTAGACCTCGCTATGACTATTATTTCTGTGCTTTTACTACACTTCATTATCCCTGTGCAGAGTTATCACTCTGTACTATGATATCACTGTATTTATTACCCTGTGTTATAACATCACTGTATTTATTAACCTGTGCTTTGTGTTTCTGTGTGCCCTATGCATAGCTCTACAGAATTTAATAATGAATTTTTACATGCACTATACAGGGCTTTGCAAAATGATGAAGCAACAAGAATTTTAGAAAAATATGATAGATTCATGAAGCTTTTAGATGCTCATGATCTGGAGACATTCAACAACTGGTCCGAAAATCTGTGTGATGTCTGTGAATCACATTTGGGTCAGCCCATACTAAAGTGTTGTGAAGATGGACTGTATGAAACTAATTTCAACCCAATGGTATTGTCCTTATTTGACATTTTCATGTTATACTTGAGTGGATTTAGGGGGTACTATCTCTCCTTGGGTAGAGCACGCCTTAAAGGGGTTGTCCGGGTTCAGAGCTATTCAACGCATGGCAAAGGCATTTTGTGAAGTTCCGGTAACCAGGCTCTGCCAGATGGAGGCTTCCACCCAGCAGTGAGCCCGGTGACGTCACCGGCACTGATGGGTGGGCTTTAGCGCTGCCTTAGCCAGTAAAACAGCTAGGGCAGCGCTAAAGCCGGCCCATCAGAACTGGTGATGTCACCGAACATATTGCCGGGCAGTTTGTTATTGTAAATAAAAGAGCCATTGCCCTAAGTGAATCTGCGCAGCGGCAAGGGAGCGCATCGGAGCATGACATGTTCCGATGCTCTTGCCAGGCAGGCTGCCTGGGTGAAATTAAGGGTATGTCCGAACCTGGACAACCCCTTTAATCAGCTTGAGGAGACTTATAGGCCATACATGCTCATCTGGGATTCTGGGAAGAAAGAGATGCAAATGAGCTCTTAGCAAGCTCTGCCTCTAATGTCACCAGATGTAAGGCAGCTATCCTAGAAGTCAATGTTTGACCCTATAAATAGACCTTGAGACAGGTTAGCTGTCCCTAATCTAGGATACTTCTCTCTGCTATGGATGCTGCTTTGACTGTTTCTGGGCCCTGAGGTGGTGCACCAACTTGCAAATGCCCTTCACTCTACTTGCCAGTAATCTATCACACAATTTTGGATGCCTTTCTTTGTTATTATCCTGCAGTGTCTCCCAGCACTCTCTATGTACAACAATCTGCAGCATGGGGACTCCTCAAGTGTGACCCCTACATTGACCTCTGACTCAGCTCAGTATTTCCATGTACCTGGCATTACAACCAAATATCCAGACTGCAGTATTACTCAGGGCGTTCCACTCAGAGTAGTGCATACATTGCTCAATAAATCGCTGGCATCTGACAGCAGCATAAGGCATATAAAAGTAAATTATATGTACATGCCAACATGGTTTATCATGTATGAAAATATACAACTGAGTAAGCATGTCACATAGTAATCCTCGCATTGCTGGCTTTTTGGCAGCAAACAGTGCAACCTATTATAGTAGTAATATCACCTATTGGGCTTCAACTGTAAAGGATACGTATAAAAGGGGCTCCACTCATTTTTAACCCTCTTACAAGTTGATGGAGCTGAAAGAATTGATATAGAGAAAGGAAAGACATCATCCTAGTTATACTACATGTACAAGTACATCTCAATAAATTAGAATATCATCAAAAAGTAGTTTTTTTCAGTAATTTAGTTCAAAAAGTGAAACACATATATTATATAGAGTCATTACAAACAGAGTGAACTTTTTCAAGTGTTTATTTCTGTTAATGTTGATGATTATGGCTTACAGCCAAGGAAAACCCAAAAGTCATTATCTAAGAAAATTTGAATAATTAACCCAAAGCACCTGCAAAGGCTTCCTAAGCCTTTAAAAAGATCCCTTAGTCTTGTTCAGTAGGCGACACAATCATGGGGAAGACTGCTGACTTGACAGATCCAGAAGGCTGTCATTGACACACTCCACAAGGAGGGTAAACCACAAAAGGTCATTGCTAAAGAAGCTGGCTTTTCACAGAGTGCTGTATCAAAGCATATTAATGGAAAGTTGAGTGGAATGAAAAAGGGTGGTAGAAAAAGGTGCAAAAGCAACAGGGAGAACCGCAGCCTTCATAGGATTGTTAAGAAAAGGCCTTTCCTAAATTTGGGGGAGATTCACAAGGACTGGACTGCTGCTGGAGTCAGTGCTTCAAGAGCCAACACACACACGTGTCCAGGACATAGAGCTACAAGTGTCGCATTCCATGTGTCAAGCCACTCATGACCAATAGACAACGCCAGAAGCGTCTTACCTGGGCCAAGGAGCAAAAGAACTGGACTGTTGCTCAATGGTCAAAGGTGTTCTCAGATAAAAGTAAATGTTGCATTTCATTTGGAAATCAAGGTCCCAGAGTCTGGAGGAAGAGTGGAGAGGCACTCAATCCAAGCTGATTGAGGTCTAGTGTGAAGTTTCCACAATCAGTGATGGTTTGGGGAGCCATGTCATCTGCTGGTGTAGGTCCACTGTGTTTTATCAAGACCAAAGTCAGTGCAGCTGTCTACCAGGAAATTTTAGAGCACTTTATGCTTCCCTCTGCCGACAAGCTTTTTTGAGATGAAATTTTTGTTTTCCACCAGGACTTGGCACCTGTCCACACTGCCAAAAGTACCAATACCTGGTTTAATAACCACAGTATCACTGTGCTTGATTGGCCAGCAAACTCTCCCGACCTTAACCCCATAGAGAATCTCTGCAGTGCCACAGGCTGATCGCCTCCATGCCACGCCGCATTGATGCAGTCATTCATGCAAAAAGAGCCCCAAACAAGTATTGAGTGCATTTACTGTACATACTTTTCATTTGGCCAACATTTCTGTGTAAAAAAGAAAAAGAAATTACAGTTAGTCTAATATAATATTCTAATTTTCTGAGATTTTTAATGACTTTTGGGTTTTCCTTGGCTGTAAGCCATAATCATCAACATTCACATAAAGAAATACTTGAAAAAGTTCACTCTGTTTGTAACGACTCTATATAATATATGTGTTTCACTTTTTGAATTGAATTACTGAAAAAAACAACATTTTTGTGATATTCTAATTTATTGAGATGCACTTGTATATGCAGTGATAGCGACAAAAGAAAAGTTCAGTATTAAGTCAGTTTTATGTTTTTTATAATCAAAATATAAATTGTAGGTTCTTGGGTTTTAACTTACTGACCTTATTGTGAATTTCCATAACTTATGTGGTGTGATGTGGGATGCCTGGATATCTACGAAAGATTGCAGGAAGCACAACTGTTAAAGGGGTTATCCTGAGACTAGTGAAAATTACACATCATATAGTACATGAATATCTCTTTCTATCAAAGATAGAACCAGCCCTGTACTAGCAGGGATCCAGAGTCCTTCCCATTCATTTCTCATTCACTTTCCCTGCTAGATGTTCTTCAGACTGGCAGCTGAGGAAGTGTGTCCTTTCTCAGGGTGTGTGTCCTTCCTGCTGCAGCTCTCTCCCTCTAACAGTAACAGCTTAGTTGGATGGACATGCACATTATTATACATATTAAACATTAGGGGGCGCCATTATGATGAAGAACTTTTCACTTCTCAAGAAGCATTTTTGTAATAGAAAATAGATTACTAAAGTAACTCGTCTTTCATTATGAATATTAAACATTTAATGGTGGTACAACCCCTTTTTTCATGTTTAGCTAGCAGCTGTCCTCCGAGAAGTGAAGTATCTCCAGTTCCTGAAAGTATCAAACATCCCAGAGATGGTCAAAGATTTGTACTCGAAAAGGAAGGAACTCCAAAAGGTAACTTGATAACATACCTCTCAACACTTCTGTTTTTTGCAGGAAGAGGTAGGGTTTACGTGTATTAGCAGAAGGGGTGGGGCTTAAAATTATCACAATTTGGGATTCAAATTTTGAGAGGTAGGTTATAACTGTGTATCAAATCTATCTTCTTTCCTAGAATACTGCATGAAGCGTTTTCCGAAGCCTCCAGGTTTCTACTGCAATTTGTGCGCATATAAATATATACAGAGTGTGAATATATATATATATATATATATCAAACATACGTATATATTTATCGCAATACTGAATATGTTATTGATATTACACTTAATTGGAAGAACAATGAGGATAATAAAATGATCATTTCAAAGAAATTCACATGCCTAATAGCAGCACACGTTTCTTTAGACAATGCTGCCAGTTACTCCTTTGGAAGTTTACACCATTAGATTTTTTTTAAATTACTGTAGAGTTTTAAAAACTATTTAAAAGAAAAAAAAAAAAAACAACACTTTCCACATTTCTAATAGATAAAAAGGGAAAAAAAATCAAAAAGTTACATTTGCTCATGTTGCACATCTCCACTGTAAAAATGAATCTGTCAGAAAAATAAAAAAGTTACAGGTGTCAGCACATGGCAATACAAGGCTACTTTTTTAAATAAACTATATAAATTTGGAATCGCCATAGTCATACTGACCCATAAAAAATTGTTAACGTCATTTTTATCACATCATAAAAACAAAGGTGGAATAGTGTTTTTCTCCATTTCACCCTATAAATATTGTTTTTTACTGTTTCTTAAAGCACTATATAAACCATGAATTGATTTAGTTTAAAAAAAAGTACAACTTGCCCTGCAAAAAACAAGGCCTATATCTGCTTGTTGACTAAAAGATTAAAAGTTACGACTCTTTGAAAAATTAAATCATTTTTACTTGGTCTTTAAAGGGGTTTTCCTAGAGTTTTTTGACTGATGACCTATCCTCTGGAGCTGATCTGTGATACTAAGCACAGCTGCTGTAAAATGTACGGCACTGTGCTTTACTACTGCAAGCGCTGCTGCCTTCTCAATCAGGTGATTGGGGGAGGGGGGGTCCTGGATGACCCCCACCGATCAGTTACTGATGACCAAGTCAGAGGATCGGTCATCAGTAAAAACTCTCAAAAAAGTTTTTCAAGGGGTTATATAGTATATAATTTTCTAACAATACATTCCCTTTAACTTTTGCCTTTTTTTTAACAGCACACCGGAAACCTGGACCTCATTTCCTACTGGTTCAATAGGATTCAACAGACAATCTTACCTGTGGAAAGGGAACTTGTGCACAATGAGCTCAAGCAGATTTATGAGAAGCTAGAGCCAGCACTTACCCTTCTAACATGGTCTTCTCCAAATTTGGATGATTACATAGAGGAGACCAGAGAATTTGTGTATAATTTGGACTGCCGGATCTTAAAAGCTAAGCAGAACGTAGAAATGATGCAGAACTTAATGAATAAGCTGAGGGAAAATTATTTAATTGCAAATAAAAATGGGCAGGGCAATTTCAGTCTGCCAGTGGGCAAACACTACATTATTGCTGAGGACATAGGGCAGAAGATTCAAGGACTTCTGACGGTATGATATTTAGCTTACTTAGAAATGCTAGAAAATATTATTTTCCTATTATATATGTATGTACAGTGCTAGCACATAATGTATCACCATGCACCCATTATAATTGCAGGCCCTGTTCCCAGTAGGGTTACAACTTCATTTTCCCAAATACATGCCTAAGGTCAATTTTGACACCAGTTGACTGGGCGTCCGACATCCGGCACCCCCATTTAATCAGCTGTTTGAAGAGGAGGCGGCGCTCTATGTCAGAACTGTTTCCTCTTCAGTACACTGCCCATCTCCATATGAGCACCACTTCCTCTTCAAATAGCTGATCGGCGTGGATGCCCGGAGCTGTATACCTGCTGATTTGATATTGATCAGTATAAAACCCCTGCACAACCCCTTTAAGTTGTGACCAGGCAATGACACAAAAATGGTCCCAAAAGTCCAGGACAAGACAACCTCATTTGGAGGAGACTTTAGGACCAATTACTTGCCACTAGGATTGATTTCCTATTTGTTGAGTCACAAAGAATCTTTTGGACCAAAGGGTCCATTCACATGTCTGTATGAATGTTTCCGCATCCGTTCCGCAATTTTGCGCAACGGGTGTGGACCAATTCATTTTCAATGGGGCCGCAAAAGATGTGGACAGTACACAATGTGCTATCCGCACTTCCGTTCCACGGCCCTGCAAAAAATAGACCATGTGCTATTCTTGTCCGCAGCCATGGACAAGATAAGGCATTTCTGTAGTGCCGGCACATGGCTGGTGTCCGTGTTTTGCGGATCAGCAAAACAAATGCGGAAGTGTAAATGGACCCTAATAATGATATTTCGTGCCTTTGTTCTGAACCGTGGCCCGTCCCTACTAGGCCAGGGACCCTCCAATCTGTATTGTGTGTGATCTAGATGAGGGTATAGCTTTATATGATGATTATAGATGCACTATAAGCGTGTAACCCCACTAATGCTCAGTATACAGTATGTAAGCACAGGCTGCTTGTGATTTGGTTGGCCCGTCTACTTAATCCGTGCATTACTTTTGCAGAGCAATCAACAGTTGTTTCGAGCAGATGTGCACTCTGATAAATGGAAGGCATACACCGAGTACATAGACCACATGATTTTGGAAGGAGTACGCCAGGCAGTGAAGTGTTCGCTCCAGGACTTGACTGATATCACTGAACCATCATTTAAAAATCGACCTTTGTTTAAAGTGGAACTTTTCCTTAATGGTGGTGAGATGAGCTTTTCTCCCTCCTTGGACTATGACGTCAGTGGCAATTTTTACAGCATCTTAGAAGGTTTACTTATGAACACTTTTGGAATTGCGTCTTTTATACCTCGTGTTGCTGTGCATCTTGGAAAACCCACTTTTCAGGTATTTATGGCACTATAGGTAGTTAGTGCATACATTACAAGTAGTTTTATTTTACAACCCCTTAGGACAGATTTACTATTGCCAGTATTTCCGGTGTTGCTTAGCGGTGGAGGGGCATGGCTTAAGATGCACCAAAATTCTGGTGCAATATTCTGGCACAATGTGAGTCACCTAATAGGTGGTATAATCTTTGACTAGACAGTCTAAAGATGTGACAGATATATCACCCAGCATGGGCCACTGTGAAAATACTTTACTTTAGACCGTTTAGTCTGAAAGTGCCCATTCACTTTCAGTAGCTGTCAGACAAACTTTCCTATGGCTGACAACTCTAACTCACTTCCATCTCCTGACTGTTGGGGGACAGTTGGGAGCTCCTCATACATATCAGATTGTGAGCCGGTTGGGCTGACACCATGTACATTAACGTGCCTTATAGAGCACCTGTAATCTCTCCTGACATGTCCGTTTTAGCAACTACTTATATCCCCCTTGTACTAATTCTGGAGCGTCTATTCTTATGACTCTATGTTGTATCATTCAAATATTATTCATTCTAGAAGTTATGAATGAATTACTAGTATTTTGCAAAGAATAGTCCATCTGGGTGTTTCCAGTTGGGGTGGTGTCCCTGACAGTATGAAATTGGCAGCATTGATTGGATAGTGTCAGACTTTGCAGGGGCACACCCCCAACTGCTAACACCCAGATGGATCACTCCTTGCAAACTGCTAGTAATTAATTCATATCTTCAAGATAAATAAATAGTAAATCACAGAATCATAAGAATAAATTATCCAAAATTGTTATTACACAGGAAATGCAATCTAAATCTTAGTGTTGCAACCTGCCATTTGCCAAAGCACAACATGCAATAAGTGGAAACATGAAACCTAATATGGCCTTTATTATTTTTGTACAAGTCGTTTTACCATATACCCCACCATCACCAGTGCGTAAAACATGAAATCCGAACGTTCTGGTTTTCTGTCAACTTGCGGAATTTGACATGTTGCAACACACTCACATTCACATATATTGCTGTTTAGAGCTAGACACACTGTTTAGAGCTAGACTAAAATTCTGAGATATCGCAATAATCTGTACAAACTTCCTAGCTTCTAAAAACATGTATTTTTTCTGCATGATAAAAAAGTGCCATATTTTTATGGACTGTGCAGGAATTCGCAGGTCCCAATTCCATACGTGCGCTTGAGGCCTCACACAAGAATTCAGTTACCCGTCTTCAGATAATCCGTTCCCTTCATATACAAAGGATTTCCATGCATGTATTTTAGTGGAGTATGGAATCTAATACGGCCTTTATTATTCTTGTAGAAGGCATTTTGCCATATACCCCACCGTCACCAGTGTGTAAAGCATGAAATGCTAATTAATGCAAAGTAGACAGTTTCAGCTTTAAAAAGCGGTCAGTATCGGTTATGATTGAACACTCCACCACTCCAGAAATTGAATAGTAGTTTTTTTTTCTTCTATCTATGCAGAGACATTTCTATATTTCTCCCTTTATTGGGAAAAAAATAATCACAGTCTTTCACATACAGCTCATTTTTATGTCTTGCATGTAAGCTGGATGTTGATGAGATGGAGGAGTTGAAAGAAATGCATGGAGAAATTATGAGAAGGGTGCACTCGACCATTGTTAATGTGAAAGAGTATCAGAGACACTTTAAAAAGTACAGCTATTTGTGGACGGATGATAAAACCGAATTCATGAAGCAGTTCCTCCAGTACGGCCGCTTTCTTAGCACCGAGGAGATGGAATTGTATGCAGATTATGAGCTGCAGGAATGTTCACCGCAGTTAGAACACTTCAAGAAACAGGTAAAGCGCTGCAGAAACAAAATGACTCAATTTGAATTGTCATCCAGTGGAAAATATTATGGCTTCTGGCTGATATACCCGGGTAACCGCCGCCCTGAAGCTGAACATCATCTCTCTGTTTTAACTGGAAAACCATCATATACCAAAATGTATATAACCCCTGTTCTTCTGAGTAATTGGTATTAAATGAAGAAGAACAGAGTGAGAAATAGTAAGATGAATGTTGTAGAAGACATTTTTAACCTTTGTTCCAGGAGAACTGTCAGCTACTGTTCGTTGTTTCCATAAAGTGGATATTTATAGGGTGATGTAGAGATGGAGGTTGCTTATTTAAAGAGAACCCAAAGCCAGACCACAGACATCCCGAGTTGCCTTGTTGGTTTTTCTTTAATTTATCTAAGGATCTATTTCATTTCTTTCCTGGAAATAGGCTGATCGTCCATGCTTTGTTAAAGGGGTTATCCCACGAATAATGTAAAAAATGAAAATCAGACATCATATAGTACATGACAATCTCTTTCTAACAAAGCTAGAACCAGCCCTGTACCTCACATGGATCCAGAGATCTCCACATTCATTGCTCTGCTAGATTCATATCAAGCTGACAGCTCAGGGGGAGTGTCTTTTCTGCTGCAGCTAAGGGGGCGTGTCAATGTTCACCCTATCACAGCTCAGGAGGCAGTTAAAAGTTGAAACTGAGCATGTGCGGCCTGCTCAGTGAGCAGGTCAAAGAAATAAGAAAGTAAGTGCCCCTATACAGATACACTTTATTGAATAACTCAGTAGCTGTACAAAATTTTTAATGACATGCAATTACAAAAGTATTCAGATCCAGGTGCTGGTTTGAAAACTGTATAATATTTTTCGTGGGACAACCCCTTTAAGTTTCTTGCTAAAGATGTGGATTCTCTAATCGGTTTGGTGCTGGTGAGACTGGAGTATGGTGTCTAAAGCAGCTCCCCATTCTTCAACGTAAGCCCACCAAGGAGGTATGGACTTTCCCAGCCAGACTCCTAAGTTGTGGTTTCCAGAATAGTCATTTATATAGGTTGTAGAATTGATGATGAAGCAATAATGCAGTGGGAAACAGAAACAATGGTTGTAACTAGGAGGGTGGTCAGAATATGAGAGGACAGAGGATAAGAGCGTAGTGAGAAGACAGCCAGGTGTCAGGAGCAGGACAACAGGTACCAGGGGAACAGTCTCCTGGGGGAGGTAGGAAAGATATCCAGAAACAAGGCTGAAGTCAAGGTCTGGTCTAATCAGGAGTCAGGATCAGAAAGGAAGCAAGGATGGGCATCAGCTTCAATCAGCAGAGAAGACATAGGCGACAGGTTGCCCTATAAGTAGGTCACCAGGCCTGATATCATTGGCAAGCATTGGTAACCCAGCAATGTGTTGCTGCCAGCTGTGGTGTGGAAGAGAGTCTGTCCATATCCAGTAAGGAGTCAGGCAAGATGAGTAAGAGTTTTCAGTTCTTTTCTTTTTTACAAATCAAGCAGTTTATGACATTACACCATGCCCGGTCATATGCATATATGATTCAGGACTCAAGAGGAAATGTTTTATCACACATTGGACAGGGAGCATCATGAAGTTACATGAAGTTGGTAGAGAAAGATCAGAGTCCATCTCCAGAAAAAAAAATGGAAGTTTCTTAAGATCATGTGAAAATTGTACCCCAGTAGCAGTAAAAAGTACAATTTGTTCATCGCTGTAGTAGGGCCCCCATTATGATGCTATATCGCTTCTGGAGGATTATAGCTCCCAGTGTAGACCCCAAAAGGAGCATGGCATGGTGGCCCAGGGCACCCATGTGGCTTTGTAGTTCTGTTCTGCCATGTGCTTGAGGCCTTATGAGAATAGTTATATATAATCTTGCATACTATTAACTTTGCAACCATGCAGTTTACACATCAAAGAAGCACATCACCACTTTTTTCATAAAATAAACATACTGTCATTGCTGGTCTTTGCAATTTTATGAGTTGCTTTATAGGGAACATCAGAGCCTCAAAACAATGTAAAAGAATCAACGATAGGCTTGTAGGAGTCCAAAGAGAAGGAGGACTACCTGCACTAATAGTGTGGACTACTGTCTGCTTGGGGCTCCTGGAAACATAATTGGCATTGATAACAGAAAGGATTTTCAGACCCTGTGATCTCCCACAGAGGAAACCAAAATAATAAGGAGGTCATTTATTAAGCTGAAATATGCCTATATTAGGCGGATTTCAGGCACAGATTGCCGTGCAACATTTGACTTCTCCCCGCTCACGCCAGGTCTAAAAAAGTGGGCGTGGTGTGGGCAGGGAAGGGGACAGGCCGGCAGGCGTAGAAAAAGGTGTAAATGTAAGACAGCTCGGAAGATGGTGGAACATCCGCCAAAGTTACGAAGAAGCCGGCACCAGCTTAGTGGTTTAAAACGCCGGTCTTAATAAATGTGCCACTTAGTGTTTACTCCCTATTACTGCTCAGGAGATTTGCATACATCCCATACTGGCCCAAGTGTTAACAGACCTGATATCCTAGTTTGGATGTAGTAGTAATTAGTGAATGTTGATTTTATTTAATGTTTGATCAGATCAATATTTATGAGTCACTTTATGATGAAGTTCAGGACTTTGAAGATGAAAAGACATTTAATGGGTGGCTCCTCGTCGATATGAAGCCTTTTAAAATCTCACTGATGAATGTCGTGAAGAGATGGAGTTTGATGTTTAAAGATCACTTATTAAATCATGTTACATTCAGGTAATTTTACATTTTTCTGTATATTTTGCTACCTACACTGAATGTTAAAGGTGTTTTCCTATGGGTTATTATTTATTACCTGTCCTCAGGATAGGTCATCAGTATCTGATCTGTTGGGGTCTGACACCCAGGACCCCCACCAATCAGCTGTTTGAAGAGGTCATGGCGCTCTGGCTACACCTTCTCATAGCTTACCAAGCACAGTGCCTTCTATTGCATAGTGGCTGTGCTTAGTATTGCTGCACAGGCCCATTCAGTTGAGCTACGCCTAGGCCATCTGACGAATGAACATGACGTTACTGGCCAGGAAGAGGCCACTGTACTCACTAGAGATGAGCGAATCTATTCGCTAATTCGTTCATTCGTATCGAATCTTGGAAATTTTCAGCTGCGAAGCAAATCCGAATATTAGGTGATTCGCTTCGGCTTTGTATGTATTCGCTACGTAGTTGTCCTATAAATTATACGCTATTGCTACGTATAAGTTACTCTATACGATGTTGCGTACAAATTCAATTAGTTAGCGAAATTTTACTGTTAGTTCGTTTATCGTGCGCAAAAGCCCGGGAAGAAAGCGGTCACCTGACCTAGTGGGCAGAGCTTGCTCTGATTTGCTCAGGCTCGGTAAGCCAGTGACGCATCACTTCTGCTGCGACTGCTCAGACAAGCAGGAGCCCTGTGTGTATAGTTCTGAGACTCTGAGACCTGTTTTGTGAAAATTGGGGTGTAATTGCTCTGGGAATCCATATTACACATATCAGGGATACTGCAGGGCAAGTGCAGGGCCAGTTCAGGGCTAGTAATTAATCAGGCAGGGAGAGAGAGATAGGGAGATATAGGGAGATACAGGGACAAAGACAAGCTGCAGGGCCACAGAGTGAATTGAAAAATGTCTGGAATGGATAAGCAAAAGGGGTCCAGTTCCAGCCAGACCTCGAGTTCTAAAAAAAAGGAGAAGGTGGCACAGGGCAGCAGTGCCAAAGGACCTATATCCCGAGCATCTACTAGTAGTATTCGCAATACTTGGCCGTTGTTCCACCAGTCTAACCCACGTACGTTTTCACGTAGGTTGCGGACCTTTAACAACTGTACGTTCGTTATTAGTGCGCAAATTCGCAAAACACCACATAATAACGTATGATTTGTACGCAGCTTCGCCGAATAGATTTGAAGAGAAGAGGTTGCGTACCTTTTTACCTGAACGTTTGTTATTAGTGCGCGAATGTTCGCTAAAAGCCATTTAATTATGTATATTTTGTACGCAAATTCAACAAATCTATTTGTCAAATATACGAATCTTAGGAAAAGTTTGGCGAATGTTTGGCGAATAAAATTTTGCATGATTCGCTCATCTCTAGTACTCACAGAGCGCAACGGTCACTTCAAACAACTACAAGCATTGTAAACAGAATAAAACCTTGGACTAGTGATCCATCTCTAACACTCTAATGCACATAGCTTCTAATATTATAACTTTCAAGAATGTCACCTCTTTAACAAAGTAGCCAAATTAGGGAATTCACCACAAAAACTTGCAGCTGAGAATTTGATAGACCCACTACTTTCACAGTAAAGAGACCTTATGATGATGGTGAAATCTTCTAGACATGGAGAACATGGATGTGAAATAATTGAAAATGTTGTGAAAAATTTTCAGCTTACGGAATTAGTCTATTTTTCTGTGCTGTCAATCCCCACTACCACCAGTCAGGGCTGGGACCAGGGGTAGGCGGGGGAGGCGACCGCCTAGGGCGCCATCTGGAGGGGGGCGCCATTTGACTACTTTGCCTAGGGCACCAAACTGCCTAGTCCCGGCACTGCCACCAGTTTTCTCTTATCCCCCATGTTTGAATCCTACTTCCTGGTTTGTCATGTACCTGCTGTCCCATCATGCCTTAGGGCAGTGAGATGCGACTTGACATCAGCAGGACGTTGGACACTAACCAGTTCATTTTCTACCATAATCTCAATACATTGCAGCAAGTCACAACTTCTGTCCATCATTTATTAGACAAAAATTCATCATTATGTTTATCTGTCTATTATCTGTCTGTCTCTGTCTGTCTATCCATCCATAACTGACACTGCATATAGAGGAGAGGTTATTGAAAAGAATTTTCTTCTCTTCAATAACCTCTCCTCTATATGCAGTGTCAGTTATGGATGGATAGACAGACAGAGACAGACAGATAACAGAAGCATGTGACCATGTGCGTCCTGTATTACAAGTCTCCCCTAAAGGACGTAACCAACAGCAACTGAAATCAAAACTGATTTGCCACAGGACGCAGTGGCAGTAAAATAACTTTAGAATAAGGCATTTTTAATAAATGGTGGTATTTGTTGAAAGTGATATAACAGTGATAGCTATTGGGCAGAATACACTTATATGAGTGGCACGACCCCTTTAAGGTGAGTATATTTCATTTTTTTTTTTTTTTGCCTTTTAGGGCCATATGGTTTAGTTAACATTTTCCTGGAAAGTCTCTTTAACTTCACCCTGTTTAAATGCTATTGATATTTTTGTTTGCAAAACTGAAAATGATTAATAATTATTTCTGCATTTCATGCTTAGTGTTAATGAACTTGATGAATTTATTAAACATACCGAGAAAGGCTTGTCTCAGAAAGTGAAGAGAGAGGACTATGATGTACTTGTGGAAACAATGGGTCATCTGATGGCAATTCGGGATAGATCATCCACTGAGGAGCATTTCAGATATCTGAAATCTACAGCTGAGCTGCTCCGAAACTATGGACAGCACCTACCTGACCATATCTCTACAAATTTAGAAGTAAGTGTGCCTCCTTACATGTGAGAAATTTTACATCGGGTTACTTTTATGTTTCACTAAATAGAATTGTTTCAATACTTCACAGCAAGCTTATAAAAACTTTCAGCATTCATTGGGTTCCACCGATGATCTATTATCTTTGGGACCTTCAGACATCCTTGGCAATTTTTTTTTTTTGTTGACTGAAGTTCTTCAAGTGGCGGATTCTTCTATAGGTGCTTCAGAAGTCATGCAGGGTAGGAAGGAGATGACTGAGGTCTTCTCTCAGCTGATGTCAACAGAAGAGCTGTTATCACTGTAGGACACTTCAAGTGGCCACATTTCTCCTGCAGTGGCTATGGTAAGAGCAATGTGGCACCTGTTCAAATGTTATACAGTACCTGATTGCACTTCAGAGTGGAAATTGCTGTATGCACTGGCCAGTGGCGTAACTACCGGGGAAGTAGGGGAAGCGGCTTCTGGTTGACAAGGGGCCCGGCTGTCCAGGAGCAGTGTCTCAGACAACTTAACACGCAGTCTTAGTTCCAGGCTGGGCCTGGCCCCTTCACATACTGTGCATTGACGGTCACATTGGAGGCCCGCGCCCGGCCTGTTGTCCATCACCCATTCATTAAAACAGGGCCACCCACTCCACCCCCCATAGATTGATTCCTTACTGGCACTTCCAGACTGTGCCTGCATAGCACACCGCGCCGCCAGCTAGAGAAAAGTACAAGCCGGCAGGTGCAGTGTGCTATACCAATTAAGCCCATCCACCAAGTTCCTGACCTAAAGAAGGAGGGAGCGAGAGGCGGGAGAAGCAGTGCGGCAGGCAAACTGAGCAGCACAGCAGCGCACATCACTCGGCTTTTCAGGTATGTGCGTACTTCCTATGCCCCCCTAGCCCTTGCCTGCGCCCAGTGTCGGACTGGGGTACCTAGGGCCCACCAGTAAAATTTATTTTGGGAGCCCACCCTACGGATACATTCAAATATAATAGTCTATGAAGTTTTTTATATGAACATAGGAGGTGCTGTACATTGAATATATGTATGTAGTAGAGTAAATCTAATGTGTTATGTGCCACTTGTGCAGGGGGTGGGAATCTAGGGGCCCACCTTGCTCAGGGGCCCACCGGGGGATACCCCTGTGGGCCAGTCCGAGCCTGCCTGTTCCCCCCAAGCCTTTGCCTGCGCTCCCCTGGCTCCTGCCTTCAGCCTCCTTTCCAATATAAAGATAAATAAACATAAAAAAACTACACTAACATCTTCACTATTAAAATATAAAAATACTGAAAACATGGTTTTGGTCACCAATTCCCCCCCCCCCAGCACACACATACACAAAACAAAAAAAAAATGGGTAAGAGCCCATGAACACGAGTATATGCCCTACGAGATATACGGTCCGTGAGTGGGCCTGGGGGAAAGGCCCCGTACAAACATTTGCTGTGGGGCCCAGTCACTTCTAGCTACGCCCTGGCAATGGCTCTCTACTCAGCTAATAGACAGGATTCCAGGCAGGAAACATGGACAGGGGTTGTTTAATAGAGAAGCTATGACAGGATGTGAAATGAGCAGAAAATATGTAAAAAGCAATCAGTGTGTCCGAGTTAAAGCAATTCTGCAGGTTAAAATTTCTCATGGAATTAGGAGGACACAAAAGTTTGAAGTGAATCCATTTTTTCCCCCCAGAGTTATACTTGTTATTATGATCTGTAGACAATGCCGCAATATATGGGAAGACTCTGGAGAACAGCTCTTTAATTGTTCATAGAAATTATAGACATTTGTTAATTGCACGTACTGATACACTGTCACAAAAATAGTCATTTTCTCTTAGTGTCAGTCCTGCGCAGAAATAGAAATTAAATCCTTCAAGATACGGTTACGATACAAAAACCCCTGAAATCATTCATATTCTCAGTGTGATCCGAAGTATATTTATTCAAAATGTCCTTTTTCTCAATCTCGTGCTCGTCTCACACCTTTCGCTTGTATTTTAAGTTGGTGACAATGCATTCAACACTTTTAAAATGTCACTTTTTCCTTTTTTCATCATGAAACATGATGGACAAATTTCAAATGATATGGAAACCAGCTAAGCGGAAAATCCACATGTAATACAAGCATTAAAATTCCCTCGCCTAAATATCTCAACCCATGGGCACAAACACTAGCTAGCCCTGGAGAGGAGAAGAATACCTCGTTAGGAGCCGGGGTTATTTTACTAATTATTTCAAATTGCTTTAAATTGTATGGGCTCAATTTTACTACTGAGTTAAGCCTTGTGTAAAGCTTTTTTTTTTTTCCGTAGAAAGGAAGGAAGGTTTTTGATGTCTAATTTTTTAGCAAATATGCAGACCTATGCTGTGCGGCTAACTTAGTGACTGACCTTTGAAACTGATTACTTGCTTTTGAATTCAGATCTCTGTCATAGTGATTAAATGCCTCCCATGAAAACATGTTTCACTATGGTAATATTCTTTCAAAAGGCTGAATTTACAGGATGGTGATTCCCTGCCTCTCCCCTGCACAATTGTACTGTCTCATTTGTATTCACCTTCAATCAGATGCCAAATGCAAATCATAAAAGGTGTAGGCCGAAAATATTGCAGTTATAGCAAGGAAAATGGAAATTAAAAAAAGCATTATTTTCAAAAGAGATTTCTGTGTATATGTTGTATTTCTGTATTTCTATACTACATCAACATTTGTAAGTGAGTCATTTATCGAAATGTGTGAATTAATTATATATTAGTAAATTAGTTAATTTAATAATATAAGATACGGAGTCTGATCTGAAAATATGTCACTGTAAGAGCTCATATACATGGCTTTAAAGAAATGGCTGCTGCACACAGCTGTAAAAACAACATGTGCATGGAGCCTATACAGAGGAATATATAGTTTCTGTGGCCTCATACTGCACATCCATGATGCGAATCTCCCGTTCCACCACATCCCAAAGATGCTCTATTGGATTGAGATCTGGTGACTGTGGAGGCCATTTGAGTACAGTGAACTCATTGTCATGTTCAAGAAACCAGTCTGAGATGATTCCAGCTTTATGACATGGCGCATTATCCTGCTGAAAGTAGCCATCAGATGTTGGGTACATTGTGGTCATAAAGGGATGGACATGGTCAGCAACAATACTCAGGTAGGCTGTGGCGTTGCAACGATGCTCAATTGGTACCAAGGGGCCCAAAGAGTGCCAAGAAAATATTCCCCACACCATGACACCACCACCACCAGCTTGAACCGTTGATACAAGGCAGGATGGATCCATGCTTTCATGTTGTTGACGCCAAATTCTGACCCTACCATCCAAATGTTGCAGCAGAAATCGAGACTCATCAGACCAGGCAACGTTTTTCCAATCTTCTACTGTCCAATTTCGATGAGCTTGTGCAAATTGTAGCCTCAGTTTCCTGTTCTTAGCTGAAAGGAGTGGCACCCGGTGTGGTCTTCTGCTGCTGTAGCCCATCTGCCTCAAAGTTCGACGTACTGTGCGTTCAGAGATGCTCTTCTGCCTACCTTGGTTGTAACGGGTGGCAATTTGAGTCACTGTTGCCTTTCTATCAGCTCGAACCAGTCTGCCCATTCTCCTCTGACCTCTGGCATCAACAAGGCATTTCCGCCCACAGAACTGCCGCTGACTGGATGTTTTTTCTTTTTCGGACCATTCTCTGTAAACCCTAGAGATGGTTGTGCGTGAAAATCCCAGTAGATCAGCAGTTTCTGAAATACTCAGACCAGCCCTTCTGGCACCAACAACCATGCCACGTTCAAAGGCACTCAAATCACCTTTCTTCCCCATACTGATGCTCGGTTTGAACTGCAGGAGATTGTCTTGACCATGTCTACATGCCTAAATGCACTGAGTTGCCGCCATGTGATTGGCTGATTAGAAATTAAGTGTTAACGAGCAGTTGGACAGGTGTACCTAATAAAGTGGCCGGTGAGTGTATATATATATATATATATATATATATATATATGTTATATATGTCCTAGGAATCCAGTTCAAAGGTGGTGCAATCCTGACCTCCATTTTTAGTATTATAATCCATCCTGACCTCAATTTTTAGGATTATAATATGGATCGATGCCAAGAGACGCAGATTAGTTATGCATCCTTATTTTATAATGATTTAGTCCTTTTTGCTGCCAACATTTACACATTTAGAGAAGAGCTAGATAATTGTGGTGTATTACGGTACAGCGTTTCATGACTACTTGTGCAACCACTGCAGTTGTGTGAGATTTCCATTAGCTTCTACTTAGAGAGGATTTACCGTAATTGCATAAATGTCAAATGACGATCATACATGGAAATCACAATGCACAAAGGAGTGTAAATCTAACAACTCAGTATCAATTCATACCATGTGTTTACAGACAGGTGGCAGTACTTTGTGTGGTTGGAAACAACAAACAAATATCAGTAGAAATAAGTCAAAGCAGCTGGACCGTATTTTTCTTTTCTTCAAGACGTTTCTCCAGTCACCCGACTGACTTTCTCAATTAGAATAAATTGTACAAAGGCATTAAATACTGCTGACTCGTGCTTCAGTCAGCATAATATGTTTATCATAATCAACATGAGGTTAGGGACTTCATGAAGCTAAGATGTTGACTTCATTTGCATGACTGAAGCTATTATGTGTGCTTAAACTCCCTCGGGTGATGTGTTAGAACAGCTGTGTAAGTGGCTGACAATACATTTTGTACCCCCTCCACCTCAGTATTTAATGTCAGAGATTGTTTGTACAAGTTATTCTAATTGCTTTGACTTATTTTTACTGATAGACCATGACCTGAATAAATGAGAACCTTCACAAATATGCAGTAACCAAAGACTTCTGTGGGGCAAATATATACTAAAAGTGCTTCCATCTGTTATATATTTGGTTAGATCTTAGAGTTGGTTAGAGTTAGGTCTGCAAAAATGTATGTGTTAAGGTACATTTTTAATGATGGGAGTCAATGGCAGAGTATGCAGTCGAAGTGGAACCATCTTTAGAAATACAAATATATCCACATGATATCTGTATGTGATTATATGCTATCCGCATTCTCTTTTTGCCTGATACGTAAAAATGTATAATGTTAGCATATAGCTGCATCCCTTTTTAGCAAAAAATAAATAAATTTCAATATACATTTTATTTAAAAAAAAACACATATACATTAGCATAACCCCCCCCCCAAAAAAAAAAATAAATAAAAAATAAAATGTGATATCTCTATAACCATCACAACATGTAATATAAATATATACAGTACACTTATTGTAGGGGATGAATAACATAAAAAATACAAAAAACATGTTTCATTTACATGTCTCCCAAAATTTAATGAATAAACATTAAACGGTAATATGTGTACTCCAAAATGGCTCATGTAGGAACTGCAACTCGTCCCACACAAAAAAGACCCCATATTGCTTTATTAATGAAAAAAAATATAAAATTACTTATTCTGAAATGACCAGAGTTTTGTGTGGCTTGGTCCTGAATGGGTTACACTGGTTATCTCTCTTTCTCTAACATAGATAATAAAAGAGACAGAATACTCACAACTTTAAAAAATATTTTGGGACAGAAGTTTTATCCCTTTTTTCATTTGCAATACATAGCATATACTGCTGTTATTTTCAGTGCATATTATCGATTCCGAGTGTAGAATAGACAGAGGTAAACTATCTGCTTCTTTCCATTCTTAGGAATTGCCAGAGAGGTGGAAAAATCTGAAAAAGATTGCATTCATAGTAAAGCATGAAGTGTCTCCTCTGCAGGCAAATGAAGTATCTGTTATCAGGAGGAAATGTGTCCTTTTCGAGGTGAGATCAGTTCTGTTCTCTGAAGCAAATGATTTTTCTCTTTTTGTTCCGATAACAGGCTGCAGCTAAGCTTCACTGAACTGAGAAATTGTAAACTCTTAGAAAAAAGGGTGTCTAAAGATAACAATTCAATGTTTCTTGGTAATGCACTCTGGATGGATCTGATAATTTAAAGCCCACTTCAGTAAAATGCTAGTGAAGCCCGCATGTCTTTTATCTTCAATTATGTCTAATCTTTTTCCAATTCAAACACTGCATAACTCTTGTAAGATCAAAATATAGATTTTAAATGTTTTCATTCTGTTGGAGAGCATCCCCTGCAAGATCCATGTCATTAAAATGTAATTAGCTTCAAAATTATTTTTTTAACCTGCCTCTGGGAAAAAAAAATGTTTGATTTACAAGATGCTAAATTTTGGAAGGAATAAAAATGTGGTGATCTAGTGATTAGAGACTGAATGACTGAGATATTCTTTATTTCCCAATCAGGTTAAGCAGCATGAATTTAGAAATCTGTTTAAGAATGAAATAATCTTCAAATTTGATGCAGAAGATCCATACAAACATTTAGATAAGGTATTACATATTTCTTTTATGTGGTTTGTGGAAGAGAATACAATTGTTAAAATATTATTATTATTATTATTATTATTATTATTGTTGGTTATGTTTATTATTATAAATGTAATTGTTTTCTTTTATTATAATATTATATTTTCCTTTATAATATAAACATTATTATTATATTTGGATTGTTATGTTTGTATTATTATTATTATTATTTTAATTAAAAAAATACAATAATAGACATCTTAACGCAACTTAACCCAATCTCAACTTAACCCAAATAGTTCCCAAATTCTGTGCTGATTAATTTACTTAATATATCTTAATAGTGGTTTGAGCTCAGCTTCTCTGATACACAGCTCCCAATGACCTGCATAGACCTAAAGGTAAAAGACAAGATACATTTATGGCTGTCTGCAGCCACCACTAGAGGGGGCATAGGAGCAAACTGCATACAATTTATATATTGACTACAATAATAATAACAGTATGCTATAAGCTCCCAGGCTTGTTCTTCTTTTATGAGGCTGTGATCTACCTGTTTGTTTTACTAGTCTTTACTAGTTTGCTCTAAAATAATACGATAATAAAAGTCTACGACAGGTTCCAAGTTGTGTATTTAGTTTTCCATTAACTGCTTTTTAATAGACTCTAGCTTAAATAGCTGAAGGGCTAGAGATCACAAATTTATAGTATTTAATTTGTAGTAAATATTGCAAATTGTACTTTCATATAAAACTTCAATAAAGGAATTGAAAGAAATGCATGTGCAATGTATTTTCATATAAAACATCAATAAAAGAAATGAAAAAAACAATGCACATGCGGCGTCCTATAATAAATATCCAACATATTTTCTGACTACCGGACAAAACCATATTCTGTTTAGTCTTGGAAGAAGTGAGATATAAATTACTTCCACTCATCCGGAACCTGTCTATGAAATTCTCAGCCGCAGTGACAGTGTTGTAAGTGTTAGTGTTAAGTAGGACTTCGGCAATCCAAGCAATGAATCATCCGCTGTAAATACAGTACAAGCACTTTCTAAGACGTAGTCAAGTGTAACAACAGATAATTCACACCTCTTGGAGGCAAACTGTCACCACTGAGATGCAGCATCTTTTGACAGAATGACTATATTCCTTTCTCTAGACCCACAGAAATATTTCAAGGTTGGAAGATGAGATGAGAAAACTGCAGGACACAGCGGATCTTTTTGAAGTCAGCATCCCAGAATATAAACAGCTACGTCAGTGTCGGACTGCCAGTATCTTGCTGAAATCTGTATGGGATATGGTAATATTTGTACGGGTAAGGTGAAATTATTGATTTGCATTTGCAAGAAAATGTTGCAACTGAACCCGAAATATTATTATATATTTATAAGTAAATTACATATTTATTACACAGTTGTGTAGTCTGGTTTCTTTAAAACCCACCTGCAGTCCAGCAGGAGGGTGGGGTGTCCTGTGGAGGGAAGTCCCTGCAAATGACTGTTATTAGATAATTGGTAACTTTACCTTCGGATTAGTAGGCTGGAATATATGCTTGTTGAGGAAAATCTGAAAAAAGTTTAAAAAAAAAATAGCACATACAGTGGCATGCACAAAGATTGGCCACTCCTATCAGAATTGCTGTTTCTGTGAACAGTTAAGCAAGTTGAAGATGAAATGATCTCCAAAATGCATACAGTTAAAGATGGCACATTCCCTTTGTACGTTAAACAAAACATTTTTTTTTATTTTTATCTTTTCCTTTTCAAAATAACAAAAAAAAAAGGAAAATGTCCCGAAGCAAAAGTTTGGCGACCCTGCATGGTTAGTACTTAGTAGCACCCCCTTTGTCAAGTATCACAGCTTGTAAACTGTTTTTTGGAGACAGCGGGGAGTCTTTCAATTCTTGTTTGAGGGATTTTCATCCATTTTTCCATGCAAAATTCTTCTAGTTTGTGAGATTTTTAATGATGTTCAGATCAAGGGACTGTGAGGGCCATAGTAACACCTTCAGCTTGTGCCTTTTGACGTAGTCTATTGTGGATTTTGTCTATTGTGGAGTAAAATGCAAGTATCACTGAGTTTCGGAACCACCATAGTTCAAGGACTATGATAATTTGAAACATGTAAGTGACGTTTTTGTATCTGTAGGGGTGATGCAATGCTTATATATGGTCAGGCGCAAAGCCTGAGAGACAACATGGCTTAAGGTACATATACAGAACTGTGTGTATTTTGCGATCCCCAACTGTGGATCTTCAAAATATGGATACAGTCCGCATTTTTGTTGATCTGTTGACTTCAAAGTGTCTGTTGTCCACATTTGCGGCCCAGAATAGGATACAGTCTATCTTTTTCGCAACAGACATACGGATGCGGAAAGCACATGGATTTCTCTTGTGTGCCTTTCGTATCCATATATCCATTCCACAAAAGATAGAACAAGTCCTATTCTTGGCCGCAAAATGCAGACAACAGACCCATTGAAGTCAATTGGTCTGCAAAAACTACAGATGCCACATAGGCTGTATCTTCATTTTGTCGTGTTTTGCGAACTTTGAAAATGCATACGATTGTGTGAATGTAGCCTTACCCCGATAAATGAAATCCTTCTAGCAGTGCAGTTTTATTGTAAAATTATCGTTTGCAAATTTACTCTGGGTAATTATCACTGTTCAGGAAGGCTTGAACCTTGATTTTAATAGTTGCTTGTACACGAACAAACCCAAGTCCTACCAAGCCCTATCTTTGGCTGCCAAAACTGTAAAAAATGTTTTAACAGTATAAAACAGCTTCAGATGTTTAAATCATAGAATATTCAGAAAAATTGTCTCTAAAGTGCCACCTATAGGTGACTACCTTATAAATGTAATGCCTGACCGCTTTTAAATTTGGACAAATTTTAAATGAAGACAACATCATTATAGATGGAAGCCAGCTACATGGTGGCCATTCACGTGAAGTGTCCAAGTAATACATGATGTATTACAGGGGTTGTCCCAAGATCAACACTTAACACTAGTGTTGAGCGAATCAAAGTGAAATGAATTGACTTCGATTTGAATTTCAGGAAAAATTTGATTCGCCACAAAGCTGAATTTCCTCGCACTTTGTGGTAACGAATCAATATTTTTTTTAAAAAAATGGCAGTTAAAAATAAAACATACTCACCTCATCCATTGGCTCGCGGAGAGACCGTCGCAACCATCTTGATTGAAGAAACCGCCCAAAATGTAGGAGCAAATGTAGGAGGTGAGTATGTTTTTTTTTTTACCCCTGATTAACCCCTGAAAGGCCTCAATGCTAATGTCAGATGATGTGATACGATTTGTGACGAAGTAATTCAGAATAAATGTAATTTCTTTGAGAAATTTGGCAAAGCACCCGAATCTAATTTTTGATAACTTTGCTTATCTCTACTTATCACCTATCAATAGCATAGTGTCTGAATTCTGATCCCACTGCTGAAACCACCACAAAAATGTGGGTATTGTGTCGCCCTTTTGAGCAGAATGGTAGTTGCACATGCACACTGCCACTCTTTCAATAAGTCTATGGGACTGACAGAAATAGCCGAGTACAGCGCTTGGCTATCTTTGTCAGTCCAGTAGAAAATGAATTGAGCCGCAGCATGCATGCACGACCGCTGCTCCATTTAGGAAGGGGGTGGCAGGGTTCTTGAGATTCATGGGGGCGACCAGACACTTATCACATATCCTGTGGATAGGTGATGACTGAGTGTTGATCTTAGGGCAATTAGAGTGAGAACTGCCATCAGTTAAAGGGGTTATCCAATGCCCCCCCCCATATGCCCAGGCCCCTCACACACAATGTACTTACTTTGTTCCCCGACACCCGCGTCGGGGATGCATTTCAGGGGTTGGATAACCCCTTTAATGTCTCCCCACTCTACGTCATACAAAGTTCCCAAGTAGAGGGAGAATATGATGTCCCTATTTCCTAATAGAGTATAGCGACAGTTGTTTTAATGGGAGACTTCCCCTTTAAGGAACCTATAACTATGGACTCCAGGTGTAAGGCTGAGACATAGTAAAATATATGCAAAAGGATGTTGAACAGACTGTATGGTTGTAAGAAGAGGGGTCAGGGGAACACGATTGGGTGATCAGAATACACAAGGTTTGTCTTCTACAGAGACACATTAGTTTGCATAGGACATATACCAAGCCATAATATATTTCCAATCGATACTGTGCTGGAGTAATAAAAAGTAAATGGCTCCAAATGTGTACATACCCTAAAAAAATTTTTGAAATGGGTTTATAACATTCCTGGTGATGTGCAATTCTCTTTCTGTCGTCCATGACCTACATTCGGGTCACTGCATCATCTTGTGTTTTATCTACCTCAGTTAATAAACTACATGGAAATAGTTGCTGCCGAGACTCCTCTAAATTAGTTGACATCTACATTCTCTGGCCAATTAAACAATGACGTTGATAAGTTTGGCTATTTGCTGTTCATCATTGCCATAATTGCATAGTCATTACCTTGGTGTGAAATTGCATCGCTAGCAAGATTTTATTGTGACTCTTGAGTTATTGTCAGGAGCAGCCGAACAAGGCCACAAAATCGATGTGAACAGTTCTGTTTAAGCTCAAATTATGGGAAAAACAATCCAACATGGAGTATTCCTCAAGTATAAATGTCATTTGATAATAAATCACAATTCTTCTATAGGTACAAAGAATTTACTTTTTATAACACGGGTGTATAAAAGATGGTACATTGTGCTGCTGGGGCTGACGGGGCATTTGCCGTGGTTCCTGCCCGGTTGTGACTGAGAGAAAATGAGGGATCACTGAGCAGTAACTGTTGCTACTAAGGCTTCAATAAAAATAATAGGGATCCATACTGCACATTTGGCATGGTGGAGGAGAGTGGGCACATTGCATTCAATTCAATGGTACTGAAAAATGTTAAATATAATTAGTAGTCAATCATTTACTTTGAAAGAGACTGTCAACCTTTCCAACTTCTTCAAATTCTGAAGGCTTTGAAGACTTTATAGAGAATGTAAATGTATCAGTATGGCAAAATAATATTCATTGTGGTTCTATTAACACAGCTTGAGATTCAGTAACTCTTGAGTACAGAATATTACGTGGCACCTTGTGACATATCCCCATTTTTTTGCAATTTTTTTCTTTTGCATTAGACAAGCATTAAGGATTGGATGAAAACGCCATGGAAACAAATAAATGTTGAACAAATGGATATGGAGTTGAGAAGATTTGCAAAGGTAAAGAAAGACTTGCAATTTCCCCAATGTATGTAGAGGAATTTTTTATGAATATGTCATTCTCATTTGGCATGACCCACTTAGAATTCTGTGTGTGACATTTATTTGTAATGTCCTTTAGCTCCAAAATGGGTTTTAGTTTGTTCTTGTATGCTTTTAAAAAACGTACCTCCGGTCAGGGATGAAAACATGCATCTTGTAAGCTCAGCCATTTAGGTTCTGAACTTCTCATAGTTTATTTCTTGGCACAAGAAGAAGTCATGTCAGCAATATTAGCTAGAATAGGGGGAAAAAAATTCTGCCACCCAGTTGTGCTTCTCCTCTAAGGCCCCTTTCACACGAGCGAGTTTTCAGCGCGAGTGCAATGCGTGACGTGAACACATAGCACCCGCACTGAATCCTGACCCATTCATTTCAATGGGTCTGTGTACATGAGCGTTTTTTTCACGCGTCAGTTCTGCGTTGCGTGAATAACGCAGCATGTTCTATATTCTGCATTTTTCATGCAGCCCTGGCTCCATAGAAGTGAATGGGGCTTCAGTGAAAAATGCATTGCATTCTGAGGCAAGTGCGGACTCAATGCGTTTTTCACTGATGGTTGCCAAGAGATGTTGTTTGTAAACCTTCAGTTTTTTATCACGTGTGAAAAACGCATCAAAACGCATTGCACCCGCACAGAAAAAACTGAACGCAATTGCAGACAAAACTGACTGAACTTGCTTGCAAAATGGTGCGAGTTTTCCTGAACGCACCCTAAACGCATCCGGACCTAATCCGTCGCGCTCATGTGAAAGGGGCCTAATACCCTGTCAGCTTCTTTGGACAAACAGTCACTGCCTTTCCCATTCCTATCACTATTCTTATTCACTATTCCTTTGGAATCTTTCCCTGTAGTTGTCGAGCTCTGTGGGATTTTATTTTGTTTAATACCTATATAGCCATGATATGATATTGCATTTTTTTAAAGTCTTGTGGACAATTCCATTTTGTGTGCCAATATAACAAACCATAGGTACGATTTTTTTTGCAGTCCAATGCTTTTCTATGTTTCTAACTTCTCAAACCAAAAATACCATGAAAGTATATTGAAACTGTTTAAATTTCTTCATATGTATACCTGTCATCCAAATGACTGCTTATGTGACAATTTCCACCAGCCTATGGTTAGCTTTAGACTTTATTCATACCATATTTATGGGCTGTGCCAGAAGTATATGGTTGGTTTCTAAATTTAGCCTGTGAGGTACCCATAGAGTTTTGTCAAAATTCAAGCAACCATTAAGCAAATGATCAACTGAACTGGTCCATATCATCCTTTAAAGGTATTTAACTGGTCATACATGTTCACTGATATCAGGCAAAGGGCAAATTATCTTTCTGGGAATGTTCTCGTAACATTCTTTTACGGAAAGATTGTTCATGGAAAGGGATTCAAATGAACTCTTAACAAGCTCCACCTCTGATGCCACCAGATGTAAGGCAGCTATCCTATAAGTCAATGTTCGACCCTTTAAATAGGCCTTAAGACATTACTTGGATAATAAATAAGCCAGCATCTCTTCTGCAGATAATAAATAATCCAGCATCTCATCTGTTTCGGGGTGATTGCCCCTCATCAGTGCGGAGCAGAGAGTACCTGCTTAAAGTTATCTGAGGCTAAAAAAGTCCCCCATATGCCCGGGCTGCTCACACTGAATCTACTTACCTGGCTCCCCACTCCCTGCGCCGCTGCTGGTCCCCGCACCGCCACAGCTGCTTCTCCCCATGCGTGGATGAAAACATCCGGTGTCGGGGGGAGCAGCCAATGGCAGGCAGTGATGGGGACGAGCCTCCCTAGCATCATGGATGATGCTATGGAGGCTTGCAGCGGGGATCCATATAAGTACCGTAGATTCAGTGTGAGGGTCCTGGGCATATGGGGGACATTTTTTAGTCTAGGATAACCCCTAAACTGGGTGAGAGGCATAAGTTAAGATTTGAAGGGTATTATCTTTTCTTGGGGAGCGAGCGCCTTAATCAGTGTGAGATCATTTGTATCCCTTTCTTCCCAGAAGTCCAGAGGAGCATGTATGGCCTATAAGTCTCCTCACGCTGATTAAGGTGCTCTCTCCCCAAGGAGAGATAGTACTCCTGGAATAGTAACCACCCGGTGAAAATGGTAAACATATTTCCAGATGTTAACCATTTGTCATTGATTGGTCAAAATGTTTTTTTTGTCAAACCTTACCCATTGAACAATAGTTTTAGTTGAAATTTTCCTTTTGATAAACTTTAAACCAATGTGTATGGTCACCCTCTGCTCATTACACAATACTATCTATAGGGCGATGCAGAAGAACCAGGGTTTCTCCTTGGCCCTGGTGCTTGAGGGACTATGTATGCCCTCTAAGACTTCATTATTATAAATGGCAGTAGCTAGGGCACCCTGTCACAGATTTTGCATTCAGGACCTTCAAGTTACACCTCAGGTTCCTTATCAGGTTCAGCACATCTCCACATCTTTGACAGATAGTGATATGAACTAAGTCAACTAATTCTACCAGTTCCCACTGCTCATGGTGTGCAACTCACAGGAGCCAATTCAGTGAGACAATCTGACAGTCGGATTGACTGACAGCAATAGTTGGTAGTAAGTTCATTATACTAATTGTGAATTTTGACTCTGACACTTGACAGATTCTATCACAATATGTAGATTTTGAGTACAAAAGGCATTTCTATTACCAAGATTTGTTCCAATGATATGAACAAATATAAAAGTTTCTTGCCGCAAATTTCTTTGTGCACCTCTCATTCTGCCAAAGGATTAATCATTAAACATTCATCAATTCCATCACTATAAGGCTTTGTGTCTATGATAAAACTAAAGTTCAAATAAGAAGATGCCGAATTTTCTCTCTTTAAAGGGAAACTATATAATTTCTTGTGACACTTCAATCTTTATAAAGAGTGTTTCAAAGAAGTGGCACTTAACAATTAAGTGAAAAGATCCACTTTTAGAATCCTTGTGCTAATTAGCTGGTAATTATTTGTAGCTTTTTAAGTTCAGGCGATGAATGGAAAAAAATGTGCTATCGGTGTTAATATTGTATAACCTGAGAATATTCTCATAATTAGAGCAAAGAATATTTGCAGAAATTTTAGATTATTCAACTTGATGTTCGAATTATGGTGGCTGAGTACCAATGAATGTCTAAAACTGCCCACACACATTAGATTAGAGGACATCTGTCAGCAGATTTATACCTATGACACTGGCTGACTTGTTACATGTGCGCTTGGCAGCTGAAGGCACCTACTATGCATGAGCACATTCAACTTTAAAGACGAGATCTCCCTATTTATTTCTGCAGTTGCTCTGCTAGATTTATTTCAAGCTGGCAGCTCTGGGGCATTTCCTGTAACTGTCACTGTTTCTAACAGAATGTATGGCTGCTGGCAGTTGAAGGTTGAAACTGAGCATGTGCGTCCATCTCAGCAATGTAGCCAGAGAGATAAAGAAAAGAATAAAGAACAGTTGGCGCTATACAGATACATTTTCTTAAATAACTCAGTGGCTATACTAAATTTTTAATTACCGTATTTTTCGCTTTATAAGACACACTCCACCCCCAAAGTAGGGGGAAAATGGCCGTGTGTCTTATAAAGCGAATACCAGTGAGCGCTTCCACTATGCTTCCACGAAGCGCTCACTAGTATGCATTTGGTGCCGGGAGCGGGGAAGATACTTACCCTCCCTGGTCTACTAGCTGGGGACGGTGCTCCCTTGTTTTCTCCTGCTGGACTGACCTGACCCCATACAGTGTCAAGATGTAGTGCGCGCACTATGACTTGACACTGCACGCAGTCAGGTGACAGTGCAGCACCAGCCAGAGAAGACAGAGGAGCGCGACTTGCTGGAGATGAAGAGGAGCCGCAGCGCAGGAGAGGTAAGCAGAGTTTTTTGTTTAAGTCTGAGAGGGGTCTAAAAGAGCTGATGGGGGTCTAAAAAGGGCTTATCTGAGGTCTGATGGGGGTCTGAAAGGGCTTATCTGAGGTCTGATTGGGGTCTGAAAGGGCTTATCTGAGGTCTGATGGGGGTCTGAAAGGGCTGATCTGAGGTCTGATTGGGGTCTGAAAGGGCTTATCTGAGGTCTGATGGGGGTCTGAACGGGCTGATCTGAGGTCTGATGGGGGTCTGAAAGGGCTTATCTGAGGTCTGATGGGGGTCTGAAAGGGCCTATCTGAGGTCTGATGGGGGTCTGAAAGAGCTGATGGGGGGTCTGAAAGGGCCTATCTGAGGTCTGATGGGGGTCTGAAAGGGCCTAGGTCTGAGGTCTGAAGGCTGATGGGGGTCTGAAAGGGCTGATCTGAGATCTGATGGGGGTCTGACATGGAGGGCTGATGGGGTTCTGACATGGAGGGCTGATATGGGGGTGTGATGTGATGTCCTGATATTTATGAGGCGTCTGATATGAGAATCTGATTAAAAATATTTTTTCTCATTTTCCTACTCTAAAATCTGGGGTGCATCTTATCATCGGGTGCGTCTTATAAAGCGAAAAATATGGTGCAATTACAAAAGTTTTCAGATCCATGTGCTGGTTTGAAAAATGTAGAGTATTTTTTGTGGGACAACCCCTTTAATCTAAAAGCAGGAAGTGTTATAAAATTAAAAATACTACTTACTTGGCTATTAAGTAATATCCTCATGCCTCGACCTTCATCCTTGTGCTTTTATATGGTCACTAAGCTACCAAGGAACATTTTTTATGCATACACAGCTCATATAGCAATATACACTTTACTTCCTTCCTTCCAATATTTACTTTTTTTGTAGGAAATAAAGACCCTTGATAAAGTAATAAGAACCTGGGATGTCTATTTGGGCCTGGAGTCTACTGTCAAAAATCTCATAACTTCTCTGAGGGCAGTAAACGAGCTGCAGAACCCTGCTGTCAGGAAGAGACATTGGCTGCAGCTAATGAGCAAGACGGGGGTATGTATCCATTAGTTCTTTTACAGATACGGTAAACCTCCAACTACAGTAGTGACTTGATGTGTATTCTCTCTTCAAGGTGAGGTTTATAATGAATGAAGAGACCGTCCTTGGGGATCTTCTGGCCTTGCAACTGCATAAAGTGGAGGAAGAGGTAAAGAACATTGTGGACAAGGCAGTGAAGGAGATGGCAATAGAAAAGGTGAGTCTTTATTAAAAGTGTAACCAAGGTAATATCATTGTGTAAAGTAAAAAATTCATGTGATTTCAAATCCCAAAATAAGATATTTGCAGTAATCTGTACAGCAGACACATTAACATAACCTAGCGGTATGACAAGGCAAAGGGTTGTGATTTTTGAGTATGATTTTTTTCAACCAGAATTATATGTTTTATGACTTTGACAACAATGAGCCACTCAGAATTTACTGAGCAGTTACTGCATTTCTGTAGCAAGCCACCATGTAAAGAAATTGCGAAAAAACCAACATGCAATGAACCTTGCAACCTTTGCAAAAACTCTGAACAACTTGTTTTTTCCTGTATGAAAACATTGATATGACTCTTGTCTGTTTATATGGGTGGCTTAGTGTCACCATAGAGTCCTAGAATAATATGAGGTGTTATGGAACGAGTAGTATCATGTTCAATGAGGTTCTCGGGAATCCATGAAATGGCCGTATTTCTTATAGTGATCTGAGGCTGGGCAAGTGCTCTGCAGTCAGCCCTGGTGACCTAGAAAGGACTCCAGGACTGTAAGTTAAGTATGGGCTCATTCACAAGGTCGTATCTGTTTTTGCAGTCCGCAAATTGCAGATCCGTAAAACACAGATACCAGTTGTGTGCCTTCTGCATTTTGCGGATCGGAACATCCTTCTCCATGATAGAAATGCCTATTCTTTTCCACAAATATGGACAAGTATAGGACATGTTCTATCTTTTTTGCGGGGCCACAGAATGGACATACGGATGCGGACAGCACACAGTGTGCTGTCTGCATCTTTTGCATCCCCATTGAAATGAATAGGTCTGCATTCGATACACAAAATTGCAGAACGGATACGGACAGAAAAATATGATTGTGTGAATGGACCCTTATCCCGCTGTTAATGCATATTAATGTTGCCCTAACCACAGCCAGTACCATAGAGGGACAGAGCATAATGTATTAGCATACAGGAGTAAGATAATACATTATGAGCATAAAATAACTTTGAAATACAGTAATTCCTTAATGAGATTTTTTAAAAATGTAATAAAAAATTGAAATGAAAAAAAAAAGCTTGGAAAAAAAGATTATTTTTCATAAAATACATTTGCGCATACATTATGTAAAAGCAAAAAAATCTATACTTACTAGGTATCCACATGACCAAAATAACCCAAATAACTCATTTAGTAAGTTATTCAATGTGAAATATGCACAGTATAAACAATAAAGTAAAAAAATGTCAGAAATAGCTTTTTCTATATTTCTGACAAAAAAGTATATACATTACAAATTACTTTATATGTACTCTCAAATTGCACCAAAAATGCAATAATTCTCCCATAAAACTAGGCATTATGCAGCCACGTTAATGAAATAAAATAAAATAAAAAAGAGTTATAGCTGCCTAAACATGGAGAGGCAAAAACTGAAAAGAAGATAGGTGGTCATTAAATGATAGGTCATCAGAGCGGCAGGGGTCCGATCCCCGAGACTCGCAACCACCAGCTGTTTGAGGAGGCCGCAGCACTCTGGTGAACACTGAGGTCTCCCTGCAGCTTACCAAGCCCAGCGCCGTACATTGTATAGCGACTGTGCTTGGAATTGCAATTCAGCCCCATTCACTTGACCTAGGCCACGTGACTGATAAATGTGACGCCACTGCCCTAGGAAGAGTCTGCCAAGTTAAGTGGGGCACTGCAGCCTCTACAAACACCTGATCAACGGGAGTATCAGGAGTCAGACCCCCACCGATCAGATACTGATGACCTGTCCTGTGGATAGGTTATCAGTTTCCAAGACAACTCCTTTGATGCCATAGATAATGTCACACTGCATATTACTGTTGTCTGTTTTGAAAATCAATAATACAAGAGCACAAATATCACTATTCTGGTAGTTTATTCTCTCTGGAGACATTGATAGGAGCTGCAGACGGCTAGGACAATATTGAAGAGAGCAACCATTGGCAGATGTCTCTGATACAATTGCTATCATGTCTTCCTGTATATATTTTTGTCAGGTTCTTGTGGAGATGAACCATACGTGGAGCACAATGCAGTTTTCTTATGAGAAGCATCAGTCTACTGGAACACCATTATTAAAATCAGATGAGAACTTGATAGAGACTCTTGAAGACAATCAGGCAAGTATTATACACTTTCCATATTCTCTTTATGCAAAGAGTAGATGTAAAATATTATTTGATAAAGTGGTACTTGTCCTACCCTTGGTGGTTCTCATTCTACTAACATCACCAAACTAGATGCATTTTAGTTTCTCAATTAGTAGCCCTGGAAAAAAATACTAAAAGTAGCCCCGTTTTGTAGTCAGGCCCAAATTGATGGAAGGCAGGGGCAACACAAGTAGGCAAGGCCAGCAATACCATATTATGGCACATTATACCACCGCAACAGAGCCAAATACCGCAGTCCATCACAAAATACTGTTGTCAGCAGCACAAAATACATCCCCAAAAACATCCACTGGCCGCCCCCCTGGGCATCGGCCCACCGGGAAATTTCCCTGTAAGGCAGGGGTCAGGAACCTTTTTGGCTAAGAGAGCCGTAAACGCCACATATTTTGAAATATAATTCCGCGAGAGCCGTACAAAATGTTTAAAGGGCCATTGACAGATCAATCGCTCCAATGTTCACTTAGTACAGCAAGGAATGCTCCTCCCTGCTGTATAAAGCCACAACTGGACTGAAACAATGGTAATTAGCAGTAAAAAAATTAAATAAATAACTTACATTGTGAGCTTGCGATGCATGACATCAGTCCAGCAGTCTGGCTTCTTCTTTTTCCTGCGCATGACTGGAAGCTGGCATTGGTGTAATATGGGTGGCAGATGTTTTTTAAGGCCATATTTTTTTTTTTTTGGGGGGGGGGCTATATAATGGATTATGTGGGATTATTTTCAGGGGTGAAGTGGGAAGGGGGGGTTGGTGGGACACACTGTATTACACAGCCCCTTTATTGATGCAGCTCACTGCTGCTGACCATGAGGCTGTGTAACAATTTCCATGTTATAATGTTCACCTTCAAAGCAGCAGCACAGCCAGGGGTTTCTGGAACGTCCAAGGGAGACACAAGGGAGGAGGCAGATGCCGCTTCACTAGGGGACGCAGGTGCGTGCTTGCAGACGGCGCGGCTATGCAGGGAGTTATGGGAAATGTAGTCCATGCTCCCTGCCGCTCACCACTGCCGCCAATGCTTATCAGGCCATCAAAGAACTACCAATATCAGCGTGCACCGCGGCCTGATGGAGCGCGGTGCATGCATCCTTCCCATAGACAGGTAGCAGGGGCGTAGCTAAAGGCTCATGGGCCCTGGTGCAAGAGTTCAGCTTGGGCCCCTGCCCCCCCCCCCCGCCTAATACAGCGCCTCATACCTCTTACATCCAGTATAATACAGCGCCCCATACCTCTTACATCCAGTATAATACAGCGCCCCATACCTCGTACATCCAGTGACGTCTCCTCGGATGTACATCTTCTCTTTCCTCATCTTCTCCTTTCAGACCAGACGCCATTTTTCAGCCATTTCTCATGTCTGCAGTTTGACAGAAAAAAATCTTAGTTTACTACTTTTCCATCATCCTCCCATCTTCTGGACAAATCATCCTACCACCCCCAGTACTGTGCCACTAGTACCACACAGATTATCTGCCAGTAAGAAATGCCCCAATAATGCGCCAGAAGTTCCCCCATTGATTCCCCCCCAAAATCATGTGCCAGTAAGAAATGCCCCAGTGCCCCCATGTGCCAGAAAAATGCCCCCCATACCAGTAAAAATGGCCCCAGTGCCTGTAATAATGCCCCCAGTGCCCCCTTGTGCCAGTAAGAAATGCCCCAGTGCCCCCATGTGCCAGAAAATGCCCCCCATACCAGTAAAAATGGCCCCAGTGCCTGTAATAATGCCCCCAGTGCCCCCTTGTGCCAGTAAGAAATGCCCCAGTGCCCCCATGTGCCAGAAAAATGCCCCCCATACCAGTAAAAATGGCCCCAGTGACTGTAATAATGCCCCCAGTGCCCCCTTGTGCCAGTAAAAATGCCCCCAGTGCCCCATGTCAGTAAAAATGCCACCAGTACCAGTAAAAATGCCCCCAGTGCCCCATGTGCCAGTAAAAATGCCCCCAGTGCCCCCATGTGCCAGTAAAAATGCCCCCAGTGCCAGTAAAAATGCCCCCAGTGCCCCCATGTGCCAGTAAAAATGCCCCCAGTACCAGTAAAAATGCCCCCAGTGCCCCATGTGCCAGTAAAAATGCCCCAGTGCCCCCATGTGCCAGTAAAAATGCCCCCAGTGCCCCCATGTGCCAGTAAAAATGCCCCCAGTGCCAGTAAAAATGCCCCCAGTGCCCCCATGTGCCAGTAAAAATGCCCCCAGTGCCAGTAAAAATGCCCCCAGTGCCAGTAAAATGCCCACAGTGCCCCATGTGCCAGTAAAAATGCCCCCAGTGCCCCCATGTGCCAGTAAAAATGCCCCCAGTGCCAGTAAAATGCCCACAGTGCCCCCATGTGCCAGTAAAAATGCCCCCAGTGCCCCCATGTGCCAGTAAAATGCCCCCAAAGCCCCCATGTGCCAGTAAAATAATAAAAAAAAATTAACACTTATACTTACCTCCAGCAGCGATGCGATGCAGGCCTCTTCTGGCCTGTGTCCCGCGCTGTACGGCTCAGGCGGCGCGATGACGTCATCGCGCCGCCTGAGCCGGCCTCTGATAGGCTGCAGGCCCAGTGCCTGCAGCCTATCAGAGGAACGGGCAGGGGAGACACCTCCTGAGGACGGCGATACAGATGACTATGGAGATGAGCGCTTCCATAATGGAAGCGCTCATCTCCCTCTGCAGGGCCGCGCCGCACCTGACGCCACTGACAGGTAGGAGCCCTGTCCGCGAGCCAGATACGGCCATCAAAAGAGCCATATCTGGCTCGCGAGCCATAGGTTCCCGACCCCTGCTGTAAGGTTTATGACCAATTTGCGCCTGAATGTAATGGACCACCTCACAGTTCTACAGAAACAAACTAAGTTCTCCATGGAATGCTGTTGTCATCTAAGCTTGGTATTGTAGAACCGTGGGTGGGGCGGGCTCTTTTAGTCCCAATTTAGACATTAATGGGGTTATGCCATGATTGATGTAAAAATAAAAATCAGATAGCACATAGTATATGACAATACATTTCTAACAAAGCTAGGACTAGCCATGTACCTCACATGGGTCCAGAGATCTCCACATTCACTGCTCCAACTGCTTTGCTAGATTATCTTCATCCTGGCAGCTCAGACGTGTCCAGGGATGTGTCCTTTCTGCTGCAGCTCTCTCCATGTAATTGTCACTGCTGGTGGCAATAGAACATTTAAACTGAGCATATTAGACCAGCTCAGTGAGACGGACAAAAAATAAGGAAAAGAACAAACAGCAGGTGGCGTCATACAGATACATTTTATTCAATAGCTCAGTGGCTATACAAAATTTTTAATTGTGTAAAATTACAAATGTAGCCGGGCCAAAATGAACTCTAATAACACATGTCACAGTGTTATCTTGTGACAAAAGCAATTGAAATCCATTGAAAAAGTAAATTTTCAACGTTTTAATGCCATTGTTTACTAAACGTGTTAAACATTACGTTTAGCTCGGCTACATCTATATTCATATGCAGGTGCTGGTTTGAAAAATCTAGAAAATGCTTGGCAACACAACCCCTTTAAATGGCATCCGTATGAAACTGGACTACGACTGAAGAACTGGCTAGGTTGCCTATAAGTATATGAGAGCAGGAGATATTGAGGATAAAAAGTAGTGATCAAATGAGAGAACATATTTCTGGGCATCCTGACATTCAGCCTATGGAAAGTTGAACTGGAAAGAATATTTTTTTGTTATTTTGCTACCCTTTTGACTGTGAGTTTATATCTAATGACTTTGGATTTTAATCCATAGAAATGCAAAAAAACTTGGCAACAATAAACCCAGACATAATATCAAATAAAGATTCAGCATCATTTACATACATTTGTTTGTCCTCCAGTCGTGGAGTAAATAAATACAATAAATAATCTGCCACTCTCATGATATGTTTGAGACCATTGTTGCCCGCCGATTTGGGGGAAACTTGTAAAGAAAACTGCGCCGGTCTCGGTAATTTTGAAGCGTACTGCTGAACAGTATATAAAAGAAAAGTTTGATTTTTTAAGAAATAAAAGTGACTGTATCTAGAGCTTTCTTAAAAATATGGTAATTTTATGAAGGCGCTCGGACCCAGCTGTGACGCTTGACAACATGCATAAAGTGCAGGGACACTTATGGGAAAGTGCTTGCCTGTGGTGCCTTATTGCTTAAGTATGTCCAACTGCTTCTGCTCCTGTTTGGTTTGAATAAAGAATCAAGAATCAGAGCAAAGTTGCTCGGTTGATGGCTCGGAGCTGAATGCAGCCATCAGTTCCATTGTGAGGAGCTGCTTTGAACAAATGAGTGTGGTTTTTAAGCAGTTAGCATTTTTTCACTTGTTTTGCAGTTTTCTTTTTTTAGTGCACAATTTCTCCCTTGAGTGCCACACTATTCATAGGTCCCAGAACACAGAAAATGGACCTCTGTGATCAGCAATTCAATACATCCCTAATTTCAGTTTCGTTTACATCAGTAGGGAGTATCTTGTTGACTTTGGCAAAGTCCAAACTTGCTTGTTTTAAAGAGAACTTTAGTCGTTTTTTTTTGCTGGAATGGGCTGCAGTAGCTTGGTTTTGTTTAAGTTCCTCACGTTTGTAGATTATTACATTATTAACAATGGCTGGTTTAATTTTTTCTTTGCTTTCTTCAAGGAATCGAATGATGATGATTATTATTATTGAAAGCAACCTTCAGACTCGAGTCTATAGTTCTCAGATGACTAAAATATTAGTGCACTGTGTCTCATTTTTTAGAAGACTTTGGGAGAAATTTATCAAAACTGGTATAAAGGAAAACTTTCATTTTCCAGAGCTCCATTAGAAAATGAAAGGTGGAATCTGATTGCCATCACCTACTAGGCCACTTTTCCTTTACTACAGTTTTTATGTAGGTATAATTTGATCCATCATGGAAGTCCAATTAAACGAAGGTTACGCATAGGCGTGATTTCATCCTTTACTCCCCTAATATGTAGAGGCCAAATATCTGCACTGCAAAAATGACTTATTATTTCAATATAATTTAGCATGAAAAACAAAAAAAATTCTTCAGTTGTGAGATATTCTCATTCCTTTATTTATTAGGTTAAACAGCTGTGTAACCTGTTTAGTAATGTGCAAGTCCACCTGCTGAGGTGATTGCACATGCTCAGTTCAATCCTTCAGCTGTCACCAGCCATATCTACTGTTAGAAGCTGTTACATGAAGGGATCTGTAGCAGAACCCTCCAGAGGAACCCCGGGAGAAAGAACACATACTCCCCTTTTCTGTTTACGGAGTTGCTAGCCTGAAGTGAATCTAGCGTTTTTAGAAATAGATAGTCATGAAGTCATGATTTACATTTTTTACATCAATCATGGTATAACCACCTTAAGAACAATACCACTTAAAATTATCATTAACTTTTTGTTTTTCTTTTTCCCTCCTTGCCTTCCCAGATCCATATCTTTTTAATTTTTTCCTTCACATAGCAGTATTAGGGCTTTTTTTTGTGGGACAAGTTGTAGTTGCTGACACAATTTTGCATTGCATGTGATATAGTGGGAGCTGAAAAAAATCCAAATGGGGTGGAATTGGAAAAAACACAATTTCACCATAGACTTTATTTGCACTTTTTAAACGTCCCCTTAGGGGACTTTAACATGTAGTTGTCTGATCATTTCTCCCATAGACTGCAATGATTTAACATTGCAGCCTATGGAAGATTCATTATGCCGCTATGGACCCCAGGCCTCAGAGCATTCAGAAGGCCAGAGGCTGCTATAGCAAATGAATGGCTCCCTCGATCTCAATCATAATTGATCACGGCATCAGAGGGGTTAAAAGTCCATGACTTACATTATCGGCAATTACAGACATTGCCTCCAGCTGTCTGCTGTCTGGCAATAGCACCCACTCAGCTTCTGACTGGGTGCCATGTTTAAACCTTCAACTTCCACCATATATGTACGATGGAGGTCCAGCAGAGGTTAAAGGATATCTGTCAAAATGAATGGGAGCGCACCGCGCATGCGCGGCCCAGCTCCCATTCATTTGTATAGAGCCGACGGAAATAGCCGAGCCAGCGCTCGGCTATTTTCGGCGGCCCCATACAAACGAATGGAGGGTGGCAACGCATGCGCGGTGCGCCCTCCTTCACTTTCGGGGCCCCATTCTCGATATAGGTGCGGGTCCCAGCGGTGGGACCCGCACCTATAGGACAATGGGGGCATATCCTAGCGATATGCCCCCATTGTCCAAGATGGGAAAACCCCTTTAAAGGGGTTCTCCTGGAATTAAGAAAATTAAAATACGTAAATAATACTTTATTATAAATATATTCCCAAATACCTTTCATTAGTTATAATGGCTCGTTTTGTCTGGGGAGAAATGATTAGGAGAAATAAAATGGCCGCCGTTCTATCAGTACACGAAAACCTGTCCTAATCACACAGGAGGACAAGTTACTTCACAACAGTGAGGTAAAGAGCTGCTTCATCCTCCTCTCTGCTCTGCTTGTCAGGAATTGTGATCCTGAATACAGAGGATAAGATCTACAGCTGAATCTCTGTAGGAATGGAGTTCATGAGGAGACAGGAAGTACAGAGAGGACGGACAGGACAGACTGTGGTAATGGAGACTGCAGACAAGAGCTGCTGCTCATTAGCCACATCTGCTCATGAAGAGATTCAGCTAAAGATCTTATCAGCTGTATTCAGGACCATAATCCCTGACCAGTAGGAGAGGAGGATGATGAAGCTCTTCATCTCAGTGTTGTGAAGTAACTTGTGCTGCTGTGTGATTAGGACAGGTTTTGTGTGGACTAATAGGACGGCAGCCATTTTGTTTCTCCTAATGATTGCTCCCCAGACAAAACAAGCCATTGTAAGTAATGAAAGGTATTTGGGAATATATTTATAGTAAAGTAATATTTACCAATTTTCATTTTCTTAATTCCCGGAGAACCCCTTTAAGTAAAGGTCGATGCATCAGAGAGTTAATCAAAATAAGGACATGAAGGTGGGTTGGTGATGTGGCCCCAGTTGTGATGGTATACACTTACCTGGATGAGCCGCTGGACTGTTATATATAGAGAGGCGTATGGGCTATAATGGCAGTGCTATGGTAGAGGGGCACTTGATTGACAGCATCAGGCATCCAGTGCATACACCTGACCCTGTAATCCTGCACTTTCACCATTCATTTCAATATGAAGGCGTGCACAGTATTTCATATATTCCTGGTGCCACCAATAATAAGACTGCACCAATAATAAACTGGACAGTACATGTTCAGGATTTAACAGCCTAGTGTGATAGGGTTGATCGTGCTGGTAAATGCCCTTTAAATTATTGTGCTTTTCTTTTGCAGGTTCAGTTGCAAAACATTTTAATGAGCAAATATGTGGAATTCTTCTCGGTGGAAGTAAGCAGATGGCAAAAGAAATTAATGGTAGCTGACATGGTTATATCCGTCTGGCTAGGAGTGCAGAAAACGTGGGCACACTTGCAAAGTATATTTGCTAACTCTGAAGATATTAGAAAGCAACTTCCAGAGGATGCCAGCAGATTTGAAGGAATAGATTTAGATTTCAAGGTACGCCACAGTCAATAGTGATCATATCATGTCTGCAGTTTACTGTGTGTGGTTAATGTACAATATAAATGACAGGTATAGATGAGTGGTGGGCTCTATAGGAAAAGATCAAAACGGGTCCTCCATTACAGTGTCATGTTTTGCAACCCTGGGCTAAAGGGCTTGTTTTTCGTTTCCCCCCTCCATGCGTATTTATATAATCCTGGGACCAATTCCTCACCTCATTGGTTGCTTAAATAGGATCTCTCACCTCTCCTGAAATGCCTGTTTAAATAATTTAATGCCTTCCTCGTGTAATAACAATTCTGGATCATCTATTCTTGTGGCTCTATGTTGTGCCATTCCTTTATTATTTCTACTAGAAGTTATGAATTAATTGCTAGCAGTCTGCAGTAAGGGTACAGAGGGGAGGTAACCAGTTGGGGGGGGTGTACCTGCACAGTCTGACAGTGGCAGCACTGATTGGATAGAGTGAGACTGTGCAGGTACACCCCCCCAACTGGTCACCTCCCCTCTGTATCCTTACTGCAGACTGCTAGCAATTTATCCATAACTTCTAGTAGAAATAATAAAGAAATGGCACAACATGGAGCCATTAGAATAGATGCTCCAGAATTATTAAACTCCCACAAAAATGTTTATTCCATGTCCTGCTAGAAATGTACATGATGTAACCTGTAGTGAATGTCATTTTCTTACCAATGGCTGTCTTTATGAGTCATCTGTGTCATGTGACCAGCAATCAGACTCACCAGATAACACAGCATCTTATGTGTGGTCAGGAAGTCTAATTCTCTATGCATCCCTATGGGAGCCTCACTTTCAGTCTCATAGGAATGAATAGAGCAGTTACTGGCTTCCTGTCCTGGGTCAGTAGGAGGTCAGGGAGTTGGTCAATAAGAAGAGAGGGGATAACTCAGAAATGCAGTCTCTGATAAGAAGATTGCATTCACTACAGATTATATCATGCACCTTTCTAACAGGTCAGAGAATAAAAAAATTGCGGAAATTCTTCTTTAATGCATGTAGCTATTAAAACAGGCATGTTAGGAGCGGTGAAAGGTCCACCTAACAGCAAAGAGAATGAGCGTTATCTTTTCAATGTAATCCATAACAGCTGCATTGTCTACAATACCTTTATGTTATCTATGCCCTTGAATGTAAATCAAGATAAACAACTTGCTTTACCCACCAACACTGCAAAACGACACCACCTAGATTCACTTCAAGCAGGTGGCCACTGAGTTTTCCTCTTTTTTTGCACTGGTTTGTTCAGTGCATCTGAAGCTATGGTGCAGGCAGATGTGATATTTTTCCTGTTGTAAATGTCTTATATTTCTCTTGTAGTATTTGCATTTTGAATTGAATGCATGAGTGATATAAATACAGTAATCCATAACATATTGCCAGAGATCACAAAGCATGATTATATATTTGTCCTAGGATCTAATGAAAAGCATCATCAGCACCAGCATAGTCATTGAAGTCACAAATGAGCCAGGATTGCTGGAAAAGTTGGAGGTTCTTCAGCAAAGGTTTGCGTTCACTTACTTCTGCTGGTACCATCATTTATTGAATTATTTGCTCATGTAAATTCATCATGGGCAATAATTCCTCCTTCTACTTCCTTCTATTGTATGTTTTTTACTTGGCCACACATAAAAGATCTGGTGCCTCCTCCGGATTGATCTTTTTTTTTATCCTATCGATAGGATAATTCCATCAAAAACATTCACTTTCATCTACATATATTTACTGGCAGGGGCGGATTGGCCTTAGACCTTACAGGGAAATTTCTTGGTGGGCCGATGCTCAGGGGCCACCTGAGCCCTCCTCACAACCGGCCAGTGGAAGTTTTGGGGATATATTTTGCGCTGATGGCAGTATTTTATGATGGACTGTGGTATTTGGCTCTGTTGGGGTGGTATAATGTACCACAATATGGTATTGCTGGCCCTGCCTTCCATCAGTTTGGACCCAACTACAAAATGGGGCCACTTTTAGTATTTTTTCCAGGGCAAATTTAAGTTCCCAGTCTGCCCCTGTTTACTGGACATAAAAATGTGAACAGTTTTAATCAAATTTGCATGGGCCCATCTACTAAGAATAAAGTATCCTCTTCAGTTGAGAACCTACACTTGCAAACTTTGTACTGGCAGGTCTGGTAGTGTAGGTTCCCATCTGAAGAGGCCAGCTTGTCATTGGTAGATGGTCCCATGCACTTTTGATTAAAACTGTGCACAAAGAGCCTCTAGTAAGTATAGCAGTAATACAGTGCAGCATAATTCATTCTTTTAATGTCTGCACATAAAACAATCTGCTGCTACATGTAGAGTGACATTTATTAAAGGGAACCTGTCATCTCCAAAACACCCCCTGAACTAGAGCAAGCGGTGTATAGTGTAAGTGATGCTGAATCCGAAAATGTAAGTTTTATCTTCATACTCACTTCCATTCTGACGCTGTGCTCCCACAAACCAGCAGTAAAATGCACTCAGTGGACTCCAGTGCTCACTGACATAATGGAGAGGACTCAAAGAAGAGTCCTCTCAATGTATTTTACTGCTGGTTTGTGGGAGCACAGCGTCAGAATAGAAGTGAGTATGAAGATAAAACTTACATGTTCGGATTCAGCATCATTTACACGATACATCTCTTACTGTAGTCCAGGGGGTGTTTCGGAGATGACAGGTTCCCTTTAAGCTAATTATGCCACATAATTTGAGACATTTTAGGCTTCTCGACACTTTACTGAAGTGGCCAGAAAAGAGAATGGGGCTTACTGGAAGTCGGTGTAGCTTCGCAGAGCCTGCCACATTTAGTATAACTTTCGTCAAAAAGTGGAGGAAGGTATAGTAATAATAGTAATAATAGTAATATAGTATAATAATTTAATTTTTTTGGGGGGGTGCCGGTCTAACTTTGTTTTTGTATGGCTAAAATATATTTTTTTTTCTGTGAAAGATGCACATTATTCAGGATTTTTCTTGTATCTCATTACTGGTATTCCTACCTGCAAAATTAGATGGACATGAGACAGATATCAGAGATGTTATTTCAATATAACCTGTCAAGTTCATTGTTATAAAAAAAACATGAAAACACTGGGCACTGTGCAGCAATCCTGAAGAAAACTATTTGACCTACAGAATGTATGTGGAACTATATGTGCAAATAAAAAATGGTTTAATTAAATAGATAACAAATGATTGCAATTTATCTCATGCTAAATGAGACTTGTGCAACCAATTTTTACAGAGAGCTGAAATTTTATGGGCCATTACCTTCTCGGTCTCGTATTAAAGGTAGATTAGTTAAGGTTTTAAATCTGATTTGAGAATACAGATTCTGATCATCGCCATACAATCCACTTTTATCCAAAATATATTTGTGTATGTGATCCTTCTTTTTACCATAGCATTAAGGGCCTTCTATGCTACAGAACCTACAGTCACAATGCGGTTGGGTTATTTCTAGAAATAGGTGAAGAACATGATTATAAAGGCATAAATGACTAAAGTACATACAGTATAAGTAGATCTGAAAGAAAATTTAAATAAACTGAATATGTGGCTAAAATAAACTAAAACTAAAAATATTACTTACCTTTGAAATTCCCTATGGACCCCATTGTGGCATTGATTTTGAAAGGTATATACACTGTCATTTTGCTATTTTAACCCAATAATTAAATCAAGTGATTATGGAGCTAGGCAACCCCTTTATCCTTTGTGCCTAAATACAGATGAAAAACAAATTGTAAATTATGTGGAGAATATGTTTTTCCACAATTCTAAAGGCAGGTTTTTGGGGAGGAAGCGTTCCTTCTGTACAGTCGGCAGCTCCCTCAGTAAAGGAGAATTCATATAGAATCACTGTTTTTGGGCAGCAGATCGCTGTTTGGACCGCACAATCTACTGTCCAGAAACGATGATTGGTGGTGCCTACACGAACGACAGGATCACCTGATGAAAGAGCATTTCACTCGTTCATTAGGTGATTGGTGGCACATTTAGATGGCCAGATTATCGGTAACGAGCGCTCGCAGGAATGGTCTTTCCTGATAACCTGGACGATTATTGGTTTGTCTAAATCCACCATTATTTATTTATTTTTTTAATAATCATGGCTTGTCTTCCTTTTTCATAAGATAAGATTGAGCAATTATATTATCTAGAAAAAGAACAAAAGGCTGTATTTGCATATAGCAATTAAGATTATGGTTCAATTGCGCTCAAGAGGTACAGTAGGTCGCTATCAGACAAAGGTGGGTTTACGTGGCCCATTTGGGTGAATTATTGGGAACGAATGAACGCCGTTCCCGATAATAGGCCCGATTAAAATTGTGCCGATGAAGGTGATCGCTGCATGTAAATACAAGTGCATCTTAGGCCTCTTTCACACTAGCAGCAGCAGAGATCCGGCAGGTGAAAGGTGCCGCGGGATCCGTGCTGCCGCAGGGACATGTGTGGGGCCAGAACCGCGCTCCGACCCCACACATGTCACACAGTACATACACACACACAGACATATACACATACAAATACACATACATACTTACATGCTCCCGCAGGTCTCCACAGCGCAGGAGGAGCAGGACGGCGCGCACATAGGACGATTCCCCACAGTGCCCTCTGCTGGGCGCCTGGTGGAATCGTCCTATGTGCGCACCGTCCTGCTCTTCCTGCGCTGTGGAGACCTGCCGGGAGCATGTAAGTATGTATGTGTATTTGTATGTGTATATGTCTATGAATGTTTATGTGTACGTATGTATGTGTGCAGGTGACGGATCCGTCATGAACTCCATTGAAAGTCATTCTTCTTTAGAAATAAATGATGCAGCACTCACCGGACTCTTGTGTTTCTCCTTTTATTCCAGCAGTTCTACATGTATAAAGCAAAACTCACCGCTCGTGCGGGCACCCTGCTCAGTGTAAACACGGCATTGAAAGTCAATGGAGGACGGATCCGTTCACCATTGTGTCACACCAAACGGATCCGTCCCCATTGACTTTCATTGGGGGTCATTCTGGATCCGTCTTGGTGCGGATGCCTGGACCAGAGAGCAGCATGCTGCGGTTTGCTCTCCGGTTTGAAGACAGAACGGAATGCTTTTAGGAGCATTCCGTTGTCTTCAGTTCAGTTTTGTCCTCATTGACAATGAATGGGGACAAAACTGAAGCGTTTTATTCCGGTATTGAGCCCCTATGACGGAACTCAGTACCGGAATTATAAAACGCTAGTGTGAAAGTAGCCTTAGCATTCACATTATGGACCTCCTGCGTGATTACTGAACTTAAAGGGTTTGTCTGAAACTGCTAAAAATTGCCCAGGGCCGGACATAGTGTAAAGATAAAAACTGTAAAAATAAAATGCTGCTTGTCAGAGCGGCTTTGGTAAAAGATGCCTTCTTCTCTCTCTTCAGAATTGTAAAATAGCAGCTGCCATTTTGTGCGATTTTATTCTGGACGAATCTCAAAAATTTAGTTTTTGGGAAATTGAAAACAAATTTGATTCTTATTCAGAATCAATTTGTTCACCTCTGCAACAGTTATTTCTACCTTTGCTAGAGATGCAGATTAGTAACATTTTGAACTCAGATATCTTTGTAGTTGGCTATAGCGTTGGCTGTATTATTCTCAAAGATTCTTTATATGTAACATTTCAAACTAAATTTATACTTTATAGAGAAAATAGTTGTATTTTGTTTTTTTTAGGCTGACACTGTGTGAAAAGTCATTGGCAGATTACCTGGAGTCCAAACGTCTTAAATTTCCAAGATTTTACTTTGTTTCATCTATGGACTTACTTGAGATCATCTCCAAAGGAACACAACCTAAACAGGTTAATGGCAGTCCCAGCACAGATGAGAGATGTATTCTCCCTAACTGAATGTGATTCTGCTTTTATATAAGAAATCATAATCAGGAAAACCTCATCCTATTGCCTAGATTTTGGCACTTAACTAGCCAATATTTTCACTGTTCATAGGTCATATTGTTGGTATCACAATAAGGCCTCCTGCACATGGTTGTATCCATTTTGCGGTCCATAAAATATGTAATCAGTCTCTGTGCATCCCCCAACTTTTGCAGGACCCACTGTAAAAAAGCTTATACTTCTCAGCAAAAAGGACAAGAATAGGACAGGTTCTGTAATTTGCGGCCCAGCTCCACAGCTGTATTCTGTCCATTTTTTTGCGGATCCATAGAAATAAATGGGCCTGTGTGCGACCCATAAAACATGCAATCAGACATGGACCAAAAATACGGTCTTGTGCATGAGGCCTAACTGTGGACAGTCACATACTATGAAGTTGAAATGCATTTTGTATTTTGATTTGGTCCTGTTCCTATCATCATGTTTTGTTTTTGCGAGAGGTTCTCCTCGCCTACATAAGGGCAGATTAACACCCCTGAAAATATCAGCATTGGCACATGCCTGTCTCCCATGCCTGGCCAAGACAAGCACAGTCAATAGAGTGAATGTTGTACTTTTTTGGATATGTTGAGAATGTGTGTATTGAATCCCAAGAAATCTAAGCCTCCACATGAACCAGGGGAATTGGATTTTGTAGAGGCGCCACAATCTTTGTCTTGCAATCTTCGCCAGAAATACTCCTAATATAGGCTTATTTCTGTTTAATAAATGACCCCCATGCTGTGCCAAGTATATACCCCTCGAAAACAACATTTACTGTGATGTCTGTCTTTGTTATGCCACAGCGACATTTTTCAGTTTTTTTTTTTGCTGTTGTATTACATACATTTCTAACCAGTTTGAGTCCCATAGGAAGTGTGCCATAGAAGGTACATTGGTTCATGTTGTCTTTCTGTGTGAATCCAGGTGATGAGACATTTCCTGAAGTTGTTTGACAATGTGTCTGATCTAAGATTTGAAGACGAAGAGTACGAGTGCAAGATTGCTGCAGGAATGTACAGCCGAGAAGGGGAGTTTGTGTATTTTAACAAACCGTGTGTTTGTTCGGGACAGGTAATATTGAAAGATAAACCACTAATGCTTCATACTGTCTCTCTCATGAACTTTCATAAGTAAGGGTTAAACAGCTTAAACATATGGTATATCTGACCCAGTGTCAGATTGGCCCACCAAAGTACCTGAGGATCCTCTGGTGAGCCCAGGCTCTGATACCATAGTGGGCCCCAAAGGTACAGAAGAAAAAATAATTTGGAGCTGCCTTTGGAGTCAATAACGGGCCACAAGGGTCTACTCAGTTTCTTTTAATCGAACCCTATTAGACTTTATTGATGGGCCCCAGGAACTCCAGTCTGTCCCTGGGTAGCAGTAAGGGCAAATGATACTGCTGTCAGGGTACACGGTTATTAAGCCCAAAGGTATAGAAGCCCAAACTCATCTGAGAGTTTCTGCCTTCCCATTTCGTAATAGCTACCAAGATTCACTTTTAAAATGATTGAATATTCAGGGGGTTTGGAAGCTTAATTCCCCCAGACCCATCTGAACTTCAGAATTTAGCATTTTTATTTATGTTTTGTCTATACGAAATAATTTCTTATAGTATAAAGACTGATTTTCTTAATGTATTTAAGGCTGAGAACTGGCTGAGGCTCCTAGAAAACACAATGAAGTCAACGGTACAGCAGGAAATCATGGAAGCTGTGGCAGCGTATGAGGATAAGCTTCGAGATCAGTGGCTCTTTGATTACTCTGCACAGGTTTCACTCACTGCCAGCCAAATATGGTGGGCAACTGATGTGGAAATAGTGTTTCAGAGGCTAGAGGAAGGTTTCGAAAATGCCCTGAAAGATTACAATCGCAAGCAGGTAGGAATTCCTGTATGCACTCTGTTGTAAATGTTTGAGATTCAATCTTTGAGATTCCTATTGAAATGTGTAAAGGTCATCCATATGAATGAGCGTAAGCTAACTCATCTCAAAGGTATATGTTTCTATGTAGGAAAGATTTACCTGCAGGTAGCATCACTGTGCCTTGATTGAAGACTTGGTATGCTGAATGTGAGGGTATAGGTTGCAGTTAGCTTCCATAGTTTAGCGGTAAAGCCCTCCCGCACTCAACTTGCCCTACTTTATCACATAGAATTGCCTATCTATCAAAGAATGGCTACACAGTTCTCAGTGCTAAAATGGATAACTGAACTAAGCCATCTTATGAATTGGCGCATTTGGTATTCTCAGGTAGGGGTGGTGATAGTAGTGATTAAAGCATTAATGTAAAAAAAAAAAAGAAAATTGATATCATATAGTCCATGACAATCTCTTCCTAACAAAGCTAGAACCAGCCCTGTACCTCACATGGATCCAGAGATCTCCACATTCATTGTTCCAATTAGTCTGCTAGATTAATTTCAAGCTGGCATCTTAGGAGACATGCACTCAGGGATGTGTCCTTTCTTCTGCAACTGGTGGCAATAGTAGGATGGAACTGAGCATGTGCTTCCATTCCAGTGAGCAGGACAGAGAAATTAGAAAAAGAGCAAACAGCAGGTGGCGCTATACAGATAAATTTCAGTGAATAACTCATTGGGTATACTAAATTTTTAATTACATGCAATTACAAAATTATTCAGATCCATGTGCTGGTTTGAAAAATGTAGAATATGTTTCATGGGACAACCTGGACACCTGAGGTAATAATAATTCTGGATACCTAAAATAATAATAATCAAACCAATCTAGACCCAAAAGAAAAGCAATAGTGTGCTCCTAAACTGTGACGGCTAGTCAACCGCCTAGACCATCAGGGTTAATTTATTAGGCATTAAACCAGTAATATCCAGAGCAGACTGGAGTAGTTTAGAGGTTACTATTGTATTACCATTTTCCATTATTTTTATTATTTATGTCTGAATATTATTTAATAAACCACTAGCCCACCAAAGATGCCATCATGAAACCACAAGACGTGGATGCCATAATATTAAACTATTCAGCGTAAATGGCCAGTACATAACTAGCAGTGGTAGCTGAGCCACCAGGTGAACAATGAAGGACCCAAATCATTGGTTCTGGTATTGCCAGGGGAACATAGGGGAGATTAAGGCTTCATTCACGCGTCCGTATGTGTTTTGTGGTCCGCAAATTACGGATCCGCAAAAAAATGGATGACGTTCCGTATGGCATCCGTGTTTCGGTTTTTTTCTGGATCCATTGTAACAATGCCTATCCTTGTCAGCAAAACGGACAAGAATAGGACATGTTCTATCTTTTTTGTGAAACGGAAATACGGACATACGGAAATTAAATGCACACGGAGTACCTTCCGTTTTTTTTTTGCGGACCCATTGAAATGAATGGTTCCGCATACTGTCCGCAAAAAAAAGAACGGAACGGACACGGAAACAAAATACAGTCGTGTGAATGAAGCCTTAACTGCAGGTTGTATTGACAAGGAACATCTTAATCTTGAAATTTTAAAGATTTAATGACACCCACATGATGGCTTGTATGGTATATACATATATTATAAATATATGAAGCCAGGTCTTGTCTTTGTGGTCAACATTTTTTCAGCTCAGAATGATAAGAAACGCCTAATTTATCACATATTGTGTCAGATCTGTAAAAATAAAATAAAAATCCTTCTCTTTTGCTAATTTCCATAGCCTTTATGCAGGGCTTGTCATAATGTACCGGTTGAATCCCTAATAGTGCTGTAACCCTATTTCCTGATATTGTAGAATAAGTACAATGTATTGATGTATTCCAACTAATGGAGTCAAATGATATATATTTGCATAGCACAGCAAGGGATTATGGGCAATGGCGTATAAATTATCCCACATCCTGCATCACTTTTAAGCGGCGACCATTTTTAAAAGCATTCACTTCAGCCCTTAACATAGGAAAATGGATGAAAATTAGTCACTTTGACCTTCAAAGAATGTGGTAAGAAAAAAGTTCTCGGGTCTAAAGCCTCCCAAATATGTATAATTATTTACACACCTATTAAATTACTTTCTCTTAAAGTGAAAGGCGTCACATAATGAAAAGTTGTTTGTTTTGATGGGGAACAACAATGCATGTCTTGTCAGCGGCACTATACATTTCACAGATGCATTTAGCACTTTACGCATGACAGATTTTATTTTACAGAGTTTAATATCTCATCTGAATATAATTATTTGCAGATTGCTCAGCTGAATGCCCTTATAAACATGCTGTTAGGGGAACTTACCCCCGGGGTGCGTCAGAAGATCATGACAATATGCACAATTGATGTTCATGCCAGAGATGTGGTAGCCAAGCTTATTGCACAGAAGGTAATTTAATGCAGAGCAATTACCCTAATGCATTTTTAAAAGCATGAAATAAAGAATAATTTCATTTGTTGAAAAGCTCGCCCCTGCCTATGTGTAAAAGTGACAGAATGTTTTGATGTAGTAATTTTTTTCGTTACATTCTTACTTCAAATTTAGACAATTACACTTATGACTTAAAGAATTGGCAAATTTTCAACAAAAAAAGAGTGTCTAAATGTTTAAGGATTATGCCAATAATTGGTTTCGGAACTTTTAACGTGACAGCCGGATTCACTTTTGTTTTTGGGATCTCCACTTTACATACACTTCCTATTTATGAACGCTACAGAGGAAAGGTTAGGAAAAAAAATCTTAGAATTATTTTGTTGCATTTGCTTACACAATGAGGACTCAGTGGGTTCTAAGACTCGAGACAGTGGTGAACATAACATATCCGAGTGCAACCTGTCACAATTAGGGCACCAAGACATATAACAGATGTGCTGCATCAAATTGTGCAGATATTGGTGTGGATTTCCCTTTTTTAGATACTAACATCTCAAAATTTAAAAAAAGCAGTACACTCACCTTGCCAGTCAATAAATTATAGACTATGCGCTCACTCCCTAATCCACACTGGAAGATGGAAAAAAGAGAGTGCAGTCTAAAAACCTCCAAATTAAAATATTTGTGCTTTTACCGCTCTTTGTACAGTCTGGTCGATAGGTATTCCAAGTATCCTCATCAGAGAAGATCTTTCCCCCAACACCTCACAATTAGAAGGATTTAGATTATGGTACATTAGTGATTTTCTTAGGGTTAGGCCTCATTCACACGTCCATATAATGTGTCCGCATCCTTTCCGCATCTGTTTCCGCAATTGCGGACAATTATGCAGATAGGATGCGGATCCATTCATTTCAATGGGTCCCGAAAAAATGCGGACAGTACACTGTGGTGTCCACATCCGTGTGTCCGTTCCGATTGTCCGCATAATCAAATCCTCCTGTCCTACTTTTGTCCCGAAATGCGATCCGTTGCACAATGAAAGTCTATGGATCCGCAAAAAATGCGGAAGACATGCGGAAAGGCATCCGCATGTCATCCATATTTGCGGATTCTGTTTCAGGAGAGGAGAAAAAAAAAAGAAAAGGTACAGATGTTATTCATCCTTCCGTTTTTTGCGGATCCGCAAAAAACGGATGACATATGGATACATCCTTTCCGTTTTTTATGGAAAAACGGAACGGATGTCCTGGAAAAATGGATTTTTTTGCAGAACAACGGATCCGCCAAAAATTGACCGTTTTCCAGGATGTGCACAAATACGGACGTGTGAATGGGGCCTTAATCTAGCAAATCACCTTCCAAGACATTTCTGATACTCCTGGGACTCCTAGTTCAACAAGTATGTATGGGAGCACAGAGATTCTGTCGTCCACTAGTTGTGACATCCCTTGAGAATAGACCAATAGCACCAGATGTATATCAAATCAAGGGGCTTTAGTATACTCACAAGCTAAAATTATAAAAGAGTTTATAAAGCAGTGTTCCCAGTGGCACACAAAACGTCTTGCCTGACCCTGGGTTTCACATCTTTTGGGCTTGTTGGGTCTGCTCTTGCAGCTTCACTAGAGGGAAAACTAAATATAATATATGGACATATTGAGTCTTCCAGAGCAGGCGACATTATTTGAAGCTTCTCTCTGCCCATACTAATAGATGAGAGTCCTGAATGTGAAACCCCCTCTACTGAAGGATCTTCATACTGCCTGTACCTTTGGCAACATGAAATGCTTTCAGGCTCCCTGGTAACATACATACATTTTAGGCCTCATGCACACGGCCGTACTGTGTTTTGGGGTCCACAAATCACAGATCCGCAAAACACAGATACCAGCTGTGTGCGTTCTGCATATTGCAGAACAGAAGGTCTGGCCCTCAATAGACCAGTCCTATCCTTGCCCATGATACTGACAAGAATAGGGCATGTTCTATATTCTTTGTGCGGCCGCGGAACGGAAAAACCAATGCGGACAGCACACAGAGTGCTGTCCGGATCTTTTGTGGACCCATTGAAGTGAATGGGTCCGCATCCAAGCGGCAAAAAATGCGGCTCGGATGTGGACCAAAAAAAGTTTGTGTGCATAAGGCCTTACTCTGAAACTCTGCAATGTTTCAGAGAAAACATGGTTTAAAGACGAGCCATGAGGTGGCACCAAGCCAGCTTCACCCCACCTGGTTTGATAAACAGGTCTTTTCTAATTGTGAATAGGGAGAGACCTGTCAATCAAGCCGAGCTGAATGCGCTAATGCCAACAGGGAACCACCCTCATGACTCTTCTTCCTGTTCTCGGTCTATCTTTAAACTATGTTTTCTCTGAAACGCTGCAGCATTTCAGAGAAAACATAGTTGTCTGTGAGGTTCTCGTTACTTATGAATTCCCATATAGCATATTTCAAAATGTGCTTTATAACATGAACAGCCCCTTTAAATTAGAGGATTTATTTGATGCCCTGATTACAATAATCTAGTCGAGGGTATTATGATCTACAGAATAGCACTTTAACAACCCATTCTTGAACGGAGAACAGAAAGGAAATGTAACCTGTATTGTCAGTCCATCTTGGTGAGAAGGGTGATAAGACGCCAGTTGGATCCTCTGCTGCTTTAAAACCTTGGCATTGCAAGTCTGTTTAGGTTGCGGGTTTTCTCCATGGCATGTGGATGAGATTTCTAAAACCTCAACCACTGCAGGTACTGGAAAATGCTGCTGATTCGCTGCATGCTTATTTGCTGTGAAAATCCGCAGCCGTGTGAGAACATACCCTTATAATAAAAAATAAAAAAAATAACACATACTAATATATGACAAATTTACATAGACTGTATCAGGGTTCATACAGAGCATCACCTTGCAATCCTTCTAACAAGTCACTGTGCACAGATCAGGCCTTGCTCTCGGTTTGATACTGTGGTATATTCTGCCTTATAAATCATTCCTTATCTTTCATGTTCAATACTCTTTGACTTTTGGCCCAGTTGCAAAAGCCTAAATATAATAAGGCAGATCATCACAGTTAACAAAGGCGAGCGTTGATGTTTTGCAGTGTTAAACATTTCAATGCTGCATGTAAATAAGAGATAATACGTGTCCTTTTATTTCTAAATATCAAGGATTATCTGCATTTATTTTAACAGCCCTGAGCTGGCAGTCCACAAAGGCCTCCATCTTTTCTTGGCAGCGTGCAAATGTCGTCATATTTTCAAACTTCGCTGCCATGACATGAAGGCCAAGCTGAAGACAGCACCGCAATGAGCATTATGTTCTAATGTCTTTACCGCTGAACCATGTTAAGTGATGCTGTGCTGACATTTTAAATGGATACCGTGGATAAAATATCCTTCACGCAAGTCCAAGTAACATTTAGCTTCTTGTATAAAAACTAGTGGTATAAGTGGAAGAGTTTGTCATAGTGTCTGCTTTTAGCTTCCATTGTTCCAGCACAGATTAGAAGTTCGGTTTGTATGGGCTACTGCTTACACAAACTGCTTTTATACAATCCATATATATCTTTATACTATCAGTTCATCAGAAACCAGTGACAACCTTGACATGGATAGATAGGCTAACCTCAAGAGTGGCACTCGCCAAAGGAAAATGTAAGGAATGGTAAACCCAGTTTTAATTATCTTCTTAGGGAGTTCTAAGTGAATGGGACCCTCCTCTCTGGACTTCAACTTACTGAGAAGCGGCTATGAAGAGCTTTACTTGCTTTGGAGGCTCCAGCATATATGTGCATAACACAGACATGACCAACTTACTATTGGAAAAAAAAGTTGGACTTTGCCCAAAGCGAATAACCTGTTCAAGGACCCTTTTATGCATGCCAATGATTGAGAATAAGAGCACTCATTCCTCATCACTTCCCTATGTAAATATGGGCGGCCTTAAAAATGGGCGGCACTAAAAAAATGTATTTCGGCAGCACGTAACACAAACACACGAAAAATCAGAACTTTATGAGGGCATACAGTCATATTACCAATGGTTTGTCCCCATAAAGATAACTTACACATGTAAATTCAGGCAACAAGTGCTGATCAACATACTGTTGTCATTGCTTAGTACTCATTACTGGGCTTAATATCTGCCCATGTAAATAAGATAATTGTGACTACCAGTGGCGTAAATAGAGAAGTAAGGGCCTCATAGCAAGAATCAAACCAGGCCTCCCCACACTGGACAGAAGGGTTTCCATCTAAACCCCTTTCAATGACCCTTGGGCCATTTTTTACACTGCCTCATTTGCTAAAGGTTGTTTCTTTAGAGGGTAGAGTCCTGACCAAGTTTTCACCTCCCATAGAAGAGGGGATGATCCCAACTGGGACCCCACTTGTCCTGGGCCCCATAGCAGTGGCATGGTCTGCCGCTATGGTAGTTACGTCCCTGGCGTATACTAAGTGGTGAATTACGTTCATAGATGTTTCTTAGGCAGGGTACTGGCTGTTCTTAAAATAACCAACCCTGTATGGAGACTCACTGAAAGTGCTCCATGGTATAGAGACTTATTGGTAATGCTCCATGAGAAAACAGAACAGTTATCTGTCAGTTAAAGAGAACCATCTTGCTAGCCCCCACCTTGTGGAAGTGGCTCCCTATAAGTTTTTAACAAGCCTTGGAATATGACTAGGGAATATTGCCAATCCAAATATCCATTCGTAGACAGCTGTTTCAGGGTGCTTGCTCCTCATCAGTACGGAGTAAGGATCTGGCAGGGTACTGGCTGTCCTTAAATCAGTTCTCCGTGAATTAAGAAAATAAAATTACTGAAAATACTTAAATATTACTTTATTATAAATCTATTCCCAATTATCTTTCATTAGTTATAATGACTCGTTTTGTCTAGGAAGCATTCATTAGATTAAATAAAATGGCCGCCATCCTATTAATACACACAAAACTTGTCCTAATCACACAGGAGGACAAGTTACTTCAGAACACTGAGGTAAAGAGCTGCCTCATCCTCCCCTCTGCTCTGCTTGTCACAGAATATGATACTGAATACAGCTGATAAGATCTTCAGCTGAATCTCTGTAGGAATGGAGTTCATGAGGAGACATGAAGTACAGAGAGGAGGTGGGGATGTGGCTGATGAGTAGCAGCACTTGTATGCAGTCTCCATTACCACAGTCTGTCCTGTCCGTCCTCTCTGTACTTCCTGTCTCCTCATGAACTCCATTCCTACAGAGATTCAGCTAAAGTTCTTATCAGCTGTATTCAGGATCATACCTGACATGCAGTGCAGAGAAGAGGATGAGGCATTTCTTGAGCTCACTGCTCTGTAGTAACTTGTCCTCCTGTGTTATCAGGACAGGTTTTGTGTGTACTGATAGGACGTCGGCCATTTTATTTCTCCAGATGATTGCTCCACAGACAAAATGAATCATTCTAACTAATGAAAGGTATTTGGGAATGTGGTTATGATAATGTAATATTTAAGTATTTTCATTTTTCTACAGAACAGCCCTGTATGGAGACTCCCTGGAAGTGCCCTATAGTATGGAGACTTATTTTTCCATAGATGTTAGGCACATGAAGTTATGTAGTCATTCTGGAGTTCTGTAATTTAATAGCAAACTTTAATATGGCTGTAAGAGAACTTGCTTGAACTAGCATCAACACCATGCCTGGACTTAGATTTTGTGTTCTCAGGCTCCATGGAAAATTATTTTTTTTAACTTATTTTGCAGGTCTCTAATGGCCAAGCATTTACATGGCTATCACAGCTGCGACACAGATGGGATGAAGACACCAAGGAGTGTTTTGTTAATATATGTGATGCTCAGTTCCATTATTCCTATGAGTACCTTGGGAACACTCCTCGTCTTGTGATAACACCGCTGACAGACAGGTTCTTGACTACCATTTTTAAAATAAAGTATCATAGTAATAAACTTGCTAGTTTTGGAATCAGTATTGCCGTTGTTAAGCTGCCATACACATTAGACAGAAAAGCAGCTGAACATATATCCATCTGCTGAATGATTTGTTTGCAGACGCGGCCATACACATTTTAGTCCATATTGGCCTTTACAGTTGTTCAAACTGGCCATACATGTTCACTGAAACCGGGCGATAGATGACATATCTTTCCAGGAACATTATTTCAAAGAAAGGTCTTTCATCCAGAAAACAATCTCTTGTCCGACTGTCAGATGAAAATATTAAGCACGGCCAACGTCTTTTCAGGAGCTAATGGTCTATCATCGGTCGGCTAAAACAATCTTTTGTGGTTAAATTTCACCCGACCAAAAGATTGTTTTGGTTGAAATCATCCATTTTGATCAACTTTATATTAATGAGTATGGCCACCTTTGAACATTGGCCCCTTTATAGACATTTGGTTGAGGTATCCTATTATATTGTCAAATATTCTAGATTTCAGTGCTGGATAACATGCCGGATTGATAGATACCTGTAACATACCTAAAACTGTATGCTGATCTTCTATCCTTCTGTTCATGGCGATGTGATGTCCACGTGACATCAAGCTATATGATTGTGCAGCCAGCCAATGCCCACTATTAGAGTCCATGCTGATGTCATGTGGCATTTGTTTCCGATAAACAATTTATTTTCATATTAAGATGAAAGAGCATTTGCTTTTTGTTGGATGATCAGTGGGATGTTTTGATGGCCTGATAATTGGGAACAAACATTCCTTATTGCTTATTTGGCGATTATTGGCACATGTAAAAAGCCCTTCAAATGACATAAACTGCATAGTAAAATATGTATTTTATTACAGATGCTACATCACTTTGACGCAGTCCCTTCATCTGGCTATGAGTGGTGCCCTCTCAGGTCCTGCAGGAACTGGAAAGACTGAGACTACCAAAGACCTTGGCCGTGCTCTGGGCATTATGGTTTATGTGTTTAACTGTTCCGAACAAATGGACTATAAGGTGAGGAGTAATGAATGTTAATGCATGTCTTATATTGTTTTAAATATAAATTTGAAGATTTGAATTTGAAGATTTGAGAATAAATAGGCTTACAAAGACTAAGTGATAAAAATATTTACCAAGTGTAATTAAATATAAGGTAAAACAGACAAATCACATACGGAATAAATAATAATCAACCACTGAGCCCACACAATGGGGGAGCTCCCTTCGCCGTGCTACCCTTGTAGCATACGGCCAACATCCCATGGTAATACAAGAGAGAGATTGTCACCGACAAAATCCTACCTGGATGATGTTCTCAGTGGATTTGAATTCTTTGTCTTTGTGCTCAGAGGTTTATACCATTCAGATCCCCCTCCTAAGGATGTCCATTGTGGTACATGCTTGTCTTGTGAGTTAACCACTCTGGAATGTGGTCAGGTGGTCATCTGACAACAAACAATGGCTTTGTATATGTTAATTAACTATCCTATATAAGGAATATAGAAGGTAATATAATAATTAAAGAGGAAGAACCAATCAGTACTTAATTATATAAAATACCCTCACTACACATATATGTATCCTTGAGTCTGTATACTACAATTTTTTCTTTGTGTGATGGATGTCATTAAAAATACCTATTTGGTTGATTAGTCTTTAGGTAACATCTATAAAGGCTTATGTCAGACTGGTGTCTGGGGCTGCTTTGATGAGTTTAACCGTATATCAGTCGAAGTGTTATCAGTCATTGCTGTACAAGTCAAGACAATTCAAGATGCCATCCGGCACAACAAGAAAAGGTACGGAAATGAATATACAATTGTTTAATATTGTATTCATATCCCCCATATTCAGTAATACCATATGGCACAAAATAACCTAATGATATTGTGCAAAAAGAATAATAATCCTTATAAATTTTATTATAGCCTGTTGCAGTGTATCAGACATTGCTGTCAAAATAGTTTACCTACAAATAGGCTGAATTATTAAGATTAGGGAACATAATGCAACATGTTTGTTTTCTGTTTCTAAAGAAAAAATGTTATATAAAATCACATTTCTGTTTTACAGATTTCACTTTCTTGGAGAAACTATTGAGCTGAAAAATACAGTGGGGATTTTCATCACTCTTAATCCAGGTTATGCTGGCAGAGCTGAACTTCCAGAAAATGTCAAGGCTCTTTTTCGGTAAATGTAGTGATTGTGCTTAGTTTTTTTCTGTATGTAGATCGTTTATGGTATTTAATGTCCCTGGTCCATTTTTAGTTGTGCATATGTGGCTTCCACCATTCTTTCCTGATGGTCAAATCCAGCTCAGATTTTTTTACAGAAAGTTTTCATTCCTCTGAATGAATTTGTTTTGGCAGGAAGCACATGGACTTCTGAAAGCCTCATTCAGATAAATACAACTAATTTTCAGTCGCAAAATTTTCTGCAATTAAATTTGCTGGATGTGAAGACAAAGCCAAATGGTGCAATACTACAGTAAACAACTGGGTAGCATTGTCTTCTAATGTGTCTGAGTGTCCATTACATGACAAGGGCAAATTTATATTCACTGGAAGAAAATAATAAAGATTTTTATAGTATGCATGCAAGCAGTGGTCTTAAAGGCTATGTACACCTTTGGGGGGAATTTTTTTAATGTTTACATGTTACCCATTTTTGGCTAAAAATCATTTTTTCATTTGGCCTTTATTTAAAATATTGAGCTGCTCTATCACAAAGGGTTAACTGTTTTTCTAGCTGTGTGACTGGTACTTTCACTTTGTTCCGGTCATCTAATAAACCTTATCTCCAAACTACTACTAAAGGTCATAAACACTTATTTAAGCCACATTCTTATCAAGAACTGAGCTATAATGAGTGTTTATAATGTCAGAGAGCAGCGATAAGTAGCCCGTCAGCTCCTGGTCTGACAGAAAAAAATGAAAATCCAAAGGGTGCTACTAGAGCATGTCAACTCTGGACAGAAAAAAAGGACATATTTTAAAGGGTTTCTGTCACCAGTTTTTTCGGTATGAATCAGGCTGACATTAGAGATGTGCTAATGTCACCTGATTCCAAATATATATCTGTTTTATTTACTGGTGCCCCCATTTTTATATAAAATGAACTTTTATTTTATGCTAATAAGGCCTCTAGGTGCAAGGGGCGTTACCCCTGCTCCTAGAGGCTCTGTTGATTGACAGGACCAGGCAGAGAAGAAACACTCCATTCACCATAGCTTGCAAGGACCTTCAATGATGTCATGACCATGTGATCAGTCACATGGTTTAGGAGGAGACAGGCTGTTTGTGTGATCCTAACCATGTGACTGATCACATGGTCATGACATCATTGAAGGTCCTTGCAAGCTATGGTGAATGGAGTGTTTCTTCTCTGCCTGGGCCTGTCAATCAACAGAGCCTCTAGGAGCAGGGGTAACGCCCCTTGCACCTAGAGGCCTTATTAGCATAAAATAAACGTTCATTTTATATAAAAATGGGGGCACCAGTAAATAAAACAGATATATATTTGGAATCAGGTGACATTAGCACATCTCTAATGTCAGCCTGATTCATACCGAAAAAACTGGTGACAGAAACCCTTTAATAAAGACCAATTTAAAAAATAATTTATAGCTCAAAATGAGTACAATGCAATCATAATTAAAAGAAATAGCCCCCAAAGGTGTACCTAGCCTTTAAAAACATGGAGGAACTGATACAAAATGTTTTACTTTTTGATTGCTCTTTGAATCACATTTACTTTGCTGTAATTTATCTCAAATTCAGTGAGAGAGTTGTGCATATTTTCATATTATCTACATATTACATATTATAAGTAAGATGTTTGCTGCATTGCTCCAATACTATACTGCTGAAGAATAGGGACATATTTTAAAGGGAGTCTACCACCCCCAAAATCTGTTTAAAAGTGAATGCACTACCGTGTAAGGGTGCTCTGAAACATAACTGTACCTTTCTTGTGTAAATCTGGTCCTCTAATCCTGAGAAATGCTTTTTTTTTTTTTTTATAAATGCACACTGCTCGGTGCCGTAGGCTTCCCCTGCTTCATGGCTACCAGCTCTGAAATTTCAATCAAACAAGAAGGGAAGCAATGGGCAGTGTGCATCAGTGGTGCACCAAATGGAACGGTGGGGCCGACCACAGTTCACCAAAAACTTATTGGCATAAAAATAAAAAGAGTCTCAGGGTAAGAGGAACAGATTTTCGTAATTTTTCAGGGGACCTACCCTACATAGCGGTATGCTTACTGTCAAACAGATTTAGGATGTAACAAACTCCCGTAACATTCTTATTTGACACATCTCTCCGGTTTTCTGTTTCCTCCTGTAGTCCATGTGCGATGGTCATTCCAGATTTTGAACTTATATGTGAAATTATGTTGGTGGCAGAAGGATTTATTGATGCACGAATGCTGTCAAGAAAATTCATCAGTCTGTATACTCTGTGCCGTCAACTCCTCTCCAAACAGGTAGAAGTTTAGACTAATAAATGGAAAAATAATAGCTCTAAGGAGCTGATAATGTTCAGAGAAGAACATGGCTGAAGAGATGTGTGAGAACATAAATTGCTGATAATTCACATCAACAACTATTCTGTGGATGAGTAGTAATAAGAGATGTGAACACAGCACTATAAATGGAATCTGTCAGCAGTTTTGACCATGCTAAACTGCTGACAACACTAGGTGATGGCTGGGGACAGCAGTACAATCATACATTTTGTGGAGATTTTCTTGTAGTAGGAATATAAAGTTATATTCTACCATATTCTGATCCTGCAAGTGCTCAGGCGAAGAGACAATTCACGAAAAAAGGTGCATTACAACGGTAAATGTAATTAATAATACATGGCAAAACCCTCACACTGATGTTAAAATGAGACTTTCGCCAATATATTCTTATATCAAGAACATACCGGAGCCCGAGCACCGCGTCAAGGTATCTCAAAGTGGCACGGGACCTAACGCAAACCTACCTATGTCGTATGGGCAATTACGTAAGGAGCATACAGGCCAACACTGGGGATTGCTGTTAGCAACGGATCACATGTGCAGGATTTGCTCCCCCGGTTGGATATGCGCAACAGCATATGGGGTTTTGAGCATTTTTCTGCCATTTTAGACCACTTTTTTCCCGTGATTGTGTTTGTACATTTACACCTGGAGGTGTGGCAACTCCAGGTTTGAATGTGCCTTGACTTAGATCTTATGGTAACATTCTGGTGCACCTGTGTAGCCTGAGTCACATGAGTCATTGGTAGGTGGGACTCACAGTTTCCTCCCTCCTCCCATTGTATGTGTGATCTCACTCGTGTGATCTCACGCGATCTCTGTGCGATTGTACATGTGCCGCACCCGGAAGTGTAGTGACCGACGTAAAGTTTCCGCCCCGGTAGTGGGAGCAGAGCCTCTGCACTCGCGTCCCTATTTGGAGCAGCAGCGCATGTGTGAAATTGGTAGGGCAGGCCGAGATGTCATGCCCTGTCAACGAAATGGCAGGCGGAACATGCTCAACTTCGGGAACACCTGATTGCAGGGAAAGAGACAAATTCACTCATCTCTAAGCTCAATGCACAAAGCACATTACAGTGAAACCAATCCTGGGCACTTGCAAGAGCAAAATGTGGAGGAGTAAGCTTCATATTCACACTACTTCAGATTAGAAAAACTCCACAAAATGTATGACTGTACTGCTTCCCCCAGCTACTACCTAGTGCTGGCATCCAGGGCTCAAATCGCCAGGTATCCAGTGCCCTGAAATTGTGCCAACAATAGTTCAGTTCTGTGTGTGTCACCTTTTTTGACCAATATAGAAAATATTTTCTTAGACTAACGTCTACTTTTTTCTCAATGTCTTTCAGGATCATTATGACTGGGGTCTAAGAGCAATAAAGTCTGTGTTAGTGGTGGCTGGATCGCTAAAGCGGGAGGGCAGGAATCCGCCTGAAGACCAGGTATGTTCTTTGCTATTTTGTGATTGAAGTTATTAACATTTTCTTTGCTTTGATACTTCATCTACCTACACTGAAAAATAGAAAAATACAGTGCTGACTATTCCTGATCATTACCACACGGATAATCTGCTTCTAGACTCTTACAACTTCGCTTATGTCCAGAGGATCAAAGGATTGGGCATACTAAAGCAGAACATGCCTGATCACTGTTTTTCCCAACAGTAGATACTGACAGACAGTTGGGCTTTTTGCCTGATCCTGTTATCATTAATGCCTTCTGCTGACAATGGTCTAATTTGTATGCTTTATATGAAAGTTATAGTAGGTGGACAGTGCCTGCAAGTCTCAGTCTAAGTAGATAATTTCTACTGCATATATGTATGCTTTCAATAGTTGTCACCTGAATTCTCTTCTGACTGATAGCTATTCCTCTCACCCTTCCATACACTTGGCTCGGCAGAGGATGCATGTGTTCTCAATGGGGAGAAGGAACCAAGTCCTATTGACCCTGAGCTGCCTGCCCGGAACTCGGGCCTATCCCTGATCACAGTTTTTGCCTGGCCCCTAATGGTCAGCAGTTACTTGAACAGAGACTTCTCCAAGAGGTAACAGCCTGGTGGTTCCCCTGCAGCAGAGTCCAGATCCCTGTTCAGGGGGCCACTTCGATAACGCACCAAAGCCAAACCTTTACAAGTGACCCAGTGGGTCCACATCTGCTTTGTAACAGTGAAATAATAATAAAGGTATAGTGTACTCATATTGTTAGTGCTTATGTTCACACATACAGAATCTGAAGACTTTTTCATCTTGAAAGGTTTTCCAAATTTTCCATGTAACATGTATTTATAATGGTCTATAAACAACAGTTTTCATTACAATAGTATATATAATGCATATTAAAACTACATCTACTGCAGTGACCCAAGGAATGTATTTTAACTCTATTACATTATAATCTTACAAAGGAGATTTATATTTTATCATTTACATTGAAAATAATAAGACCTTCCATTTGATTTATGTATTTCTATACTATATCTATATCTATCTATCTATCTATCTGTGTATATATATATATATATATATATATATATATATACACACACAATAAAATTGTTGCAAGGTGATCCATTGTGCAAAAGAAACAGCTTGAGATTAACAAGCCATATGTGTCCTAATTGTCCGAGGACGACTTCCTCATAACATTTGTTCATTTCATGCCTTATGTTATGCTGCGCTATCATTGCATATGATTATTGTGTTGTTCTTTCTTCGTAGATTTTGATGAGAGCCCTCAGGGACTTCAATCTTCCTAAGATAGTAACCAATGATGTTACAATTTTTCTGGGTCTCATTGGTGACTTGTTCCCATTGCTGGAAGTGCCCAGGAAGAGAGACATAAAGCTGGAACAGATGGTCCGCCAGTCCATTGCCGAGCTGCACTTGCAGCCAGAGGAGAACTTTATTCTTAAGGTGGAAATAATGGCTTTGTGCTTAATGTATTGTGCACTGTAAATGCTCTGACTGAAGGCTATACTGTATTCAGCATCTCGCTACAGCAATTAATAATATCTTCGCACCACTTATTTTTTACTTATTTTGAGAAGATTAACTTTTAATACATTCAGAATCAAGCTCAATTGTAGGATGCCTTAGAAACAGAGTATAAGTAATAACCAATTAGAATCTCAGTCTGTCTTCTATAGTAGCTTCTATATACAGAAAATCATTTTATATCGATATAGATTGGAATGTTTCAGAAATAATTTAGGACATTGGAACTACTGTATGTCATTTTATTGACTATCTGCATGTTTTTGGCTTAGATCTCCCAGCTGGAGGAGCTGCTAGAGGTCCGTCATTCTGTTTTTGTTGTCGGAAATGCAGGAACAGGCAAGAGCACGGTAATGGAAAATATCAACTATTTATTATTCCTAGCAGGACATTAAAAATAATGGGGGTCTTTTATGAAGCTGAAATAGGCCTATATTAGATGTATTTCAGGTGCAGATTGCAGCGTAGCAGTTAGTTGCGCCGCAATCTGTGAATTTTCTCAGCTTACGCCAGGTATAAAAAGGTGGACCTGGCAGGAAAGATGAAGGGCCGGCAGGCCTGTCTCACTTAGGCTACTTTCACACTAGAAAGACCTACTTAGATCCCCCAAAAGAGATCACAATGTCCACGCAAAGGAATTTTTAGAAATAATGCAAAATTTTTATTATCATAAAATCATATCATAAAATCTATATATACAGACAATCAACAATCCGGGAATAAACCGAGTGAGGGGTAAACTACCCACTACTGGTGTGGAACCATGGGTCCACCACACCTACCCAGCACCACTGAACATCATTATATCATATAAGTAATGGAATACATACAATATTCAGTATATAAAAAATATTGATAAGGTAAGGCACTCAAAATCCTCACTCTAGATCTTGCTATATATCATAATGTATAAATACCACTCCTGAATCAAGTAATGCCCAGTTACAGCACACCTGATGTATCTATTATAAATCAGAACCAACACAGCAAGAATGAGAGATCAGAAAGCAATCCAATAGTCACTCAGCTGAATACATTACCCATAATGTGCAGCTACCGCTAAGTACGCGTGGGGGACCCACTGATGACCCTCAACGCGCGTTTCACCTCGAACAGGCTTTGTCAGGAGGTTTCACACTAGAGTTTACATATTCCGGTATTGAGCTCCGTCATAGGGGCTCAATACCAGAATAAAACGCTTCCGTTTTGTCCCCATTCATTGTCAATGGGGGCAAAACTGAACTGAAGAGAATGGAGTGCTCCTAAAAGCATTCCGTTCCGTCTCCAGAACGGAGAGCAAACCGCAACATGCAACCGCATCTCATTATCTATTTATCTCTCTATCTATCTATCTATCTATCTATCTATCTTCCATTTTTCTATTTGCATGTCTGTCTTAGCATAAATAGAAATTCCTTAAAATAATGACGCACAAGATATTTGATATTCCCCATAGTTGCACTGGTTTTTATCAGAATTATTCAACAATTAAAATGACTTTCAATGTAATTAAGGTAGATTAAATTAGACATTTGCCTTTTGTGCAACTAAAAAAAGGTCTGCTTGTTTTCCCAGAAATAGCGACACTCTTGTTCAAAGGGCTGTATTTGGTATTGCACTTGAATAGGGATGAGCTGCAATACTAGACACTGCCCAAGGACAAATGAGGCACCGTTTCTGGTAACAAAAAAGACCCTTTGACTAATTCTGGGTCCAAGTGGTTTATTTACTTATTTTACTCACCTATATCGCAATGACATATTCTGCAGCACTTTTATCATCATTCTCTGTCCCCGCTGGGGCTCAAAATCTAAATTCCCTATCAGTATGTTTTGGAGTGTGGGAGGAAACCCACACAAACACAGGGAGAACATACAAACTCCATGCAGATGTTGTCCTTGGTTGTGTTTGATTCTTTTCAAGGCACCAGTGCTAACCACTGAGCCACCATCCTGTCTCTCAGAATGTGGTATTTTTTGTAATTTTTCTATTTTTTTAACTCAATAACTTTATTCCTGTTCCTTGTGCCTTTCTTCCTCCCTTTAAGAAACCTGGAATGTATAATATTTTATAATACTCCACCTTCTCTATCCCTTTATTATTATGATGTGATTGCATATATCTGTATGTCCATGTCTTCCACAGATCCTTAAGACATTACACAGAACATATTACAATATGAAGCTCAAAGCCCATCTGGTATGATATCAATCCTAAAGCTGTGACCACTGATGAGCTCTTCGGGTTTCTTCATCCTTCAACCAGGGAGTGGAAAGATGGTAATTAATATACAAGTATTGGAGAGTTGACATCCCCGTTTCATTTTCTGTTCTTCTGATCCGTCATGCAGGACTTTTTTTCCCGTTTAAAATAGGGGATCTCTGGTGGAAAATGGTTCACATGGATGCCAAATGTACATAAGTGATGCACAGGATGCGTTTTTTTTACAGGATCCTGTTTTGTTTTTTCTGTTCTTCTGACGAATCAGAAGAACGGAAAATTAAATAGAGATTTGAACTCTCCCTAAAGCTGGACATAGAGTTTAGAAAGCTGTTCTGCCAAAAACTATTCCTCCCAACCCGAGTTGGTTGAGTGTACATGTGTTCTCAGTAGGAAGGGTTGAGTAAGTCGTCGCTGCCAGACAGCTCTGGTGGTGGCTTATCTCCATTGAGAACACAGAAAACCAACAACCTGATCCTTCTTTCCCCAACATCTGCCATTGAGGAGTTCAAGACATTAGACACATAGACATTAGACGGTTGGCCAGCCCCAATCAGCATTAACCAAGTGTGTATATCTACCTTTAGAATGGATGTTTGAATGGTCTGAAACTCTAGATATCCTGATGATATCCATTGTATTATAGGACTGTTTTCTTATACAATGAGAGAACTTTTCATCAACCCTCATGATGGCCCAAAGTGGATTGTCCTGGATGGAGATATCGATCCAATGTGGATTGAATCACTGAACACTGTCATGGATGATAACAAGGTTTGTAAACTTCCACTTTTGCCAACTAGTGGAAGACAAAGTAAGGGCTCGTTCACATCACCGTTAGGGCTTCCGTTCTCCTGCTCCGTTATAGGAGCAGGGGAACGGAAAGGACGGATTCGGGGCATAACTGAGCCCAACGGAGCCTAAGGGACCCCATAGACTATAATGGGGTCTGTTAGGTTTCCGCTCAAAAGATGATTTTTGAAGCGGAGACAAAAGTTGTGCACGCAGGACTTTTGTCTCCGCTTCAAAAATCATCTTTTGAGCGGAAACCTAACGGACCCCATTATAGTCTATGGGGTCCCTTAGGCTCCGTTGGGCTCAGTTATGCCCCGAATCCGTCCTTTCCGTTCTCCTGCTCCTATAACGGAGCAGGAGAACGGAAGCCCTAACGGTGATGTGAACGAGCCCTAAGTCACACAGGATTGTCTTCATGAGTTGAGGATTTCTCGTATTTGTGTGTTTTTTTTTTCATGTATTCAATAATTATTTAGGTTATTAGACTGGGGTAGACCATATTCATTGTGAAACAGTAATATGATCATATCTTATATGATGTTGCCTCTATTGTTCAGTAGTTTAAAAGCTTAAAGAAGAATTAAACAGAAGTAATCTGTAGTGAATGTCATTTTCTTACCAGTGTCTTTATTTGTGAGTTATATCTCCCTGATGTTTCTCATCTGTCATGTGACCAGCAATCAGACTCACCAGATAACACAGCATCTTATGTGTGGATAGGAAGTCTATTTCTCTATATATTCCTATGGGAGCCTCACTTTCAGTCTCATAGGAATGAATAGAGCAGTTACTGGCTTCCTGTCCTGGGTCATTTAGAGGTCAGGGAGTTGGTCACATGACACAGCTACAATTAGAAGAGAGGGGATAACTCACAGATGCAGTCTCTGATAAGAAGATTACATTCACTACAGATTATATCATGCACCTTTCTAACAGGTCAGAGAATTTTTGCAGGATTTCTTCTTTAAAGGGGATGTCTCACTTCAGCAAATGGCATTTATCATGTAGAGAAAGTTAATACAAGGCGCTTACTAATGTATTGTCCATATTGCTTCCTTTGCTGGCTTGATTCACTTTTCCATCACATTATACACTGCTCGTTTCCAGGGGTTATGACCAACCTACAATCCTACAGCTGTGGCCGTGCTTGCACACTATAGGAAAAAGTGCTGGCCTATGCGCACTCCTATGGTCCTGGCCACCAGAAAGGCTGGTGCTTTTTCATGTAGACTACATGCGCGGCCACCGCTGCTGGATTGCAGCGTGGTTGTAACCCCTGGATAACTCTGATTATAATGAACTCATATCATGATTTCCTTCTCATCTGACATAGGTTTTGACCTTAGCCAGTAATGAGCGTATTTCACTGACACCTTCCATGCGGTTGTTGTTCGAGATCAGCCATCTTCGAGCCGCTACACCTGCAACTGTATCAAGAGCCGGGATCCTTTATGTCAATACGCAAGATTTAGGCTGGAGCCCGTGAGTAAATAATCTTTACATGTCCACAATGCAACCAGGTTGTACAGCACATGTATAACTTGAGTGACTCTGCCCTCTATCCCATAATGAGATTGGCTTGACTCCTCGGCTTTGGGATTTGTGATTCAGGCGATGTTTTAAGAAGGCAGTGCTGTAGATTAATGCCATATCTCATAAGGCTAATAGTTATTCTCTAATATTGGCGGCTTGGAACCACAGGCATTAAAAGGGTCATTATAACTTCATTTTGACATGATTTCGGTATTTCTTATTTACTTTCAGAATACAGAGGCCATTAAATTAAATGCAAATCCCGCCACAGAGGATTTCTTTACCCTGTGTCTGATTTCATTCTTTTTTATTAGTTACGTTACCAGCTGGATCGAAACTCGTCAGGCTCAGTCAGAAAAGGCAAATCTGACCATATTGTTTGATAAGTACGTTCCTTACTGCTTGGAGCAAGTGCGAAGTAATTTAAAAACTATAACTCCAATCCCGGAAAACAGCATGGTACAGGTAAAGGCAATGCATTTTATTTTCATGCTTTTTAAACTAAGTATGATCCTTTGCATTCCTTATTTGGTCGATCGGATGCTGTCAAATGCGTTTGGGTGGGGGTGGAGGTTTTGTTAGAATTCATTAAAAAAAACAAATGCCATGTGAATACAACTGGATAAAAGTCGGAGATTTTGTGCATCATAATGCGGTAGCTGCTGCCATTCACGTTTGTATTTATAACACAAATGCAGATTTCTAGTTTTGTCCACGTTTAAATGAGCTGTACAGATAACATGGCTGCTTTCTTTTGAAAACAGTGCCACACCTGTCCGCAGGTTGAGTGCAGTATTTCAGATCATTTCTATTGACGCGAATAGGTCAGAGGAGCAAAACTTCACGTAGCTTGTGAGCATAGCACATTGCTTTTGAAAGAAGGCAGCCATGTCTCCCCTGGCACCTTTTTTTTTACTTTTTATGACCCACCAATTACACAGATCACTAAAGTACGACAGTAAGGTGAGCTGTAAAGGCTGTATTACACTGGCCGATTTTACAGCCGATGATTGCTAACGAGCGTTCATGATCATCTTGCAGTGTAATACTGCCGCTGATTGCCGCCACAAACTCGGTCATCGGGCAATTCTGATTTTTCAGCATGCTTAAAAATCAGAGCTTGTCGGCAGCAGATCATGCTGTCTAATAGCGATCTGCCACCGGCAAACCACTAGACAGTATGGGGACGAGCGATGGCATAGCGTGGAGGAGATCGCTGCATGTAATAGCTGTGGTCTCCTCCGCTAGGGAGAGGAACACTTCCCTCCCAACAATCGCTTTATGATCTGCCTATGTGATACAGGCTTTAGCTGTTTGTCTATCCTATCAATTTCTATACGGCAGACATAATAATATACATCTGTTTCTCCTGAACTTCTGACTCTAGACTCCTAAATGTCAAATCTACCTCGTTATGCCGTGATCAACAACTGCTTCCTTATCATTACTCCTGCACTGTCATATACTATTAAATTGCGTCTACTGGCATCAGTTGGTTACCATGTAGTTAAAGGGGTTCTCCAAGTTATATTTTATTGATGAACTATCCTCAGGATAGGTCATCAATATCAGATCGCGGGGGAGGATCGCTCCCATACACTTGTATGGGAATGAGCCTTCCCATTGAAATGAATGGGGCAGTTAGGTGTAATTACACCTACTCACCACTACCCATGTTACGGCTAGCGTGTAAACAGTGAAGAGGAGGCAGCGCTGCTCTTCTTCAAACAGCTGATCGGGTGGGGTGCCGGGTGTTGGACCCCCGCCAATCTGATATTGATGACCTATCCTGAGGATAGGTCATCAATAAATATAACTTGGAGAACCCCTTTAAAGGTGTTGTGCCATAAACTGCTTTTCACTTTGAGGTGTATTTTCATCAATTACTTTAGCTCCCATTCATCTTTGTTTTTGTTTTTTTTATTTACCTCACTTGCAGTTTTGTCTTATCCCCCATGCTTGAATCCCACTTCCTGGTTTGTCATGTGACTGCTGTACATTATGCCTTAGGCCAGGTGACACTAACCTCACCCCATGTTCTTACCAATGAGGCTTCCTACGTCCTACATTATAAGGCGCCAACGCAGGACGTAACCAACAATAACTGAAGATGGAAATTGATTTGCCACAGGGTGTAATAGTAGGATAATAACTTTTGAAAAAGGCAATTTTGATAAATGGTGGTATTTGGGGAAAGTGATATAACAGCGATATCTGTTGGGCAAGATACATTTATTGTGTACTGGTGGGCATAATGGTTCCACCAAGTCTTCCAGTTGCTCTTTGTAGCAGCTCTTTGTTCTGGATGGAGAGCTTTCCTGCTATGATGCCTATGTGTCCTAATAGGGTAAAAGGACATGGATTGTCATTATGGGACAACCCCTTTAAGGGTTGTTTCCTGTGATTAATTTCTGTTTTAGGGGCAAATTACCTCTGACCACCCCAATAATCTATTTGTACATATTATTTGTCTTCATGCAGACATTATGCTCCTTATTAGACTGTCTTCTCACTGAGGAAAATACTCCACCAGATTCCTCTCGGGAGCTTTATGAGATTTATTTTGTTTTTGCTTGTGTCTGGTCTTTTGGAGGTGCACTCTTTCAAGATCAGGTAAGTACTGCACCTGTGGCACTACATACATACAATGCAAATAGATGTTTATTTCTTATGTATTTAGTGTAAAATATATCATTTCAGTTGATCGATTACCGTTTGGAATTTAGCCGATGGTGGAACAAAGAAATGAGAACCGTCAAGTTCCCCTCACATGGTACAGTGTTTGATTATTTTGTTGACCCTGAAACTAAAAAATTTACCCCTTGGACAGAAAGGATTCCAGAGTTTGATATGATCCCAGATATTCCATTACAGGTGAGTCTATTATAATCAAGTGTCCATGCCAACATGATGAGACCATCCATATGTTTCTTTTAGGTACTTTAGATTTTCGTCAGACCTAATCCAGTGTCCCCGGTCCAGAGGGGTCAAGGTGCAAAGTTGTAGATGGTGCATAACCCCCATGCTGGCTAAGCAGATCTAGTTTTTCTGAAGACATGGGCCTTTACTGTCCCACTAATTGTAAATTACACTTAGATCTCGGATTTCCATTCCATCTGGAAATCATTGAAGGTCTGAGACGTTGTATTCATATATGGCATAAGGTCAGTAGCCAATGCTATTTTGGAGCTGTTGATACTTGTTGGAGCAGAATAGGGTTGTAAATGGCTGTGTGAGATGCCAACTCTAAAAAGGAACCAACTGTCTTGGAGAAATGCAACCAGTAGAGAAATGCTTAAAGCATACCTGAGTTTAAAAAAAAAATGTTTGCGTAATGGCTTAGCTTCTTTTTGCATAGCTGTGAAGGAACAGGTCTTTTTTTGGGCTTCCCTAATTTCTCCTTCAGCCTTATTATTCCCTGTTTCAGCTGCATAGCTAGATGAATTTCACTCAGAAGCAGAAAAAGAACAGATAAGGAGGGGGAAATCATACTTAAAGACACACAGGAGGCTAGTATAATCTATAAAAGCTGTGTAGAAGCAGTTCTATCAGACACAGGATCTCAGCTAGCTCTGACACGCCCCCATTTCCTGTGAGCCATCTTCTGTGTCTCTGTTACTAGGGGCAGATCTTGCCTGACAACAGGCAGTGGACTGAAACTTAGGTGGAAGTGAGACCCCTAGTGGCCGTGACTTTACAGCTTTTTCCAGGTGGATGCAGGCATATTTTTTCAATTCAATTTCAAGAAATTTGCTAGTTACACCATTCTCTATGAAATGAAATTGTGTGAAAGTACAGTGACTCATTATAGGGAAAAAGTGGCCAAGTTTCAAGTCTTCTGGGGGAGAGCTATGTAGCACACTCTTTTTCCTGGAAGTGTTGTCCTTGAGTCTCCATACTAGCTGTGTCTCTGTAAGGAGAGTCGGTACCTTCTATGAGACAGTACATAGAACATGCCTGCACAAAGGTGAGCAATGCTGCCCCCCACAGCCCTCACTTTAAAAAGTGATGATTGTCAATATATCCATACATTTCCAGGAGAATTAACAGGAACAGCACAATGCACATGTCACGAAAAAGATGCTCCGGCGTTTTTATTTCATGGAGAATGCAAGCTTTTTCCAAAGCAGACATGACAGGAGAGGTGACAGCTATGCTTTGACTTCTTTTGAATTGTAATATAAAACTAAGAAAATTCCATATCTTGCATTGAGAAAAGAAGAAGCGAGTTGCACAGTCTCTATACTTCAAAGACCCAAATTTTGGAACATCTATTCTCATGACTCTGTGTAATGCCATTCCTTTCTTATTCCTGCTAGAAGTTGTCATTGATTTACTAGCAGTTATTTTTTTTTAATAATCATGTTCAATTAGACTGTATTTTTTTCTCAGCAGAGATTTCACTCCTATTCTTTTTCAGAGAACCTGTAACCTTTCCTGACATGTCTGTTTTGGTGGCTACTGGCATTTCCCATGTAATAACAATTCTGGAGCATCTATTCTTATGACTCTATGTTGTGCCACTCCCTTATTATTCCTGCTAGCAGTTATTACTGAATTACTAGCAGTTTACAATGAAGGTCCAGTTGGGGGTGTGTCCCTGCACAGTCTGACATTATCCAATCAGTGATGCCAGTGTCAGACTGTGCAGGGACACATCCCCAAGTGGTAACACTTGTCTGGACCTTCATTGTAAACCGCTAGTAATTCATTCACAGCTTCTAGCAGGAATAATAAAGGAATGGCACAACATAGAGTCAGAAAAATAGATGCTTGCGGATTGTTATTACAAGGGGGATGCAAGAAGTTATAAAAACAGACATGTCAGGAGAGGTGACAGATTCTCAGAAAAAAACAATAGGAGTGAAATCTCTGCTGAAAAAATACATTGCGGATCCATTCATTTCAATGGGTCCTGATAATCTGCGGACATTGCACCGTATGTTGTCCGCTTCCGTTAATCTGTTCCGTTCCGTTTTGCGGATCTGCAAACAGAAATACTCCTGTCCTACTTTCCTCCCGAATTGCGGTCCGTAGCACAATGAAAGTCTATGGATCCGCAAAAAATGCGGAAGACATGTGGAAAGGCATCTGCATGTCATCCGTATTTGTGGATTCCGTTCCAGGAGGGGTGAAAAAAAAGAGATGTTATTCATCCTTCCGTTTTTTGCGGATCCGCAAAAAACGGATGACATATGGATACATCCTTTCCGTTTTTTACGGAAAGACGGAACGGATGTCCTGGAAAAACTGAGTTTTTTGCGGAACAACGGATCCACAAAAAACTGACCGTTTTCCAGGATGTGCACACATACGGACGTGTGAATGCAGCCTAAAAGAACGTGATTGTTAAAAAAAAAAGAATATGGGCGTGACCAGGCTGCAGTTGAGATGAGGTCGCCTTGCTGCCCAGTACCGCTATGCAGAACAAGCCTCAGCAGGATCAAATGAACTAAATAAAACTGAATTGTTTGTTTCCATTCTTAATGGCTGTGCTGTTCGGTGGGTAACCATTAACAATGTGGTACTCATCTACGTACCACCGCAACACGTCTGCGCCATATGGCTTTAATGTACACAGAATGTACTTTCTGGATGCTGACAACATGTCATTACTTCTGCTTTGCTTTGCTTTGCTTTCCTATATATACTTTTAAGTAGGTAGGAGGCGGTTCCCAGGTAGTTTACACATAATTTGTGTTTATGATCTTGTTTCTTTTATACTCTAAAGAGAATGGAAAGAAATACCTTCAAGGTTGATGAGAACTGCAATTGACAGAGCGACGGCTATTTTAGGTCCCTGTTGTCCATTTAAATTTTAATGTTTCTATCATTTGTTCCTCAGTGTGAATTAACAACCTTACTAGTATGTTGGCTTCCCGATCTGAAGTCAAGACTTAAAATTAATTCAATAGCCCAGATTTACAGCGATTCTATATTTCACAAGGCAGAATCAATAATGTGACTGAAGGGAAGAAGATAAAAATTTATGGTATCTTGCAATTTAATGGTTGAAAAGATGCAATTGAAGAGATCATAAATTGTGAAGGAGTTTATGCTTCGTTGCTCCTGATTCAGTGCTTGCTGTTAGGACCTGATTTGTGACTATTCACGAGGTGTGATTAATGATGTGATCGATTCTTGCCTCAGTGCAGTAAAGCAGTTGTAATGCTCTTCATTAGAATAAATAAAATAAATTGACTGAAGCTTTATAAAAACTGTGTAACATTTAAAATCTAAAATGTCAATTTTTTTTCTGGTTACAATTTAGCTTTCTTCAGGCAGCTTCCACCTACGTGCCATCATTCATTGTCATTCTGTATGGGTATTATAGAAACCCATGTGGGTTGGGGTTAGTTTTATGCAAAGCTTACTGAAGAGGAAATACATAGAGTTAAATGGGTGCTGACTGGAGTCAGATTAATGTGACATACGGCTGGAAGACATTGTTTCAGCTTATTAACCCTTTGGCTGAACTGTACCATAGTTTATCAATGCCAAGGGCTGCTTTGTAGTATTTTCCTGGGTGTAAAAACTAAAGAATTATATATTCACATATCATAGTGTCAGTTTGCATTCATCTTTCCTGAAAAAATAAAATAAAATTAAAAAAAAAATATATATATATACATCAGATCCTGGAAAGGGCTGGGATTACTTGGGCCCATCAGACGCTGAGGGCTCAACTTTCATTTATACAAATTTGTGCACATCTACTTTTAGTTGCATCAAACATTGTTACCATTGCACACTCTGAAAATACCATGAATAATTTCTTATAAGTTACTTTTGATTGCACCCAAAAAAATATAGCAAGAAAAAAACAAAAGGATTACACAGCTCACCCTAAATTTGCATGATCCAGACACTCCAGTAATGTGAAGGGAAAGGCAGAACAGGTGAATCCCCGGATCTGGGGTCATGAGAGACTTCAGTGACAAATTTTTAATGGATCCATCGCTTTGGAGTTTAGAATAAAACATAACTTTACATGTTTAAAAGATGTCCATGCTGTCCTCGGGGTGGACGGGTTTTGCGCAGACCACGGTTCATTAAGCCCTCTGGCACACTATGGAAGTACCATGAAAAATTTTTAAGTTAAGTTACTTTTGATTGCACCCAAATAGTAGACCTGGCAAATGATTGGCTTCAAAATCATCCCCAAATGTGGTCTTCTGCTGGACTTTTGAAGCCCATCACTGTGTAAGGGCCCTTTTAAAGGAGTCGATGATCAGGAATGAACAAAAGATGCAGCTGATTACCCGTCAAACAAGCAAACGCTAGTTTCTCAGGTGATTGCATCTTTTACATCTGTGTAAAAGAACCCTAAGAGCCTGGAACCCTTGTGAGAATCCTGGGACCCTCATCTTTGTTTTGGACTTAATGGGTTTTAGTATGCCCCAAAATGTTGGGACCCTTTAGCACTGCTCGGGTTTTCCATAACTTTTTTGTATAATCTTTATTTTCAAGCATAAACATGAACATACTTTGATGTAAAGTCATGCTAAATGAGAAGTTCTATTAATTCAGTATATGCATTTATGAACAATGAGTAAGATAAAGGGGAGGAGAGGGGGGTGATACAGGGTATAAGGGACAGGGAGCCATAAGTCTAGTATTAATAAGGCCCAGCCGTTGCTCACGCTAGCTTAAAATGTGAACAAAAGAACAAAAAGTCTCTGACTATCAGTCTGTATAACAGAGAGAGCCCAATATGTATATGAATCCAATGCGGGGCAGCAGGAATTTCACCCCACAGTTGTATGAACATTAGGAATACAAAGAGCATAGCATAAACCTCTGGCAAAGAGAATCAAGGAGAAGGGTCCGAAGTCCATTGCCGCCACTGTGACCACAATTTTAGGAATCTAGGATGGGCACTGCTTGGGTTTTCCATAACTTAAACAATCTAACATAGTACCTTTGATGGACTCCACCAATTAACATGTATAATGATTGACTCTCGTGGCAAGGGATATGTTGGATTTTATGATTTATGGGGGAAAAAAGTTTTATACTCTGAGAATACCTATCACTAGAAACGAGTAATATCATTCTCCCATTTGGTTCCTCTACCATGAATATCTGTTCTTTCCATAAATATTTTGTCCAGACATTGTGTAGGTATGAAATAAATTGGAGTTTCCAATCGCAGTTATTAATGAAGGAGTCCTTCAGTCTCCTTGTGCATTCTTCTGGCTGAGTTCTTGGTTGAAGAAGGGCATTGACACTCTTCTACCTCTCATGTTTTCTCTCATCACAATGGCGTCGGCTTCAGAATTACTTGCTTACATAGAGTGTTCATGCAAGATTCGGTAAATCTCGGGAAAACGTGAATCTTCTTGGATTTGAAGCGGTCTGCACTCATTGGGCAGCACCACAGACAGGGAGAAGAAAACGTCCACTGAGGAGAGCAGAGAGTCCTCCTCCCAGGACCTTTACTGGCCATTTACATATTAGGCACCAAAGCAGAGGAGGGGGCAATGTGGTGGAATGGAGGGGCTGATTGAAAAATAAAAAAGCGCTGGAATCTGCTTAGGACGGACAACAAGAAAATATATCGTTTTCAAAAAAGTGCCAAGTCTTAATGTAGAGCTCTAGAATGTCTCAAACCTAAGTATTTTTTGTTGTAGAGTTTATCAGATTTTAATTAGATTTTTTAATTTTTTTTTTAATGGGAATTGTGGAATTCTAGGCTGTAAATTATTAATCATATTTGAATTCTTCAGCACAACCCATCGGATTTTTACCAATGAAGGTGCAGGGGTCTGTCCTACAACATGAATATTGGGTGCCACGTAGAAAATTAGACCGCAGTGCCACTTTTTTTTCTGGCAGAAATAAGGAAATAAATAACTTTTTGCCTCTTTTATTTCCATTGTTTTACAATTTATCTTCCTCTCTTCTACAAAACTGCCAAATTCATGAACTCGTTCTTGTGGCATATGCAATTAAGTGTGTGACTGAGCACACCCTTCTGTCCTTTCCTATCTGCTACATTGTGTCTATCTACTGTACATCTTTCATCTGATATTCCATGTCTAAATCACTCAACGCATATTAGGTCGTTGCTCAGTTTATTAGGAATTGATCATGCGTTCATGCCTTCTTCCATTTCAAGAGTGCTGTTAAGGATTAGGATCTGTCGTAATCAAGTTGAATGTGATAATGAGAACATGTTCACATTGTTAAAGTAAATGAACCAGCGCACTTAAAGTGAAGACACATTTGAACTACAATTTGTGGTCTTCACAGCAGTATGGAATAGTCTGGGAGGAATGTTTATGGCATGATAACCCCTTAGGTTCCAGGTTTCGGCCTTCGACATGCTCGGGTTCACCTCATTTCATACTTGCCGTCCATTTCCTGTACAGAATATAGTTGTTTGGTTACACTCTTTATATATCTATTAATATGTAAATCTTATCTTTATATATCTATTAATAGAAAAAAAAATCACATTTGATCCAGGAATGAACAAATCTTTTGCTCTATGATGTTTAAACGAAGCACAATGCCTTGTAGAGCTAACTCATCTGGATGTAATGATACCTTTCACTTAGCAATCTATTGGTAAGTTCTGAAGAAAGTGCTTTTAATGCAGTTAAGTGCATCTAGGGCGTATCCAAGCTACTCTGTGCACCCTTGCTCCTCCTGCCAGCCCCTCCACCTCCTTGATTGACAGGGTCAGGCAAGATGTATATGCAAGAGCAGGAGGAGCAAGAATGCAGAGTGGCTTGGGCCTTCCTCAGTGTTCTTAAAGGGGTTCTCCGTGAATTAAGAAAATGAAAATAGTTAAATATAACTTTATTATAACTATATCTCCAAATACCTTTCATTAGTTATTATTGCTCGTTTTTTCAGGAGAGCAATCATCAGGAAAAATAAAATGGCCGCCGTCCTATTAATGCACAGAAATCCTGTCCTAATCACACAGCAGGACAAGTTACTTCACAACACTGAGGTAAAGAGCTGCCTCGTCCTTCTCTCTGCTCTGCTTGTCAGGGATTATGATCCTGAATACAGTCGATAAGCCATGAAGTACAGAGAGGATGGACAGGACAGACTGTGGTAATGGAGACTGCATACAAGTCCTGCTGCTCATTACTCACATCTCCACCTCCTGTCTGTACTTCATGTCTCCTCATGAACTCCATTCCTGCAGAATGTTGTGAAGTACTTTGTCCTCCTGTGTGATTAGGACAGGCTTTGTGTGTACTAATAGGACAGCAGCCATTTTATTTGTCCAAATGATTGCTCCCCAGACAAAACAAGCCATTATAACTAATGAAATATATTTGAAAATATATTTATATTAAAGTAATATCTGAGTATTTTCATTTTCTTAATTCCCGGAGATCCCCTTTAACTGCTCATCTGCATATGGATGAAAAGTACGTTACACAGAATGAAGCATCAGATTGCAAATGAAAGGTATCATTGCATTCAGCTGAGCTAATTCTACAAGACATTGTGCCTGACCTAACCATGGATTTCCTGGTTATAGATCCCCTTTAACCATTGTCTTAAGAACAATTCCCTAGTTCCCTTTAAAAAGGGACAGGAATGGTGTAGGGAAATCATATCTTATACTCTTCCCTGCAGGAGCTATCTACAGCATACAGATGCTATATATGGCAGTCTGCATTGTTTCAAGTTGTAGCTGGGCTTTCCTACTGGGGCAAAGTTTCAGATCTTATCCCTATGGTTCTAAAGGCAAAGGGGGAAATGTATTCCTCCTACACCAGTTTTTCATCGATTTTGTGACTTTTTGAATGCCACTGTGGCATTTTTACGCCATAATCACCAGTTCAAGAAAAGGGGGCATGGTGTCGACAGAGACATCAGGCCCAGCACATTTAGCGTTATTCACACCAGAAAGTGGCGTAAAGAGGACCTGATAGGAAGAGCAAAATAGGGACCTTCCTCTCTTCCATCTGTTGCAGAACACAAGGGACTTGTGGATAATGAAGATGTTCCTTTTTGCAGGTTCAGGTCGTAGAGCAGGAATAGAATGTGATTTGGGTCCCCTCCTTCATGAGTCCCTACCTATGTTTATATCTACTCCACTGTAAATTACCATTTATTTCCCCTAAGAAGAATTTTTGGGGTTGCTTCTGGTTCTAATTTGGGATTTTCTTTACTTCATTAACCTTGTTTCTCTTGTTTCACAAGGTTTGGTCCTTTATATCAACTTACTTCAACTAGATTCCATTTTGTTGTTAATGGGATGGAAGACACCAGGTGTGACATCCCTCTATGACTTCATATGTCATCTGCACCTGTTTTTCTATCTGGTACAGAGGAGGAGTGGTAGTGACAATATAATGGAAGTGAAGTGTAACAGTGATGTATTTCATCTTCTTATTACAAGCCTCTTCGATATATCATTTTTCGTGATAGGGGTATTTTAGTATTTTTGTGAAATACAACTTCATAATAAATATGGATTCTTAAAAAAAAACAAAAAACGGCTATACTGTAATTCCATGAAAACATCACTGCAGCCATGGCTGACTCCAGAGTCTATCTAGAGATGGAGAGAGACCCTTTTTTCGAGCATGTGTTGTAGAAATAATTGATGCACAATGCTTGTCTATAAAATACATCAATTATCATGATTGCTTTACTGTTTTTATCTTCATGTTAATCCAGACGGTCCTAGTCCACACTGCCGAAACTGTACGCTTGAAGTATTTCCTGGATTTACTACTGGAGAAGGGGAAACCGATAATGCTAGTCGGCAATGCTGGTGTTGGTAAAACTATCTTGGTATCTGATAAAGTGTCCAAATTACCAGAAGAGTACATTGTAGCCAAAGTCCCTTTCAACTACTACACCACATCTGCCATGCTCCAACGTAAGTCTGATATACCATTTATGTTTTCACATACATATACAGTGCCTTAAAGTAGAACTCCCGGCAAAATGTTTATTCTCTGATCTGCTAGAAAGTGTGACCAACTCTCTGATTTCCAACTGACAGTTACGTCTCTATTCATTCCTATGAGACTGAGAGTGAAGCTCCCATAGGAATACATTGAGAAACTGACTTCCTGTTTATACATAAGATGCTGTGTCAGTTGGAGAGTCTGATTGCTGGTCACATGACACAGCTGAGAAGCAGAAGGGAGGTTATAACTTACAAATAAAGCCACTGGTAAGGAAAATTCCCTTCATTACAGATTGCATCATGTACGTTTCTAACAGATCAGAAAATAAAATTTGTGGCGGGAGTTCTTCTTTAAGGTGATCCTATGAAGGGCTCTTTCACACCGCTATATTAACTCATGGAATTAAAAATTTATTATAGTTACTGAGTGAATGAAATCTATCTGTACAGCGCCACCTGTTGTTTGCCCTTTTTCTAATTTCTCTGTCCTGCTCACTGAAATGGAAGCACATTCTCAGTTCTATCCTTCAATTGCCACCAGCTACAGAGAAAGAGAATGCCCCCTAAGCTGCCAGCTTGAAATAAATCTAGCATAGTAATTGGATCAATACATTTTGAGATCTCCGGATCCATGTGAGGTACAGGGCTGGTTCTAGCCTTGTTAGAAAGCGGTTGTCATGGATGTAATGTCTGATTTTAATTTTTTACATTAATCATGGGACAACCTATTTAAGTTTGAGCTGATGAGCTCTGTGAAAGAGCTGATTGGTAGGGGTTCAGGGAGTAACCTCCATCTATCAGATATTGATGAGTTATTCTGAAGATGGGTCAATATATAAATTCCAAAAACCCCTAAGGGGTTATCCACTCTTATTTAATCACTGTTTATTGAAAAGTTATACAACTATCTGATTTCAGGGCCACAATAAGGAATATATGGGCTCTATACAGACAGTGGGGGCCTCTGAACTGCCAATTGTGTCAGTAAACCTCCATCTTGTACTGAACTACATACATTTGGTGGACATCTGAAGAAAGGGGATAATATGGTCTTTATAAAGTCTCACTTCTATTTAATGAGCCCATGGGAGAGGGGTAATGTTTCTAACAGCTGGAGGTGTGCTACAGTGGTATCTTCTGTGAGGCTGATCAGGAGAGGGGTGCTCCATATGTATTTACCTCATGCCTAAATTTCGTATGATTATGATAGTTGTACTAGATTTCTGGTTGATTCCATTAACTGACAAAAGGCAGAAAAAGGTGGTGGGAGATTGAAAGAAAATGAAATCATAGGGGTCCAGAGTGGAGGCGAAATCTGTGCAGGGATAGACACTTTTGTCTAATTCTATACCAACTATTGGGACAGAATTTTACAGCGGAATTGGGCACAACTTTGGCACAAAATGGTGCATCGTAGACCATGCCTCTTTCCCTTTTCTGGTAAGCCACATCCTTGTGTTGAGCTAAGTGCTGTGGATTGCTTTAAAGAGGGTATTCCAATACTAATGTAAAAAATGAAAATCAGACATCATACATTACATGACAACTGCTTCCTGACAAAAATAGACACAGCCGTGTACCTCACATGGATCCAGAGATTTCCCCATTCATTGCTCTGCCAGATTTGTATCAAGCTGGCAGCTTAAAGGGGTTCTCCAGGAATTAAAAAAATTAAAAAACTTAAATATTACTTTATAATAAATATATTCACAAATACCTTTCATTAGTTATAATGGCTTGTTTTGTCTAGGGAGCAATTATTAGTAGAAGTAAAATGGCCGCCGTCCAATTAGTACACACAGAACCTGTCCTAATCACACAGGAGGACAAGTTACTTCACAACACTGAGGTAAAGAGCTGCCTCATCCTCCTCTCTGCTCTGACTTTCAGGGATGATGATCCTGAATACAGGTGAATCTCTGTGGGAATGGAGATGATGAGGAGACATGAAGTGCAGAGAGGAGGTGGGCTGTGGCTAATGAGCAGCAGCTCTTGTATGCAGTCTCCATTACCACAGCAACACATTACCACAGTCTGTCCTGTCCGTCCTCTCTGTACTTTATCTCTCTTCATGAACTAAATTCTCCAGAGATTCAGCCAAAGTTCTTATCAGCCGTATTCAGCATCATCCCTAACAAGTAGAGCAGAGAGGAGGATGAGGCAGCTCTTTACCTCAGAGTTGTGAAGTAACCTGTCCTCCTGTGTGATTAGGACAGATTCTGTGTGTACTAATAGGATGGCGGCCATTTTGTTTCCCCTGATGATTACTCCCTAGACAAAACGAGCCATTATAACTAAGGAAAGGTGTTTCAGAATATATTTATAATAAAGTAATATTTAAAGGGAACCTGTCAGCTCTGAAACACCCTCCAAACTAGAGTAAGTGGTGTATAGTGTAAGTGAGGTTGAGTCCGGTTATGTAATTTTTATCTTCATACTCACTTGCATTCTGACGCTGTGCTCCCACAAACCTGCAGTAAAATGCACTCACTGGACTCCGGTGCTCACTCACATAATGGAGAGGACTCAAAGAAGAGTCCTCTCAGTGTATTTTACTGTAGGTTTGTGGGAGCACAGCGTCAGAATGGAAGTGAGTATGAAGATAAAACTTACATATTCGGATTCAGCGCCACTTACACTATACACCTCTTACTCTAGTTCAGGGGGTGTTTCGGAGCTGACAGGTTCCCTTAAAGTATTTTAATTTTCTTAATTCCCGGAGAACCCCTTTAAGGGGAGGGTCTTTTCTGCTGAAGCTAAGGAGGCGTGTCTCAGCTCTCCCTATCACAGCTTAGGAGGCAGTTGAAGGATAAAACTGAGCATGTGCGGCCTTCTCAGTGAGCAGGATAAAGAAATAAGAAAAATACAAACTGTAGGTGGCTCTGTACAGATACATCTTATTGAATAACTCAGTGGCTTTGCAACATTTTTAATTACATGCAAGTATTCACATCCAGGTGCTGGTTTGAAAACTGTAGAATATTTTTCATGGGACAACCTCTTTAAAACAAGATGGGCCAAATTGCTCAGAAATGCACTAGTCTGCGCTAATTTGTGCCAAACTTTGGTGCAGTTGACATCAACATCTAGGCACACTGACAGTAGTAAATGTGGGCGATATTATGTAAAAAAAAGTTGCATAACTTTTTATGATGATTAGATAACAACGATTACACTTTAGTTATGACTGGACAGACCATTTAATGTTGATTATGTTTTCACTGGATGTTACTTGTACCTTCATGGAGAAGTTTATAAAGGATTATAGTTGTGCTGCTGTGTAACATTGCCCTAACATTAACCGTGCTGTCTACAGAATTTATAAACCTAGAGTAATATTACAAAGATCTGCTGTATTTTTTTTGTTTTATATTTTAATAGGCGTCCTAGAAAAACCTTTGGAAAAAAGGGCAGGACGGAACTATTCCCCACCAGGAACCAAAAGATTGATTTATTTTATAGATGATCTCAACATGCCAGAAGTAGATGCTTATAGCACAGTACAACCTCACACCTTAATTAGACAACATCTAGATTACAGTCATTGGTGAGTATTTAATCTACATGTAAGAGGGATGACACAGATGTCACAGTTGTAGTTGAATTGATAATTTCAATTAGTCCACATCCATTCAGCTGTCATGAGTAGGACCCTCTTGCTACATTGCTTTTAGGAGTTTTTGGGCATTAATTGTGTTCTATATCTGACATTTACATGTTGTCCACAAACACAAAACATGGTATCATGAATTCCTTAAAAAATAATATTTTATTTTATTTATTTATAATGATTAATATCATTAAAAATACATCAATATACTTAAAATAGTAAGGAGGCCAAAAAATAATGAAGGACGCCAGCCAATGATAAATACCTGCCACTATGTAAACAATAATATATAGGTAGCACCATATCGTAATTAATTTCAATATAATATCAACAGATAGCCCCCCTATATATCATATTAATGGTCACATGTAAAAAGCCCATAACCTCTTATTATACTGAAGCCTCACCAGAGGCCTATGTACATATCATCCTAGGGTTAAAAAGGACCTGTCACCACTCCTGACATGCCTGTTTTACTAGCTTCATGCATTCCTCATGTAATAACAATTCTGGAGCATCTATTCTTATGGCTCTATGTTGTGCCATTCCTTTATTATTTGCACTAGAAGTTATGAATGAATTGCTATTTGTCTTCAGTACAGGAACAGAGGGGAGGTAACCAGTTGGGGGTGTGTACCTGCACAGTCTGAACATGGCAGCACTGATTGGCTAGAGTCATTCTGTGCAGGTACACACCCCCAACTGGTCACCTCCCCTCTGTTCCTTTACTGAAGGCAAATAGCAATTCATTCATAACTTCTAGTGCAAATAATAAAGGAATGGCACAACATACAGACATAAGAATAGATGTTCCAGAATTTTTAGTACGTGGGGAATGTATGGAGCTATTAAAACAGGCATGTCAGGAGCGGTGAAAGGTCCTCTTTAAGCCAAATGCAATGTAAACCACAGCTGATTCTGCATCTCCAGCTAAGTCTATATCGGGGTCAATGTGTTAACTACAAGTGAATTGATGATAAACAAGCTGCATTAAATAATCATACCGTATGCAGGTGAATAACCAAGGCCGCGTCCACCCTTCTACGCGCAGTTCGCGTGTATGCTTTGTCAGGAGGAGAGGGTTGTCACATAAGGTAGGGAACAGTGCAGCCCTGTACTCCACCCTCACCACTGTCCCTAACTACTTGGATGATCTACCCTATACGGAGGCCCCCAACTTAGCGACTGTCCCTAACTTAGTTAGTAGGTAAAGGGGCCTAAACCTAGTGGTGTGAAAAAGTAGTCAGACAGAAAGAGTTCAGAACCAGACAGGCAAAACCAGAATCAGATCAGAATGCAAAGCTAAATCTAAATCAGGCCAGAGTCCAAACCACAGAGATACTTCAGAACCAATACAAGATACAAACACAGAGTCAGAGTCAGTGCCAGGAGATAATGCCAGAGGAATAATCCGCAGTCAGGAGCAAGGTCAGAGACAATCCAAAAGTCATAATACCAGGGATCAAAACAATATTAAAATACACGCTAATGAGGCTAAGAAGACCAATCACAGTCAACTGTGGCCAGCAGGTGTTTGTTTAAATAGTCCTCTTGCAGGAAGCACATGACACTGCCGCTGTGCCTGATTTGCCGATCGGGGCTGTGTGATGCCAGTGGTGCCACCGCAGGTAACTACATGACACATGTACAGTCTTGTTCTCTGATATGGAAGAGCCTCAGAATATGTTGCCTTGTACTTGTAAAGAATCATCATAATTCAAAGCAATTACTGTCATACTGTATACATGAAAGATCTCCATAGTCTTCCCATATATTATATTGGGCTCTGGAGCCACCTGAGGGGTCCTAAAACGTCCCTCTGTCCCATATGGGCCCATACATAACACTTGAGGCCCACATGTCACTTATTGGTATCCTGAGCTGTGTGTTGTACATAATAACAGAGCAGTAAATAGGACGCAGTCATTGAACCTCAGTATTTGTGTTTCTGTCATTTCTATAGGTATGACAGGCAGAAGCTGGTGGCTAAAGAAATTCATAATTGCCAATACATAACATGCATGAATCCCACGGCTGGAAGTTTTTCCATTAATCCTCGGCTGCAGGTAATATACCACTCAGTATGTCACTTGTCTTCAGTGTATGATGTGCTGCATTTGATGCACGACCTCACCCGTCACATACGTGATCGATAGTAACCATAGTGACCAGGGGAAAATGGTCATCATAGGTTTGTGTAATGTATATTGTATTTTATGCCACCAGTTGTGCACCACACCATACACCAAACATAGTATAAAAGGAAGGACAAGAATAGATTACAAGCTAAGCCATGTAATACCCATGCTGCATGGCAAATTGTTCAGTGCCATGCTGTGTCTTTGCCATTTCTACTAAGCACATACAGTATAAGAGCCCACAGTGAGCGATATCTGTGTGCAACTGTCAATAGGAACATGTTCTATGAGCCTTTCTTTAAAAACATGCATACAATTGATGCAATTGTCACACTGCCTTCCATAAACCAGTCCTAAAATGTGAATCTACAGCCAGGGTTTGGTTGGCTCAAGTCGCAGAAAAACCATTGCAAGTTGTGATTAGCGTGCAACCAAATTGAATCCCTATGGGTCAAAAAGTTGTGTGACAATGACAAGAATTGGTTGGAAGATGGTTGTGATCATTGAAAGAGAACCACAACCTTTACTTGGTTGCACAAATGCTGAGATTTTACTGCAGTTTGTTGGTAACCAAATGTCTCCATGGTAACCTAGACAAAAGCAAAAAAACATATAGTAAACAATGTTTCTCATACCCCCAAAATAACAATAATAATGCGTTGAGCTGTGGCACAATAACCGCCATTACTGCTCCATAATGGGTCTGAAATGTGCATTGATTGAAATCTTCAAATGGCACCAAAAGGATTTTCAGACCTCAGGACTTCTTTATTTTGGAAATTGCTGGAGTCTGAGCTCAAGGAAGCCCGCCAATGTCATGTGTTGGGTGGCAGCCCCTCTCATATGTATGGAATTGCCTTGGCATTGTTTCACCAGTTAGACTTTTTTTCTCTTTTTTTCTCTATTATTCTAGCCTCATTCACGCGACTGTACTTTGGGTCCGATACGCATTTTTTGTGGGTGGCACACAGACCAATTCATTTCTATGGTCTGCAAAAAATGTAGACAGCACACGGATGGTCATCTGTGTGCTGTCCGCATCCATGTGGCTGTTCCATAAATTTTAGAAAATGTCCTATTCTTGTCTGTTTTGTGGACAAAAATTCTATAAGGAAATTGTGGCATGCGCATGGACGTACTTTGTATTTTGCGGATCCGGACTTGCAGACCTCAAAACAGATGTGGTCATATGCATGAGGCCTTATATCAATTAAATCACCTTTACCGCTTCCCGACCAACGCACGCTTGCATTTGTGCTCCGGATTTCCTGGGGGAGTCTGAGTGTGTGTGCGGCAGCCCCTGTCCTCCTTTGTGACAGTAGGCTGCTACACATAATAAAAAATATATAATATAAATATATAAAAATATTTATCCCATACGAAAATTGGTGAAACGGAAAAAAAAAGTCAAAATGGCCAATTTGCCAATTTATGGTTGCTTCACCTCCCTAAAAAAATTAAATAAAGAGATCAAAAAGTCATACACACCCCAAAATAGTATCAATGCAAAGTAAAGATCTACAAAAGGGGGTCAGAATATGGCACCGAAAAGAAAAAACATATTTTTTTCAAGGTTTTTATTTTTTTTTTCAGTATAAAGACACAAGAAAAACTATACAAATGTGGTATCATTGTAACAAGCCCTCATATGACTATGTGAATGGAAAAAACAAAGTTATGGCCTCAGAAAGGCAGGGAGTGAACAACAAAAAAGCAAAAATTAAAAAAAAACTCTGGGGCTGAAAGAGTTAAGGTTGGTTTCACATACAGTAGCCTAAATTTGCTAATCATAAATATGGCATAAGCTTAGACAGGCTGCCTAGTCCGGAACAAGATTTTTCACAGGGGCTCAGGCTGGATGTGCATTTTCTCTGACTCTATTGGTTGGCTTGCTTTGAGACATATTTTTACGCCACAATTATGGCGCATACTGGTTGCATTTTAGGCCCTGCCACCTTTCCTTTGAAGCTCTACCCCTTTCTGCTAAGCCCCACTCCTTTCTGAGGACGTTGGAAAAAAGGGTAAAAACCCTAGATGCGCCAATTTGCTCCACTTTATCGACACATTAAAATGTGCAGTGGCATTTTTCCGAAAATGGAGTTTGTGGACAAAAAACCCTTGTCAATTGAGGAAATGATGGCAGTTCATATTGATGTTTGGATGTTCAACTGCACAGAATGACCTAAATCTTGTTCTTCACTTTTCAGAGACACTTCTCCGTATTTGCTGTGCACTTCCCGGGTACAGAAGCTTTAACTACCATCTATAGCAGGATAATCAGCACTCATTTTCAGCATGGAGGCTTCAGTTACAGCGTGGTAAAGTCTGTGTCTACACTGATACAAGCTTCTATTTGTCTCCATCACAAGATGAACCAGAATTTTCTCCCAACTGCAATAAGATTCCATTATATATTTAATTTGAGGGATTTAACCCAAATCTTTCAGGTAACGTTGATCATTTCTTACATCCCCGTCCTAACCAACCGTAGTCAAGAAATCTATATCTTTAACGTATAGCTAAATTTATATATTAGACACTTAGCAAACCATAAAACGAACAAAAGCAAACATTTATCTGGCTAATGTCAAAGTATATATTGTACATGAAGGGCAGGAATCATAATGTCAGTATATGAAGTTCCTGTTAATCTATTTTCTATTGACTTGAAGATGGACACGGACTTAATAACAATATGGAGATAAATCTTTTTTTATATTTTATTTAAAGGGATAGACTTAGCGGGGGGCCCTAGATCTCTCTCTCAGGCATCTATCCATGCGTACAGCAAGCGGCTTCCAAAGACACTGGAGTTTCATGAAAGGCCAAAGCGTCCTTCAGCTTTTCTGATAACATAGTAACATAGTTTGTAAGGCCGAAAAAAGACATCTGTCCATCCAGTTCAGCCTGTTTTCCTACAAGTTGATCCAGGGGAAGGCAAAAAAAACCCTGTGAGGTAGAAGCCAATTTTCCTCACTTTAGGGGGAAAAATTCCTTCCCGACTCCAGTCAGGCAATCAGAATAACTCCCTGGATCAACGACCCCTCTCTAGTAACTATAACCTGTAATATTATTACCCTCCAGAAATACATCCAGGCCCTTCTTGAACTCTCTTAGTGAACTTACCATCACCACCTCCTCAGGCAGAGAGTTCCATAGTCTCACTGCATCCTCTTCTATGTTTATGTACAAACCTTCTTTCCTCCAGACGCAGAGGATGTCCCCTCGTCACAGTCACAGTCCTCGGGATAAATAGATGATGGGAGAGATCTCTGTACTGACCTCTGATATATTTATACATAGTTATTAGATCTCCCCTCAGTCGTCTTTTTTCTAAAGTGAATAAGCCTAATTTTGATAATCTTTCTGGGTACTGTAGTCCACCCATTCCAGTTATTACTTTAGTTGCCCTCCTCTGAACCCTCTCCAGCTCTGCTATGTCTGCCGTTCACAGGAGCCCAGAACTGCACACAGTACTCCATATGCGGTCTGACTAGTGATTTGTAAAGTGGCAGGACTATGTTCTCATCACGGGCATCTATGCCTCTTTTGATGCAACCCATTATCTTATTGGCCTTGGCAGCAGCTGTCTGACACTGGTTTCTGCAGCTTAGTTTGCTGTTCACTAAAATTCCTAGGTCCTTTTCCATGTCAGAGTTACCCAATGCTTTACCATTTAGTATGTACTGGTGACTTGCATTATTCCTTCCCATATGCATAACCTTACATTTGTCAGTGTTAAACCTCATCTGCCACTTTTCTGCCCAAGCCTCCAGTCTATCCAGATCCTGCTGTAGCAGTGCACTGTCCTCCTCTGTGTTAATTACTTTACACAGTTTAGTGTCATCTGCAAAAATTGATATTTTACTGTGCAAGCTTTCTACAAGATCATTAATAAATATATTGAAGAGAATAGGACCCAATACAGACCCCTGTGGTACCCCACTAGTGACAGTGACCCAATCTGAGTATGTACCGTTAATAACCACCCTCTGTTTTCTATCACTGAGCCAGTTACTTACCCACATACAGACATTTTTTCCCAGGCCAAGCATTCTCATTTTGTATACTAACCTTTTATGTGGTACCGTGTCAAACGCTTTGGAGAAGTCCAAATATACGACATCCATTGAGTCGCCGCGGTCAAGTCTAGAACTTACCTCCTCATAGAAACTGATTAAATTGGTTTGACATGACCGATCCCTCATGAAGCCATGCTGATATGGAGTTATTTGCTTATTTTCATTGAGGTACTCCAAGATAGCATCTCTCAGAAAACCTTCAAACAGTTTACCTACAACAGAAGTTAAACTTACCGGCCTATAGTTTCCAGGCTCTGTTTTTGGACCCTTTTTGAATATTGGCACCACATTTGCTATGCGCACATCCTGTCAGTATAGAGTCCTTAAATATCAGAAATAAGGGTCTGTCGATTACATTACTTAATTCTCTTAGGATACGGGGGTGTATGCCATCCGGTCCTAGTGATTTGTCTATTTTAATATTTTTAAGACGTTGCTGCACCTCTTCCTGGGTCAGAGAGGACACTTTTAAAGGGGAATTTACTTTTATACTCTGCATTTCATCCGACATTTTATTTTCCTCAGTGAATACAGTGGAGAAAAAGTTATTTAGTAGCTTCGCTTTCTCCTCATCGCTCTCTGCTACTCCCCCCTCATTACTCTGTAAGGGGCCGACACCTTCAGGTTTATACTTTTTAGTATTTATATAATTGATGAACATTTTAGGGTTAGTTTTACTCTCTTTGGCGATTAATCTCTCGGTCTCTTGTTTGGCTGTTTTTAACCCTTGACAAAACTGACTACGGAGAGCTGGATCGTTCCATTCGGTATCCGTAGCCCACCTCCGAAACTCAGCGCAATAGATCTCAAACGAGCGTTCACTCTGACGAAGGTCACGTAACTTGGTCTCGGCCAGGGAGATGCGATCCAGGTCATCATAGATAAGCCCCAAAGCATTGAAAAATTCATCCACCGACTGGAGAGACTGTGATCCGGTCAGCAGAGAAAAGGCCCAAGACTGTGCATCTCCCTTGAGCAACGAGATCACCACACCAACTCTGTTCCTTATTACCAGATGAATGTGGACGCAACCTAAAGTACAATTTGCACGCCTCCCTGAACACAATAAAGTTATCACGTCCCCCAGAGAATCTATCTCGGAGAGCGACTTTAGGTTCCAGACAGGCCTGGCAACCACCACCCCCGGGACCAACAACCTGTGGTCTCTGAATCTGGGTGACGGTCGTGCGGAGGTCAGCTACCTCCAAAGACAGCCCCTGCAGCTGCCCGGCGAGTACAGCAATAGGATCCATGGCTGTACAGATACAAACAACAAAGTGACGGTAATTGGCGGTTTATAATGTCACACGCAGGTGTGTGGACCAAACCAAGCGTAAGAGGGAAAGGAGATTAGGCCTAGAAACTAAGGAAGGAAGATGGGCACCTCCTACAGGAAACCCTGGCTCAATTCCCGTCTACCAGTATGAACAGGTCTCAAAGGTAGGCAAGTTCATACACAGGAACCTAAACACCGAACTGACCCTATAGGACCCTGGAACTAATGACAGGAATGAGTCTACCTGTTCCTCCAAAGCACACAGAAGGGAAAAGGAAACGTATCTTTCAGTGAAGAAATGGAGGCTCCAGGATCTCAGCTGAAAACCAAACTGCTGCACACCACAACAACAACTAAAGCTATAAACTGCAAGGAATAGTGGGAGAAGAAGGAATAAATAGGGGAGGGACAATTACCACACCAGGAACACCTGAGGGAAAAGGGTGTGGTAAATACCAACAACAAAAAGGGAAAACATGTCAGATTATACCACATGTTGCCAATCTGACAGACCTCCTGTTCTCTGTCATAGGAATGTCCGTGACATGGGCATTATGTATTACCACCTTTCTCCTGTAGAGATCATCTGATTCAGTTGTCAGGGAAAGCTGTAGATGGCCACACATTTCTCTTGCAGAGGAAAGGTAGTACTACATGGCGCCCATATAAAAAGGAATGGTTGACTATGTAGTACGGTCCTCCAGAGCGGGAGGACCTCTCCAGAGTAACACCACTCTAAAATGTCCATAAGTCCTAACATGATGGGGCAACTCCTTGTAAGGTCTCATATGGCTAGTCAGTTAGTCTAAGCCAAAGAACTGATTTGGATAGGTGTGTAAAATCCTCAGCTCATCGCCTTACTGCCAGTCATTTGACATGTGAGTGTATCTCCTGATGGCTTGAAATATGAAATCTATATATTATTAATTGTAATAATGTATACAGTGACACAGCTCACCTTAACAGTTATACCCTTTCCATTTCTAGTTAATGGGGCTGAGCTGCAATACCAAGTACAGCCACTATACAATGTATGGCGCTGTGCCTAGTAAGCTGTGAGTAGGCTGCAGGGCTCATAGTAGTGCCGCATCATCTTCAAACAGATGATCTGCAGGGGTGCCAGGTGTTTGACCCTCACAGATCAGAGATTGGTGACCTATTCTGAGGATAGGTCATCAGTATGAAATGCCTGGGTACAGTGGCGTGCTTAGAGAAGTAAGGGCCCCATAGCAAGGATCAAACCTGCCCTTCCCCCTACACACACACACACACACACACATACACACAGGACAGAAGGGTTTCTGCCTAAAACCTTTTCAATGATCCTTAGGCCATTTTTCCACTGCCTCATTTGAAAAAGTTGTTCCTTTAGAGGGTAGAGTCACCTCAAGAAGAGGAGATAATCTGAACTAAGAATGGGCCCCCTCTGCTGCTATGGTAGTTACGCCCCTGCCTGGGAAACCCCTTGAATTTAAGGAGGACCTTTCACCACTCCTGACATACCTGTTTTAATAACTTCATGCATCCCTCATGTAATAACAATTCTGGAGCATCTATTCTTATGGCTCTTGTGTCATTCCTTTATTATTTCTACTAGAAGTTATTAATGAATTGCTAGCAGTCTGCAGTAAGGGTACCGAGGGGAGGTAACCAGTTGGGGGGGGTGTACCTGCACAGACTCACTCTATCCAATAAGTGCTGCCATGTTCAGTCTGTGCAGGTACACACCCTCAACTGGTTATCACCCCTCTGTACCCTTACTGAGGGCTAATAGCAATTCAATTATAACTTCTAGTAAAACAATGAAGCGATGGCACAATGTACAGTCATAAGAACAGAAGCTTCAGAATTGTTATTACATGGGGAATGCATGAAGCTATTAAAACAGGCATGTCAGGAGTGGTGACAGGCCCTCTTTAAAAAAGGGAGATGTCGTATCTGTCCTTTATACTTTCTCTCCCTTTATGATCCCCTACTGATTTTAGCTTCCAAAACTTCATCAAAAACCTGAACGCGTGGCTGTGCCCAAAATCATTTCTGTGATTGTGTGCTGTACTCTGTTATGCAGGGAATGCTTTTTGCTTCACCTGAGTGCATCCGTTTCTCCAGCGACTTAGTCCACTTATGGCTCCATGAATCATGCCGAGTGTATTCCGATAAACTCATGGAAGAGAAGGATATAGAGCATTTTAAAAAAGTGCTCATTGACACAGCAAAAAGATTTTTTGAGGTGTGTTTCTTTCATTTTTATTTCCATTTAGTCTTTTAAAGTGCATTATTCAGTCATGATTTGGTTAGACATTGTTGAACTTATTTTTTGTCTTTTTTCCATGGAAGGTTGCAATCATGTAATTTTTTGCATGAACCCAAGCTATCCACCAAAATATCTAACTGTAAACTTCCTGTTCACTGTGAAATTAAAGGGGTTGTCCCATTAAGACAGTTTATCCCCTATCCACAGGATAGGCTACAAGTTTCTGATAGGTGGTATCCGACCACCGGAGCCCGCATTGATCACAAGAACAGAGGCCCGTGTTCCTCCATTTGAAAGGCGTGACGGTCACAAAAGCATGGCTGTTCCATTCAGCTCTATGGGGCTCTGGAGATAGCCAAGTACTTACAGGGAGCACAGGCCAAATCAGCAGGGGCCCCATTAGTCAGAAAAGCTGTGGATAGAGGATGAGTTGACTTAATGGGACACATTTAAGTCTATTTAAACATGTTTCTGTGTGTAAAATCACCATTCACTACAGTACTTAACTATTGCAGTGTATACTACAAGTGATCAAGCAACAGCTTGCCCAAGTCCCCTAAGTGGACTAAAATGTGTAAAAACATGTTTACATATTTTTAAACACACATAAAAATTGTAATCACCCCTTTTCCCATTTATTATATATAAATAAAATAATTTAAAAAAAATGTTATCACTGGGTCTGAAATGTCCAATTCTAGTTATTTATTCCACAAAAATAATACTTCTGTTGCCAATAATAATTATGGGTTTCAGAATATGGCAGTGCACAATGCAATTTCTGTTTAATGGGGTTATCCCATGACTAATGCAAAAAATCAAAATCAGACATCATATAGTGCATGGCAATCTCTTTCTAACAAAGCTAGAACCAGCCCTGTACCTCACATGGATCCAGAGATCTCCCTATTCATTGCTCTGTTAGATTTATATCAAGCTGATAGCTCAAGGGGAGGGTCTTCTCTGCTGCAGCTCAGTGGGTGTGTCTCAGCTCTATCACAGCTCAGGAGACAGCTGAAGGATGAAACTGAGCATGTGCGGCCATCTCAGTGAGCAGGGCAAAGTAATAAGAGAAAAAACAAACTGCAGGTGGCGCAATACAGATACATTGTATTGAATAACTCAGTGGTTGTGCTCATTTTTTATTACATGCAGTTACAAGAGAATTCAGATCCAGGTGCTGGTCTGAAAAATGTAGAATATTTTTCGTGGGACAACCCCTTTAAGAAGGGTTTTCAATGTTTTTCAAGTACTAACACATAATAAAAACTATATCAATTTAGTATTGCTGTCATCATACTGACCTGCTGGATAAAGTCATCGTGTTATTTTTACTGCATAGTGAACACCGTAAAAACAAAACTCAAACATTTTTACAGTCTCACAGTGCATTATATGAAAAATTAAATGGTGACATTAAAGAGTACATCTTTTCCAAAAAAACAAGCCCTCATTTGGATGTGTCAATGAAAAACAGTTATGGCCCTTGGAATATAAAAACCTTGTCTGAAACCTAGATGCCCCAAAATTGCACGTTTTGGTGCAATTCACATTACAATGTAGATGTACTCACATTAGCAGATGTGCGCCATTGAGTAGTGACCTCCAAACTGTGGCTCTCCAGCTGTTGTGACAGCCACTCACTGAACGGGCATGCTAGGAGTTGTAGAGCCACTAGTTGGAGACCACAGAAAGAGATAACAAAAGAATTAGTATCTTCATCATCTAACGTCATATTATTATTGATCCTGCAGGGTGTGGATGAGCACATGTTCATCAATAAGCCTTTGGTGTATTGCCACTTTGCTCATGGTGTAGGAGAACCACGTTATTTCCCAATATCCGACTGGGAAAAGCTGACAAGAATTCTGACAGACGCTCTGGAGCACTATAATGAAATCCACGCTGCTATGAACTTGGTTTTGTTTGAAGAAGCTATTCAACACATGTGAGTTTTTTTTTAAATTGGAAATTATTCTAATCCTTGTATTTTGGACATAGATTTGTTGAGTTACTGTTACATTTACACATATATATGAAAATTAGCTGTCTTTCCAAGATAAGAAAGCTTTGTCTCTAAAGCCAGTGGATAGAAGTTAGCTATCCTATAAGTCAATGTTCGACCATTTAAACAGGCCTTGAGATATAACTTTATAGCTAAGTCAGTTCCTCATCTGCAGACAGCCTTTTTGGGGCGATTGCCCATCATTAGTGCAGAGTGGAGAGAACTGGCTTAACTGAATAAGATGTCTTTGTCAGGATTTACAGTATATCTTAGTAGTTCCAGAAATTTAAGATGTATGGTACAGATGATTCTCTATCAGTCTGCTCTACTGCTCCAAGCTATACACAGACTGGGAGTGCACATATTTTTGATCTCAGGACTACATTGTCAGATTGTTGTACACAAAGGACCCACAGACAAAATGCTTCACCTGGAATCCAGGAATACTTAAATAATCTGCCTAGCTGACTATTTCTAAGCATTGCTTGCAAAATCTTTTCGGCTACAATCACTGTACAGTATGTCTGTAGCTTAAAGGGGTTGTCCAAACACCTTCATGGTTCCCCTTATGTTTCTTGGTCCCATTCCATACACAGGAAATGATTGCTCAGCCAATCACTGGAAGTAGCGATGACCCTCCTTAGCCAGTGATTGACTGAACAGTCATTTCCTGGGTGTTGATAGGGATCAGAAAGCATAAACCATCAGGGGACCCAGAAGTCGTCAGAGTGGGAGCAACATGGGCTTAGTGAGGTGAGTATGACTTCTTAAAGATTTTTTACAACTCTGAGTTTGTTTAAAAAAAATATTGGTTGGACAACAGCTTTAATAATGATAGCTAACTTTGCCATAGAGGATTGAAAGTTTGTAGGGATATTATCCAAACCAGAAACACTCATCTAGACCGTACTATTTTGGAGTTATACCTTCCAAGAGACTCTTTCCCACATAATTATGCCAGAAAAATGGGATAATTGCCTTGGTAAATTCCCCCCATCCCCTCCTCAAATTAACTTTCCACTATTTCGTCCGAGCTCCTACAGACATTTAAAAAAAAAATGGTTACCCATAACTTTTTGCTTCAAAAGGGCTGGCGGCCATACTATCCTGCAAAGTGCCAGGGCAGGAGTGAGCTCACTGATGAAAGCATGATCCAGCATTGTCATGGTCACAGGTTACTTACCATCCTCAACTTTTTGGGAGCTGCACAGCAAAGTTTGTACTTGAAGATATGTTCTATTGCAACCGAGACAGCTGACTGTACTGTATACTGCTATGGCTTACTATAATGTATTTTGTGGTGATTATACAGTATCAGCCTATTGTACAATAGTAGTTAATCATTTAAAAAATAAGTTATAATAAAATAATAAAGCTAATATTCTTATATTAATTTGTTTTAACTTACCATTGAGACCATTTCATCATTTGTCTCCAATATACAAACCCTTCCATGTGCACCCAATAACTACATGGATCATGGAGTTTTACAGCTGAAGTGACAGATAATCGATTATGAATGCCCTCAATGCACATGGCTATTTTACAATGTAACACCTTTCATTGATTTTTCTTGAATTATGGATCGGTTGGGTCAGAATAATAACACAACATTTGTTTACCAAAATAAATATAAAAATGATTTTATATGGCTTGTTGTGGTGGTTAAGTAGCCCTATCAAGATAAATGGCCATTGAGATAATCAAAGTGTCAATTGTAAGCTCTGGGACCTGCACTTGACTCCAGAAACGGCATCCCCTGCTTGGTGACATGGCCGCTGTGAATAGAGAGGTGGCCGTGTATGTGCAGTTTTCTCAGTTCACTTCTATGGAAGTTCCTTAAACAACCCAGATGTCTAAACAATGGCAAATATTGGAATACTCTTTTAACACCTAGCTCATGGACCCATGTTTCAGTGCTGTAAAGTCCAAAGGACAGTCTCCAGTTTAGGTACATACAGACATTCTATAGTATGGTGCAACAGTGGACTTAAACTGTCCCTCGGTAACTAAAATCTATGTGTAGCCCTGCTCCACCACCTTTTGACGTTCATAAAAACTATTGTATGAGTAATCAGTCATTTGCTGCGCTTTATAGAAATCCATCATCTTATACTTCCAAACGCCATCTTCCTTTCCTAGGAATCTTGGAATAGACATACTAATGGTTCATGCAAGTTTGATGTGTGACCCCTCCCAGCCTTTTAACTTTCAATGACATTGTTGGATTTCCCAACAAAGAGTTTGGAGATTGGTTGGTGTCAAAGCCATCTGTGTTGAGTTACTAATACACCTCAGTCATTAAAGGTGATCTGTCAGCTAAGAAACCCCTCCCCCCAAACTAGAGTAAACGGTGTATAGTGTTTTAGAGCTGACAGATTCACCTTAATATAGCACAGTTTTAATTGAAATGGGCCTAATAATTGATGATCATTCCTTTTTATCTCAATTTTAGCTGTCGCATTAGTCGAATTTTGGAGTTCCCATATGGAAATGCACTACTGATTGGAGTTGGAGGTAGTGGCAAGCAAAGCTTGTGTCGCTTAGCAGCATTTCTCAGTTCGCTTGAGGTTTTCCAAATAACTCTTCGTAAAGGCTATAGCATCAATGATCTCCGGGTAAGATTTTATTAAACTGTTTAATTAATGTAATATTCAGACAGAATATCGAGGTAGACTAGGACAATGCCAGACCAAGAAGCCTATAGAGAGGACCTCTATACAGTGCCTTGCGAAAGTATTCGGCCCCCTGGAACTTTTCAACCAAAAAGATATAACATTTTAAATTTTTGGTGAAGAATCAACAACAAGTGGGTCACAATTGTGAAGTGGAACGAAATTTATTGGATCATTTAAACTTTTTTTGTAATAATAAAACTGAAAAGTGGGGCGTGCAAAATTATTCGGCCCATTTACTTTCAGTTCAGAAAACTCCCTCCAGAAGTTGATTGAGGATCTCTGAGTGATCCAATGTTGTCCTAAATGACTGATGAAGATAAATAGAATCCACCTGTGTGTAATCAAGTCTCCGTATAAATGCACCTGCTCTGTGATAGTCTCAGGGTTCTGCATCATGAAGACCAAGGAACACACCAGGCAGGTTCGTGATACTGTTGTGAAGAAGTTTAAAGCCGGATTTGGATACCAAAAGATTTCCCAAGCTTTAAACATCCCAAGGAGCACTGTGCAAGAAATCATATTGAAATGGAAGGAGTATCAGACCACTGCAAATCTACCAAGACCCGGCCGTCCCTCTAAACTTTCATCTCAAACAAGGAGAAGACTAATCAGAGATGCAGCCAAGAAGCCCATGATCACTCTGGATGAACTGCAGAGATCTACAGCTGAGGTGGGAGAGTCTGTAAAGTCACAAATCTGGCCTTTATGGAGGAGTGTCAAGAAGAAAGCTATTTCTCAAAGATATCCATAAAAAGTCTTGTTTACAGTTTGTCACAAGCCACCTGGGAGACACACCAAACATGTGGAAGAAGGTGCTCTGGTCAGATGAAACCAAAATCGAACTTTTTGGAAACAATGCAAAACGATATGTTTGGCGTAAAAGCAACACAGCTCATCACCCTGAACACACCATCCCCACTGTCAAACATGGTGGTGGCAGCATCATGGTTTGGGCCTGCTTTTCATCAGCAGGGACAGGGAAGATGGTTAAAATTGATGGGAAGATGGATGGAGCCAAATACAGGACCATTCTGGATGAAAACCTGTTGGAGTCTGCAAAAGACCTGAGACTAGGATGGAGATTTATCTTCCAACAAGACAATGATCCCAAACATAAAGCAAAATCTACAATGGTTCAAAAATAAATGTATCCAGGTCTTAGAATGGCCAAGTCAAAGTCCAGACTGGAATCCAATTGAGAAAATGTGGAAAGAGCTGAAAACTGCTGTTCACAAACGCTCTCCGTACAACCTCAAAGAGCTCGAGCTGTTTTGCAAGGAAGAATGGGCAAGAATTTCAGTCTCTAGATGTGCAAAACTGATAGAGACATACCCCAAGCCCCACTTTTCAGTGTTATTATTCCAAAAAAAGTTTAAATGATCCAATAAATTTCTTTCCACTTCACAATTGTGACCCACTTGTTGTTGATTCTTCACCAAAAATTTTAAATGTTATATCTTTTTGTTTGAAGCCTGAAATGTGGCTAAAGGTTGAAAAGTTCCAGGGGGCCGAATACTTTCGCAAGGCACTGTATAGAGGTCCTCTCTATAGGCTTCTTGGTCTGGCATTGTCCTAGTCTACCTCGATATTCTGTCTGAATATTAGTACCTTTAGTACACTTGGGGAGAGTGGATTTAGCCATGGTACTGAGAGGTGGGACCTGTGGAAGGCTCCTTATTCTGCCACCGATGTATGTGAGAGAAGTCTCTGATAAGTGTGTGTGGCAATCTCTTGTACAAGCAATTAAAGATAGTGAACTCGCGATCTGATTATAATCATTCCCCAAGCGACAACAGTTGTATGTAGAATTCCAGTGAGGGAGATGCAATGGATATGTCTTTAGATAACTTATTGAATGTACCTTGAGAAATGATGATAGAGGTTAAAGGAAAATCATCTCTCCAGAATTGTGATGCATGTTTGACAAACAGGACGACTGTAGGGAACAGGATATGAGCTCACCAAAGAGGAGAAGCAACAAGATGAATGACATAATGTATTCCAACCATAGATAACTTATATAACACTAAATATAAGAATGGCCACTAGATGGCAGCAAAGTAGACTAAATATAGTCGTAAACAGATATAACACAATACAATTAGGCCCCATTCACACGACCGTATTTTTGCGGGTCCGCATTATTGTGGGCCGCCCGGCGTGTGTTCTGCGCGCTCGGAGCACACACCGGGCGGCCCCATTCAAAATGCCTATACTTGTCCGTGCGTGCGGACAAGTATAGGACATGCTTCATCGGAGCTGCGGAACGGATTTTTGCAGCTACTTTCTGTATAACTAATAATTCACTTGACAAGCAACTCACATATTAAGGCCCCATTCACACGACCGTGTGAATGGGGCCCCATCTATTCCGTGTGAATGCGGCCCCATTCACCTCTATGGAGCCGGGAGCCGCCGCACGGAGCTAGCTCCGTGCGGCGGCTCCTATGAAGCAAGTCCTATACTTGTCCGCACGCATGGACAAGTATAGGCACTTTGAATGGGGCCCCCTGGCGTGTGTTCCGAGCGATGCGGAACACACACCGGGCGGCCCCCGTATTATTGCGGACCCCCAATAATACGCCCATGTGAACGGGGCCTAAAACAATGACACAGTAATGGTCTTCATCCTTTGGACCAGTAAATAGTGCTTAGTAAGACTTGTCAGGTACCAAACAGGTGAACTCGCTGTCTCCTCATTATTTGCTATGTAAACTGTGCAATTTCCAGCACTTCAGCACAATTAAAATGGTGGCAATGAGACGTCAACTGAGTAAACAATGGCTCAAACTAATTCTTTGCTTAATTATCCATTTGCAAATATTGTAGTTTCAAAACAACTTGCAGGTCAATGCAGAAGAAGCAGCGCCACAATTATACTAAACAATTAAACCAATTTCTTAACTCATCCTTAATTGCGGAAAGGTCTGCTCTAGCTGACGGTGGGGATACTGTAGTTGCCATGGTAGCCAACTTACCCATTGAAACGGTAACTTTGTTACTAGACTGTGTTTAACCAGCAAGTCTTTGTTGTCAGTATTTTGCTTTGCTGCACAATGGTCGGAGTTTGTATGGAAGCTAAAGACAGTAGGAGAGGTCTGGAGCAAGCTGTGCTAAAATTGTGGTGTGTGCACAATTTTTTAACATTTATTCAACATCGCTGTAGAAAACACCAGGAATGAGGCGGCAAAAGGAGAAGAAGAGTATAAAGGGCCATTCATATCACATGAGCTTTCCACCAGGGGAATATGGAAGAATACTTGAAAATGGTATTTGAATGTATCCCTCGTCAGATCTATTTACTTTAGAAAGGCAAACAGAGTCTAGATTGTATATCTTCAGGAGACATTTCTGCCATAACTCCCTCCACATGGCTGGACCGGCAGAGGGAAGCATACTTACCTCCTCCCAGCTGCTGGTTTCTGGCTCCTTTAGTCCCGCTACCGCTGCCTCATTCTGGTCCCTGCATGTCAACATCCAATGACTAGCTGCATAGGTTATGTGTATTTCATGCATCAAGTGACCAAGTGTATATGGGGATTAGGTCACCGCTGTGGCCAGTCATTAGCTGCAACGGCAACATGGCAATGCAGTGCCAGCGGGGGACGAAACCAGAACCCAGCGGTGGGGAACATGAAGAAGATGAACAATCGCTTTAAAGTTTGGACTGCTTTTGACTTGCTTTCTATTGGTTTTCTTGGGAGGAACAATAGCATAGTTTGCCATTCTATTCTATTCCGGTAACTACGACTCCCAGGATGCACACTTTCTTGGCTGTTCTCAGAATGCCATAGAAATGAATGGAGCATGCTGGGAGTGGTAGCTTCACCTCAGCTGGCATGCCAGAGGTTGCCCATCACTGGTATAGATCATCAATATCCAGTCCAACAGCAATCAGCTGCTTGCAGCAGCCTCCAACACTGGAAATTATACAGTGGATGGAGCCGAAAGCAGCGGCTTCATTCACTGTTTTGGCCTGTTGGAGTACTGCAGCTCAGCTCCCATTTACCTGAGATATTTGTACACATAATCCTGACATTTGGTCTCTTTCTGCAGAGTGATATCGCCACATTATACTTTAAAGTAGGGATAAAGAATATTGGGACAGTCTTCCTCCACACCGATGCACAGATTCCCGATGAAAGATTCCTCGTTCTCATCAATGATATGCTGGCATCAGGTACAATGAAGACCTTTATAAAGATTTACATACTTGCTTGGACTAATTTAAGCCATTTTATTATAAACCTCAAAGCCAAGGTCTGAAGAGATTGAATCTGAATAATTCAGGTTGAGTTTGGGTATGTCTTGTCTAGATGGAGAATCTCTTTAACTACCTAACTGTTTTGTCCGAGTCCAGCTCGGGCAGTGTGAAAAGTAGATAACTGGAGGGTGGAAGGCTGTTTTAGATGCTGCTATCTCCTGAATGGTAGCACCTAGAAACATGCAATTGGTCTTGTTTGAAAGCTGACAGTCCAGGCTTTCATACAAGATGACAAAATGACAGCTAAACTCTAAGCAACAGAGGAGAAATCACTGTTAGATATCAAGTCAGGAATCATCAGGAGTTTTTACTTTCACTTTCAGGTGCATTCACAGCATCCCGATTTATATCAGTGATATCTTCCTCTGTCCTGAACATATTGCTGTCATTCTGGTATTGTCTGAAAGCTTTCAATGTCTGCTTTCAACAAGACCAGTTGCATCTTTAGCTGCTACCGTTCAGGAGGTAGCAACATCTAAAGTAGCCCTCCCCCCCAGTTAACTACTTTTCCCACTGCTGGAGCTGAACTCTGGCAAAACAGTTAGGGGGTTAAAGGGGTTTTGGCCCTTTCTAATTAGACCCCAAAGTATACGCTACTCATTGAAAAACCATGCTTACCTGCTCCCTGCCACTCTGGCGCCCTTCCTCCTTAAGGAATAGTTTTAGCCTTGATTTAAACCAGGACAAAGGTGAAAATTCAGACTTAAAGGGGTATTCACTGAGAACGGAGTGGGCAAAGTGGTGGCCGGAGGACCCCAGGTTTCCCCGGGTCCGGCCACCACCAAGCGCTCTCCCCATAGTACAGAATTGGAGCGCACCAGCACTTAGCTATTTTCGGCAGCCCAATAGAAATGAATGGAGGGAGGCTGCTCATGCGCAGTACGCCCTCCATCGTTCTTGGTCTAGGTGTGGGTCCCAGCGGTGTAACCTGCACCTATCAGAAAATGGGGGCATATCCTAGTGATATGCCCCCGTTGTTTGAAATGGGAAAACCCCTTTAAGGAAAGAATCTTATAGGCACACCATGATTTTTACATATTGGCTATGCATATATAGACTAGTGTCTATATATAAGTTTTGAAATTCTACAAATATTACATACAGAAACTTTTATCATATTTTTAGGGGTCAGGTGACATTGAGATTTTTTTTTTTAAGAAATTAAACATATTCAGATTATTATAATGTGTTCCATGCCTTTAAATAATGGAGACCAGAAATGAGGAAAACAGGATGGGTAAAAAAAAAATCTAAATACATTCATGATCAAAACAGTTCAGAAATAACACATTTTAAATGAGCGCAGGGCATTGGGGCTTGAATAGGCTTCATCAGCTCGTGTGAAAGGTCATTTGTACAGATTTGTAATAGTCGCTGTCAAGTCACCCCTGTGACACAAGACAAACAAGCTGCTTAACATAATGAGTTGCAATCAGCAATAATTCCGTTTATTATGGATTTATTTTTTTTTTAATAGGTTTTTATCTCCACTTGTTTGAAAAGAAGTCTGTGATCAGTTTTTCTGATACATTATTTTAAAAAAATACAATTAAAGACACAATGAGTAAAAATTCATTAGAAAGAAGGAGGCAAATACTTTCAGGCATGACATTTTAGAAGAGTTCCTATGGTTGCACATACCTACAGTAATTTGTAGAAAGATCTAGAGATTTTTTTTCTAGAATTATAGCTGAGAAATTCTTTGTTATATAATAAATGTATAGTAACTTTCGCTGGTGGTTAACCGATGATCTGAGTGTTCGAAACCGACAAGGTTTTTTTGTGTTTTTTTTTATAATAATTTAACTTTGTTAACACAAAATTAGTTTTATTAGTAGAAATGTATGTTGAATTCACATAAAAATCTCTCCACATTACAGTTAAATAATTTGTAGCACATTTCATTTTGGTTTGACTGTATTCATAAAATATATTTACAAATAAAGTAAATCTAATTATTGTTATATTGCTCTTAATCGACATACACCATGAGTGCTGTTTGCTTTTATTTTATTTCATCTGACAAATTTTATTTGCATAAAAAGAAAATTTTTTTAAAGGGAATCTGTCACATTGAATGTGGTGTCTGGTCTGCAGGCAGCATATTATAGAACAGAAAGAACTGAGAAAATTGATACACAGTTTTGTGGGAAATGATTGAGTATAACTTATATTTTATAAATTTAAATAATTGCTTATTCTGGGCTTAGGATTCCAGCGGGCGGTTTTGATCAGTGACTAATGGCCAACCCTGTATGAATGTGCAAACAGAGTCAGCTGTCAATCAGTGAGTAGCGTAAACCACATGACGTCACAGCACAGAATGAGCAGAGATTTAAATGAATGAAATACAAGTTCCTGTAAATTAAATTTCAATCACAAGACTAACAATTAGGGCTCATTCAGACTGCCGCATGCTGTCCACAAAAATTCAGATCCGTTTTCTTGTGAACGGTTCAACATGTCCGCAAAAAAATGAATTGCATTTCGCATTTTTGTGGACCCATAGACTTCAATGGGGCCATGTCAATAGGACATGTTTTATTTGTTTTGCTGAGCCATAGAACAGAAGAAAAGGGCCCCATAGAAGTGAATGGCTCTGCAACTAATCCACAAAAAAACGGACAGCATATGGCCATCTGAATGAGCCTGTATTTATACATTTCAGGAGGAATAACAGAGGAGTCGTTCAACACAGAAAAGGTGCTCCAAAATTATTTTGCAGGGAATGCAAGACATCTTATATCTAATGTTCTTTTTTTTCTTTAATTTTGGGAGCATTAACACTTTTTAGTATTTTTTATATTTGATACATGGAGAAGGAATATAAATCTAGATAATAACTTGAAGTAATCAGGAATATAGCAATGATCTACCATAAATAATGTATGGTACTTTATGCATTTAAAGTTTTTATTCTAAACATATAGTTAATGAATTTTTGGTGATTTTATTTTTAAAATGTCATGTCACTATCAAGAGGGGGAGAGAGAGAGCTGTGAAATATTCAGCTCTTTTGATCCTTCAGAAAGAAAACTGAATAGCACGTGTTTTTCATGTGTGGATTTCTCTCTTGATTTGCCTGAAATTAATTGCAAAATATTTAGGTTTGTTAAAATCCAATTTTTTGGGGAAAATTCAGAATGAATTCCAAATTGAGAGAATTGATTTGCTCATCTCTAGTATGTATATTTATACATACCCCCTTGTGCTTTATAGATCAATTTTCCCCTATTTTTTATCCACTAAGTTTTTGGTTGTAGCCTCAAACTGTTCAATTAGTGTGTTTTCATAATACGATTTTATATCTATCGCCATGCTTGTGCTTCATAGATTAATTTTCCCCGTATTTTATTATCCACTAAGTCTTTGGTAGCCTCAAACTGTTCAGTTAGTGTGTTTTCATAATAAGATTTATCCCCTGGTGGTAGCCTGAAACTGTTCAATTACTGCTTTTTCACAAGATTATTTTATCTATTGCTGTGCTTGTGTACCCCCATAATACTTCTCTGGAAAAAAAACATAAAAGCTAGTTTTATTTCCAAAATGAAAGAAAAACTGCATGGAACACAGCTCTTTCTGGATAACTGCCCTTTTAGCAGAGCCGAGCAAAGAAAATTTGCTTGCCTGCCTGAGAGGCCTTGGTTGGGTTACTTTTTATCCTTATGCAGGGTGTCAAGTATGCATGAATAGTATCATAAGCCAGTTAACACTCCTGAGTTTTTCGGAATAATACATGAAAATGAGCGCATCTTACATCTGCTGGAATCAGATAGGCTTAGGAAAGCTAATTTGAATATGCATATTAGGCACTCTCCACATTGAGAAAGTGTACCCCCCAGACAACTAATATATATTGCCTAGAAACCCAGAGTATCATACTAGTCTCTCTCTCTCTCTCTGTTGTGTCTTAGAGTCTTTCCAGAAAAAAATTAAAGTTCTTGAAGACCAAAGAGTGTTTGATACCAACTTTCAGGGCAATTGGACCATATATGATTTGGGTAGAATCAATAGGTACATGAATTGACCTAATCGACCAAATCAGATTCAAAGCGAATTTCAAAAAATTTGCTCATCTCTATATCTGTGTGCATATACAGCTGTATCCGAGATTAAATTGACTCTTATAAACATGGCACAGTGTTATCTTAGTTATCTTATGAAAAAAGCCATTGAAATCCATTGAAAAGTTAGTTATCTTTTTCTTGCCATTCTTTACTGTAATGTGTTAACCATCAAGTTTAGCTCGGCTGCATCTGTGTATAACCGCTGCACAGATCAAATAGAATGCACTTGTCCATTTTGTCTATGGCCAAGGGTGGCTGCAGTAAAGAATATCTCTGAATGCTGTTAACAACAGCTCAGACAAAATGGCCGCCCCCATAATCATGATCAGGATATAGAATAAAAAAAATCTATCATCAGAAAATAAAAACACATTACAAAACAGAATAAATGGCATAAAAAATTATTGGTGACACATTCCATTTAAGTAATGGTACCTATAAGTGTATGTATACGTTCTATGCAGGTGACATCCCGGATCTTTTTAATGAGGAGGAGATGGACACTATTGTCTCTTCAGCCAGGATGGAGCTTCGTGCCCTTGGCCTCCCGGACTCAAGAGAGAATTGCTGGCAGTTCTTTATTGACAGAATCCGACGACAGCTAAAAGTGAGTACAAAATAATAAAAATGGAAATGAGAAGCAAGAAAACAACCTTTCTGGAAGTAAGAGACAATTACTGATGTCCCAGTCCTAGCCACTTCTCCCTGATATCTTATTGACAGATTGTTACTTTTTTTTTCACAATCCTTTAAGCATCATCGCAGGTAAAACAAATAATTTTATTTTACATTGGCTATTTTTGGATTTCTATAGGAAAAAAAGAAGCAATGTTGTGTAGGATTTATTGGTTTCAATTCAGGTAGAGTGCTGTTATTGCATGATAAGAAGATGTGTATTGTGCACAGTGTTCCCTGCAAAAATATCTAACCTTCCATCTGTTGCCACACACCCATCTAAACTATAAAATCAGGAACTGTAATTATTTATACAGGAGGAGCTCCGATCTGTTCCTTATTATTAATCAAAACATACTTTACATTGCGCAAAGATGAAAATGATATGGATTTAAATTTTAATACATGGTCAAAACCACTAAATATTTTGATTAAAACATAAAAAATAGAAAATAAATATAATAAATTTAATTATTGGTTCATACTATGCAGCTTCTGCTGCTGATATTTTGTTTACGCAGACTATGAGAGCTGGATAAAGATACATGGGTCCCTGTGTTAACAAATGAAGGTAGATAATGGGAGGTATATGGCATTTATTTTACTGGCCTTTTTTAAAAAAAACAAAAACAAATGCGTGGATGGTGTTCTTTTAGGCCTTTTTCTCTATAGAGAAAGAGATTGAAAAATGCCTGAATCAAAACGGCATACTGTGTTTAAAAACAAGTCAGACGCAAACAGAAAAAGACAGTACCAAAAAATATTTCTTCCTTGCCCTGCATTTAATATTTCCTATGGGGTTCACACAGATGTAATTAATCTAATGAAGATTGCACTGTTTAGTCATCCTGCATTGTTAATGGCTGTATGGCACCTTCTATATTGCGTGGCTGTTTACTGTCATACTAGTTTAATTAGAACCCACTGTGCCCATACTGCAGGTACATTGTGTGTGGTCGTACCCATACATTTTCATCTAACATCTGGAGCTGCCCTTTTTACTGCAAATACTGCACCAAAAACTGTATGTGCAAAAAAAGCCACAATAAATGTAAAAGTGGTGAAAAACACCACTAAAATCTATGTTTCAATCATCCCTTAAAGTACCGGTATCACTAACGTTTCAACAAACTTTGCATTTTATCATGGTGGACTTTATAGAGAGTTACTAACCTGTAGGGTTGTGAATACAACACAAGGAGATTTATATCTCAGTCCATGTAGCTTCAGCAGTCTGCTGGTCTGCGTTTGCTCCTGGTCACTCCTCCCCTTTCCCCTCTCCATAGACTTGTATTGACATGTGTAATATAAGCCTCCTGTAGAGCTGGTCTTTCTTGGACTAGATTAAGGCATTTTTCAAAGTGAAAAGCAATTAGCAGGGGGGGTAAGCAGCTGATAACATGAAAACTAGATATTTCTCACTGATAAGACATATTACAAAGTTTCTTGTGGTCGCTTGTATTATTATGCCAAGTTGTGTGAAAAGTTTATAAACTCTCAGCTGCTTCTTTTACTTAGAAGCAAATGGGTCTACCTCAAAACAAACGAATAAGAGGCCACAAGGGATGTCAATCATCTTTCAGCTTGTAGCGGAATCTTTTGTTTTAGGCACAATAAATCGGCAGAGCTCCAATATGATGGATAAGTGAACTTGATTTATTGACCTATGTGTTCACATGCAAGATATCAGTCCAATACCTTGGGCCTTTCTCAAGCAATGTGTACAGATCAATACACAAATATACATATACAATAGTGTGCAGTGGTGATTGATTTGGCCATAATTGGCATAAATAATATCAAATATGTAAATAATATGAATAAAAAAAAAACTTACCATATCACAGTTAATGTAATCATTCTTTCAAATGTATTTCTATATAAATGATTACAAGGTGACTCACCCTGGTACCATCAGATAAGGTAAAGTTTCCATCAGTTTATTAAGCTCTGAAGTTTGGCGTTCTTTCTTAGCCAGTGCACATGCACCTAATTTTCCCGACTAGCGCTGATAAACTGTTACATTAGATATTTGAAAACGAGAGGACATCTAATGAATATTCATGAGCACCAATTTTTATTAAACAGGTTGTCCAGTTTACAAAACTCATTCTCATATATAGTACCCTATGTGGGAATTCTCAGGATCAGGATCATCTGTTCAGTGAAGAGCAGTTACAGTGAACATTGTTCTGGAGGACCTGTCCTGTTCTGCATTACACAGAGAACCCATTGATTTAAATGGGCAATATTTATTGATTAACTTCATTTGTGGTGGCGCTGCAGACAAATTGATTGAACCGCCAGATTACCCCATCCGAGCATCCTAGGGCCTCTTTCACACGAACGTTGTTTTTGCGGGCTCCGATCCGCATTTTTCACATGAAAAATGCGGACCCATTCATTTCTATGGGCCCGCAAAAAATGCGGACAGCACACCGTGTGCTGTCCGCATCCGTTGCTCCGTTCCGTAGCCTGCAAAAAAAAAATAGAGCATGTCCTATTCTTGTCCGTATTACGGACAAGAATAGTACTGTTCTATTAGGGGCCAGCTGTTCCGTTCCGCAAAATACAGAATGCACACGCAATTTGCGGACCACAAAACACAACGTTCGTGTGAAAGAGGCCTAATAGGGAGAGACTTTATTATCTGCTTAATGTCAAGGGATCCTTCTAAAAAAAAGTAGGGGAGCATTTTTAAAAATACACAGATGAGATTCATGAGGACCAGCTAAGGATCAACAGTATTATTTATTTACTTTACTAACTTATATAGCGCTGACATATTCTGCAGCGCCTTACAGACATTAGCATAATTTGCTGACCCCAGTGGAGCTCACAATCTAAGTTTTCTATCAGTGTGTCTTTGGAGTATTGGAGTAAACTCAATGCAAACTCAGGGAGAACATACAAACTCCATGTAGATGTTGTCCTTGGTTGAATGGAACCTAGGACCTCAGCGCTGCAAGGCACCAGTGCTAATTTCTGAGCCACCGGCTCCCCCAACAGTAGTATTATTTGGGCACTAATTAGCGATATTACTTGTCATTATACTGGAGAATAGTGGTATAAGTTGACCTAAAACCAAACCAAGTAAAGGAGACATACTCATCATCTTTGCTGGGGGGAGAGGGGTTGTAGGGAAAATCTTAGTGTGATGTACAGTCATGGCCAAAAGTTTTGAGAATGATACAAATATTAATTTTTACAAAGTCTACTGCTTCAGTTTTTATAATGGCAATTTGCATATACTCCAGAATGTTATAAAGAGTGATCAGATTAACAGCAATTACTTGCAAAGTCAATATTTGCCTAGAAAATGAACTTTATCCCGCAAAACACATTTCAACATCATTGCAGCCCTGCCTTAAAAGGACCAGCTAACATCGTTTCAGTGATTGCTCCATTAACACAGGTGTGGGTGTTGATGAGGACAGGGCTGGAGATCAATCTGTCATGATTAAGTAAGAATGACACCACTGGACACTTTAAAAGGAGGCTGGTGCTTGGCATCATTGTTTCTCTTCTGTTAACCATGGTTATTTCTAAAGAAACACGTGCAGTCATCATTGCACTGCACAAAAATGGCCTAACAGGGAAGAGTATCGCAGCTAGAAAGATTGCACCTCAGTCAACAATCTATCGCATCATCAAGAACTTCAAGGAGAGAGGTTCCATTGTTGCCAAAAAGGCTCCAGGGCGCCCAAGAAAGACCAGCAAGCGCCAGGACCGTCTCTTAAAAGTGTTTCAACTGCGGGATCGGGCTACCAGCAGTGCAGAGCTTGCTCAGTAATGGCAGCAGGCAGGTGTGAGTGCATCTGCACGCACTGTGAGGCGGAGACTCTTGGAGCAAGGCCTGGTCTCAAGGAGGGCAGCAAAGAAGCCACTTCTCTCCAGAAAAAACATCAGGGACAGACTGATATTCTGCAAAAGGTACAGGGAGTGGATTGCTGAGGACTGGGGTAAAGTCATTTTCTCTGATAATTCCCCTTTTCGATTGTTTGGGACATCTGGAAAACAGCTTATTCGGAGAAGACGAGGTGAGCGCTACCACCAGTCTTGTCTCATGCCAACTGTAAAGCATCCTGAAACCATTCATGTGTGGGGTTGCTTCTCAGCCAAGGGAATCGCCTCTCTCACAGTCTTGCCTAAAAACACAGCCATGAATAAAGAATGGTACCAGAATGTCCTCCGAGAGCAACTTCTCCCAACCGTCCAAGAGCAGTTTGGCGATCAACAATGCCTTTTCCAGCATGATGGAGCACCTTGCCATAAAGCAAAGGTGATAACTAAATGGCTCAGGGAACAAAACATAGAGATTTTGGGTCCATGGCCTGGAAACTCCCCAGATCTTAATCCCATTGAGAACTTGTGGTCAATCATCAAGAGACGGGTGGACAAACAAAAACCTACAAATTCTGACAAAATGCAAGCATTGATTGTGCAAGAATGGACTGCTATGAGTCAGGATTTGGTCCAGAAGTTGATTGAGAGCATGCCAGGGAGAATTTCAGAGGTCCTGAAGAAGAAGGGTCAACACTGCAAATATTGACTTGCTGCATTAACTCATTCTAACTGTCAATATAAGCTTTTGTTACTCATAATATGATTGCAATTATATTTCTGTATGTGATAAAAACATCTGACAAACACACATAAAAACGAGAGGGCAGCAGATCATGTGAAAATATAATATTTGTGTCATTCTCAAAACTTTTGGCCATGACTGTATATGCTTTAACAAAATCCTTTATTATGTTGCACTGCTTTTTCACCTTCCATTTAAAGTAAAGACAACCAATAAAATACCATACTATACACTAAAGAATAGAAGTAGTTAAATTCTCTACAAGTCTCCTTTGCTAACTCTACTGGAACTTGTAGTTCTCCATCCCCATTAAGCCAAAATTCCAAAATTGCTTACCGCTATTTCAAAGCCTATAGTAGTTTATTATCTGTAGTGCCCGGTTATCTTCTTTTCACAGTCTGCACTTTTGTAATGAAAAAGACCTGAAAAATAGAATCAAGGCACCCTATTTTTGTGGCTTGGGCACCTATTAGCACTATGTTTTCCATTGATCAAGTTGTGGATTGAAGTTTGAACCATTCCCACTGTGCAGAGTTCACATGGAGCCATGAAAGTATGTGAAATCTGGGGGAGGGGACGAAAGCATAATAGCCTCCCCAAGTCTTGCCTTCAGCGTTTTTATCTCATGGTTGCTTTTAAGTGCAGCACACAGAGTCCACTGATCACATACGGAAAAATGAATTATTGAGGTCTTTTCATAGCTTTTTAGAAGTAGGCACATCCTCTGCTGGGCAGTCTGTGTGTAATATATTATCGCTGTCAAATTGTAAAAGTGTTTATGAGTTTAAATAACTTAACAGACATGAACAGAATACAAAGTGGAGCTGCCGTCATCATCTTAATAACATTTACACTCCGTCTTCACACATAGAAGCTGGCAGTGTTGTATCGCGTACTTGTGATAGCAAAAAAAAAACAAGCTAATGATCTAATGTTAAATCTGAGTAAACTAGTCAGCTAGTCTAAAATTATGTTCACATCTACATTGCAAAGTCCATAAAAAATACAGGATAAAAGAGTGTAGTGTAATGCATTATTTGTCTGGTAAAATGCAAGACTTCCTAACAGCAACCTGAAGGACACCGTTGTAGACCTTACAGGGAAATTTCCTGTGGGCTGATGCCCAGGGGGCCACCTGGGCCATCCTCATGGCCGGCCAGTGGAAGTTTTTGGGGATGTATTTTGTGCTGCAGGTAGTATTTTTCGTAATGTACTGTGGTATTTGGCTCTGTTGGGGTGATATAATGTGCACAATATGGTATTGTTGGCCCTGCCTTCCATCAATTTGGACCCAACTACAAAACAAGGCCACTTTTACTATTTTTTTTCAGGGCCACTTTAAGTTCGCAGTCCGCCCCTGTTTGTCCCACACCATTATGAGTTTAAGATCGGGTATTTCTGTTCTTTTTGTTGTCCTGCTCCTATAAGAAACTAGAATGATGGAAAGAACAACCTGATGTGATCCCACCCTAAGATCACGTGGGGCAAATAAATTATAGTCAAGGGGACAAGTCTTTCCATCCTTATCCCAGCTTGGATCCCAGATTGGCTCCATCCCAGTGGTCAGGGGCGTAGCTAAAGGCTCATGGGCCCTGGTGCAAGAGTTCAGCTTGGGCCCCCCCCCCCCCTTCCCTCAGCGCTGGTGCACCTAGCTTTTCTGCCGGCCAAGTCAAAAATTGAACCCCCCCATGCCAAATTCTCACCCTAACCTTTTCCCTCCTAACATTATATATATTACTACAGAACATACAGGGTAAGGCTACATTCACACGACAGTTGTTTTTGCGGCCTCCGATCTGCAGATTTTGCGCCTCAGATGCGGACCCATTCACTTCAATGAGCACTGTGTGCTGTCCGCATCTGTATGTCCATTCATATTTTTGTCCGTTTTGCGGACAAGGATAGGCATTATTACAGTGGATCTGCAAAAAAAAACCGGATGCCATACAGAACATCATCCTTTTTTTGTGGCTCCGCAATTTGTAGACTGCAAAACACAATGTTCGTGTGAATGTAGCCTAATATAGCGCCCCTTACCTCTTACATCCAGTATAATACAGCTCCCCATACCTCTTACATCCAGTGACGTCTCCTCTGATGTAGATCTTCTCTTTTCTCATCTCTGCAGTTTGACAGAAAAAA